>OX438863.1:10342500-11592500 GCA_949315895.1 Anania crocealis
TGCCAAAGTCACAATGGAGCTGAACGGATTAAGGGTTTTCACTTCTTTATCAATTCTTCGTTCTGGAATGATCGTTTCGTCTTCAGACAAAGTTTTTTTAGGCTGATAAAATACTGAGCGTGAACAGGTTACACTTAAATTTTCTCGAGTATTTTATGGGAAACTAATAGCGCTATTATGTTATGCCAGTTAGCCAACAATTTGAAAACTCGAGTATGTACAGTGACCTGCACTTCATGCATATACATTTTTGTTGCCATCTTTTATTTTTATTTTTATTGTTGATGTGATTTGATTGTATTCTCTTGGCCCCATAGTTGTGACAGAGTCTACGATAAAGTGAGCTCACCCAAAAACAACGTATGCACTCTAGCTTTAAATATTTAAGCGTTAAGATACACCAGTGTATATGCCTGATGTGCTGTCGTACTTTGAAAACGAGGTTTCAGGATTTTAACAATAAGCTACTTGACTCACAACAAATTTGAGGCGATAAATGATAAGTGTCTGTAGTATTTAACTGAAAAAACCAATAAGGTGCAAGCTACGTCTTATCAATTTTAAAATTATCTTTTCTTTTTTAAATTTCGAACTCTGAAAACGCTGTCAATCATGTTATGACGTCATAGGCCTAAGCAAACTTCATGGCGGATCTTACGAGTAAATTTCGTTATGTTGCCTGTTGTTTATGAAAAAATAGGGATAGATTTTTTCGCCTTAATAATTAATCATTTAAGATCTACTAAAACAATTTAGTAAAATAGCCTATTGTTTTATTTCAGTCACGAGTCATTCAAAGTAGGGTGCGACTGGTCCAGGGCGGCGTTCGGGCCGGGCGGGCGGCTACTCGCCGTGGGCGGAGCCGACGGTTCCGTCTACGTGTGGAACACGCACTCTGGGCGGTTAGAAGCGATACTCAAGGACCATTCGTAAGTTACGCTCCATGCTTTGAATATATCGCAACCCTAGATTAAAACAAATATGTAACTAAATGTACTGTCATGTTCGTGCGCATTTGTGTTAATGGTTTTGTCCCTTTTATAAGTACTGAGGTACTGAGCTTATTTTTAACCAGGAGGTTAGGTGTTTTTTTTTTCATATATGTCAAGTTAAGATAAAAAAATACCCTAAGAAGTAGCTATCATAAGTCACTAATTTTGATATGGTGATAAATGAAAAATCAATAACAATCATGCATCGACCAAAAATTGGTGGTTTATTTTTCGCTTGTCTCTTTACAATTATATTTTTTGGGAAATAAATCTGAATTTACTTACATCTTAAGTTTTAATATAAGTTTCAATATGAGTTTAACTGGCACGTTCAGATTGGCACAATGAGAAAAACACTTTCTGTGAGCGGGGGACAAACGGCACCGTTTACGTGTGTTTCACGCATTCTGTGGGGTTAGAAATAATACTTTAGGACCACTGAAAACGTGTAATAATACTTACTTAAGGTCCAATGAGTAGGTAAGTACACGCCTACAATTACCTTAACGTTTGCGTCTTAGACTGCTTCATTCAAGGTACGAGTGGTAAGCGGCGCGTTCGGACTAATCGCTGCAAGCGAGGCGGATGGTCCATCTTCTTACGAAACACGCACTCGTGTAAAAGCAATTACTATAATAATTTAAGATTTGAAAGGCGCTTAGGATACCAGCTAGACACGCGGTACCAACTTACTCTATTATTATTACCTCATTACATGTACCTTCATATTTACCTACTCCTTTTTGTTAGATACTTTGCAAAAATAATAATAGTAATAAATCTCCATATATTATTATAATGAACATTCTATTCTCCTTCAATTTATCCTTTGGTGCCTACATATGACTAGAGAGCGCATAGGAGTCCTGAAGGCTAAGTGAAATAATTATATGGAAAAATATCGTTGCGTCAACTAAGAAACCTACTCGTTGTTGAGTACATGAAATGTTGTATACAAATAGGCAATTTAGGCTTGATTGTTATATACTGTGTACATACCTACCAATCTCGAAAACTACTAAATCAGACTGATTAATGGAGTGTTTAATCAGAAAGATAACTCGGATTCTGTTGATCGGACTCTACTTTTCAACCTATACATATTTATCTACAGTTCTAGAGATAGGTATCAATGAGAGACTTCTTGCGCACCATTTCAAAAGTCAGCTTAAAGCAGAAACCACGGAGTTCATGTAAATACTTGTCTTCTCCTAGCTTTTTATATTTATCAACCGGATACAAAAGGTGCTTACCTAAAGCTCATCATCGCAAATATGAAAACAAACACTGGCTCTACACGTAAAATGTATACTCGAGTTCATAAGATGCGAAACACAATGACCTCTCGTGAGTATAGGCAATAACTGTTGTCCCAGCAAGTGGGCCATTAAGGTGAGGGTGTGACTAATCGCGCGCTGACGACAACTAGCTGAACTTGCCTAGGACAAGGCAGATATAGCACAACCTACATACGTCAACCGAGCATGATTAGAGACAGTACTTAAGGACCTCTCGTGAATAATATGGTACTTCATACGAGACTGCTTGACTCCATCATCCATTCATGCGCTTGATGCGAGGCCACCAACGATGACTCTTGTGATTGTTATCTTGCGAATTACTAAATGTTTATGTAAGTATACTTAATGACTATTTAGACATATTTAAAATGCCTTTTTTAGGGTTCCGTACCTTAAGAATTAAAATTTAAAACCAGACTCTTAAAGTTAAAGTCTTAACTTAAAAAAAACTACTGTCTGTTCGTCTGTCTGTCTGTCACCAGGTCGTATTTCATGAGCAGTGATAGATATACAGTTGAAATTTTTCCCAAATGGTTTATTTCTGTTGCCAAAGCAACATCATAACAGCAAATACTTACAGCCAATGATATTATATTCTTTGTAATATCATAGCTTACAACAGAATTTAAGAATTAAGTAACTTTCCCATAAAAGACACGTGATTATTTTCCGTTTTCGTTAATAACGCCAACAGGTAGGTACGGGACCCATCATGCGCGAGTCTGACTCGCGCTTGTCCGGTTTTGATTTTAGTTTTAACGTGAATCATTAGACGGTATGCAGAACATATATGACGCCCCGTGGGTCTAGTGGTTTAAATATCGGGCCGAGATCTCGGGGTCCCAGGTTCGATCCCCGGGTCGGGCAACAAATAGTTTAGAATTTTCGAACGTTGCTCGGGTTTGTGATCACCAACCTGCATTTGGCAAGCGTCGTGATTATGCCAGTACACCCATCATTGCTGTGGTCACTTGAATTCAGTGATGGAGGCCTTTTCCCTGCAGTGGGATGATTATAGGCTGTTACTTTAATTTTTTTTTATGCAGAAACAGTACTAAAACTCATAAACACACTAAGTAAGCTTAAAGAATGCAAGTCACGAACAATCCATTATGTCCTCAACATAATTTGTATCAATAAGACATTAACTAGGTACACTTCACGCATATGCGATTCAACACTTCGAATTTTATTACTATGATCAATAAATTAAATTAATAACACACGAAATGGAAATCAGAAGATAGTTAACCGGATTATTTGTGTTTTTTTCTACGCAAGTATACCACTAGCTAAAAATGATATCCAATAAATTGAACATAATAAATTGAACGTGATGACACGAACAGACGACAGCACATCAAGATGAATACTGGAGTATCTTGTCTGGTTGAAATAGGTTTGATTTTTCAACTAAAATGTATGGTCAGATGTGCAAGCCACTGTACAATATAAACTTAGGGCGCGTTTATACGGAAAAATGGCCAACATTGTCGCTAGGATTAATCATTGCTTTAATCGTTGACGCTTTGTAGCTTTTGAAGCTGGCTTGCACGCGAGCGCCGCGGCCACTTAACATGCCCATAGATAACCGGTTGTTCAGATTGCAACCATATCAACTCTATTTCAGTACCTGTAGTCATTAACCTTGTTGCGTAATAAGGACTTGTTTTTAAATTAATGGTAATTTATAATGGCCATGTAAGATGTGATAATCGTTATATATCATAACGACGAGCTACGGAAGAAATTATTTATGAATTAGGAATGAATTTCTCCGCCAAAGTTTTTAATATGCACGCTGCAGTTATTGAGTTCTGGTATTCCGTGGTTTCCCTTATATAGTTTACAAAGTCAGTATTTTACGGTCACACAATAACTTGAAAGGAATAGCTAAGTGACGGGTTTTCTAGAGAACTGGTCCCTTTTCTTTATGGAACGTGGTCAGCCCTTTGACCCTGCCACACCGTATTAAGTGTCAGTAGACACATATCTGACCTTGAATATGAGACTGGAATTGTCTCGATCGTGACATCGTTTAGTTCCCCGTAGCATTTTGCATGGACAATTGAAATCGTGAGGTCAACATTGAATCTGGCTGTCTTTGCAAATTTCTCTTTCCCACACACTAGATGCCGCTTTTGTATAATAGACGGATTGACAAGTATTTCAGAAGGCAATCAACAAATACCATATTCGATGCGAGCTAATGTTATAGCTGTAAAAATCATTAGGTCTTACAAGGGTGTGTACGTGAGAAAAGACAACTTATTTCCCATCTCTATTATAAGTAATCTCACCTTTTAAGTTATAATAGATATTTAGTCACGTACCTGCATAATTAATATCAGAATTTACGCCCCAGAAATTGCAGTCACGATCTATCTAGTGCATGAAACAATCCAAACTTACAACTTAAGATGTCTGTTGTCGGTTCGTGGCTTAATACAGTTATGACCCTTGACAAGCGCCACAGTGTAACTCGGCGGTACCATTGTTCGGGAGCGGACTGTGGGGTCCGCGCCGCTCGCATGACTCGTGACATCCCAACATGCCGTGATGCAATCGTGCTCAATTCGCGCCCGGACACACAATGGGTAAAATAATTTCCCTCGTGCCAAGGACAAAAGACACGCGGAAACATTCCCCTAACATCTCGACATTTACTTTTGCCTAGCAACTCTTGGTCTCGCTCTCCGTGTTCGAAGCCGCGCGGCCACATTAATGCGAACCGACGACTCTAATTCAATATTGAAACAATAATAAGTACTACGGTATTCTCGCATATACCGTTGCAACATAAAACTCTTATCTTATTTGGTTGGAATCAATTCGAACAGGTACAATATCAGAGTGAAGCCAGATGAGTAATAAAGATTGTATTCCTTTTGGCCCAGCTATTGTTTCGCATTTCATAAACGTGTATAACCGCGAGCGCGTGTTATTGCATTGAGACCGTTTTATGCACTGGCGATACTGGCAGTATCCAGGAAGACTCATTAAAATTGTTGCATTCACAACAGGTGATCAGGACATTTAATATTGGCAATAACTTTAAACCATCTGACGACTTTTCGCACGTAGATATCAATAACATGCTTCTAACGGTATGTTGATGTAAATATTTTGTATTATTAACTTGTTTACTAATCGTAAATTCGTATTTTGAATATTCCCGCCTTTTGTGTAAGATGATGTGTCAAGCGGCTTAGCCAATAGCAAGGCTCCATTTTGAGCATACGCGCCTACCAATCCAATTGGCTCCGTGGACGCGAAACATGTTGAAAAATCGTGTAACGTCGCTCTGCAACTAATTTGTGAATTTTGTGATATAATACTGTTATAAACAAGGTGAAAGAAAGCCAGCTACTCGTGGTAGACAACAACCCGTGCTGGAAGTGACTAAGCAGCTGCTGAACTCCTTCTGCGTCTTCGTTCGGATTGCCAAGGTAAGGCGTGCTATAATACTTGCTTTTGGTGATCACCCGTGAACCATCATCAATACCACATCGTCGGGAATATTCTACAACAATAACCGATTCCCGGTCCCCGTGTGACGTCGGTGGGCTCCCAAATAAGCGTGTCGTCACATGTTTTTGGTGCCGAAACCCGGGACATAGTCCATTCGTATCTACCTACCTACTTATACAACGCTGGTATTTTCTATAATATTTCAAAGTATTTATCACAAGTTACTAATTCTATATCTATATCTAACATTATAACATTATAACATTCTTAAATAAATACGATTGTAATAATTACTTTACAGCAAATATATAACCTATCCGCTCAAATAATAACTTGAGTAGGTAGGATTCAATTTGTACAGTCTGGTTTTTGCTACCTGCTTCTTTAAATAATAACCAACTTTGAATTCGTATCGTAGTATAAAACGTTGTAGGTATTTATTGCAGATCATATACGAACAATCTATCAATTAATCGTCGTTCGTATATATCTATCGGCTGTAATTCCTATCTACCTTTATTAACGTTTAACGTAAACAAGTGTTTGTTAGCCATAACCAGACTTGAGTACCTAACTTCTCTTTGAATCGTAGTCGTAGTTGTGCGTTACGAACTTGTAGCACACCTACGGCTTTCTATTTTTAAATTCGAGATAGGTAATTATTATCAAAATAATATTCGTTTTTTCAACCTAAGCGTTATTTGTTGTTGTTTTTTCGTAAAGAGGACAGTTTTATTCGGATTTTAACGATGTCTTACAATCCAAAACGTAGTAATCGTAAACTTAGCCTAAGCACTAGATCGAAAGGAAAGAGTGCGGAATCAGATAGCTATGATATTAGCGATTTACCGTCTTTGCGTAGAAAACGTACTATAGCATTAAACCGGTTACTGAAGGCGCTCGAAGTAGGTAACTTAGCGCTGACTGATAACAACCAATGCGATCTTTTCCTTTCACATTGCGATCTACTCAACAAATATACGGCTGAGTTTGAGCACGCGCATTTTTCGATACTCGAATTATTGATTGCGACCGAGAATGACAGTGGTGATGATGATGAGATTCAGACTCGTTTTGATGAAGCGTATTTTTCGGTAATGTCAATTCAGCGTAAGTTAACGAAATCTTTTCATAGCTCTGATCAATCGAACGGTAATTCTTCGTCATTATTGCATGTTAAACTACCTAAAATTCAATTACCTTCGTTTTCGGGTAACATTAAACAATGGCCTGAATTTATTGATACTTATGATGCGCTTATACATCAATGTGAAGCGCTCAAGGACGTTGAAAAATTTCATTACCTCATCTCATCGTTAAGTAGCGAACCGTTGTCACTTATTCGCACTTTTCCGGTGACAGGTGACCATTATTCGGATGCATACTCCGCTTTAGTTGCGCGTTATCAAAATCAACGAGAACTAGCTTTCACGTGTTGGAAGGATATTTTAAATATTAATTTTAAGGTTCACTCCGCAACTGATTTTCGTAAGACGTTGGATTGTATCGAAGAAAACTTAAGTATCTTAACAAAATTAAAACTACCTGTTGAGAAGTGGGATTTTATTATTGTGTATCATATCCTATCAAAGTTAGATTCTAAACTTAGACGCGAATTCGAGGAACGTTGCAATCTGTCTGACATTCCTACCTACGCAGATTTAAAGGGATTTTTACATTCGAAATGTGATGCATTGATACGTGATAGTCATTTTTGTGAATCCGATAAGGTGACGCGTCAGGTCAAAGAAATACCTAAATCTTCAAACCATTCTTATACTAAGCGGCCCAACACCACAATGCCCACGCTTTTTGCTGACAATACATTACATTTAAAATCTAATAAAGCTGAGAATCCACTCCAGGTAATGCCTCAATATAACAAACCTGCGATTAAATGTTCGTACTGTTCAGATGTTCATTCCATTACTAAATGTCAATCATTTTTAGCTAAATCCGTTGGGGATCGCATGTCTATAGCAAATGAAAAGAAATGGTGTTTTAATTGTCTTAAATCGTCACATACTATTAAAAATTGCATATCCGTTTTTCGTTGTTTAAAATGTAAACATAAGCATCACACGCTGCTTCATAAGGATCGTCCCGTTGGTTCAGACTCTGTCATTGATGCAAACTCACCCACTTCATCACTGGTTACAAAATCGACTTTAGTCACAAAATCAATTCCAAATTCGACTGTATTACTCGCCACAGCTATCATACAAATTCAAGATGCTAAAGGACAGTATTGTTCATTCCGTGCTATTTTTGATACGGGTAGTCAAAACAATTTCATTACTAAGAACGCTGCACAATGTTTAAATCTTAAGCCAGTCCCAAGCGAATCAAATATCAGTGGTTTAGGAGGCATTGCTGCTAGCATCATCGGCTTGGTAAACTGTTCCATAGCTTCTAACGATAAATCGTTGTTTAACGTCGATATGCACGTTATTTCAAATATTTGCGGTGATCAACCAATAGCTAAACTTAATACGGTTGGTTGGTCTCACATTCAATCTCTTCCGTTAGCAGACCCTGGTTTTGATATTCCAGGTCCTATCGATATTCTGTTAGGCGCAGATGTTTTCGCTGAATCGCTTCTAAATCAACGTATCAGAGGTGACAGAAATCAACCTCTTGCACTGAATTCTGTTTTTGGTTGGCTTTTGCTAGGTCGAACAACTCTTGTGAGTTCGTCGCTTCTACACTTCTCATCTAAACCAGACAATGAATTGCTGTCATTGGTTCAACGGTTTTGGGAAATTGATAGTGTTCCTCAAGCTTCTAAAAATACACCGGAGGAACTTGCGTGTGAACAAGCGTACGCTTCTAATCATTGCCGCGATTCGTCTGGCAGATACGTGGTTAAGTATCCATTCAAAGATGCAGAGGAACCGAATTTTGAACGTTCACGTGATACTGCTATTCGTCGCTTCCATGCGCTTGAACGTAGACTTTCACGCGATTCGAATTTACGTCAGCAATATTTAGACTTCATGGACGACTATTTACAGTCTGGCCATATGTCTTTGGTTGAACCCAATGAGATGAATCAGGGTAAATACTACATCCCTCACCATTGTGTGCTGAAACCAGACAGCGCCACAACCAAATTGCGCGTAGTCTTTGACGCATCTGCTAAAGATGCTAAAGGCAAATCTTTAAACGACACTTTGCTAACAGGACCTAAACTTCAATCTAATATCGTTGCCGTTCTCACTCGCTTTCGTTTACACGCAGTTGTCTTTATGGCTGACATACGACAGATGTATCGTCAAATGCTTATCTCTGATGATCAGCGTGATTATCAAAGAATTCTTTGGAGAGCTAGGCCAAATCAATGCTTACAAGAATTTAGGTTAAATACCGTGACTATGGTGTGTCTTCAGCGCCGTACTTAGCATGTAAAACTATTCAACAACTGGCTGAGGATGAAGGTGACAATTTCCCTCAAGCTAAGGAAATACTAGCGACAGATATTTATGTTGATGACATCGTCAGTGGTTGTGACTCATTGGTTTCTGCTGAAGAAGCTCAATCACAAATCATTAATCTTCTGAAGCTTGGTCAATTTGAATTGCGAAAATGGGCAACTAACGAACCTAAATTGTTATCAAATCTTTCACCGGAAGAGCGTCTTCTTGATCCTAAATCATTCTCTGATGAACCATGTTCAATTAAGGTGCTTGGTCTCAAGTGGGATCCTGCATCTGATACGTTTCTGTTTGAGGTCAAGTCATCCAATCGTACTTGTACGAAGCGTAATATCTTGAGCGAGATTGCTAAAGTTTTTGACCCTCTAGGCTTCTTAGCGCCTATAACTATCAAGGCCAAAGTTTTGCTACAAAAACTCTGGATTCTTGGTTTGTCATGGGACGAGAATCCTCCTCAAGACATTAGTGTTATATGGAGGTCTCTTTGCGAACAACTGCCGATTCTCCAGGAATTGAGAGTTCCAAGGTGTGTTACAAATCGCCATGCGAAATCGTATGAACTTCATGGTTTCTGTGACAGTTCTGAACTAGCTTATGGGGCTATACTCTACGTTCGTGTTCTGTTCGCTGATGGGACAGTTCAAATCGTACCATTGTGCGCTAAAGCTCGTGTAGCTCCACTTCGAAAACTCTCTCTGCCTCGTTTGGAATTGTGCGCCGCTGTAGTACTCGCAAATCTGCTTAAATTCGTTTTAGACACATACAATTCAAAAATCCAGTTTTCACAAATCTATTTGTGGTCTGATTCGACAGTCGTTCTTTGTTGGCTTCGTTCGCATTCCTCAAGGTGGACCACATTTGTGGCTAACCGGGTTAGCATCATTCAGGATATCGTTCCAATGGACTCCTGGCATCATGTTGCATCCACGGATAATCCAGCTGATATCTGTTCACGGGGGCAGTTGCCTAGTGACCTAATGCGTAATTCGTTATGGTGGTCAGGACCGTCTTGGTTAGGGAAAGACCCGAAGCAGTGGCCAAGGTTTACAAAGCTTCCGATTCTAAATGATGATGAAGAGGTCGCAATGCACACTGAGGAACGTCGGACTGTAGTGTTGGTCACACAAAATACACCTGTCATTCAAGATTCTCCCATCGATTATCTTTTGAATCGTTTTTCTTCATGCGATAAAATTATTCGTATTATATCGTATATTCGTCGTTTTGTCCATAACATAAAAAATCGAAGTAATCGAGTCAAAGATTGTATTCCTACTGATATTGAAAATTATCAATCGCTGCTTATAGTAGTCAAACACGTTCAATCTTCAGTATTTGAAAATGAAATCCATCGTATCAAAGCGAAACAGTTGCTACCAAAGCCCTTAAGAAAACTTAACCCATTTTTAGATGATGAGGGTGTTCTCAGGGTGGGCGGTAGGTTATCCCGAGCTGGTCTTGAGTATGAGCAAAAACACCCAGCGCTTCTACCTTGCGATCATCCCTTTACATATAAATTAATCGAGTCCATTCATCGTCAGCACTGTCATACCGGTCAAAACACGACTCATTATTTAATTCTTCAACGTTTTTGGGTGTTGTCAGCAAAACGAGCTATTCGTAGATGTCTTTCGAAATGTATACGGTGCTATCGTACATCTCCGAAACCTTTGGAACCGTACATGGGTGACCTACCATCATTCCGTGTAAACAAAGCAAAAGCATTTTCCGTGGTTGGAGTAGACATGGGAGGTCCCTTCCGAATTAAGGTTGGAACTCATCGCGGAGCCAAAATAGACAAAGCATACCTTTGTTTATTTGTGTGCCTAGGTACAAAAGCGGTCCACCTTGAAGTAGTGTCTTCTCTTTCTACTGAAGCGTTTGTAGCTGCGTTGCGCAGATTTGTAGGACGACGTGGACGTTGTAGCGTTATTCATGCAGACTGCGGAACTAATTTTATCGGTGCTAGCAATTATTTGGACTCACTCAACCAGGCCGCGCAACTTGTTAACCTAAAATTTGACTTTAACCCGCCAAGCGCACCTCACTTCGGCGGGATTTGGGAAATACAGATAAAAGCAGCAAAATCGCATCTTTACCGTGTCATAGGCAATCAGGTTTTAACGTTTGAGGAACTTAGCACATTGTTCATCCAAATCGAATCAGTTCTTAACTCAAGGCCGTTGTGTCCCATAAGTTCTGATCCAAACGATTCAAACGTATTAACTCCAGGTCACTTCTTGACCTTGGAGCCACTTACAACTGTCCCTGATATGGACTATTCTAACGTTAAATTATATCGATTAAATCGCTGGCAGTTGATCCAATCATTTGTTCAAGGCTTTTGGATTCGTTGGAAAAACGAATATCTTAACTGTTTAATGCAACGTGCAAAATGGACAAAGACTTCAAAACCATTATCCGTAAATTCTGTCGTCATCATCAAAGATGATAATCGCACACCTTTGCAATGGTCGTTGGGAAGAGTAACCGAGTTACATCCGGGCCTCGATGGCATCGTCCGAGTGGCAACAATCAAAACTCAAACCAGCGTAATCAAGCGTCCGCTTGTGAAGTTGTGTCCTCTCCCCATCGAGCATTCTGATCTAAACCATTAACTAATAATTATACCTTAACCCAATGTATATATTTTCAAATCGTTTTCAATATTCGTATCTTATCTATCTATTTCTAAATCTTTACCAGTATTGTCTATTGTAACTATATTTTTATCTATAACTTTCCCGGAAAATACCAGCTGTATTTTGGTGGGCGGTATGTTTACTAATCGTAAATTCGTATTTTGAATATTCCCGCCTTTTGTGTAAGATGATGTGTCAAGCGGCTTAGCCAATAGCAAGGCTCCATTTTGAGCATACGCGCCTACCAATCCAATTGGCTCCGTGGACGCGAAACATGTTGAAAAATCGTGTAACGTCGCTCTGCAACTAATTTGTGAATTTTGTGATATAATACTGTTATAAACAAGGTGAAAGAAAGCCAGCTACTCGTGGTAGACAACAACCCGTGCTGGAAGTGACTAAGCAGCTGCTGAACTCCTTCTGCGTCTTCGTTCGGATTGCCAAGGTAAGGCGTGCTATAATACTTGCTTTTGGTGATCACCCGTGAACCATCATCAATACCACATCGTCGGGAATATTCTACAACAATAACCGATTCCCGGTCCCCGTGTGACGTCGGTGGGCTCCCAAATAAGCGTGTCGTCACATAACTAATGAAAAGAGTTATTTTAAATTCTAGTTGTGCCCGTTTTACCAGTCACATCGTACCAAGTTTAATACTGTAGTCAAACCGTTATGAAGATATCTGAGTGTACTCTCCATATAGTCGCCGAATCCGTCACAATACGCATTGACGTTATGTCCAAAAGCGCATTTGTTCGGCCAATTAGTGTAAATCTTATGTGATCGAGGGCGGTTTCTGTATCGAGTATGGTATAACGATGGCTGGGCGACGTTTCCGGATATGTACAATAGTGCACCGATGTCCGTGACGGGCGGCGCGCGCCATTTGAATGTTATCGGCGCAGGCCCGTGCGCTGTCCGCGCGCGCGCAGCGTGCGGCCCGCGATGAAATTAACAGAACAAGTGCGACATGCGTTCGACCGCGGAGGCGCACACTGGAACAATAGCTTGTTAAAACTGTTTACAATAAAAAAACTTTGTTACAAAAAATTCAAAAGTTGGGTTAGGTTAGGTTAGATCGATGTCATACATAAAATCACGAATGATTATCGTGCACCGTCTCCAATTTGGTGACTTATTATTTCATACTTTTCGCAGGTTTTATTGTTTTGAAGGAAAAGTTTTATATTTTTTCTCTGAATCTATCAACCCTATTTAATAAGCTTGAGCGTCTTTAACATTTTTGTATTCCCATTATATTTGGACTACATAAGTATGACCTACATACTATTCGTCTCTATCGTAATCTGCATATCTTCACATTGCTGTACTCAGCAATATTCTACCCTTGAACTCCACTTTGCCTCAAGGACGTTTTCAATTTGTGAAGTCCTCCAAAAGTCAGGATAATTTGCGTTCGTCTCGTAGGCTACTCTCCTACTAACCCTTTCTTCACAGTTTTATCTATACTAATGTTATAAAGCTGAAGAATTTGTTTGTTTGTTTAAATGCGCTTATCTCAGGAAGTACTGGTTCGAATTGAAAAAATATTTTTGTGTTGGATCGTCCATTTATCGAGGAAGGCTTTAGGCTATATAACATCACGCTTCGACCAATAGCATCAGTGAAAAATGTTGCAAAAACGGGGAAAATTATTCATGTTTGAAGGCTTCCGTTGCGTGCGCTGCGTAGACGGTTCAAGTTACCCAAAAAATAAATACCCAAGTAATAACAGGAATTGACGCGCACGAAGTCGCGGACAACAGCTAGTGTAAAATTATATATATAATTTAATATTCGGGTTTGCATAGATAAGTCGTTGTATTTTATATATTTATATGTATGTAGGTTTTATGTATTGAATTTTAAATGTATGATTATGATTAGTATCATGTATAGTATGTATTTTAATTTTTTCCTTGCACTACACTAATAGTGGGTAACCCTCTCCTTATTAAAAATAGTTATCTTTTACCCAAAAACTGCCTGGCGGAGCCTTATCGTAATGATTTTCTCATTTAAAATTTTATCATGTGGTAATAAATTGTGTAATAATTTGTATTGAATTGAATTCTCTTCATATTTTACGACTATTGTATAACAATTACATAATATAAAACGAGCAAACCTAGCCCACCCTTCTGTTATTTTTAATGTTGTGCCAAAGAAATGTCAATAGCACGAGTTAGCAAGTATTATTGGAAATATATCGTTTAAGGAATTTTCACCGATTACAATCATCAATCCTCCGTTAGGTATTTCTCCGTCATTCATAATGCATCAACTTGCTAGGGCTTGCGAGCCAAGCCTTCGTGGATGACGGGATTAGGCAAACTTAGGCGCTGCCTCCGCCATCAAGTGACTATTCCGTGTTGCAAGTTTCAATTTTCTTGCGGAAATTACATGCGGGATTACGATCAGAGTTATTGCTATCACCCCGACTTACAGCTTACTTTGAATTTTAAGCTTTGAGCCAACCTACACGGTCAACCTGCGGTCGCGGTCAAGATCTACATGTGGGTAGAATCTATTTTAGAACAATAACTTTGTGAACCGTTTATAGAATTCACCTGTTAAAATAATATTTTTTTTTATATTCAAGCAATGTTTCATGATTCTAGCTGCTTTCATATTCATAACAGCTTTAATGTAGGTGATTTTTCTACATGCAATTTTAAATATGCCTTCTAATGAGGAGATAATTGCACTCGCAGCATTAAAAGTAGATCGATCTTGTTAGTTGCAGTACCAGTGTACCTACTATTAAAATATAAATGAGTAGTAAATTTTTGTATGCCTCATACAATTATTAATAATATTTCAAGATTATAAATCCAAAAGTTTGAATGGATGGATGTTTGTTCCTCAATCACATCGGAACAGCTACACGGATCTGACTGGAATTTGGCAAGCATACAGAATACAAACTGGAATTTCACATAGACTACTTTTGACCCCAACAGAAAACCCCGTTACCTGCAAAGATTCCCGTAAGATGTTTCAAATTCAAAATTCAACAGACTGCTTCCCATGAGATATCCTAAATTCAAAACTCAACAAGCAGCTTCCCGTGCGATATTTTAAATTCAAAATTCAACACACAGCTAGTCAATAATATACTTCTGACTGCGTCACTCGTATTTCGTTGGTTTGACTTCGTCTATAGTGTTTTAACTAATCTGATACTCTCCTGGGGTGAGTGATTGAAATCTTAATTGAGACAAGACTTTATGTCACTTCACAAAGGATATTGATTCACTGGGCTCGTTGTCATCATACACGGAGCCCACGTTATGTAACCATTATGTATACCATCTTGGCAGTATTATTTTCATGTTTTGATTATTATTTTTTAATAAAAATATAAAATACTAGCTGTTCACTTCCACGCTTCGCTGTTTCGCGAACCATTCAATCACAATGTGCCAACATTGTGATTGAATGGTTTTTGCTTTTGATGTGTTTTTTTTTCCGGTCGCGGATAAATAGATAAAAACAATCCTTGATGCGGATTATATATCATGCTAAAATTTCAGCTTGATCGTTGCAGAACGTTTAGAGTTTTTGAGCGTACACAAACCAACATAACATTTATATAGGTACATATATAATATATAGATTGGTATACTATATATATATATATATATATATATTGGTCTAGCTATTTATTTTGTAACGCGCTGTGACGCGCACGGATGTAGACGGTTCATGTATTCGGGAACCCGTTGCAGCAAAATAATACGTCTGTGCGTGCTAAAGCGTGTTACAAAATTAAAAGTCTGAATAAATACGTAGGTATATATTAAAAAAAAAGTATTGACTGATTAAATAACACTGCCATGATGTTATACATAATGGTCACATAAGATGGGCTACGTTTTCTAGGTTGTTTAAAATGCACCGTGTATACGAGGGCGGGTCAATAAGTCCGTGACTTTTTGAATTTCTGATCTCTTTACCGAAAAAGCAACACTACTCCTGGCAACAGGTATCTGTCAGTTGACTCCTATCAAAATTTGAACTTGCTGCGTCAGTTAGTTTGTGTCTGACAGCTATCTTTATCAGGGTACCCAGTAATTTGAGGAATAAATGGAAAAAAGTGAATTTCGTGTGCTTATTAAGCATTATTTTTTGCGAAAAAAAACCATTACCGAGACCAAGGCTAAGCTTGATAAATACTATGGGGACTCTGCACCATCGATTTCAATGGTAAAAAAGTGGTTTACTGAATTTCATTGTGGCCGTACAAGCGCTGAAGATGCCGAACGTCCTGGACGCCCAGTTGAGGTCTCTACACCCGAAACAATCGAAAAAATTCACGATATGGTGTTGGCCAGCCGAAAATTGAAAGTACAAGAGGTTGTGGAAGCCGTAGGGATCTCGCATGGCTCAGTGGTTTCAATTTTGAAAGATCACTTAGGCATGAGAAAGCTTTCCGCAAGATGGGTGCCGCGTTTGCTCACAGTCGACTACAAACGCAATCGTGTAACAACTTCACAGGAAGGTTTGGCGTTGTTTAGTCGCAATATGGAGGAGTTTTTGCGCCGTTTTGTAACCGTGGACGAAACATGGATCCATCACAACACACCAGAGACCAAACAACAGTCAAAACAGTGGGTTTCTAAGGGTGAATCGGCGCCAAAGAAGGCCAAGGTAGGTTTGTCAGCCAATAAAGTTATGGCGACTGTTTTTTGGGATGCACGTGGGATAATCTACATTGACTACCTTCAAAAGGGAAGAACAATCAATGGGGAATATTATGCCAACTTATTGGACCGCTTCAATGACGATTTGAAAAAAAACCGACCTCATTTGGCCAAGAAAAAAGTTCTATTCCACCAAGACAATGCAAGGGTGCACACATGTGCAGTTGCCATGGCAAAAATCCATGAATTGGGCTATGAATTGCTCCCTCATCCGCCCTATTCTCCAGATTTGGCTCCGAGTGACTACTATTTGTTCCCAAACCTGAAGAAATGGCTTGGTGGAAAAAGATTTGACTTCAATGATGAAGTCATCTCGCAAACAAAGATCTATTTTGAGGACCTCGACAAATCATATTTTTTGGAAGGGATAAAAAAATTGGAGAAGCGTTGGACAAAGTGTATAGAGCTCAAGGGAGACTACATTGAAAAATAAAATGATTTATTTATCAAAAAATCTGTGTTTTATTCCAAAAGTCACGGACTTATTGACCCGCCCTCGTATTACACCGAAAAATTGAAAACTTCGTCAGTTAATAATTCATTACAATCCAACCTAACCGACCCACCGTTAGTTTATAGTCGTACGCGTTGTTTTGTAAACTGACAGATCTCACAATAAGACGGTGACATATACACATCGTGACATTACCTCCTTTTGATAGCTAGACATTTGTGTTATCGATCGTTACATGCAATCTTGAGTATCTGACACTGTCGTAAAACTGGTAAGACATAAGATTTTGTTAACAGAAACACATTTCTCTATGTTACTAGCTGTTTCCTGCGACATCGTACGTGTGGATTCTGATATTATCTTACGAGAGCTAAATAGATTAAGACCGATTCGCAGACCTACCAAATATACATATAAAATTTCATTAAAATCGGTCAAGCTGTTCCGTTGAAGTATTATTAAGTTGTAACAAACACTGTGCTACAAGAATTTAATATATTAGATATTGCAAATATTATACGATAAAGTGTGGAATTTAAGACAACAGAACAGGAAACATAATGCAGCGTAAACAATGGAACTGGCGATAGTTCCTGCTCGCGCATATCTATATGCGTCTGTTTCAGTCAAAGATATTCAATTAGATGCGTCCTCCCAGTGTGCGCGCGAGCTTACTGTCGTCCGCGGAAACGCTATGATTTATGATTCTAGTTATCGGCTAATCGTATCACCACGATTTATCAGCAGTAACTACAGGAATACTGTCAAACGAAACGTAAACACTTTGATACTAATTGAACGGACGTTCTGTTTCAACAATTTATGTAAAACGCTCGATAATCATATCTGTTCTATCCTGTTAACGGGAGTAACTACGCTCTTGCGTGTCATCTAAACCTATAATTTCCGCACTGAATTGTGATTCATTCACTCGTTTACGAAATAATTCTAAGAGGTTCGTGTTTCGGAATTGTACGATAGCAAAGCTCTGCGGCCACAGTTATTGCTACCTACTTCTCGTGCGCCCACACACGATGATCTTTTTTTTAGGGTTCCGAACCGTGAAAATAAGAACCCTAAGTCCAATAAAAAAATGTTTGAAGGAAAACATCGCCTATCAAGTCCTGATTCCAAAAGAATTATTCTATTGCTCATATACCTACATCCATTTTACCGCAGGAAACTACCATCTAAATGTCCAAAAATCGCATACAACCTATAACATCAGACCATTTAGTATTTTTATGGAAAAGTGAAAATTCTATGCTATTTCAAAGGTTTATGTATGTATGTATGTTATAAGTTTTATGTTCCGTTCTGTTCGCCCAGATTAGAACTTACTGCAAGTGTCCTTGACCTTCATGGCTTAGTTCTTAATCTCTATAATTCTAACGAAAACGCGAAATTTACTAACAAACTGATGTCCCACATTTTTTTATTCAAAGAAAGATTCTTATATATCTTTAGGCTCCATCGACAGATCCTAATAGAATACATGATGTAAATTTTAATTGAGTGAATACATAAAAATTTACTGCAAAAATATAATATGCATCAGTTCAACTTTACGCTCCTATATCAATAAAATCTATCGAAGTTTAATAAGAAAACTGCATGGAATACTATAATTTACCCTTGTGATTTAGTCAGATAAACCATCTAGGATGTCGGAATGCGACCCTCATAATTTAACAGCCAATTTATATTCATAACCATATAACATAGGTACTTTATTTCTAACATGCTAGACATGTTGGTACATGTACCTAGGTAGGTACAAGTGAAATGGATTTTGTGCATACTGGTTTCTTTCTATAATGGGAGACCGTAACTGATATTAGTTATTCATGTCACTGCTACAAGTCGGGAATCAAATATGCTACCTTTGGGTTGTGTTCGAGGTCGTAACCACCTATGCAATTACTCTTGGTGTATGTATAAGTTGTTTACAGTTGTTATTGTTAATTCGTATTATTGCCTCGGTAATCGCGGTGCATGCTTTTTGTAGCAAAGAGGCAACGACCGCAGCGGATAGTTCTTGAAATTGCTTCATTGGTTAACCTGTCTCCGAAGTCCGAACACAGTAGGCGTATAATGCGGTTATGAATCAAGGCGCGTCTCGCGAATAATATAAACGCTGTGCTTATGAACATCCGTTCTTGGCAATATAAAACGAATCAGACGCTTGTGCTCTAGCAGGCATCACCCCTTTGTTTCTAGCTACATAAAGGTCAAAATTGAAGGACATCTTACTTTTCATTAATTGTATTCCCATACACGAGAAGTCGATTTAACGTTCCTCGTGATTCCGGTTTGCGAATTTTTTGCAACACTTTTTCTTGTCTTAATTATTACTTACAACGTCGCTTTAATTTATGCCCTATGGGCTCCACTATAAAAACAGTTTCTTAATTAACTATGTACGAATACCAATTAATAAGGTATCGAAAAGTAACGGTGATTACATTGCCAAATAGAGCGTCAATACTCGTAACACGCGTCGGTAAATAGGAAGGAGATGGCATCTACTTTTACTGGAACGAGAAACAATCGCTAAATCCTGGTGCCAGATTTGCTCATTGTTTACGGTGCTTCCTTGTCTCCATATTGGATATTCCTCGGGAGGCTTGTTATACGCAACCGGGAGCGGTATGTGTAAACGAGGCGAACAAACCCGACGCTAATTCTTGTTTATGAGGACCCTTGCTCCGCATAGATACGATGTAAAGCTTTAAGCGGCCTCCGACAATCAAACCAACATACGATCAGATTCCATTCTAGAAATGATGTATATGTACACGATCAGATCTCGATCCTTCCTCGGGCGATAAATTGACATTTGCAGTCAATTATTTGAATACTTGACCGCCTTTCCTCGTTCGTCTTCAGTGAACCGACATGCTGCTCTGCAAGTCACTTTCATTTTGGTTTATTATTTTTTTCGCTATATTAAATGGTGTGCATTAGCACAAGCGATGAGTATCTTATAGTGCCAGTGACACAGATTTAAAAAGCGACATAATACTTGTAATGTACGGGTACACTGCGAGGGATACCGTTCATAGTTTCCTCTCGTATTCCGAGAAGCATAACGGTGCATATGACTCGAACACAAAACGATCCAGTTTCATAATAAAGTTTAGTGGTGTCTGGTGTTGCTTTATGACCCTGGCGAACTTAGATTTTGTCGAAATTCCTAAGCAGGAACTTTTAACAGCGCGTTTATATTTTGTGAGATAGTTTCATATTTATGTATGGCACGCGATATAACGATGTTTTTATCTTGTCGCCCATATATTTTCTGTCAACTTAAACTTTTTATAGCTAGACTTTAGTATCGCTTTATACTTGTGCCGAAATTTCTCAGGTTCTTATCGCATTATAAGATGAATTGATAAGATATTACTGATTTATTGCACCATAATCGATTAGTAAAATACCTACTTTGTTTTATGAACGTTATAGATTGTTAAATTAAAAAGCGACTAATTTCGAAGTAATTAAATTAAGTTAAAGTTTTAATTAAATTAAATAAAGGTACCTTCAAGTAATCAATAATATTATGATGTCAAAAATCTAAAGCAAAGACTAGTTGGCAATGAAGTTTGTATTATTTCAAAAGTAACTTATACAACTTTAAAAATTAGTATGCTTCAATTTCATAAATATCTTGTTACCTAAAAGTCTGCACTTTGTTTTGTTTTTTTTTTGTCTGTATGAAAATCTCGGCATCAGTATCGTGCTACGGATATAATAACTTATTTACAAGTAATACTTGATGTCATTATTTAAATTGCACTTAATAAAAAACAATAGTTGTATAGTTAATTTAGCCTTACTTCTTAAACTAAAATAGAATACAAAGGAAGTGAGGTACAAATCCGATAAATCAACGAGTGGTCCGAAGTGTCGACTGCGAAATGTCGTACAGTGTGCCTCGGAGACAGTTCAAAGCCTATTTTGCACAGAGGACCCATTTACCCTTAGAATAAAACCAGTGCAAACTCTCTGTGCGCAACTATCTAGCTCTATGAATGTTTATACAGGAGGATATTTTGAAACCCCTTTATAGTAAGTTTTTTTTTATCAAACCAACATCGGAATTTTTCTAGTGAGTAGTAACAACTAACATTATACTCTCCAGGTACCAGTTCAAAGTGGAGTTTTTTTTTTTTTTTTTTTTTTTAAATAAATGTGGACAACATCACATACATTGTTCTGATCCCAATTTGAATAACTATTTAAAGCATTCGTATTTTTGGAAACCAGAAACAACGAAGGTACCACAAACACCCAGACCCGAGAAAATGTAGAAAAGCACATTTTTTCTACATTGACCCGTCCGGGAATCGAACCCGGTACCTCGGAGCAGGCGACACCTTGAAAACCGGTGTGTACGCCACTCCGCCACGGAGGTCGTCAAAGTTTTCATAAGAGAGAGTGAAGATTGCAACAATGATTGCCCTTCAATAGGTGCAAAGACCCCTAAAAAAATCTGTAACTTTATTACAAAAGACCTTGTCTTCCTTCACCCTCTTCTCACTTATAGTGACTTACAAATTGTCATTTTAGTCCGTTTTTGCTTTAAAATCATCTATTGGGTAAGAAACCTCGACTTACTCAACCACCTGTATATAAATTTCATTGTTCGTAATGTAATGCAAGCTATTAATAAACACTTCTACTTTCTATAGTAGTACTCTATAATACTTCGTTGATATCTGGTATTATGTAGGTTTTTTTTTATTACTAATTGTATTGTATTGTTTAACAATCTTAACAAATTCTGCAAAACTAAATTGGACACTAACTATCAAATGAGGAGTAAAATATTGGAGTGGCTAAACAATTATGATTATGAAGCAACTGTGTCCCTCCTGAGCAACTGATTGGCATGTGCATGTGTATCTTTAGTATGCATGCTTATTTTAATTGAAAATGTTTTAAAGTATAAGTATAACTATTTATTGCAGGCTGTATTGTACACACACACACACACACACACACACACACACACACACACACACACACACACACACACACACACACACACACACACACACACACACATAAAGACACGCATATTTATTCATATTAATCTCAGTCTCATTTAGCTAAGTGTTAATACTGTCAGTACTGAAATTTTTGTTACTTATTTAACTTTATTTTTCAGTTTTTAGATTGTATCTCCACAAACCCCAATAACGTTGTCATTGTAAGGAAGGTACTGGCTTCTGTTACACGGGTCCTCCTATCTCAGAAGCCAGGGCTACATTAAAAAACAATAATCTTAATATTATATCCATCAAGAATCAAGAGTTCCTTGCATATTATATCACAGTGATTACTTGTTTAGTGTTAGGTATCCCCAGAATGTTTTAATTTTATTATAATGCCGTTGGTTGGTTGTAGGTGTTAACCTATAATGGGAAAAATAACACGTGACCCTACAAGACGATGATGATAATACATCATATTCATCGCCATCGCGAGCCAATCTGTCCACGGCTGGACGAGGGTCACTCCAAGAGGATTTTGCTAAAATCGCCACGCTAGGCAGCTGGTGACTTGGCGATCGTGGTTTGATCGATGAAGGAGAAAAGACGCTAGTGCCCTTCTTCTTCTGTTACTCTGTAAAAAATAATACGGTTTGTGCCCTTGAAACACAACTCCCAAACAGACTGATACTGATAGACAGACGATTAGCGCATGAAAGAACCCGTTGTCTCCTCTTCAGGAAGGAATAAATGTGATTTTTAATGATCTGTATTTATTTTGACTGGCGTACACACCGGTTTTCAAGGTGTCGCCTGCTCCGAGGTCCCGGGTTCGATTCCCGGACGTTTCAATGTAGAAAAAAGTGTTTTTCTACATTTTCACGGGTCTGGGTGTTTGCGGTACCTTCGTTGTTTCTGGTTTCCAAAATACGATTTCTTTAAATAGATATTCAAATTGGGATCAGAACAATGTATGTATGTGATGTGGTCCACATTTATTTATTTTATTTATTTATTTACTTTTTGTTATAACCGCAATTGTGTTTGTTACACAGGACAGCGGTGACAGCCGTATCGTGGCACCCACAATCGGGTTTGCTCGCGTCCGTCGACAGGAGCAACCGCGCCGTGATATGGGGGGACTTGTGACAGGCCTGGGAAACCCCACCGCCGAACCAAACTGCAGAACCAAAGGTAACCCCTTTTTTGTTTCTAATTTCTGTACAAGATCATCATCGTCACCACAGCCACATAAATCGGCTGCTGGACCTAGACTTCTGTAGAAGAAATATTTTACTATATCAGACACGCTTGACAGGGCCGGTTGAAGACTGCAGATCGACCGACTATTTGTTGAAAAGGCTGCTGCCTTCTTCTGACAGCACTTATTTAATTGCCTCTAATAAAACAAATAGGACAAATAAATAATACTATGACTGAGACAGAATTATTAACAATGGCTCAGATAAGTCCCGGTAAGTGTGATTATAATTGTCTCATACCTTTTACACAGATTTATGTTGAGAACAACAAAATACCTACGTTCTTAAAAAACGGGCGGCTTCGTCTAGATCTAATTTGGTACCTTGTTGTTTCAATACTTACCAAGGGTCCCATCTGAGCCGTTCTTTATAATTCCGTCTTAGTCACGAGATATTTTGTATAGTAGTGTCGCTAATGTACCTCTATTCTCCCTCTTAAGAAGCTTCTTTGTACACCCCGTGGCCTGTATAACTTAAATAATGCAATACAGTAAACTGTACGTTTTCGGTGGCCGAACCATAAATGGGAACTTAGGTTCGCAACAGAAGTCAGCAGGTTGAAAGAGATTTCAATTTTATCAAGTTGACACGGTCACCGAATGTGAGTGACACAAGAATGACCCGAGTCGGCGCGTCTCACTCATTGTTAACATGGACGGGACTGCGACGTGTAACAGTGGGCCGGCCGACGACGTGCGGGTCGCAGGTTCAATGCCGTATCCGGACGTGCTCCGCTTTGCCGACATCGCCTTGCAATTCACACGTTATATGGCAAAACGGGTAGGCTATCGTGAAACGTTTAACTTACAAACCTAATTATTAATTCAAGAGCACAATATTTCGAAATTATTTCAATTTGTCATAAGTTTGTAACCAAAGTCTAGATTAATTACTTATGGAAGTTAAGCTTTTATTAATGGACTGAATTAATAAGGATGAATGAAAAAAAATGGGTATGATGATAACAGATAAAATATATACAACGTGTACCTTTTGATATCCCATAACTCTAAGGTTATGTTCTATAGGTAAAAATAATATAAAACGCCCTAGAACATGTGGTTCAAAAATTCAATAGTTTCGAATATAACATCAATTTTAGTTAAATTTGCTAAAAAAAATTAACCAGTATAGCGAATTCTTAGTTTTGCGAGACGTTGTCAAACTTACACTAAAGTGTAGTAGTAAAGTAGCGGGAGAGCGTAACTTGTAAAAAAACATTGACGTGTGTGGTTTTCATTCAAAAGTTCATTCATAACAAGGTAAGGGTGTTTTACATAAACAGTCGTGACTTTTTAGAATTATTTTGTATGGAAAAATTAAATAATCAAAATTAATAATTGAAAAATAATTCATATGCACAAATTGATTCTTTACCATGGTCTGTTTAATACCCTAGAGTAATGGGATATCAAAAGGAACACGTTGTATATAGTCTAAAATCAGTTAAAATCAAAATCTGTTAGAATCTGTTTTATTTCTGCAAATAGGCCCCAGGAGGCGCTTTTACACGTCCCAATATTTCTGGGCTAGTGCCGAGAAGAAGCAGCGCAAGAAACTCGGTCACTATTGTCAGCCTCTTTTGAAATATTTTTTACATAAGGTTGAAGCAAGTATGAGCTGGGACAATTTAATTCCATACATTTCTTTCATTTAAATAATTATTAACAGTGTACTAGCTCTTGTTCATTAAAATTAATTTGTTGAAAATATGAATACAATTTCCTATAAACGATTTTCCGATTTTTTCGCATTCTGAAGCCTGGAACGGCAAGTTTATCTTTATTTCTGGTATTGAAAATGTGTACGTTACTTTTCTTAAGAAATAAATGTATGTTCTTACGAACGTAAATAATATTCTCGAGAATGTATTGAGAAGACACTGTAAGTAATGCTGTAATAGATACTTAAAAAGTGCCAGTTTCAGACGTTTTGAAAAAGTGTCTACATTTGAATTTATACAAACAGTCATCAACCAGATTGAGATAGCTAGATGTAATCACTTCATTCCTTATAACTTATTGTGTTCGGCCAGTGACCTAAGTCTTCCATCATTTCATCTCTGTATTTTTAAGCATTCTTTTAGTCAGTAAATACACTGATAGCCTCTAAGTTTTACACCAAAAGAGGAGACAAGAACAAAAATCGCCAAGCAAAAACAGTTTGCCTTTTGAGGGAGGAGCCAGTGGCATACGTGTTTTATTTTATGTACTTATTTCATTTATACACCGCAACATAGGTACTTCAACTTCTACACATGTTATGCTGACATCCAACATAATCTCATAACTGCAGTACAGGACTACCATAAAAATATAATATTGAATTCCTAAACCGTTAAAATAACTCTGTACTTGGAGGTCTGTACTATTTTATGTAACCTTAATGGAGATAATAGTCTATTATATTAACAGTTAGAAGCGCAATTTAGTTTTAGGCCCTAAGGGTATTATAATTGCATGTAAAGACGATGGGTCAATGGAGATGGGCCGCGCATCTGATGATTTGTGTGCGATTGCCTATCATGACCTAGCGCCGTTATCTCTCTACACTATAAATCACTTATTACGAAAAATTCAAACAAGCCGCTATCTCACCGAGAATGACTGACAAACACATGCACATACACACCTTTCCGTGATTCTAAACTATAATAATCGTCGGTAATTTTTGGACGCCGCTTTCATAAATCATAATAGATTAAAAACATTCACAAACTGGTAATTTAGAAAATAATAGAGTTGGCAAGCAAACAGATTTAAAGGAATGGAAAAAAAGGCTGTTACAGTGATAATATTAATTGGTTTACATTATAGCCACAAAATTGTTAAATTGCGAATGTTTCTTGTGCACACAAGATTAACCTCTGATCCTTCTCTATAATTAAGGTACATTACGGAAACAGTGTGTTAAAATTAATAGTACCTATACTTTGTTAGAATTTTTCCACTAACTATTTTGAATTGTAATGTTTAAAATACCTAAACTAAATATTGAAACTGCTTAACAAGAGTTTTTTGTTGCTTTATAGGCAACTAAAAACACCCTTGTTTAATTTATTTTTTAGCTCAAGCATCTGAGAGCCTACTGTTATTCACTTAAAATTTACAGGTGTTAAAATGCCTTCACGCCTGTCAACTATACATCAAACTTTTAATCGGGTGAAATACATGTTATCAACACGGCTTCATGTCAATGAATAAAAATTACATTATTACATACCCGGCAAATTTTAATAAAGTTTAATCGACTATGTGTGAAACTGTGAACAACGTAGTAGTTAGCTAGTACTTGATTAATGTTTTATATTGTACATCAGCGCTCTTAAACTTAATTCATAACCTCGAGAAGATTGACATGAAAGTCAAATTACCTTCCAGGGCTTGACTTTGGGCTATAATGTTGCCTGAGCTGGTTTTCGATTTTCCAAAAAGTCATACTTTTTAGAAAAACAATTATTGATGAGATTTGTAACGAATTCTCAACTTGTATCAGCCGTGTAATGCTAGCCTCAAGTCTAGACTTATTCGGCTGATGTCATCATCTTGATGTATGAGGGTATGAAATAGGAAATACTAACTTTTTCATGCTAATGACGAATTTGCATTGGTTGTATAAAACTGCCAGAAGTGTGACGAATCTACTTTGTGGAAAATTGACAATAACCTATTAAATTGTAACAGTATTAAATTATGTAGTGTCAAATTCGTTTTAATAAATACATGATAATGTAGTGTTAACAAAATGGGGGAACTTTATGGAAAGATACTATTCGAGTATCAGTTACCTTATGGTCGAATTAAAGTATGAAAGTATTTTTTTCTATATACAATATGTACAACATGTTGATTAGATTTGTCAATAAAATGACGTTACGGACATCTGAATACTGTCTCTTGAACTGTAATGCGGTAACGCCTCGCGCACCGCCACCTATTAGCATCAAATGGAGCGCTTGCACATTTGCCACCCCTATTGTTAATAAACAAAACTTCAATGTAGAAATGTAGGTATTGTACATGAGATAGTGCACAATGCCAGCGACGAGTGAAAGCGAGGCTTTCGACTTTCATTGAGTTTTTGTAAGTGTATGTATGGTCTCGCGGCGGCTGGTCCATATTGTCTCGCGACATGATTCTGCCCAACTTTTCTACTAAAAGGTGTCTACGCATCATTGCTGTTTTTATTAATTCACGCTTTCTTATTTTTTGGTGTATTGTTGACTGACATTTTTAATTGAAAAGATCTAGAGGGTAATCCATACAATATATAGGTATGTTTAAAAAAAAGTACTAGGTACCTACTTAAAATGAAAATTATTAAAGCAATTTCCATGCATAATAAAAACATGGTCCTAATTCTGCGATTTCCAACGTTTTGTTCTAGTCGTTCTTGTAAAAAGTACTATTTGATTTGTCGAAAGGTCGACGTTTGAAAGCTCATTTCATGACAGCTTATTTATTTGTAGGACTGAAACTTTAACAAAATTTATTCCACATTCTCCTTACTTCCAGCTACGTTATTTCCTTAAAGAGGGATACCTGAGGTACCTAAGATCAATTAATGATCATTAGTTGATGACAGAACAAGCATTCGTTCGTCGGCGTCTTAGACTTGACGGACTATTAGTCTTGCTCTCCAGCAAATTAATACCTTGCGCAATCTTATTTAAAATCACTTAAGTAAGGCCCTTCTAATTGATTAACTGTCTTAGCTTTTTGTACAAAAGCAATACGCTTTAGAATCTAATTAGGATAAACTCGTCTATTTTATGTGTTTGACCGACGATTTATGCGTTTATTGGAATGTTTGGAAAGTAACCTGATAGGTGTGCACCTTTACAGGCCATTTGGGTGATAGAGGTGGCGTCACAATAGCAGTAATGTTGCGGTCTTAGAGAGCCTTTTCACACCCAATAATACAAAGTTTAATGACACCAGAATAAAAAATGTTATCAGCAGCGCAGAAAAATTTGTAGGCTATACTGATGAAATTTTATGTCCCAAAAGTTTTTTCGGGGTCTCTACCACGTATCTTGTTTATTAGTGTCTGATATTCCGGTGCTATTACTACCGAAAAACTGTTCTGTACTTGTTAGACTGATATGACACTCTACTAAATACTCAATAGCTTCACCAACATTATGAGAAAAGTTATGTACAACAAACCATAAAGAAAATGTTTAGGCACTTTGATCAAAAAAGGATATTTATGAAGGCGTTAAATATATAAGCTAATTGATGTGTCTCGGTCACTTATTTTTATGTGCTTAGCATATTCATAAAATTATTTCGTATACACGTAGCTGGTAGTGTGCTATGTGAATAATGGCGTGGCGTGCGCAGGCGCTCGGGAGGCGCGGCGAGAGCGCTCGACCGTTCACAAACCGTTTGTCGCCAAAATCAACCGGAAAATTTAATAGTACAGCACTCGCTCGCTACGTGATCACTATCTTGCTCTTTTAACAAACCGATGGCCCACTTTCATTTCCCATCAGGACCGACTACTAAAAGAATTCGATGTTTATGAATGTACTTTCATTAAATGCGTCTATTGCCGCATTATGTGCCTATCAATATATTTGACATTGAGTTTACATATTAAAACGAACACATCGCTCGGTAAATCTTTCTCTCTTTCGCTCCACGCTTCAAATGTACAAATTCCGTTGTAACTTTTATAGACCGACAAATCAAATTAAAATGATGTAGCTGTCATTCTCGGCAGTGGATCACAAAGCCGCTGAAATGTGTAGGTAGGTATCTCATACTCTGCGAGTAAAACCGTTGACGCTATCTACATCGATATTTTTTGTTAGCGCACTCTGTTTGTTGTAGCCTAATAGTTTTAGAAGTTATTTGAATCGTGAAATTGTTATATTAATTTGTAGATGCGGTTAACCGTATCCTAATGTTCTGATGCCGGCAACGGTATCGGTCGCGGACGACCAGCGCGTCCGAATTCTAAGTTTCGGCATGTTTCGGCGTAATGACCTGTGCGGGGCGTTCGACGATCCTATCCCGATCGGGCAGATTTATCCGACAAGTAAACCACAACAAATTATGTTTACTTGCTTTACTGTCAATCTCAGTATACAAACAAAGCGCTGCAAAAATAAGACGTAAGTATTAGTTCTTAAATTTTGTGACAATACGAAGAAATGTAGAGTCAAAAACAATTTTCGGCACTTCTAGATCTTCAATTATTTTACTACGGTAGTTCCGTGTTAGCGAAAACCGTAAAAACATTGGTGAATCACTAATTAGTGACTAATTAGGTGCTACCTTGATTGTTAATTAGTCGTTCATAAATAGTAGACGGTTTGAGCGATCCGCGACAACAGGTCATGTCAGCTGACACCCTCACTTGACAAACACAAAAACGTGACATTAGAATTTACCGTAAGACAGTCTTTAAACCTAGGATCAATTTGGTGTTACCGTTTTAGAAAAATAATTATGTTCTTGTGTGATCCAAGCCAGTAGTCGGCACGCAACATCATGATATCTGACAGCGGGGGCGGGCTAATAGCCGCTATTAGCAAATCGCTCTGAGAAATCGCCAACAATGAACACGAAATACGCTCATTGCCTATGTCCCATTCATTAAACTTTTTGCGATTACTAACTTTTGTCTTAAATGTATGTCAGAACTTTTTTACTGTTTTCATCTCTAAATAAACGAAGCAATTAGCCCCCGGGCGGGACTAATATTATGATTAAATTATTAAATTATTAACGCCCGTGATTTGCTTTCCATTTGTACGTGACTGTTGTGGTTGTTTTTCGGTGCACCAAAAACTAGCTGAATTATTTTAGATATATTTTATATAAATTGTATATAATATTTAATGTCATTCGAATTAGCTTTATTCAATCGCTGTAGCTTATTTCAATAAATGTCCTCAAAACTTTTCCCCTTTCAATGTTTTATATTAATTGTCCTAAATAGACAACATTTATTTGCTGGAGCATGCACTTTTACTGCCTCTCTGTCTGATCTCAGGAGGTAACCTGAGAACATTTCGCCAGTTTATGATATTATAACTAAACGCAAACATTCCCTGACAGGTGTCGGTAATGCAATAACGTCATGTATAAATCTGGAATCAATTTCAATTCGTGATACAACTGGTGCACTAATATATGACTACTACCGAGTAACGGTTGAGGTGCACTTATCCCATTAATCTCAGTGCGTTTTACTGTAACTAACTTCTTAATTGATGTTATCAGACACTCAGATAAAGTATACAGCAGCGGTCAACGGATATTGCTTCCAAATGTTTATTATAACTTTATTGCTATTACTATTGCTAGTTACATGCATCGAAGGTAATACTCGGAAGGGTTTTTATGATGGTACAGAAGTGCAGACCGACAGCAATTAGGCTGAACGAATCTAACAATCAGTTCGAATACATTTAGATAACTACTGTCTTCCGATGATCAAATCTCTTGCCCCAATAAAAATATCTATGGAAAACTTATGGTGAAGTCAAAAATTCGATATCATCATTTTTGAAAACAATATTTTCATCGAATCAGAATATCAAACTTTAAGTTAGTATGAAAAAAAAATGATATCAAATTTCTGACTTTATCATAGTATTTATGTTATATGCATATATGTTAAAATAGGCTGGTTTCGGCTTGTTATACCATTAACCTAAGACCCTGTATGCAGAAGTAGTTTCAATTATACAACTTTTTTTTCTCCATTTTTTCTTCATATTGTAATATGGAACTGAATTTAGTACTCAGTTCCCTCTTTTTTTCGTCGACTGAATATGTGTTATTAACTTGACATCTTTATAGACAACCAATAAAGTTGTGTGGAGCCGGCGCATTAAATAGAATAGTACGGTCGGCCAAGAAAGTAGTTTATCACCCTAAGGTTGAAAGTCATTCGCGCGTTATAGAACAGCAGGGTTGATTTTCCCATGCAAATATATTATGACAGCTACTAAAACTAAAACGTGATAGTCCCTATCGCTATTTTACTGACACGTAAAATTTTGTCAAAACTGGTACACCACTTTCTTGGCAGACCGTACCACTCCTTCTCTTCCTATGGGTTTTGTAAGAGGCGACTAACGGCCGGTCCCAATTTTTTTTTTATTGTTGCAATATTCACAGCTCATAGTACAAATTATGTTAACCTTACACACTAAACTAACAGCCAATAATGAATTTACCTTATATAAAAACAGAGCAAGTAAATCAAAGTTGACATGGGCAATCAACTACAAGTTTTTTAAAATGCGTGTGCATAGGTACTTACTAACAAGACTAAGGAATTAATTTTAACATGAAATTTAGATGTATACATATTATTCTGTTCACGATCTTAAAACACTACTTTAAATTTCAAAAACCATATTACAAATCAATATTCTTTCTGACGATGAGATAGAGAGAGAGGCTCGAGTACGCTCATGATAGCTTTTTTGAACGCTGCCTTCGAAAGGTGGAACACGTCTACTGAGGAGAAGAGTCTATTATACGTTCTCAGGGTCCGGGCTACTACAGTGTTCCTTGCATTTTCTATCTATCTTCAGTTTTGACATATCGGAGATAGAAAACATCTTCTATCTCTGATTTTGCCGTCCAGAGAAACAAAGACAGGGCTGCCAGATGTACGATTTAAATCGTACTCCTACGATTTTTTTGCATTTTTACTCATGTACGATCGCTAGACCGAGATCGTACGGAAAATGTACGATTTTTATATACCTGGCAACATTTCATAATAAAACGAACGTCCTACGGCTAATGGACTTGTATCCAAAGCCATGTGTGCCAAATTAAAAAAAAAACTAACGTCCTTAACCGGCAAGTATGAGTTTCGGGGTATTTCCCAACAACCTAACGCGTACGTAGATCTTTTACTTGAATGAAGACTCTTTAGAGAGTCATTTAAAGGCTGTATTGGTTTGTATTTTTACGAAACTTATTTTTTTTCTTTCGGTAATAGTTGCGATTTGTCAGTCTCGCTCGATCTGTGCGTAGTTACGCTTTGAATAATTACTTTTTTTTGTGTTTGTTGTTTTTGGTCATGTGTGACAAAAGAGAAGACGAGCGATCTGCGCCAGGTACTCCTAAAAAGAAATTAGCTAAAGAGGAGAGCTTTCTGTAGCAGAGAGGGATAAACACAGGACACAGAAGTATCGTCCTGATTGGGAAAAACTAGACTTTTTTAAGGACTGGTTAGGGCCCGGTAAAAACGAATTTAAAGCCAGGTGCACCGTTTGTGACGTCGAAATGGTTTCAGAATGTGGATACAAATAAAAAAGATAAAACTTTGTAGTTAGCTTAGAATAATAACGCTTATTCTAAGGTAGTTAGGATGTACAATCTTTTCATTTCAAAATTTCCTTTTCATACGATTTTTTTGTAGTTGTCGTACGATCACACCATTTTTGCACCTGGCAGCCCTGAACAAAGACAGAAGTTGTTTTCTATCTCCGATATGCCAAAACTGAAGATATATAGGTTATTAGGACCGGCCGTAAAGGTGTACTGTCTGGAGTGGATGGGCTAAAATGTCTCTTCGCTCCACCGTTGGCCAAACTGCTTGGCGTTTACGGCATTCCTTTTTGGGTATGTCCGTGTTCAACAGTGGACTTATGGACTAATATAAGATTTGCACCGAATCGCAAACAGTCAAGGTTTGACTTATTCGTCCATATATGCCTGTTATTGGTTGGTGTTTGCGGCGCGCATCGGCCTGTGTAATTAGGTCCAATTATTTTATTGATAGTACTATTAACTATCATGCTGACCATATACCTACACGTTTGTAAATCGACCGTATTTTGTATTTGTTGGTACATACTTTATAGTACCTTCAAATATAGTGGCCGGAATGTAGAATTGAACTCAATCACATTGATACAATTAAATAAAAGTTTGGATCAGCGGTTGCAAACACTGCTTCTGAGCCATGGGTCGCGGGTTCGATCCCCGCACAGTACAAATATTTGTGTGCATGAACATGTCTGTTTGTACTGGTCTGGGTGTTTTCTATGTATTATAAGTATGTATTTACAAAAAAAAAAGTATATAAGTAAGTTTATCGGTTGTCTAGTACCGCATAAGACAGGGTACTTAATAGTAGCTTAATTTGGGACTAGATGGCTCTGTGTGGCCCAGTGAGGCAAGTCAAGTCTTAAATTTAAAATTTTAATTTTAAATTTAAATTTAAATTGTTTTACATGTTGAATATCGCAAAGCACATTAAGCGAAGCGAAGCAAAGTTATCGTTATAAGCTTAAGGGCTGTGTCTTTCGCAATTCTCACACATTCGGCTATACAGTACTTCACATTGACCTAGAATAGCAAAGGAATAGGAAAAGATCCAAAATCCTTAAATTTGATATCTTACATCAATGTCAGTCTTTAGTATTGTAAGACGATACGGAACCTTGAGTCGGACTCGCACCTGCTCAGATTTTTTTAAATTGACTTGAACCCGTTATTAGTACTTCTAAAACACCAAAACACTAAATCTGGATAGATACAAGATAATAACTTATTTCATTGACGCAAATATAACTACTACTACTCAGTCAATTCGAAAATATTTCTATGACAAATTTACTTTATTACTTTTGGCTTTCAGGTTTCAAAATGCGAAGATGTAGCTGAGGACGAGCGGGACTCCGCAGAGGTGTTCGATTTTCTCCGAGGCATCACCACCGACATTTTCCATCGGTTCACCTAGTAGCTCCAGATAAACTATTCTTACTATTTCCTAAGAACTATGTAGTTAGTTTTATTTCAATTTTTTATTCCTGACTTCAGTGTCGTTTACATTTTCTGTATTTGTAAAACTTATTCATTAATATCAAATACGTCATTGTCTTCGTTGGACATAAATACTGTCGAAACTACCATGTACAGTGTCAAACATTATAAATAATCACCATTTAAGCCGTCTCAAGTGCCGTTACGCAAAATAACTTTTTGTTTTGTTAATTTTTTTCGTAGCTTAAGTACCTGCCCATCTTTATTAAATTGGCATCGATTTAATACACTGATGTCAGTGAGTATACAAAGAAAACAAATACGAAATGCTAATGCTGAGTTATTTTTCTCTTGGATGAAAAATAGTCGTGCTCAAAATTTAATGTTTTAGAGGTACTAAACATTCAAAAGTTATTTTGCGTACCTACGTCCTACACATTTTGGATAAATAATACTTTGTTTAGTAATTTGTATTTTTGTGAGGGTGCTATTACGTCACAAAGTGTTTTATTAACACTTAATTTTATAATACAGCCATATCGGCAAGTGAAACGATAGTGTTGCCAATCGCAGAAGACGACCTACGTCTTCCGACTATGTACATATTATTATAGTTTGATTTCATTCCTGATTTTGCTTGGGCTTTGGATATTTCTGCGGTCATTGTTCTGTGCATTGTGAGTGATTAGTTATTACTAGGATTGAATACAGGCATGCCTACTTTTATAGACGAGAATAATAATGGCAGTTCGCGTAATGCAATTTTCCCATGTGATGGGGTGGGGTGTGTTATCGATAATCACAATACTAAGTTAGCTTTAAGACTAGTTAAAAGCTATCACAGACTTATCAACGCTGATTAAATGTCACTAGTTTTATTTTAGTGTTTAGTTAACCATATAGAACCAAGATTTTAATGTTCATCACAAAATGATAGGTAATACACAAGCAACAATACATACAAGCCGTCTTGCATACGTAGATACTTGTGATGTGGTATAAAATACCATTTAGGCCTGATTTTTCAATAGACAGATAAGAAATATTCGTCGAATAAAATACAATATGGCTAATTTGAAAACGTCACCTATTTGTCGGCAATCAGTAATGTAAATGACATTTTGAAATCGGTCGTTTTATACTTATTCAGTCTGATAAGTTTTAACTGACGTTTGAAAAATCAGACCTTAGTCAATAATGAAGCACCGCTAATAATAAAGCTTGCGCACAAAGGTTACTAGGGTAGTATTTTGGATAATGTAGTTTTAAATACGAGTATTCGGTAGCTATTTTTATACAGACACAAATATCAGCTGGAGAACGTGTTATAGGATAATATAGATAATACGGATATGAAAATAGTTTGCTAGTGATTTACTGTTGCGGTTTGTTTGTGTTATCAGGTGGATATTATATTTGTTTTACTTAATAGATCGTGGTGGCCACTTGTGCTTCCCGAAGTTGCTCATTACCAAACAATGATCTGGCTTCGTCGGCCGCTAGTGTTAGGGCCGGGCTGCGTGCCGTTCGCGTCGCACGCAGTAGACGGATCAGCAGAACTAAAAAGGAAACTGGGTGCGAATCGAAAATAGACGCTACCGTATCGGGTGCGTTCACTCATAAACACGGCGACAACTCGATTAACATTCCGAATATTTTTGTGTCTGCTACGAGATCTTACAAAATTCCTTTGTTATTTTTTAGAGATCATTGTAAAGTTGGTGACTTGAGTCGTAGAATTTATTACGCGAGATGCCGTGGAATATAATGTTATTTTTCCATTTTAGAGACAAGGCCATTTTTATACAGCACCTAACAAAGAAGACAAACGTCTCGTGTAAGGATTTGATAATTTTGACCGGATAGAGCTAGCTCTCTAACTACATCGCGATCAATAAACTGGCGAGCCGATAAGAGCGGCCGGCAGCGCGCGCGCCGCGGGCGACACATCCATAATCCTGTGACTTGTGTTTTGACAGACGCGCTGGGCCACTATTTCAACGTCAGTTTTTACAATATTTTTGACCGAAAGTTCGACGAACCCGCACTAAAGTTTTATTTTCATATGTAGTTACGCGTATAACCTACCGCTTAATTACCTAAACAGCCGCGACGCCGGCATCTGGAATTCGATTGAAAAAACGCCCAACCTGGCGCCGCTCTTAAATTATACTTCGTTAACCTTCACCTTGCTTTATAAGCCTGAGTTTGAGACTAGTTTAGTACCTACTTACCTCGAAACGGCGTGCGACGCCTCGTCTCTCTACATTAACAATTTGCTTCTTGCCAAAAAACACAAACTCTTGGAAGATATTATAAGGTATTTGTAATGGACAGTGTTTCGACGCTAAATTAATATATCTGCATAACGGATGCGCTAATTTATGTCGATAGCCATTAAAACTAGTCACTTATATTTTGACCCGTTGAATGTTGCATTCGCCTATATTTATCATATTTTGTCGTCGAATTTAATATTTTATTTAGATTGAGCAGATTTTAGAATATGTGCCTGTTAGAGAAATTAAAATGTAAATGAAGTTGTTTACTGTTAAGAAAGTGGAAGATACAACGCTTATAGGCGTTGAATTGTGTTTTCACACCGTTGATTATAATATGTTATGTTTTGGATTTATGATTCGGAATCCCTGCTTAATGTGGATCAGTTAGTAGAAAAAATATTTGTTTGATTTAGGATACAGGTTTATGGAAATTTTATGTTGATAATTTGCATATCAAACACTGCAAACGCGCCTAATATACTATGTTATGATTAATGGTGTTCCGACAGGCATTGCGTTACAATATACGAATACCATGTTATTTTTCGCTTATTTATATATTATACTATGCAAAAAAAATCCCATCTCCCTTTAAACATCTTTAGGTAAAACATTATGCTTATTGTGTAACAGAACATGTGCCTTTTGTTAGTCACTACGAGTTTTAATGTAGTTATGCATGATGTTACTTTCATAAACATAGAAAGAAACTTATTAAAATAGATTTGATCATATTTTTTTCTAACAAACCCCAGATTTCGATTATTTTGGTTTTTTTTTCTCGAAAGTTCATCTTTGGTGACTACTTCAAGTGATAGCTAATGTTGTAAGAAGCTTTACAAAGACTGTTGTCGTTATATTTTTAACAACTGTACATGTCGAGGGGACCGCTAGGTTCAAGTTTATAATGAGTTTTTTCTCATAATGCGATAATTCTGACACTCATATAGTTTATGAGGAAGTATCGTACCTATGTAGATATGTATGTGTGAAAGCATAATATTTGTAAACGCTTCGTCTAGACTTAAAGCTAGGAAATTGCTATGTTGTACTGGCCTTTGAGATAACTATACTTTGAATATTTTTATATGAAATGTATTATATTGTATAGTGCACCGTTCGTCAACGGTAAAGCAATTCGGTCAGCCGCATTGTGTAAATTAAGATTGTAACTATGTTCATCACTTTTATTCTACGACTGTATATTCAATATGGAAATAAAATGTGTTATTATTGCTAATTGCCTAATTTTATTTTGCGATCGAATATAATTATATTTTTTCGATTCCGTGTGCGGTTCATTGTTCGGGAGTGTATGATTAAGTTCGCACATTCATTCAAGGCTTGTCAAATTAAGATTCATTTGGCAGAGCACCGTTACGTGGGTAATTTATTCAGGTGAGGCTATTAACTGAGCAGTTGGCTCCGCTGGTCATCACCGCTGTCCCAGCAGTTTCTCCAATTAAGCTGCCACCCGAGGGTACTGCGCGACAGTAATTACATACGATCGACCGGGGGATGATAATTAAAATTAATCAACTAGAGACAAATCATTATCATCGACAATACAACAATGAATTTGTAAAGAATAACGGTATTTATCTGCATCTTTTGTTAAGTCACTCCCTTTTTATTCATACTCGCAAACAATTTAAGTTTTGTGGTTTAGCGGTGAATACGATGAATACAAATGTGAAAGTTGCAATTAGTGTTATAAACAGGAAACCTTTCCCTTAGTGGCTGCAGCCTGTACCCATCATCTTGGTCAATAGTAAAAATAAAACGTTATGAGGAAGATAGAAGTAAATCTGAATAGCTTCAAGGGACTTAAAATTGGCTTTTGCTTGCCATTCCACATGAAGTACTGTACGATCGGAAGGTATGTAACCAGTGAATTTATTGATTTGACCTTCTGCATGCCGCTTAAATGTGGAAACGTGAGCACGGAAACGGTTCACTCAGCAGTATGATGTGAAATACGATGTTGGCGCTCCGAAATAGTACAACGTTTGTTCTGAAATAGTTCGTGTGTTTTGTCACACGGTACAACGTGACCGTGCGTCCGCTGCGTCGCTACAGCCCGTGCCTCCCTAATGACCTTCCCTCTTATTACGCGCACAATGCCGCCAATTAGACCAACCAGTCGAGATTTACCACCGCTCGAATAAACCGCATCGGTCGCGCTAACCACATTACGCGTACATTACCCCTGTCGACAACTTCATTAGAAGTAACTAGCGAATTACCTTTTCAGTAATTCCTCAGCTACAGCTCATTGACATGGCGACGCGAACTCCCCTGTATGCTACATATTGCAGCATTAATATCAAATCGGTAAGCCATCTTCAACGCCATTAAAGATTCCTGTTCCGGCAAACCATTACACACCTCTACAGGTGTGTTTTAGTCATTAGTTTATTTTATCTTGATAGCATCTTGACGGATGTAGACACCGAACATCATTACAATAGACGGGATGTTTTCCTCTAATGGACAAACCAACGTACCTACCTATGCGAGCACAACCCGCCCGACGCCTATTGATGGTCTAACGAAACCGATATGCAAAACAAAAATAACAGTATTCGCACATCGTTGGTATTAGTTTTTTTATGTTTGCATCGATAAAAACTACGCGCGATCCTATTACGGTGAACAAATTGGACATGGCATCGTAATTGCGACGTGCAATATTTAGGTAGTAATTACTGAACAGAGGTCGAGGAGCGGATAATTGACAGCAATGACAGCTAAGTATGTGGTTCGGCGGCGTGACCCACTGTCTGAGTCTCTGAGAGCTGCAGCGGGCAATGAGAGATCGACGGCCGTCGCCGCAGCCGCAAGAAAGGAGCTGACCGGACACAGCCAGCACAACAATCGACCACAACCTACAATCGCCATACATCTCGTCTAATGGAAAAATGCCTGTGTAACTAAACTACTTACGTGCGCAATCTGTTACCTACATATCAGGTGAACTAGTAAACCAAATAGTTTTCAATAGAAAGTCATGTACACCGTTCATCAATCAATCCAAGGATCGACACCACTATTTTTGTGGTGCGGTCGATCTATGAGTAACGCCTAATTTTGGAGGCTACTACAGGTCGCTCGCCTACGCCCATGACCCGTGCTACTTATGAATCATTTTATTTTTAAGTATTGCCTTTACGGATTTAGGACTTTTCCACGAACATAAAATTGATAGAGGCCATAAAACTCGCTGTCCTTTACATTAAGAATGAATGATAATTTGTGATACATAATAGGTAAGTCCTATGAGCGAACTGTTCTTTTTTTGTTTGTGTTTTTTTTTGCGATGATACTGAGAGGTAGAGACTCTGAGGTAGCCTGCTACTACACGCGGCAGTTTTTTAATTAAAATGTTTCCGCACGCGCGTGGGCCCCTGGATAACGGTCTACATAATAGACACACTTACCTGCCAATTTAAAGACTAATTTATCGTGTATGAGTAAAAAACTACGACACCCGGAATTGAGAAAACTCTTCAGTGGTTATTTTACTGATCAACATGCCAAAACAACAAATATCAATTTACAGTCAGTTACAAAAGTCACTTAGCACAATCAATAAATTTTTTGCCTACTGCTCTATTAATATATATTATGTACCCTACCTAAACCAGTCCATTGTAGGTATATTAATAGGCTAAACCAAAATATCCTCAACTGACCTGATAATGTGTAGGTAGAGGGAACCCATCACTTGATCGCAATTTTTCTTCAACGATTTTCATTCCCCATAAAACAATTCGCAGATGTTTCTAAACGATATTCAACATATTCTAGAATCATGTTATATCACAATTTCATTAGATCGAATGCTTATTATCTAAAAACTTACTTCATCGTTACTTCTTTTCATATATTATGTATTTTATCGAAGTAATGTTAGTTTACTATTTTGTTACCCATAATTTTATTTCCACGTAAGTTTCAATATGCAGAATTGTTGAAACATCCAATTTTACCTCACTAAAGTCCGTATTGCCAAACGATTTTTGTTACTAATATTATATTGCATACTTTATTAATAGACAATTTAAAGCATAACTGATATAAATATGTAATAAATATTGATATAATAAATAAAATGCGTTAATCCCGACTCGCTGTGGTCTCCTCGCCGTGGTACTAGTCTGCCCGATACTAGAGTGTAATTCAAAAGCCGAAGGCGCGGAGGGAGAGCAGCCTCCGCCCGCTGTAACAAGGTGCAGGCACCTGCGCAAGCCGGGGCGGCTGAGGCTAGTCACCGAAGGCGACCAGCAAGCCGAAGCTGCGTAGGCGAGCTTGGGTGACTGCGCCTTGTTACGCAAGGGCGACGAGGCTGCTATTCCCGCAGCGCCGGAGACGAGGAAATCGTAATGCATGCTGCTTGTTTGCATGTCTGCTTGCTTGCTGTATGCATGCCTGCACGCTTGCATGCCTGCTTGCTTGCTTGCATGCATTAATGCATGCAAGCAAGCAAGCACATGCATGAATGCATGCATGCATGTGCTTACTTGCATGCATGAATTCATGCGTACCTGTTACATGCCTGCTTGCTTTCATTCATGCATTAATTCATGCTATGGGAACCGTTACACATTGAAACATGTTTTTATGAATAGTTTTATGATAACTTAATAATTCTATGAAACATTAGTTTGATATTTCGTTATTCTGCTTAATAAAACAATTGCGAAAATTTTTTTTTGTGAAATGTTAATCGATGTTATGAAACGGCGATTATTAACTATTCGATAAATCAAGAAAAAAAGATATTAACATTCATAGAATAGTTTTCTGTGAAATGAAATTCGGTATTAAAAAAGTATGTGTTTTGATAGATACCCGTAGGTAAAATATACCTAATATCAACATAATTATTTTCAAAAAGATTAATAAAGAAATAGCAATCAAAATAATTATTTTCAAGAAGATACCGTAAAACATAATAAATACTTATACCTTTATAATACACGTATATCAATAAATAAATAAAAAATATTATTTATTTATTAAACATTTATTGTCACTAACGTCTGAGCATTTATCATTAATGGCAGACGCTTATGGCATATGACCATCAATTTACTCTAAGTAAAAGCGTAACGTTTTTATTCTTAGCCTACGCCTCCATCCGTCCACACAAAATATTTAGAATCGATGTGTCTATTTTAACATTTGGACGATATCAATTTCAAAGTCGATACACAACGTGGGACATGGCTATATCTCTCAGAAAAAAAGGAATGTCTGCTGCGCCGTTGTCGTCCAGTCGTGACAATGACGTCATAACGGTGGTAGTACTGTGGTTAATTATTACTTTATTTGTGATGTTTGTTTTTCATTTATGTACATTTTACGAAGAAAATTTATTTTGCATGTTGTGTTTGCCTTAAATGTTACATTTAGTTATAACATTTAGATTTAAGTTGTATTATGAATGATTTTATGTAAACAAATGCTGATGAACCTAATAAATAAAAAAACAAAGAGTGAGCGATAGCCCATGATTAAATAAAACATTCCGGATAATAAGTACTCATTTATTACATGAAAAATCTAACAAAAATAAGTCGAACAGTGTTATCGTTGTATGTATCGATATGTAGTGTTGCCCAACACTATTTTTTCGTAGGTATTTTTGTTTACTTTTTGCTATTGGCGTACAAGAGGCACGGTAGTTCGTTTGAGGAGTGGCGCTCAAAAGGTCATAAGTATTTTTTGTACCAAGTAAAGATTGAAGTCAATAGATTATGAAAATAACAAATCTTTGTACAAGAATGTTTCGACTTGTAAGTCGTTTGATGTACTTGAACCCAAAGGAAAGGTTTTAGTTTTAATTACATTGTGGGTAACGTAGGCTGTAAGGATTATTCCCAAAGGTCCACAGCTCTATTGTTTTCAAAAAACGTAAGTTCATACTTTGATTCTCAACAGGTCCACGACATTAAAAATAAAAAAGCATTTTCTTTCCCAGTGGTCCCATGAGAATATTTGGTACAGTCAACAGTAAAAGCTGGGTAAAAGGATAGAAATTAAAATAATTTATTATGAAACAAAAGAAAGTACTAAATGATCAAGGAGTGTTTATTGTGTCAGACTTTCTTTGGACTAGACTTAAAAACATATTTTTAGAATAATATTACCACAAGTCATCTCATCTTACACTAAAATAGTCTTAAACATTAAAAAGATCACAGTTTTGGTATAATCATTGTTAATCATCTCACCTTATACTAAAATAGACAAGCATTAAAAAAACACAGTTTTGGAAAAACATTGTGAGTTATCTCTTCTTCTTACCCTAAAATAGACTTACGCATTAAAACAACCAAAGTTTTGGTACAATCATTATAAATCATTTCATCCTACACTAAAAATCATAGTTTTGGCATAATCATTGTAAATCATCCCATCTTACACTGAAGTAAACTTAGCATTAAACGAATTATTTAAGTTGATTAGCTTACATTACACCGGCGCGGGCGGCGCGGCCCTATCTACAACGATAATGAAACGAGTCACTAAAAAAAGTTGTTCTGGCGATTCAAATAGCACAAACTCCCGATACAAGAGAGTTTGTGTTGTTTTTGCTGATTGTACTTCGAACAAATCTCGTGGACCGATTGGGAATTCATTTATGAAAATCTTAAAATATATGTATTTAAAAATTGCATGGTGGTGGGAAAAGAGGAACAATAGAGTCGTGGACCTTAGGCCGGGTGGCTGTAATAGCACATAGGCTATACCACAGACAATATAATACTACTGCTATACTATTTTTAATAACGTACGGTTTTTAAGGCGTAGTTTCGAATTCAAAATTCAATGCGTACGAAGTCCCTGACAACGCTAGTACTTAGTATATAAAAGTTCTTTTACGTAATCCATATGTTTTAAATTGACACATCAGTCCGCTGACCATGCTCCGAGACTTCGTCATTACATCAGAAGGAGCTGCAGAAATTGTGCTCGGGCTTAAAAATACTTAGGTACAGTCACCTGCAAAAGTTTGTAAATAATTTTTTCGTTTTACCAACCTTATGACGTTGTTTTAAGAGTCAACATTAGTCAGAAGTGTATACTTACTTTTGCAGTTGACTGTACTCATCTCAGATCATATATCGACGACGAGATACGTTAGGCATCAGTGAGCTAAAATAATCCAACTAAATTGGCGTATAGCTGCGCAAGAATAAGTACGCCTTCTCTTTATTCCACAATATATTATTTGGCGTAATGCAAGTAAACGGAATGCATCACTGGCAGTTGGCAACTTGACGAATGCTTAACTCCTCAAGACAAAAGAGCGACGGATTCGAGGTAAATCGACGAGTCGTGACCGAGTCGTTTAATCATAAGCATCGAACCTAATTAGAGTAGGTCGCGAACCCTTGAGACCGGTAATGAAAATCACAATTGAACCTAGTTGCTACGGAAAATTGCACTTGGCATGGAATTCCTCGTCATTACCATCGTTCTCATCTCAGTGGATGTCAACTGTCTAGGACCAGCAATTATGCTCCGTTTCATGCATCTCGTAAACGTACATTAGACCGTCAATAAAAGTTGGTGGTCATTTATCACTTGTCATTTAAGAAAACTTTTTTCACAGACAAGAAATGCACCGACTATGCTGCTGCTTATATACTGTTATTTGTTCTGTGTTGTGTTATCTGTTAACTGTTATTTTTCTATAGGTACTTCGGTGTATTTTTTTTATTAAAATGCAAATGGAACGAACTTTAAGCTAGGTACTTAAATCCTTTTATTTTTTTTTTGCTTAATGGGAGTATCTATCTGTTAAAAACTTTGATTAAAAAGGTAAACGTATCCATAACAATGCAAAGTACCTATACTCATACTCGTCGATTTAAGGATCTCCTTTAATCCCTCGATCGTGAGTTATACCAGACACAATTGAAATCAATTGTTATCGTGGTACCCGAGTGCCTCCTGGGGTTGAGGAAATATTTGTCGTCGGTTAAAAACAGTTGATCACCGTAGGAAATAAAATACGTTTAGCTCTACTACTCTCTGGCTATTCGCACATGCAATAGTTGTGTCTAGTACAGAAATCAAAAACACGCAACCTTTAATAACGTGTACCTACCCATTATAGGTAGGTAATTACTTTCATATAAAGACAATATTGTTAAATCACAAGAGGGTCAGGAGTTCGGTTCGCTGTATTAATTTGCCGGAGGAGCTGTTTATGATACTTATTCTTCAATAAAACTGTCGACTGTGGGAAATTGTGTTGTTGCAGCAACTACGCGTTGTGTATGACTTGTGTCTGGCTTAGGCTAGGCTACAAACTCATAAGCACACGCTTGGTTGATCTAAAAGCTGAATTTATCTCAATCTTTATCTATTTATATCATATTGATCGCGGGCCTTGAGCGTGGAGACCGAATCCAGAAATTCCGTAACGAAAAAGACCTAACACCCCCCCCCCCCCTCCGACCGGCACAGCGGTGATACTTTTTAGTTTTATAATTGCATAAGTTGATAAAAAATGCTATGCAATAGCTTTACCGCGGCAGTCTCCGAGTGCCACACGTCTTTTTGATAACACATAAACACACCCTTTTAGATACTAAGTGAAATTTTAGCATATACATACATTTATTATTAAAAATAATCATCTTTATAAAGAGTGTCTTATGCTGCTGACAGGTTATAAGAATAGCGACACCTCTTCTCTTCCTATGGGTGTAATTAGAGGCGACTAAAGAAAAACTGCCGGTAGGAGACGGGCAGAAGCGTCTTCCACCTTTGGCCAAACTTTGATCACCAACCTGCCCGCCAAGCGTGGCGAATATGGCCAAATCTTCTTTTTGGAGAGGCCTGTGTCTAACTGTGGAATGATATAGGTTCCTGATTATATCGCTCTTCTAAGAGAAACTTAAAACTTATGTAATGGCTGTCTGATATCCTCTATCGGCCGGTCCTAATAACCTATCTATCTCCACCTCTCTTTCAACCCCTTTAAAGGAGGATTTTAAGGACGAAAATATCCTTTGTAATGTTTTAAGCTACGTTACGTACGAATTTTCACCAACTTTTCACCTCTTGAAGTATGATTTCTATCATATCCCGGGACACTAAACAAGAATTCATCTTAATTCATAATTGTTTGAATCATTTATTTTGACGACCATTTGGATCAGCGGTAGTAAATGCTGAGCCATGGGTCACGGGTTCGATCCTCGCACAGTACAAATATTTGTGTGCATTTCTATGTATTATAAGTATGTATTTACAAAAAAAAGTATATAAGTAAGATTATCGGTTGTCTAGTAAGCCCATACGACAGGGTACTTAATAGTACCTTAATTTGGGACTAGATGGCTCTGTGTGGCTCAGTGAGGAATGTCTTAAATATTTATTTATTTATAATAGTTGTAGGGAGCGCCTTAAAGTCGACTTTAGAGCTCCGCGAACTAGCAGACACCGCGAACTTCATATCGCCTAAGAATAATAAGTTTGACATCCAAAATGTCACTGTCAGCAAATATGGCGTGGTTGGATAAATTTATATTAATACTAGTTGTTACTATCTCAATATCCTTGTAATGTATTTTAAAATATTGGCTTCGTCGATTAACGTAATTTATAGAGAATAGAAGTGGCTCCATTATTTATACGGTAGGTAGATGTGTGGACAGACCTCGTACGGTCGAGTGGGATGACCTTTAGACAAATTTGCTGAGACTCCGTATCCAACACCTTAACTATCTCGTGCACTTATGCTTGTATTAATCTTGTGAGTATCGGAATTATAGATAACAAGCGTTGCGCACGCGCTGAGCTAATCAGGGACCCAGGACGCGCTTCCTTGGTCGCCGTCTGCGAGGAAGCATGCAGGCGCGCCGACCGGAATATCTAGTTCTTCCTACTTTTTCCTGCAATCTTGTTTACATAATGCTTTCAAACTTGTAACCGCTTACGGTCAACTCCACTTGTGATAGTTTGTATCGTCAAACCAGATTTTATTTTTATAGGCGATCAGGAACCTATCGTATTTTGCATGACATTTACAACCTAAGGTAGGTAAAGTAGAAGTTCTTGTTTTTTATTATAGTATCAATTTATTTTTTTATTTTTATTTTTTTAAACACTAAGTGAGACATATGATAATGATGAATATCAGATATGAAAGATTGCCTTATCCATTCATTTAAACAGCAAGCCAGCGCACGAAAATAGTACCTACACAAATAGCTCACGATGATATATACCTACAACTCGGAGTAAACTTCAACAAGGTTAATTCGATCAATACGTCTCCTCGAGTGGTTATAATAAGAGCGCAATGGCCGCACTTGTCCTGCAATGGCGTTATGTTCCTTTGTCTCTATTACCGCCCCGACAATCGGCCTTATCTACACGTGTATCTGGTGTCCGTATCACTCTATATGGAGGCCGTTCTATTATCACATCAGGTTGTTCAGGCCCGGTCGCACGGTAAGGGCCACCATTAGCATACAAGCAAATATCGCGCTATGCAGTGCTCCGCAAGCAGATTACCGTCGCAACACTTCCGCGCTGCATTCGGTACTAGCAACAACAGACTCCACTCCCATTGCCTGTTCACGTTTACTTGTTACTGCGATTCCCAAATGATAACTATCTAGTCGCGTGGGTTCCACATTGTGGCTAGTGTGCGAACCCCCTGGCACTTGTACATTCAACAGCTTATCAGCTTTAATCATAAGGTAAGTTTTTCTAAATTAAATCCTTATAGGTAATTTTGACGGTAAGTTCAAAATCAATTACGAAAACCTAATATTTGAATAGTAGGCGGCTGACTGTGTAGCACAAAGTTGCATTACAAGCCTTCAAACAAATAGACGCTCATAAGTTTGATTTTGATTGATTATTTTACCATTCGTATAATTGGATAGTTAGGACCGCTCCCCGCCGAAAGTAGTACTTAGCAACTGTACAATTTAATTACTGGCCTACTCCCATCCGTACCCGTGGCTTATGTAGGTAGGTACTTGTATTAAGGTGAGTACTAACCAACCTACCTTTTGTTGTGATTTATGAAGCAATTTTTCATGTTAACCGTGATGTAGCATTGACAATTACTTGTACCTATTTCCATTGAAACAAATTGCTCATGGCAAAGTGCTTAGTTATAACCTAAGTAACGTTTCTCCTTATTAATAAATATAAATAAACAAATCATTTTAGTAATGCAACAAAAATTTGTCTGGCTATTTGTGATTGCAACTGAATATTATTTCAATCGCCTACTTTTATTACTGCTGCAAAGTTTCAATGTAGTTGCAAAACATGAACTGCAAAAAATCAGGCGTCAAGTTTTTACAAGTTTAACAATCCAACAAAACCAAGACCATTAAAAAAATATCCTTAAGAACGTTGATACAATGGTTTTTGACACAAATATGTATAGTGCTGAAATCAATGTAAAACTTCGTCATTTTGATATTCAGTGAAAATTATCGTATTCATATTTAGAATGGCATCGGTACTTTTATCAGTGAGCGGAATTTATTATTCAAATCGACCGCACGATTTGGCCGATAATTTGCGGCTCCCACACTGCGAGAGCTAGATAACGGGGACATTAGCGCCCGACATGTCCATACCCTTACATTGGGCTTGTACCCGCGTAGGTACGGAACCCGAACATTCGCAGGGTCAACTGGGTCCGCGTGGGAAGACGCCAGCGTGTGCCGACATTACATACCCACTCTTGTCACGCTGATGATGTTGCGAGGATAATGGTTCGAGCGCGGGCAATATCGACCAGCTTCCTAGAACTTACACGCACTTTACTATTCAGTACGATCATTTCGCACGTATGGATACAGTACTAAGACATTGTAAATAAGTATATATGCACCTAAATAATGGAAATTAATAAATACCTACAGTACACAGAGTAAAAATCACCAGTAATAAAACGATTTTAAATATGAATTGTTTTCGATAAACAGGAGGAAATTTTAACGACCTTCCAAATTTTAATACAGCAATCTACGAGACGAAAAACAAATGACGTATTTTTCCCCCACACCTTTTTTACGCGATGTACACTTTATATATGTATATATATAAATATATATAATTTGTACGTACTCAAAAAAATATAATCTTTGGTTTTGTTGATTAAAATGAGACTTGGGCTTAGTGTTTTATTTTCAGCCTTTTGAAATTCAAACTAGCATACAATTAATTATTTTTCGCCACAAAGTTTGTCGCTGTCGTGTCATTCGTTCACGGTGTAGGTTTCGCTTCAATGATTTTTCGCTCCAGCGTACTACGCTGAAATTTTTTCGCCACAACTTGTGTCGCTACAGCGTCATTCGAAACCAAGTACTGGACCTGTTATTTATTTCGTCCACCATTAATCAACCAGACCGTCAAGCGCGGCGACAGTTAATGTGAAAGTAACACTACTTGTCTTTCTGTTTGTTACCTTTTCACGATTAAACCGCTGAACTGATTTAGATGAAATTTACACGTAGATAGTTTTATATCCTCCTGGCATAGGATAGTAAGAAAGTGTGAAATTTCGTTGACACAAATCATTGAATTTGCTATAACCGGGAACACAATTTGATCAGGAGTGCAATATAACCGAATTCCATCCGGGCAAAGTTTTGGGCGGCGTCCTATATTGAAACAGATAAGGAATAAAAAGATAAAAAATACTTACTTTAATGCGACTATAATATGACAAAAAAGTTTGCTACAACTAAAAAAGAATAGTTCTGTAAAAATAAATGTGAATTGGCTCAAAGATCAAAAATTAAAATTGGTAGCGTACTAACTATGTACCTCCCCTCCAAATCTGAAAAGATATCTTTTCCAGTTATCTAAGGTGGGTAAAAGCAACTCGCGTTATGCATTATAATAAACAAACAACAATAATTACATACAAACAAATTTATCTCTCAGTGATAATCATAAATCATTGCGTTTCATTGATTCGTTGATTCGTCGAACAGTTCGTCGCGTGGGCGCTTATTCGCCGGTTCACATTTTACAAAGTAGGTAGGTAGGTACTACCACAAGCAATAGCAGATACATAGTTCGAAAGCTGTGTCGAAGTTCAAAGAGCAAGGTGATAAGTGCTGTCGGAATTATAGAGGGTGGGTGCGGCGTCGTGGACAAACAAAGCACGAGGGGAATTGACTAAGGAGGTTGTCTTTGACAGAGGTCATGGTCTGCCGCGACGCGCCCGAGGCGTCGGCGTCTCAGGCGCAGGACTCCGTGCCCTGCTGACCTACAGCGCTACAGCGGCTAACATAGCCGCATACTCTACGTAAATTGTCTGAGATGACACGCAACGCGTCGATAAATGATTAGGTACAATATTCAATAATTTTACATCATTAGGCACGTTTGTGCTGTTCTGAACTTCGTAAGTAAATGGTATAGATAGGTCGTGCAGAACGCCCTGTTGGCCTAGTGATGTGGTACCGGGCCAAGCTCTCGGGGTCCTGGGTTTGATCCTCGGGTAAATGGTAAAAGTTTGTGATCACCAACCCGCATTTGGCAAGCGTGGTGATCATGCCTATACAAATTATTATCATTGCTGTAGTAACTTAAATTCAACGATGGAGGCCTCGTTGGGATTACTTTTAATTACTTACTTTAAAGGTGTATGCACCGTAATAATTTCATATGAATCTAGTGAATGAGTAAAAAGCTGTTAATTTGAAATTACAAGCAAACACTTCAGTAACCCAGATATTACTGAAACTTTTTTTTGTTTCGGATCGCAATTATTTTTGAATATGTTGTATGTACATACAATAACAAAGTAGTATTATTGGAAAAATTAGAAAAAAATAATTCGTGGTCCAGAAAAGCCGATCTGGTTGGCTACTATTTACACTAAGACTAAAACATTTTTGCAATTAAAGTATATTAAGAAAATGGTTATTTTAGTTTTTAATACTTCCTGAAACGTAAATAAAGAATGTTTTAGCATCTGTGAAAAGGAAAAAACCGGCCAAGTGCGAGTCGGACTCGCGCACGGAGGGTTCCGTACCATTGACTAGATAAAGAACAGAAGGTACACAAATTGCGAGCAAAAAAGGGCAAAAAATCGCGTTTGTTGTATGGGAGCCCCCTCAAATATTTATTTTATTTTGTTTTTAGTATTTGTTGTTATAGCGGTAACAGAACTACATAATTTGTGAAAAATTCAATTGTCCAGCTATAGCGGTTCTTGAGATACAGCCTGGTGATAGAGCGACGGACAGACGGACAGACGGACAGACGGACGGACAGCGAAGTCTTAGTAATAGGGTCCCGTTTTTACCCTTTGGGTACGGAGCCCTAAAAATGCTTATTGAGAGTCAGGAGGAGCTCCGGAACGAAACCCGATAAATACACTTTTAGTATTTTTATAGGAAACAAAAAAGAATGATTTACGATGGAATGTTAATGGCTAACAGAAAAAAAAATATGGCAAAAAGTTGATCCGTTAAGATTTTGTAAGGGTCCCTAATCTTTTCTGGCAATAAATAGAGCCTATGTCTCTCAGGGTGAATGTAGCTTTCCAATGGTGAAACAATCTGAAATCGGCACAGTAGTTTTTGAGTTTATTCATTGCAAACATACAAACACACAAAAATTGAAATCTTTCCTCTTTATAATATTAGTGTAGAATACCTACTATCGAACGACGCATGGTAAATATTCTTCTTAAAGTTTCGTCATTTTCGGGGAACTTTAATTCTTTAGTAAAACGTAGGCATCGTGCAAAGTAGGCTAAAATTTTGTGATTGCATGTTTTTTTTACCTAATGGAACCAGGAGCGCTTACGTATCTTTTTTGACAGTCAAAGTGATAATCGCTGAGCCTAAGTGTTTATATGTGAACTGTCAAAACATAGTTTTGGTCATAAAAACGCGTTATTTTTGTTGAATTTGTTCTTATTGTTAAGTTGTAAATATAAAATTATTTCAATCCACTTGTTCATTTTAATATTTTGTATAGATACATTTCTATGTATTGATTATTTACATTATTTTGGTGGATAAATAATTTATCGAAATATTTTACATGTACGCTAGAGCTTGACTCAAATTTATCGATACTATTGTCGACATTTATCTTGAATGTTTCCGGAGAAATTTGATGTTATTTTACGTTTAGCGTCTCAAATGAATGTCAACTTAACAATTGTCTATTACAATCCGTTACACGAAAGTATTAAAAGAATATTGAAAATAAATTACACTTAACAATTTGAAAAAGGAAACTGTAAGGAATCACATAACTAAGATAATCTTGTTTAAAAGTCAATAATCAGTGTTTGATACATCAGAATGTACATGTTTATTCAGATTTTGTTTACTTGTTCTTTTTCACTTACTGCCATTGATAAGCTCACACGGCACAGCAGATGACAAGGGAAAATCTTTTGAAGAAATAAATAAAGAAAACTAATTAACAATGGCTGTTATTTTTTTTATTAATTAAGACTGTTTATTTTTAAATTATATGTAAAAAATATACTCACCGGGCACATTTATCTGCCCACTATTATAGTTGTAAGAAGTGAGGGCGGTTAGGTATGCCGCAAAGTAGGTGCATAATCTCGAGATAAAAACAGTGTGACAGTAAACATTATTATCCAAACGACAAACTGCAATTATTATCGATAATCTGAAAATGTTAAAGGTACGTCACTAGTTAACACACTCATTGACAAATCAAAACTGGTCACGCATTATCGGGCTGTCAGTGGATCTACTTGTACCCTATATCAATGGTTTTGGTATTACGTATCGTCGGTGTATAAATACATTAATGTCAAAATCAGTGACTATGACTAATAGGCACTGTCCTATCAACTTTCCCACTTTTGACAGCCGTTTTTGTATCGATAACTCTATTTTGATATTATGTAACTCAGAGTGATCAACAAAATCGTTAGTCAGATAAAAACTACTAAAGGGCAGTGTTTTATAAATATACACTATAAACCAACTAAGTGAAATCATAATGCAAAAATACTGATTGGGTATTAGTTCACATTACGACTTTTTTTGGATGGCTTATAAGAAAAGAAAAGCAAGCCAAACAAAACAAACGCTGACTGATATGTAATCTATGGTTGACTGGCTCTCGCTAGACGACACTTCCTCCTTAATATTTTGTTTGAAAAGTTTTATTTGCAAAATGGCTCGAGCTTTTCTTTTGATTGAGTCAAGAGACGACGTCTCATTAATCATATAATAGTAAATCAATGTAGGTCATATTTCATATTCCTTATAAATTAGTTAAAAATCAACATTAAATGGTATCCGCACACACCACTTAATCCCTCCACCGCCATGCCACCCGTCCTATAATGGCCAGCACTTGCTCCTCTGCCTCTGTGAGTGGAGCCAACTTGCTAGGCCCCCCACCAGTGGCAGACGCACTCCATCTAGAGGCTTTGGTTTTAGTCTTTTAAAAAGCGAAGATAAGAAAATATACAAGCAAAACAAGAATGGCATTGCTGCAATGAACTGTGAGGGGATGGAAATACAAATACTGATAATAACTTGATACTTTAACTTACTCTACGTCTATGGTCCGCAGATTGAGTAGCTCCTTCTGCGACAGCATTAAGTCGCGATGGAAGGGACTCCCAGGTTATTAGCCATTTGTTTTGCTTGAGGTCCACCTGCAAAGCGACCTAACGCTATATCGCGGTTTTCTTCTACGAACTCTAATAATACCAAAACCTCAGTATATAAACTTGAAAAATTTTGTCTCAGGCGGGAATCGAACCTGCATCTCCTCGCATGCCGGGCGGGTGCTATACCATTAGGCCACCGAGACACTGCGACACGGCGCGAATTTTTCAAGCATATTCTTACGCTGTAAGCCAGCGTTGTTTCATCAAATGTTAGGAGTTTGCACCCTTTACACCCGAAAGAAACATCTTTGCAGATGTTTGACAGTCAGTTAAGATGAAACAGCTATTTATATTCTTTATTTGATATTTTAGCAACTTAATTGCACTTATAATATCAGTATATAAACTTGAAAAATTTTGTCTCAGGCGGGACTCGAACCCGCATCTCCTCACATGCCGGGTGGGTGCTATACCATTAGGCCACCGAGACACTGCGACACGGCGCGAATTTTTCAAGCATATTCTTACGCTGTAAGCCAGCGTTATTTCATCAAATGTTAGGAGTTTGCACCCTTAAAACCCGAAAGAAACATCTTTGCAGATGTTTGACAGTCAGTTAAGATGAAACAGCTATTTATATACTTTATTTGATATTTTAGCAACTTAATTGCACTTATAATATCAGTATATAAACTTGGAAAATTTTGTCTCAGGCGGGATTCGAACCCGCATCTCCTCGCATGCCGGGCGGGCGCTATACCATTAGGCCACCGAGACACTGCGACACGGCGCGAATTTTTGAAGCATATTCTTACGCTGTAAGCCAGCGTTGTTTCATCAAATGTTAGTAGTTTGCACCCTTAACACCCGAAAGAAACATCTTTGCAGATGTTTGACAGTCAGTTAAGATGAAACAGCTATTTATATACTTTATTTGATATTTTAGCAACTTAATTGCACTTATAATATCATTATATAAACTTGAAAAATTTTGTCTCAGGCGGGACTCGAAGTTTATATACTGATATTATAAGTGCAATTAAGTTGCTAAAATATCAAATAAAGTAAATATCAAAACCTGTCTAGGCGAGCAGTCTAAAATACAAAAGAATAAAATATGTTCTTTACTGTTTTGTCTGGTCCAAAGAACTATTTATTTTTTATCAATTTACCTACTTTCAAATAATCACACAAGTACACATTCAAATATGTCCGCACCAAAATATTATGTTCTAATTTCAATAAAATTGCGCTAAAAACCATCTGACATTTGAAGTGACTATCGTATAACCCGATTAAATTACGATGTCGTTATTTTGTAACGTTATCATTTCCTACACAATGGCATGTCATTTAGTCGTATAATTTATCGATAGTACTAGAGTAGTGTAGCTTTATGGTCAAGTTCACTTGATATGCACTATTCTCATTCATGTAAGCCAGTAGTTACATAATACCAATTGTATCAGTGCTTCAGTTGCTGACAAAATTTCGTGATCAACTGAAGTCAGTTGTCCATTCAATGACTATCCCGTACATAATAGGTCTGGGAGGTAAGTGGTCTGTGGTCAAGTCGAATAAATTATTGTAAACCCCAAGGAATGATCCATAGTGATTACTTGCTCAGTGAATTCCATCACCACAAGCAAGCAAAGCAAAACCATAGTCATAGTGGCAAAACCCCTTGGGCAAAATGGGTAAAACCATAGACATAGTATTTAAGATAGGTCTTTGGGCAAAACCAAACAATTTCCGAACGAAATGACGTTTCAGCGCAAATTTGGACGTCATTGACATGTGTGTGACAAAGATGGTGCCCGTTTACCAGCTGGCACTCATTCTGTTGTAAAAAAAAGCTACAAAAACCTTTGCAATAAACATTTTGTGATTAGCATGGCGACTGTGCTGGATTTAGTAAAGCACTACCAACATGCAATAGAAAAATATCCCGACGACGAGCATAAGGTAATTTACACCACATTGATTGCTGTTTTCCTCGTACTTGTATTGGGCGGATTTTTATCGAATTTTGTCTTGATGCGTAGTCACCCTTGCGACTTTTTTGTTGATTTTCACTCATCTAAAATGCAAATGACAGTATGAAATAAGAAATTACTGGAAGAAAATGTAAATTTAAATTAGAGTTACTAAACATATTCTGAAAAAGCTTTATCCAACCTTTGGCAGATAGTGTACACATTCATAAATTCAAGTATTATCTGCTGTACCGGAGAAAACAGCTGTCAAAGTTATTTACGCACGTAGGAACTATAAACTGTAAAATACCCTTTAATGAGAACTTTTGCTTATATGTAGATTCTATCCCTGGCATTACATGTCTAACCTTAGTTACCTACAGAATGACACTTATGTTAGGTATTTAAAATTAATAATTTGGGCTGAAATAAAATCATCAAGTTTTTCCCAAGTTCCTTTTATAAGAAATATCACTATAAAGAAATTCTGTTTGATTATTTTTTTATTAGTATTTAAGTGACCTTATACAGATAATCATAATACTCTTAAGACATTTGGTACTTACTAATTACTAAATTGCCAACCTGTAATTTGGTTACAGATCTTAAAATGCATAGACAAATTATTCAATCTAGATGTGACAGTTCAACATCTGCAAGAGACAAGAGTAGGCAGGACTATAAATGCTCTCCGTAAAGAGGCTGGAGATGTTGGTCATGCCGCTCGAGCCCTTGTTTATAAATGGAAACTCATGGTAGCTGCAGAGGAAAGTGATCAAGATGGAGATCATAACAATGACAGTGAGACAATACCTTAATATCTGTGTTTAATAATCAGAAATGTTGAATAAGATGTTAAACCATTTTTAACAAAAGATGTAAATGTTTATATAAAATTAGAATAACAAAGCATGTGTATTTTATGTTATAAACAGTTTTATTATTTTATAGAATAATTACATTAATTAATTTTAACCATTTAATTTTCTGATTGTTTAATCTTTATTTAGCCTAGAATTATGTATAATATTCTTTATACTCACTCTTACAATTTAGATATTAGAAGGACCATTATGAATGCTATCTGACAGATTTAACTTAGAGTGATAAAAATCAGATTTATTTGTATTTAGAAAAGATTGTACAGGCTTACATTCATCTATTTAAAATATGTAATACTAAACAGTAATGTTATAAACATTCTTTTCAATAAATTATTCAGACTTTCATAGTAGGTGGCCGGATGATATTTGTAGTGCATTTATGCATATCATTATCATTAGCCTACATTAGTCATTAGTCTACTGCTGGATATAGGCATCTCCTCGTCATCTAAACAAAGATTTTGTAGTTAAAGCCTCTTGGCAAGCAGGTTGTCAATCCCAGTTTGGCTAATGTTAAAGGGAAGAAGCTGCTGCTCAGCTTCTTCTGGCAGTACTCCTTTAGACACTTCTGATGATACCTATGAAGCTATTATATTTATGTGCCGACACTAAACACAATTGTGAAGGAACAAAATTATTAATTTTATTAATATATTTTTAAGCTTTTTTATACCAAATAGCATTTGTTAATATGGACAAATATTAACTTTATTCAATCATCCTTCTTAGCAGATCTTTGAAAACATCAATATGTATTAACATTGTATGGAGTTCAATAAAGAGTATATATAATAATAATTATCTTTGTGATATAAAACAAAATAGTTTCATAAATCAATAGCCTTTTTATTATTGCATCAATATAATTAAACATCAGTCTAGATTTGTTAACACATTTGTAATACAGTTTAAAACACCATAAAGTGGATAGTATCCTGGCCATGACAAGGGTAATACCATTTTATATTATATATATTAATTTACCCAATGTAATATTTATTTTTGTTTATTTTTAACCAGCATCTGGTTACAATGGACATGAGAATGGAAAAGACTCTGATGACAACATAAAACAACCCTCTAAAAGTAGAAATGACCACAATGAAAAGTATAGCCCAAGTATAAAAACTGAACCCAATGAGGTGAATGGGAACTATAGTGGGAGTAAGAGAAAATATCAAAGCAGTGAGGTAAGCATCTAATTTAGCGTTGCCTGGCGTCCGGATAAAGCCGGACATAGGTAGGCTTTTTGATATAGTGTCTGGCCAAAATAAACGGTGTCCAGCCTGTCCGGCTTTTGTTAGACTTTTTACATTTCGCAAACGAGCGAGCGCCGAGCCGACTGTTTACTTATTACTCGCTCTCGCATTTACAAAGAATTTACAAAGATTTATGATAATAATCAAAAAAGCTTTATTTAACATACAATTTTGTCATACCTATTAATACTGAGAACTGTGACACAAAATCCTCAATAATGTAGGGTGTCCGGCCTTTCTACCCAAATGTCAGGCCAAACTGGCTGGTCTGTCCAGCTATTAGGTTTAGCGACCTGGCAACCCTAATCTAATTATTATAATTTTGTAGCACTATCATCAATGCGATCAATCATACAATGCGATAATTTCGTACTCGTAATGGTTTAAATAAAAGCTTTTTTCTTTATCCTGATAGTAGGACCTTAAATATCTTATTTAAATTACATGAAATATTAGACCACTTGTGAAACAATTGCAACAATTACCATGAAATTTTATATTACAGGATGAAGAACCAAATTCAAAAAAGTCAAAAAGTTTAAATAACAGTTATGATGTCTACAAAAAGAAACCAGTCGAACAAGATCAGATGGAGTCCTATGAGAGTGATGATGAATCTGAAGATAGTGACCATTCAAGGAGTGACGACAGTGACTCTGAAATGTCAGTATCTTCAGATGAAGAAAAACATACTAAACGTGAAATTAAACAGGAACCCACTGACAAGCATAGATCATCATCTTCCAAGCATTCCTCACATAAAAGTGCTGAAGAATCCAAAAGAGAACCGTCAAGTTTAAAAAAGTCCTATGATTCTGAAAAACATTCTCATAAGAACCACAAGGCAGAAGCAACAGATAAATATTCATCAAAAGAAAAATCTCATAGTTCTAATAAACATAAAAATTCTAATGAAAAAGACAAAATTGAAAAGAGTTCTCAATCTGGTAAACTTTCATCTGAAAAAGATAAAAAGCAAAAAGAAGATTCAAAATCCTCATCTTCAAAACACAAAAGTGATACAGATAAACATAAATCTTCAAAAACAGACAGCAATGTAGAAAAACATACAGAAAGACAATCCAGTAAATCTGATAAACATAGAAGTTCCAGTCATTCACAAAAGTCAGACAAAGATAAGCACAAAAGCTCGTCCGAGAAAGAAATCCCTGATGAAAAACATAGGTCAAAGCATAGTAGTAGTTCTAGGGAGAAAAATAGTTCCTCTTCTAAGGAAAGGTCAAAAGACAGAAGTAGTAGTTCAAAGGAGAAAACTGATAGTTCTGCAAAGGATCACAATAGTCATAAGAACGAGAAAAAACACACCTCAAGTGAGAGTAAATCTAAACACAGTGATAGTAAATACAAGGCTGATAAGCGGGACGAGGGAAATAGTGAAACTAAGTCTAGGCATAAGTCAAGTTCCTCATCATCACATAAAAGCAAATCAAGCAGCAGTAAGTCGAAAGATGAAGTACCAAAGAAAACAAATCAAGTTATCAGTAGTGTAGACAGCGACGATGGCATTGATTGCGGTTCGGGTAAGTTACTTATTAATTAAGATTCTTAATTGGAAATAGAAAGGTTTTTATGCTTGTATATTAATAGATCACACATTTATTATCTTTCAGGTGCAAGTTTTGCCGAAGCTCTGGGTATGATTAGTCCTGCAAAATCCAAAAAGAAATCTGCCCCTTTAAAAGAGATGCCTATGCCTATTAGTAATGATGTAAGTATTAGTAGTATTAGTAGTATCTTAATAACTTTACCTTGTTTCATTTGATTTGATTAGATTCATTTTGTAAGAGTTTTATTGTTATGAAAGTTGGTCTGCTTTGTAATAGTGTGACTAAAACCATGCAGACACAGTTATATTTGTGTCTGCATGATTTCACCTGAGTAACCAACTAAGTTTTTAATCAATAATGCTTGCAAGAAACTGATGTCAATGATTACCTTGTTTTACATCTAACAGTTTCCCACAATCTTAACTTGGTTATCATTGGCCATCCACCCTATAATTTATTACATAATAAATAATTCGAAGGTACTCCCCAACAGTTGATAGGACTGACGTGCCAATCTTACTTTTAATCACTCGTTATTGTCATCAGCTTAGTCCGGCATCGTTACTGGCGCCAACCGCAAAGCTGGCTCCGCTACCTGCCATTGAGATTTCCGCACTGCCAGAGATCTCACCTAATTACAAGCCACGTCCGCCCCCCAAGTTACTACCCCACTTTACCGATGAAGACGCCATGAGTATGACGATGTCGTCTAAAAACCAAAGGTATTACTGTTTATACAGAATGACTTTTTTATCACCTTCCAAATTTTTTGTAGGCGTTTAGTATCGTATTTACAGCCCAATTTATGAAGAAAAAAATGTAGGTCAGGTTTTTAACCGAAAATATTTTTCGCAACAATGTTTTCAATTTTTACGGTCCTAAGTCTGATATGGTATGAAGGGAAAATCAAAAACTTAAGAATAGTATCGTAATGAATGAATGAGATGCGCATCGCGTAAAAAAAGTGTGCTAGAGGCCGTATCAAAAATTTTAGATTTTTGACGGAGTGCTTTTTCTTGACATTTTTGTACTGCGAATGCGTTATTTGTTTTTTGTCTCGTAGATTGTTGTATTAAAATTTGAAAGGTGATTAAAATTTCATTTTGTATTGTTACGAACGTGGAGTTCGTTATTTGGATAAAACACCGTTGACTTATTAGAAGATTTTATTAGGCGATGGACAGGTCGCAGATACTATCAGAAAAGCCAAATCACAAGAATCGTAGTTCGGTGGGACGCTGAGGTCGTTGGTTCCAATACACTATTCAGCCAATCCGTAGAGTAGTCCTTATATCCGTTGGTATCGCTAAAGTCGTCGTTACTTCGCACTAGATCACTTTTCGCAGGTATCGCACCGAAAGCTCAGAATGAACTGACTCCGGCGTCTTAAGTCCTGTTATTTATATATCTCAACATCGATGCCGGTCGTACATACTAGAATGTTCATTTTCCAGAAAAATCACAAGGACGTTTAAACGTAAACAACTCTAGTGAGTTAAACCATTTTGCGCCTTAATTTGTAATCATAAAGTCCAATGTCGCTTGCACTAACATCTTGTTATTACTTTGTGGTTCAACTTAGGTAGTTATGTACATTCCTCTAGCGATATCTCGAAGCATCTAGCATGTCCGCGACACTGCCCTCCTCTTAGAGATGCTCGTCCCGAGCGTCATCGTTATTCCCGTTATAACGTGCCAAGCGGTCGATGTGAACTACCTTAAGTGCTCCTCTCGGTGGCCTTTGGATCCGGTATGTAACATCGTTTATTCGCGTGACAACTTTGTACGGCCCTTCCCATCTTGTCTGTAATTTAGGTGACTTCCCTTTTTTCCGTATCGGGTTATGTAGCCAGACTAGTGCTCCTTCATCAAAACCACTGGTATTTGCTTTCCGGTCATATCTAGTCTTCATGTTTTCACTCGACTGCAAGCCGTTTTCTCGCACCATGGCATAAATGTCCCGCATCTTGTCTTGCAAATCGGAGACATAATCCTGTACGGTGACGTGATCGTCTGGCGCTCCTCCGGTTACAAGGTCTACCGGTAACCTTAGCTCTCGTCCGAAGTTAATATATGCCGGCGTCGTTTTCGTGCTCTCATGTTCCGAAGTCCTGTAGGCGAGAAGGAACGGTGCAATGTACTTGTCCCAGTCCCTTTGATGGTTGTCCACCAATTTTGCTAAATGCCTCTCTAGTGTTTGGTTAAACCTTTCTACCATGCCGTCGGACTGAGGATGATAAGCAGTGGTTCTCGTCTTGTGCATGCCCAATATTTTGCAGACTCCTTGAAACACGTTCGACTCAAAGTTTCTGCCCTGATCGGAATGAATTTCCAGGGGTACACCATATCGGCATATGACTTCTTCAACCAATTTAGAGGCTACGGTCGTAGCTTCTTGATTAGGTATAGCGAAGACTTCTGGCCACTTGGTGAAGTAATCCATAACGACCATAAAGTACTTGTTCCCCGACTCTGTCACAGGGAATGGTCCGGCAACATCCACTGCTATCCGCTCCCATGGTGCACCAACGTTATAAAGTTGAAGGTGTCCTCGACTCCTGGTGGATGGACCTTTTACTGCAGCACAAGTGGTACATTTCCGGCACCAATCTTGTACATCAGCTCTGTAGTTAAGCCAGTAGAATCTATCCCGTAGCTTTGTTAAGGTCCTTTTTACACCCAGATGTCCTCCTGATATGCCATCGTGTACCTCTTGTAGAACATCCTTGATCCTTTCCCTTGGGACGACCAGCTGTAGATGGAACTCTCTACCGTTAGGTTTTTCCCATTTCCGGTAAAGTATCCCGTTCTGCAAAATGAAACTGTCCCATTGAGCCCAGTATGCTTTAGTCGTAGCACTCGTAGACGCAACTTCATGCCATCTCGGCTTATCGTTACCGCGTTTCTTCCATGCAATGATAAGTCGTATGTCTTTGTCTTTTTCCTGAGCTTCTCTCATGGACTCATCTTCCCAGGATCCCGGAGGACTTGTCCTCGTTATTTGTACACAGTCCTCTTTAGATTCCGGCTTGATGCAGTGTTTGCACTCCTCTGGGCACGGTCTTGAGAGGGCGTCAGCATTCCCATGTATCTTTCCACTACGATGATTGATGGCTTCTCTTGTTCCAACCAGCACCCGCTCCTTAGGCCTGTTTGTTTCTCGTTTCCGTAGCTCCCAAGCAGAAGATGGTGTATCATGCTTCTTCGAAAATTCTTCGAGGCGTTCCTCCAACTTGCCAACCATTTCAGCAAGCTTAGTTGTTTGCCTATCTTTCTTGGGACAGGTGAATTGCAGGTGGCCCTTTTCTCCACATTTGTAGCACATCGGTCTGGTTGCCATTTTCCTAGGGGGAAATGACATCTTCTTTTCCTGCACTTCTCGTATCTTGTAAATTGGCCGAACATCTGTCCTCAGAGCTTCTACTTCCAGAGCGTGCGCTAGAGCTTCCTTCAGTGAGGTATGGTGGCGAAGCCCCACTTCAGCTCTAATCTCCGTATCTGTGATCCCATCGACAAATGCTTGGAGTATAGTGGAGTCCACTATCTTTGCATCAGCAGATGGGTATGCTTTGCGGACTAATTTTTCAATCTCCAGAGCCCATTGCTGTAGTCCTTCTCCAGAACGTTGAACCCGGTCCCGTAGTTGAGCGCGGAAGACATGCTCCAGATGGCGTCCTCCATAACGAGCTTCGAGTGCCCCCATCAGATCGCTGAATGTGCTACCCGAGGATGGTAGCGCCTCCAAAACAGAAAGAGCCGATCCCCGTAGAGCGACAGTGAGAGCTGTTAGGCTCTGTTCCTCCGTCCACCCGTTAGCAGAGGCAACGGTCTGAAACTGTTGGCGGTAAGCGGTCCAGGACGTAGTACCGTCGTAGGGTGGCACTTTCACTCTGGGTGCCGGGTTGGTGAATACGAAGTCACTCGAGGCGGCGGGTCCTGCGGTCTCCAGTTTTAGAACCTTTTTTTGTAATTCGGTAAGGTTCTTCTTCATACTGTCTATGGTGGCCTCCAGATTAGTGACCCTTTCTTCTACCAGGTCGACATTCTTCTGTAGGTTCTGCACCATATCACCCACTGAACCTACGGCATGCAGTACTTTTTGTTGTTCTTGATGCATTTCTTCCTGTTTCCTTTGAAGTACTTCTTGCATTTTATCCTGTTTTTCTTGTAGCACTTCCTGCATTTTGTCCTGCTTCCGTTGTATTTCTTCCTGTTTTCCTTGAAGTACTTCTTGCATTTTATCCTGCTTCCGTTGCATTTCTTTTTGCTCTTCGTACATAAAGTCCATCATCTGCATTAACCTACTGAAGTCAAAAGAAGATGCTCTGGCCTCTTGAGCTGATGGCGTAGTAGCCCGATGAGCGGAGAGAGTAGGTGAGGTCTGTGACGTAGTTGGTAAAGCTTCCATTCCAGTAGATGGGGCCTGGTCGGTTGGCGATGCTTGATGAGCGGAGCCAATGGGCGTATCCCGCTGATCGGTGGCTTGTCGATCAGCAGCCGTAGCTTCCGCAGCTTGCTGTGCCCTGGTTCTGACGCCAGCAATATCTTTCCTCGGAGTCACTGGCATTTCCAAATCTCACTTCTGACACCAAATGTTACGAACGTGGAGTTCGGGATTTGGATAAAACACCGTTGACTTATTAGAAGATTTTATTAGGCGATGGACAGGTCGCAGATACTATCAGAAAAGCCAAATCACAAGAATCGTAGTCCGGTGGGACGCTGAGGTCGTTGGTTCCAATACACTATTCAGCCAATCCGTAGAGTAGTCCTTATATCCGTTGGTATCGCTAAAGTCGTCGTTACTTCGCACTAGATCACTTTTCGCAGGTATCGCACCGAAAGCTCAGAATGAACTGACTCCGGCGTCTTAAGTCCTGTTATTTATATATCTCAACATCGATGCCGGTCGTACATACTAGAATGTTCATTTTCCAGAAAAATCACAAGGACGTTTAAACGTAAACAACTCTAGTGAGTTAAACCATTTTGCGCCTATATTAATATTGTAATATGTAATTAAATAAAACTGTTTAAAAGTTCAGGTTTGATGCACTTTTCTACTACTACTTACGTGTCTTTCTCTTTTCTCAGAACTAAAGTTTACTCTGGCAACAAAATTATAGGAAAAATTTCAACATTATACGAAATGTGCGTGCAAGTCCTTCAAGAACATATAGATGGTAAGTTCACCTTCGTTATAATTCCGAACACCTAGTTAGTGAATTTTTTAGTGTATTATTCTTATAATGATACAATACTGCTATTAATTATTACTGACGACCATTTGGATCAGCGGTAGTAAACGCTGCTTCTGAGCAATGGGTCACGGGTTCGATCCCCGCACAGTACAAATATTTGTGTGCATGAACATGTCTGTTTGTACTGGTCTGGGTGTTTTCTGTGTATTATAAGTATGTTTATACAAAAAAAAGTATATAAGTAAGTTTATCAGTTGTCTAGTACCCCATACGACAGGGTACTTAATAGTAGCTTCATTTAGGACTAGACGGCTCTGTGTGCTCTTCCAAAAAATGGGTTTCTGCATATTTTTTTTGGTTTCTTGGTAATTATAGTTGCTGACAAAAGTTAACATCTGTGTAATTAATCTTTACTAATGAAAACAATTTAGGTATAGTGATTGGGATGCATGTTTGAAGTTTTTTAATTTTACTTAAACAGTTGGAGTCACGCCGAACGTCGCTAGCGTGAATTAAAATTTTTTTTTAAGTGCCTCGCGTTTAGAGATATCTGAATCGTCCCTATATGTTTCTGCGATTTTCCGTAGTTTTCGAGTTACGATTTTTTTTATGAATTTTTCCAAAATTGCGAATGTTTGAAAAATTTCTAAAAAAAAAGTAGGTTTCTTCGAGTTTTTTTTCTTGCAGCTAAATCTCTATGAACTGTGCATTTATGCATAAAATAACCAGCCTCATAATGTTAATGAAAGTTACTACAAAATTGACCTAAAGTTGAGAATGTATGTTAAGTGATTTATCATTTAAATTTTCAACTTAAAATTAAAAATCTAAACTGATAATTTCTTAGTTTCTAAGTAGCTTCAGAAAATGCTCTAGAATCGAAGCTTTCATAATAATAATAAAGAAGTAGTACATCATAGGCAATTTTTTGGAATGTGTAAATTTTTAATACAATAAAAATGAACAGCACTGCAACACTTTATTCTCTCATTTGGGAAATGACGTCCCCTTGTCTCACTCCTCGATGCAACGGTATAGGTTTTGTTTGCTGATTCTGTACTTGAACGGACATGGTGGCGGCTTCGTAGAGACATCTCATCACTTGCACGTACCGCCAATCTACTTGGCAACGCTGCAGGGACTCCAGAACGGACCAGATCTCTATCGAGTCGAATGCTTTCTCATAGTCCACTAATGCACAAGGGCTAATTATACTCTTCGATCTTCTGTATAATCTGCCGCACTGTGTGGATGTGGTCTATGGTGCCGTACCCGCTCCGAAATCCAGCCCGTTCCGGTGGTTGGAATTCGTTGAGTCTTCGCGCAAGGCGGTTCGTGACGACTCTTGAAAACAGCTTCTAAACGTGGTTTAGAAGGGAAATGGGTCGATAGTTCTTCAGCAGGGTCTTATCTCCTTTTTTGAAGAACAGGACGACAACACTCCTACTCCACGCCTCCGGAGTTCTCCCTTCAAACAGGACAGCGTTAAACAGCTTTTGAAGCTCCCTCAGTACGGGTTTACCGACAGCCTTTAGCAACTCTATTGTAACGCCATCCTCTCCAGGGGCTTTTCCATTTTTCAGCTGTTTAAGAGCCATCTCGATTTCGTCAATGCTGACTTCTGGCAGGTCTTGAATGTAGTGGCGTGTTAACGCGGCTCTAGGGTCCTCATTTTCGGGATCAGGTCGAAATGCATGCGAAGCGTATAACCGGCCCTATGGCCGTTCTACTTCGGAAAGGACTACTGGCTTCGAAGTAACGACTTCTCCACTTGCTGTGGTCAGTTTTGTCAGGTGGCTTCTTCCAAGAAATTGTACGAACACTTTCGATCCCCGATTTTGCTCGATCGGTTTTTCAATAGAAAGAGTATTGGAATATTATTAACAAGTATTGGTCATACGAGCTTACTGGTCTCTCGGTTTAGATCGCGCCTTCCTGACGAAGTCACGGGTGGGTTTTCACGTCGTTCCTTAATCATCCATAAAGTCCCTTCCGAAAGCTTTGACTTCCTTCCCTTACGCGGCATTTCACAAAATCTTGTACCTTCTTCCCTGAGGATCCGAACCACATATTCGAGGTTCTGGTTTACGTCTGTTGTGGTTTCCACGGCAGCGAGTCAGTTTTCCAGGTTTGACTGGAACATTTCAGATCCTATCATGGTTTGAAGCAAAGTAGGTTAGAGCCTTGACTTCATCAGACGGACACGGGTAAGGCCATAAACGTAGGATATAATAGACGAACAAAGCCTGCGAGATAGAAGAAAACTTCTTATGGAAATCTGGCAAGGTAGAAAAAGAAAACTAATCTTTTCATTTTGTGATCTTTCTTGGATTGACACAGTGGCACCCAGCTTGCTATATAGCAGTTTATATGCAAACATTCAAAAGTGAGAATCAAAAGGTATTATTAATTATACGTACACTACGAATCATCCGGATGGAACGGGACATGCAGGTGCTGCCATCTTAATTCGTTGCGGTATCAAACACCATCTTCTACCGAACGAATAAACGAATGAACGAAATACACAACGAATGCTATCCAGGCTACTACAGTAGCCATTGAAGACAAAGCTGGATACTTCAACGTCTCTGCAATATATTGTCCGCCTAAGCCTAAAATTACCGACCAATGTTCTCGCTGTTCTTCGGTACCCTGGGTAATCGCTTAATAGTGGGGGGAGACACTATTTAAAACCCGAGTCTTGCCTGGATGGATCGTCCGATCATACTTCAGTGCTGCTGACTGTTAGCACCGTGATAATTGAAGTTGACAGACCTGATGTGCTACCTACTAAACACACTGATTGGAACGCCTTTCAAGATCATGTAGTCGAGCACTTGGACCTCAAAATTGTCCTCAATTGCCCAGATGATATTGATGAGGCAACAAAAACCTTTACGACATTCATATACATATGTTTGCATATAATATGATCGGCACAACTGCGATATAAGCTTCAAAATTTTATGGAATTATTTCTTACATCGTAGATTATTTAAAGTAAATTCAATTTTTTTAACAATGGTCACATGTTCTGTGAGTGCCTCTGGTGTCAACCACAAAAATAATCCAGAAAATTGCTCATTTCAAAGGTTAATACGTAGAAAGTCGTCATCGTAAAAACGCGTTATTTTGATTGAATTTGATCTTGTTGATATGTTGTAAATATAAAATTATTTCAATCCATTTGTTCACTTTAATGTTTTGTATAGATAAAGTTCTATTTATTGATTAATTACATTATTTTGGTGGATAATACTTTTTTCGAAATATTTTACATGTACGCTAGAGCTTGACTTGTTGAAATTTGTCTACTGTCGACATTTATCTTGAATGTTTCCGGAGAAATTACATGTTATTTTACGTTTAGCGTCTCAAACGAATGTCAACTTAACAATTTGAAGAAGGAAACTGTAAGGAATTACATAACTAAGATAATACTGTTAAAGGTCACCGTTAGTAATTTTAATAAATCAATCATTTATTAGTGGCGTATTTCCAAATTTGCTCAAAATTTCAATAGTAAAGCCTCTATTTAAGAAAGACGATAAATATGATCTTTCTAATTATCGGCCTATATCATTGTTATCTACGATTTCTAAAATATTTGGAACCGCGATGTCTAACCGTCTTTACTCATACTGTGAAAAATATAAAATATTTAATGACAGGCAGAATGGTTTTAGGAAAAATAAATCAACAACTCTTGCAGTATATAATTACATACAAAGTGCCCTTTCAATTCTCAACGATGAAAAACGTGCGATTGGCTTATTGCTCGATATGAGCAAAGCATATGATAGGGTACGGTATGATAAACTGCTGTCTAAATTACAAGGGATAGGCGTCAGAGGTATAGCTTATATATGGTTTGCTTCTTATTTAAGCAACCGAAGTCAATATGTAGAGATTGAAAATCATAACAGTATATCAGGCTACAAAAAAACAATACGCTCTCAAAAGGCAGAAGTAACTATGTCTATCCCACAAGGCAGTGTCCTTGGATGTGTTTTGTTTTTAATTTATATTAACGACCTGCCTTGTGTAATCGATGTACCTTGCTCTTTATTTGCAGAAGACATATCTTTAGTATTAGCCATTAAAAATAGCCTAATTAACGAAATTAATAATACTTTACATAGCACATTGTCAAAAGTAAATGCTTGGTTAACTGAGCATAATTTACAAATTAACCTTAAAAAAACCAAATTAATAGAATTTAGACCTTACCAAAGACACCCACTAGACATAAATTATAAATTTAAAAATGAGAAAATAGAACTAGTCGATAACTATCCTCCCTTAGGTATAAGCATAGACTCATGTACAAATTGGAAAGAACATGTAAATAAAGTTGCAATTAAGCTGTCGAGATTTTCTTATGCATTAAAGGAACTAAAAAAATTAACAGATTTCGATTCAGCAAAAAAGGCTTATTATGCTTATGTAAATTCATGGCTGACATATGGCATATTATTATGGGGAAATAGTACAGAAATAGATAAACTTTTTCGTTTGCAAAAGAGATGCATTAGAATTTTAGGAAATTTATTTGTTATGGATAGCTGCAAACCATACTTCAAAAAATTTAATATATTAACTCTTTCATCCCTATATATATACTCTGCTTGTGAATTTGTAAGAAGGCCCCCGATTTCTTTCCGTGTCACCAGCGTCCCCAAAATCTTAGAACAAAAAATAAATTAGCCCGACCTTACTCTAAATTAGCAATATTTCGAAGTGGCCCCCTCTCGATGTGTGTGAGAATTTATGATGGTTTACCTTGCATCATTAAAAATGAAAAAAATATTGATAGATTTAAAATTATATTAAAGGATTATCTTAATGGAAAGTGTTTTTATTCGCTGCAAGAGTTTTTAAATGGATAAAATAAATAAATAATAATACTATAATTAAAGAAATAATGTGATAACAATAAATTATTATACAATAAATATGGTGTAATCTATAACTGATAATTATAATGTAATATTTGAATGTAACAACAATTATCTAATTATCAATATATTATATAGAAAATATAATATTAATGTTAATAATATAATAGTATTTAAGAAATTGCTGAGCCCTTGCAGGGTCATGTTTGGGTCTAAACCTGTAACTAACATCTTGGAAACAACATGATGCAATAAAGAACTTTGAACTTTTTGAACTTAGGTCAATAATCAGGGATTGATTCATCATTTCATCAAAATGTAAATGTTTGATTAGATTTTGTTCTTTTTTACTTACTGCCATTGATGAGCTCACACGGCACGGTAGATGACACGGCAAAATCTTTTGAAGAAATAAATAAATAAAACTAATTAACAATGGCTGTTAATTTTTTCATAAATTAAAACTATTTATTTTTAAATCATATGTAAAAAATATACTCACCGGGCACATTTAACTGCCCACTATTATAGCAGTAAGAATCGAGGGTGGTTAGGTATGCCGCAGAGTAGGTGCATAATCTCGAGATAAAAACAGTGTGACAGTAAACATATTTTCCAAACGACAAACTGCAATTATTATCGATAATCTGAAAATGTTAACGGTACGTCACTAGTTAACACACATTAACAAATCAATCGCATGGTCTCGCATTATCGGGCTGTCAGTTGATCTACTAGTATACTAAATATATGGGTAAGGCCATTCCCAGCAGTCAACCATGTCAAACTTTTTTAATCACTAATGACTATTGTAATCAATTTAATATGGTTCCATGGTAATAAACAAAATATTTTATTCAACTTCGAACATAGTTCAATTTTTCCCTACAAAAATTTAATTTTCTCCAGTTACTGACAGTATTTTTGTTTTTACTTTTTTATTTTATACATCCGATGTTAACCTTTAAGTGGCTTTTGTTCCAGATATCTCATCAAATTCTCATTGTGTTTTTTTTCCTGTGAAAAAAAGATAGACGCACTGATTCTTAGTGTTTGTAACAGTGGAAATCTCAATTAATATTTTTTGTTCTTCGCCAGCTCTGGAGTACACGGGTGGTGTGCCATACGACATACTAAAACCTGTGATAGACCGCGCGACGCCACAACAGATGTTTGTCCTGGAACACTACAACCCCTATCTCATGGAAGACACTGACCATCTATGGCAGAAGTTCTGTGAGAAGAACTTCAGGAACAAAAAGCGTCAAGAGATGGAGACGTGGAGGGAGATGTACATAGTATGTGGCCTTTACATCCTCCAATAAATAGATCTTGGTTACTTAACTAAAATACCTACTTACTTAGCCTTCAAACAGTTTGCCAAAGCTTTTGATAATTTTAAGGTATTTTTCTTTAGCTACCAATAAGCTTCAGTCTTCCCGCCGTTTAGTTAGCTCGAGTACTCCGCAAGGTTTACATTTAGGCCCTATTTTATTGATATTATAATATGGTGCTCCTCTTAACTTTCGACTTTCAGTAATTACTCTAGTAATACTGTTAGAGTCGAAACACAAGAAGAAATAAATTAAAAGTAATAAGCATTGATAATGTTATTCAAAACAAAAAAGTATCATACAAGACATACATCGTAGTAGCCTATAGATAAAGTAAGAGATGATAATAATATCAAGCCACAACAAAACAGAGGTGTAAAAGTAACGAAAAATTTCGTACCCGTATGAATCGTTACTTTGACAATAAGTACTCGTTACTTTCGTATCGTTACGTTACTCGTTACTTTTGATACCTCATTAATAACACAGTGCGGAACAACAAATCGAGTCGTACTCGTATTCCGTACATACATAAAGTATGATATCACGGAGTCGTATCATATAATCGTAATATGTAGATATAGTTCTAAATTACAAAATTGAGGTGCTTTTTTGTCTTTTTTTTTAAATAAACCAAATAAGGCACACATTCAGAAAATATACGATCAGCAAACGTTATAACACACGCATCAACTGTACTTTCGCGACCTAATACGGAACATGCGAGTAACGAAATGCATTCGGGAGTAACGATTCGTTACTCGGTACTACATGGAGTACCCGTTACTCAGTACCGAATACATACAGTTTGTTACAGCTCTACAACAAAACATAGGTTTACAACTTAATCGAACCGGTCAAAACTCCTATTTAGAGATGTTTTCTGTTTTAAAACTCAAATTGTTTCATTTCTATTTTAGAGATGTCAAGAAGAGCAAGAGCACCGTCTCAAGTCCCTGACAGCAAACATTAGGATAGCACAAGAAGCCAAAAAGGCGCCCATCAAGCAGACCAAAATGGCCTATGTGGACAGTGTCGTTAAACCCCCCCGAAATATTGCTAGAAAACAAGTAAGTTATGTAAATTAGCTACTAGAAAAAATATTTTGGAAAATTCTCTACATCTCTACAGGGTAGAGAGTAGATATAATTTTTACTAGAGCCTAGATACCCCACGACGAGCATTAGCCAAAAAGGCAAATATTATTATAGGATTCTCATTTCGGATGCAATTCCCTAAGGTAAAAATTTATTACCTTTTTTTTAAATGCTTCTCCACCCACTTCAACTCCACAACAAAAATCAAATCACTATCCAAATCAGGTCAACAATCATCGAAAAATAAAGACCATAAATTATAAAAATAATCTCGCATTTGAAAGACTAATTTAGAACCTCCTTCTTTGAAGTTAGTCAAAAATTATAAACTGGTAAAATTAATTCAAAATCACTTTCCACAATTATCTTAGCCAAATGTCGCCTGCTGTTGGACATAGGTAAGATCGAAGAGGAGAAATCCTTAGAGGAGCTTTGGATCTCTACAACGAATCTTTCCGTAAAGACTTGAGGTAAAAATATGAGAAGAGACGCCTTTTTTGATCGAATTGCGTTGTTTGTAGTCCTTCATTGTTGGCTTGCGCAAATGTGTACTAGCTACTCTACTACTACTTTGTTTTTTTTTTCTATATTATTCATTATTTTTAATAGTAATCGTACGAAATTTATTTTCTTCAAGTAGGACATTTCATAATAAATTAGTCCATAGGTTATGAACTTCTCTACTTTTCCTAGGTGTGAGTTATCGGTTTAACCTTGTCATGAATGCTACTGTCACGAATTTTATAAATTATCCATAAACAACTGTTTAGCGGGCAGGGTTTTTAACTAAAATTTAACTGTAAATTTGATGCTTCACAAAACGATTCTTAGTTAAAGAATGATTTTCACACAAAACCTAAAAAATTGGTATAAGGATAGACGACGATGGTTTTTTGTACATGATACAAAATAAAATAAAACAATTTGTCGGCGTGATAATTATTTACTAGCACTGCGCTCCGACTTCTTCCGCGTTGGAATCGGCTGTATCGCACCTCCGGTTATATCGCGTTTCCGATCATGTCGCTGTGTTAATATAAAATTTAGGAAATATTGATCCCCCTTTCAACCTAGACGATTGATGATTTCAAGGATAAAACTATGACCCTTTCTCATTTTGCCAGGACTTTATAATAAAATTATAGTGTAGATTTTAGATTTTAGAATAATTCCTTGTTTATCACAAAACCCTCTACACATTTTTTACTTTGAAGCCTAATTATCTTTAAGATGCGATTCAGAATCCAGTTTGGTACTTCGCTTTTTTTAATTCAGCATGGATCAGCAATACTTGGTAGTACTGGATGCGATCTTTAAATCCTAATGTAAACACAAACGCATAAGCGAATTTATAGAACTAAAAGGGGAAAGATATCGTATGACAATTAAAAAAAAACCTTTTTAAAACGTTAGTCGTGAGGTTTACAAGGATGGAATGGGCGACATCTAACAAAAACTCTGTACATTTGACGTGTGCGCCCCCGCCGTCTTCGGACTAGCACCGCTAACTAAACTTGTTTTACACAATATAGATGGCGATGTTTCCCTTTTTTTTATGCGCGAAGTATCAAGCGTAAAAAAGCATTAAACGTTTTAAGTTAATTTTAAAAATCATGCTTAAGGGCTTTTTCAAAAAAGCCGACTTAAGCGCTTTTCGTTTAAACGGTCATCTCTAGATGCGACTAACGCGCGTTAGTAACGATGCTGTCGCTCGTTTACGAATCGCTACAAAAAGTCGCCGTGGGCGAGGGCCCTTACTGATAATCTTAAAATACCTAGTTTTCATTTTATTTTCTTCGCCATAACTGGTTTTTTTTTTTCGTTTGATTAGTCGAGTCAGTCCCAGCACTAGTCTCCTCAGTTTGACAGGTGTATATTTTATGGACTATAAAACTGTCCTCAATTGAATTACTGATGTTGATGTTATGTCAGTGTCATCTTTACAACCCGGCCCAATTTTGGTGGCTTGAAATATTATTGATATTTATGTCATGTTGTAACTATTCGATTGATATAGGTTGTATTTAAAGTGCACCCTTATGTCAAAGAGGTGCACTTTTAGCTAAGACATTTTTTGACCCTGATTGTGTATGTAGTTTTTTATACTACGTCAATGACTTGAAACTCCTAATTTCATGAATTATGAATATTGGAACTGTCACAATTCCAATTGTTTCATTGTAATTAACAGAGAAACAGCTGTTTTAGTGAAAGTCTGTCAGCATTTCGATTTTAACATATGTTTTTTTAATTATTGCGCTTAGAAACGTCATCGCAGGAAAAAAAGGCAAACTTGGATTCTTATTCCCCGGTGTCTACAAAACCACTAGGAGGTAGGTAATATAGGTACCTATTATTGTCTATCATTAATTTATGGGTAAGAGTAGACATCATTTAATGGTGAGAACTGAAATATAAAATATCACGTCTTTTCGTTTTTAAATGGCTACTTACAGAGTAGACAGTTCTCTCCGCAATATGAACTAAAACATACGTAAGTAACACTGAAAATGTTTAGAACTGGCCAGTTAGAAACATTGCTAATGAAAACTTTTTGTATTTCAATTTTAGAACTTTTTGGTAACCTATTTAATGTAGTATATTGCATTCATTTGTCATTTGTTTTTGTGTATTGGCGGAAAATCTAAAACTCTTGTTACACGTGAAAATTAACCTAACGCGAGAAAATTTTCGGTTAATGATTTATTATGACTTTCGTTGTGGGCTTACTCAACAACAAAGCTATGATAGGCTGCGATTAGCATTTCTTAATGAAGCCTCATCTCGTGCCACTATTTACAATTGGTTTAACGAGTTTAAGCGTGGACGTAGCAATCTCAATGATAATCCGCGTACGTCCTATAACAGCGACTACTGAAGATAACATCAGTGCTGTGCGACGCATGATAGAGGAAGATAAGTGAGTGACCTATTAGCAGATACGGGCAAGCCTAGGCATTGGTACACGAACATATAGGCGTCAGGAAGCTTTGTACCAGATAGGTTCTTCATACTTTAACCGACGACCAGAAACACCTTCGCATGAACTGGTGTCGCCAAATCTATACTAATATTATAAAGCTGAAGAGTTTGTTTGTTTGTTTGAACGCGCTAATCTCAGGAAGCACTGGTTCTAATTGAAAAATTAATTTTGTGTGGGATAGTCCATTTATCGAGGAAGGCTTTAGGCTATATAACATCACGCTGCGACCAATAGGAGCGAAGCATCAGAGAAAAAACAGAAATTGACGAGGAAAAAGTCGCGGGCAACAACTAGTGTTAGATAAGTTCAACGGCGGTGACTCAAATGCTGAATTTGACATCGTCACAGGTGACGAAAGCTGGAAATATTGCTACGAACCCGAAACCAAAAGATAATCAGCGCAGTGGGTGTTTCCTTTCGAGGATCGGCCAACTAAAGAAAGGAAGAAGTCAAGGAAAAAAGATGATTGCCTCATTCTTTGGTCGGAAAGGTCATTTCGCGACAGTTATGCTAGAAGATGGAAGGACAGTTACTGAAGACTGGTATGTCAATCGCTGTTTGCCTGTTGTCTTGGAAAAAAATCGACAGCAGCGCCCTCGAAGCAGGATCCTCCTTCACCACTACAATGCTTCAGCGCACTCCGCAAAACGGACTGTTGAATATTTGACTATGGCAGGTTTCGAGATAATGAGTCATCCGCCATACAGTCCTGACCTGGCGCCCTGCGACTTTCATTTATTCCCAAGAACTAAAGATAAAATTCGAGGTATTCGCTTTACGAGCCCTGAAGTTGCGGTGAAAGCGTACGAAAATGCCATAGAAGAGACCCCTAAGGAAGAATGGGCCCACTGCTTTTCTCAGTGGTTCCATCGAATGCGACGATGTGTAGAGAGGAACGGAGATTACTTCGAAATACAATAAAAGTATTGGCAACTTTCTACATTAAACCGTTTTTAATTTTCTAAACATTTTCAGTGTTACGAGGTATAAGGTACTTCTTGCTGACCTAGAATCACGATATTTGCCAATAATCAATCAGTATATTATGAATGTCTTGGTGGTACAGAATCCTTAGTGCGCCTCATTCCTACTCGCACTTGCCCGTTTTTGGTTACATTACAGAGATACTTTTTTAAGCGAATAAGCTAAGTTTATAAATAATTTATTAGACATACAAATTGAGTTTTGTATTGAATTAAAAGTAGGTATTTGATAATTGGTTATTTTAAAAAAAACTTAAATTAAATTTAAGTAAAAAAGTTAAGTACTTACCGATAACGCTATACTTAGAAACTGATAGAGTTATTATTGAATTATGCTTATCTCTCTTAGAAGCAAAGCGCTGTAGTTTTATTGTGTTTTCAGACAAAATTTGCTTGCATTGTGAGACAATTTAGTAGGTGACTATTCTTACACCTAATTGAATAAAGAATGTGTCATTAAAATAACCCAAATTCAATAAAGAACTAGCTGCCTTTGATGTTGCTATGTCATCTTGTCGGTACATTATACCGTTGCTGTAGAAATCATCATTTTTAGATCTTGACAAAGAAACTGTTTTACTATTGATCAATTCTGGCCGGTTTTACTTAATTCCTTGCTAATGTCTCATTGATTGACAGTAGAGATCCGAAGCGCTGGTTTTGCTGACAGAAAAACAATTTGAAGATGGCAAAAACAGAGTTTTTTTACCTTTCCATATTCTGAAAGTCCTGTATTTATCTATCATCTTATTAAATAAAAGATACTCATGTTAGTTACACCACTTATAACTCGAGAATGACCGGGCCTATTTTTCTGATTTTGGTGTTTTTGAATTTGTTTTTGTCAGGAATAGGATAAGACCCGAGTTCACCAACAGACGGTTAAAATTTAAACAGCGTTTAAAATATTATTTGACATATTTTGTATGGGAATTGTGTCAAATTAATCGTCAATCTATGTTTACCGGCTGTTTAAATATTGGTGAACTCGGGTCTAACCTAAGTATCAAAAACATTAGAAAGTTATCGTCTCAAATGAATCAGTCACATTTATTTCATTACAATTTCTCCAACCACGCCATATATTTAGTGACAATGACATTTCAGACGTCAAAAAAATATTTATCTGAGGCGATACGAAGTTCGCGGGGTCCGCTAGTATTTTTTATTAAATAAAAGAAAGCCGTGTTAGTTTCATCATTTATAAGTCGAGAACGGCTGGACCGATTTTTATGATCTTTGTGTTTTTGGATTTATATTTGGTGGACGGACCTATCACTGAAACCCCATATGGGAGGCTTTAATCAGTTAAACCGGGCAGAGTGTGGCGAGCGCTGAAGGCGCTCAGCCTAGGTCCGCCACGCTAGCGGTACTCCGGTGCGGCCGAGGGTGAGGCTTCGCGAAGCGAAGCCTCAGGCTCGCTCGCACCGGGGCCCATACTAGCGGGCGTGATCGGGCCAGTGTGGGGTGCTAAGGGCACCCTACCAAATGGCGAACCCACCAGTGGTGGCGCCGCCGGAACCGGAGATGCCGTGGCATGCCGGATCACGGTCGGGCTCCATTCTGGCGGGCCCGATCTGGGAGGTTTTTGGATTTGTCTTCTTCGGGAATAGGATAATATGTATTAAAACATTGTAAAGATAACATCACAAATAAAATTTATTTTTTACATTTTTTCCAACCACGCCTTATTTGATGACAGTCATTGTCATCAAATAAGGCGTCAAAATCAAAAATAGGCTATACGAAGTTCGCAGGGTCCGTTAGATAAATAAAACCTGAACGGATACAAACTGTACAACGAAAGAGATGATTCTTTAATTTTGTTTATACAAAACACGAAAAGACTTTTTATGTCCTATTATTAATTTTGCTAATTGCAAGTGGAAATCGTTTTGTAATTCATTGTATATTATATTATTATAATATTTTAGTCTCAGTTGAACCCGCTCTCAGGTGATATTAAATACATTAATGATAAACGAGGCAATGCAAGATGATACGAAAATATCAAATAGTAGCATTTAGGTAGAGCCTAGGCCTAGTCATTAATGCAAAGTATAAATTGTGTCGTACAACAGGCGGAAACATACTTTTAAAACATCATGAGACCTACTCGAATAAGACATCTTACTCCGCAACACTATGTCCGTATATTAGACTCAATCTGTCTCTCTTATTCATTTCGACGTCTTAAACGTGTGAAAAAAAGGATAGATCCGTATATACGAGCATTGCATTGCATAGTAAGGCACCTGGTTTTAATTCCGATAATTTACAAATGACTCAATAGAATCTCTATGGCATCGCAATTGTATATTTTGACACATTTAATGTAATAGGTAGTAATGACAAAATATACGATTGCGATGCCATTGCGATTCTATTGAGCCATTTGTAAATTAGCAGAATTTAGGCCCTAATCATTTGTATTTTGTATCGAACAGAATTTAACAAACATCGTGACACGATACGATACGGCACATCACCCGATCCAATCGATCCGGATTGACGTGTTGGCTATGATGATAATGTCACATTATCCTTAACATATTGAGAGCCATAGGATAAAACCAGTTCATCTTTGAACCCCAAACATTACATTTTCTATCATGTCTCGTTAGTTGGCACTTGGCAGTCAAAGATTGACACATTATCGGTTTTTCAAAACAGTGTTTCAGACTTTGACTTCAAACTCCATTCCAATTCAAACTTGGCCAGCACTGCAATCATTTAAACAGTATTTGGTAAAAACAATTCGCCTGGAAATTACTGAAACCTGGCATCGTGTTCCTTAATCTTGCATTGCATATCAAAAGTATGTTTCCGCCTACCGTCGCTCACGAAGTAACCCCTCTCAGGCCCAGCACGGCACGGCTCACGCGGCCTCCGCCAGCCCGGCGGCTCGCGTGGCGTCGCTGGCGGCGGCGCCCAACGTGCTCCGCGGGAACACGCGGCCCACGCCCTCAGCGCCCGGCGCCACCTCCTCCTTCAAGCCCAAGAAGGCGCCCCTCATGCAGAAGGCCCTCCAGTTCATGCGCGGACGCAAGCGATGATAAAAAACAACACAAGTCACGATCAGCGATTGTTTTAAACGAATAAATTGAGTGATATATTATTGTTCGGTGATTTTACTTGTATACTTTTCGCATTCTACTTATTTTATTTACCGTTTGACAGCGTGTGTTTTTCACAAGAGATTTATTTAAAAGGTACGAATCGATTATTTAGGGTTCTGTTTCCTCACAAGGTCGCTGCTTGTGTGCAAAAAGAACTTGGTAACCGAAAATGGACCAGCAATCGGCAGGGATTATTATGATGAATGATACCTCCTATTCTCCAATTTCCAAATTGTCAGATATGTAAAATATAAAACTGTTACATTAAACTAAATTACAGAGGATGCCTAACAATTTTGATTCCCATATGAAATACTATAAAATAAAAGTGGTATCTACATACTGTTACTGCCATTACACTCTATTTTTGTACTTACTACTATATTTATGATAGCAGAAAAAAAAACAGAATGATTAGTCTTTGGTACAAGGAAGTATATTTATTCGTTATAAATTTATTCTCGATCACATGTCGGCAATAAAATACATTTGTTCACATGGCTACTATATGTAGTTATTTTAATCGATTATGCATTTACTGTATATTTTTGAATACGTCCCTCGATGAAACATCACGTTGTAAAACAATACCTTATATTTTAACTATTTGACTTATTTCCTTCACAATATACTTGCACTAAAACGTATAGTCGTACGTTTTCATGATCTCATAAATACGATGTAGTAAAAAAAACCATCTGTTAAATTTATGTATATACTTACATAATCGTTACAAAGTGCAAGATTTATTTTTAATTACATTTCACTTTCATTATGTCTAGATACACGTGGACCACAAATAAAACACTGCGTAGTTACTACGTTATTGTAAGTGTTGATTATTGTAAATACTTGCCAAATGTTTTACTTGCTTCGAATTGAATGTATGTAAAAATTCAAGACACGTGTTATATTTTCTTGACCTATTTATGTTGCCAAATTGTCCACAATGTACAGATATTATAATCAAATCCACGTGTATCTCATATCGAAAGTAAGTTTTTTATATCTTTGGACTCGATGTAAATAAATGTCTGTAATTTTAATGGCTAAATGTTGAAACCGTACTGTAAAATGTAAGTTCTTATTGTAGTATGGTGCCTGGTTGTAATTTACACGGATTTGCAGTAACTAAACCCAGTAAATCAGCCTTTCAGAAATCGGGTAGAAGGGATTGACTTAACACTTTAATATGTCTTTTTTCACGAATTGAGGAGACAAATTGACGTCACTCAAGACGTCAGCCAGTTAATAATTATAAATAAGTTAATTAATCTCAGTTCCGAACTTGTGTGTGCAAAGTCCGCACTTGACAATGTTAGAACTTAGAACGAATATCCACACTAGGTAAATACTGGGTTTTGTTACTGATGTGTGATTGGGGTACAACAACGTCAATTCGACCATCATGGTATATCGTGTTGCGATACATTGACAAAATTAAATAAAAAAGTTACCTTACTCTATATTATTATATATTATTGTAGTAAGTACCAGAATATTGAATAACTTTTCAGAGTCTTTTTAAGTTTTTGGCCAATATAATAATTGTGCACGTAAACATAACTGTTTGCATGTAACACTGTCGATATATTTGTAGATCGTTTGTTCCTGTTATAAACCAAAAATAGACAGTGTATTTTAAAATGGACGTGTAAAATAGAACAAAGTAGAAATTTTTTTAATCAAAATTTTCGAGGTCTGCTTTCCCAGCTTTCGTAAACCTTATTAATATGATTACGGTGTTTAGTTTGATCTTGGCTGTTAGTTTATTTGAAGTTAATGGTGAAAGATGATGTTTTAATCTAAATCTAAATTAATTTGTAAGGAAGTTGCAAAAGTGGGCCTCATCTACGTGTAGGACACAATATCTAACAGCAATGAGCATAACAGACAAACCTTTGGCTGTCGTGTTAGTAGTAAACAATAATTTAATGTGGTGTTTTATTCCATGAATATATTGTTTGTAATGTAAATTAGGTCTTTTAATAGTCAGTCAATCTAAAGAAGCATTATAAATAAAGTAAAATGGACGCAAGATTTGGGATGCTGTGATAATTGTTTGAATGTAACTCGAGTGATTATGATGAAAACATGTATGAAACATATTTTATACTTAACAAATTGCTATGTCGACCATCGGTTTTGAAGAAATTAACTTTTACTAAGGGATATTTTTGTAGTTTGAAATGTATATACTTCATGTCTGACGAAGAGCGGAAGTAAACTTTTAGTTATAGTATATTTGAGAGAGCAAAATCACATTAGAAAACTGTATACAGATCCTGACGCAGATAGTTCGTCTCGACAATAGATACCGAGTATAATTTTAGTTATTTCACAATCATGTACCTACTAGTACTGCCATATAATGTGTGTGTATTTACATTTCATCAAAATAATTTGTAAGTGTTCGATTAGTTACTGTAATATTTACGTTGTTAATGAGCGCAGAACATGGTCGTATTTAATTTAAAAATATTGATTGAAATATCTTTTAAAATATTTTAAATAAAACCAGAATTATCCGTCATAATCTTTTTATTTTTGTACGTACTGTTAGATGTATAATAATAACATTTGATATGTACATAACTAATCGATATCACAATAAATAAGGGGGAAATTCCTTTTCGGTTGTTATTTATCTATTGCCGTTAACCTGTTACAACAAAACAATAATAATGCAAACTTTTCAACAAATCAAATCAAAAAAAAAGGGAGAATTAAGTTTTTTTTACTGATATGGTTTAAAATTTTGTGTTAGCTGATTAGTGTGTGTTGTAACTGATTACGAGTATGAAATTGCAAAGTGTAGTGACAATGGTATTACTTGACTGATTTAATGACATTATTACGACGTCGGCCTTTGTAGGATTGAGACAACACCAATATTGAAAGTTTTTAGTTGAAGTTGCTTTTAATGTACAGACAACGGCAGGTCAACCTATCCAAAAAGTTAATGATCATTGAATTGATTTTAAACTTTAAGTCCAACAAGTAGATATCAATATCAATTGAGAAAATTTGACGTTTTGTGGTAGGTTAACGTGCTGTTGTCTGTACTTTTAATAGTTAAAAGAAATATTTGTTATTTCCAATGATCAATTTTAAATAATTTGTTTGGTGTGAGCAAACTTTTGTCTCGTTTTACCATTCACTATGCCAAGTTACATATCGTTTTCATACAATTTAATTAGTTTAAGTTTACTCCGAATTGACATAATCAAAATTTAATCAATAATTTTAACAGTATTAAAACTCGCCAGTAATATCACAGATCTATAAAAACACGTCACAACTCAATACAACACTACATCAATGTTTCTAAATTTAGATTTCAACTGTTTTTCATAATCAGTGTTTATTATTCTAGGACACTGGTAAACAGCCAAAAATTTCAGGTTCTTGTAATATTCAGAAATAACATCGACAATGACTGGCGAAACATTCCCTATTCTGGATAGACTCAGACTTTGTAGCTTCACTAAATTGTCACTACTAAGTGTTTTTAGTAAATTCATTTCGGTAAACTGCACGTTATTCCATATTTGTAAATGTTCTATTTTCTTTAACTTTGCCAAACTGACCAAACCTACGTCAGTGAGATTCTCGCATCTTATAATAGCTAAATCTTTTAATAATGGACATTGTGATAGCAGACATAAACAACTATCGTTCACTGCATCACCACCATAAATGTGTAAGGTTTCTAAAATCTTCTGCTTAGAAACCACTAATTTTATTACAAACTCTACATCTAGATTTCTGATTTTCTCTATGAGAATGTGGCTTAGATAATTACAATTTATTAAGCTGTAACAGTTCGCATCTGTAAGTCCAAAGTCAGATAATGATAAAAAGTTTAGTTCTTTGAATTGATCATACTGTAGAGGCAAGTCAGCATTGCTCAAAAGTAGCAAAGAATTTTTCATATTTAGTTTCCTTAAGTGAGGCCATTTTTTAATAACGTCGTCAAACTCTTTGCCGATTCGGCACATTACAATCTCCAGTGACAGCAAATTATCACATTTCTCTATTAATGATTGTATGAATGGGTAACTGTATACATATTGTATTTTCAAATGGTATATTTGATCACTATGTGTTGAGATTACTTCAAAATTTTTCTCGCTTACTTCGCTCTGTCCCGGCTTCCCAGAGTAAACAAATCGAATAGGTCTCCACACACTCGGATCTCGCGCCAGTCTTCTCCATCGATGGCACACATTCTCACAGGCTAGGACGGACTCCAAAGGTAAATATTTAAGTATGTATATTATTATTTCATCAGGTAATATATCAATGTCTGCAAGAGCCTCTTCTTTGAATCCCGTCATTCTAAAATTCAAATCCCTCAGTGATAAATTCGTACAACTTATTATCACTACTAAAAAGCAATGCATTATTTTCTAATATACTTACCTCAAACAAAGACTATTGTTCCACTCTTTGCACAAAACCAATGAATTACTACGTCGTACGCGCGTGAAATGCAAAATATTTGTTTGTCTAATTTTAGCTTGCAATAATATTATTGAGCTTTTCAGTTTACTGCTTAACGCACATGCGCAGTACGCACGTACCTACTCCCTCTCCAGACTACTTTCTGCTGCTGACAGTCTGTAGTAAATATGACAATAGACTAGAGTGACGTTGTAGAGATGTATACAGTCAACTGCAAGAATATCATGCAATTTTTTATCTTTGTCTTTGGTAACATACACCACAAAAATTTTACTGCGGACTTTACACGATGATTTATTACCAACATAAGAAAATAGACTCTTCAGGTACATCCAACATACATATTTTATGATTCAAATAATCCATACTATTGAATAGTATATTATCTTTTATTCTTGATTATAAACTAAACCTAGACTAATCTTATGTTTTAGAGCTTTTTCCTTAATATACGTTTTCATTTTGCTCTATTAAATACTGTTAGCTACATTTATTTGTATGATTACATAATTGTTAATATTAATGGCTCTTTAAACAAATAGTCACAGAAGATAATGTTTATTGAGTGAACCATAATGCGGTTACTGTATATAAACAAAACCTTACACATATCAATGCTTTCTAGAGCATTATTTAGGTGATACAAGTTTTCTACAGCAATATAGAGTTAGTACTGTGTACTGCTCTAACCTATGTTATTTGTGTGTACTTATATGAAAATTACTGTTAGCATATTCATCAAGGGACCGCTAATTGTTAACTTATAAGACATCACAAAAATGGTCAAAAAATAAGAATTTCTGTTTCACAGAGATCAAAGAAAGAATCATAATAAAAATCTGCAAACATTATCGGCCTGTTGGATGTCTCACTTCACACGAATCATTGTTCCTTGTCGCTTATACCTGAAACGAGCGAGACAAAAATTCCGCATCACGAATTCACGAGCTGCGGCCTTTTTATTTTTTGCCATATTATGCCCCTTCATTCAGTAAGCCGGAGTTAGTCGGGGCGGGTCGTCACTGCAATCTATCATATTACACTTCATATTTTGTGTATTTTAACTCTAGTGTAGGGCGACCCGATACCTAACCCGACTAGAGTACTTAACAAAGCAACAAAAATGTTGCACCTAAAGAATATCGCTAAGACAATAGTTCCGCCTTTGAAGAACACAATCCAAAATGAAGCCGTCAATAATGTGCTCAGAATCACGCCTGCTGCTGTGAACGTTTGTTGCCGAACATATGCAAGCCATGAAATTCCAGATAGGCTTAAGGATATTCCTAGTAGTGCGAACCCAAGATTCTTCGACATGGTGGAATATTTCTTCCACAGGGCATGTCAAGTGATCGAAGACAAACTGGTAGAAGACATGAAGTCTAGGGTTTCAATTGAAGAGAAAAAGAAGAAGGTTGCTGGTATTCTGAGTATGATGCAGCCTTGTGACCATATTATCGAAATCCAATTCCCTCTGAGGCGTGATTCCGGCGACTATGAAATGATTCTAGGGTACAGGGCGCAACATTCCTCGCACAGGACACCCACTAAAGGAGGTAAGATTTTAATATTCTTCAATTTCCGAGACCCAAGTATATCACTCATACCGGTTACAGCAAAGCTAATAGAAAATTGTTAATAGAATAATTTATTTATAGCTCGCGAGACACGTGATGTTACCGACCGTATTGTTACGTAGCAGCCAGAGAAAATTAAGTTTTCTTAAAAATATGTTTATGCAATGAATTTATGATTGTGTTCCTTAATGTCGATCTTGTAAACGAGATAGTATTAAAAACCTAAACCATAATAAAAATTAATTGCATCAATTAGGTACTTAACTAAATTGAAAAATTCTGCGTTAGGAATATAGTAAAAAAACATACATACCTACCTATATATTATTTCTACCTTTCAATTACAGTGCGTTATTTTAAAACATAGAAATGCCGCACTTTTTGAAACTCAACTTACCCCCAAATAACTATTATCACAAAATTTGGCCCAAATTGTAAGCGGCCATGAAACGCCATAAAGTGAGGTTATGTAGGAAAGAAATACCTATGTATGATTTGACTATATACGTTCATCGAATTTAGATATCAACTTGTCTAATTATGTAGGTAGCTACCATATTATATAAATAAGATTATACATATAATGATAGGACTGAAAAAAAAAACGTTAATTGTCAGCAACACTACGAGTCGAAATAAAAGAGGAATGCGAACATACTTATGTAAACATGAAACTTTAAAACAAGTGTTACTCGTCCGTGAAGTATTATGAAAAATTAATCGAAATATCAGATAACCATCAGTGACTACATAGGTAGTCAGTAGTTTCCACATACATAAATATTTTTTTGTTTTCACACCTCTCGCCATCCGTATGGCCGATGGCGACTTTAAATAACATTTATTCTAATAAATTAAATGTTTATGTTATTATACTAAGATCTTCGGAAAATTTAAATAGATAGAATAGAATAGAATTAGGTTTTTTTGGCACTTTGACATTTAGATCTTAATAACTAAAACAAATACAAAAATAATAATGCCAAAAAGGCCCCCACTTAGCATTGGTTGCAAGTTGCAACACTCGCAACAGACAAAGGCATGCTGCGACGCTGATTTTCAGTGGTAGCCTAGAGGCTAAAAATCCTTTAATCCTTGCATGCTATTATTTGAATTATTTATTGCACTACTTCCCGACTGAGTTATCTGAGGTTTTTGTCCGATTTTGCCCTCAATTCCAAGAATGCTTAAATAGATTCTGAAGAATCTAGTTAAAACTGCAGCTTGAAATTTAGAATTACTGAGATACTAAACGAGTTTTTTTTAAATATCACAATTTATGCCAGCCAGACTTTTACTACGATACTTGAAAACTAGTTTGGCTTTAGGTGTTTTTAGTTTTGGCGATTTCCTAAAATGTTATCGGCGGTATTTTAAGGTCATGTTATTTTAATGAATATTCATACAATACCTCAAATAAATACTGCAGCCTTTTGCCTTACAATTTTAACACAAAATCCAATTCCCATTATTATTTAAAAGTAATGACTAATGATTAATACCTAATTCATGAGTGTAAATTTTTTGTTAAACAAGTTTACCTAATCCTGTGTTATTATTTAAACGTTATCTACTTCTTTACAATTATTTTAAATACAATTGGCAAGTAAAATTCTCTGGAATGTGTTACATAAAAATAAAAGTAAAGTAAACATTAATTCTTCCACTTGAACGTCTGTTTTCGCTACGCGTAAAACTTTCGTAGTCCCCATCGTAGCTCGTAGCAAGATAGCTTTAATATGTAGTTACATAACAAGAGTTGCATTTCAGTTATTGCAATACTATAAAAAGTTATGAAAGCAAAATTATGCAGTATCTTACTCCTTGGAGAAATTGAGACTAATTAAATCGTTATACCTCCTTTAACCTTTATTATTTAGTATTCATTCGACTGTTTGATACTCTTTTTAAATATATAGACAGAAAAAATACTTCAGTAACATAATTCTAACACAAGTATTACCTCGCGAACATTTCTTTGTAATGGTAACGAAATATCTAGTTCAAATCTTAATGTTACATTATATGTTAAAGAACACTTATGTGTCTTTAGAATTTTAATTGGTGTGCGGTGTACTAATTATTAAAGTAACTAGAGATTTATCAAGTTACGATGGCTACTAAGAAGCTAACCCGGGTACGCGAAACATTTTATTTGGTTGTAAGTTATTCGTAATTAAAGAAAGGCAGTCAAATATTTGTATGTAGATAAAATTGTACTAATTAAAAAGCATATAGCTCAAAATACAACCAATTTAAAAGTGTAGTAGTAATACCCCCGTCTTAAAAACATTTTTATAGGTAAAAGTTTAAAACTTAATAATACGCAACGTTAATTGTGAAGATAGGATGTAGATGTTAACCTTAATATAGAAATATAAAGTAAACTCGTAGCGAATTACTGACGGTACTGCATATCTGTCACTTCTTGACACACCCTTCCACGACTCAGAGACGGTTCAGTAATAGTTGCCAAAAATAAAAACGCTAATCATGTACGTGCCTACCTACTTGGCGATGTGTGACTCTAGTTCCAACGAACAAGATAAAACATCGCACACCACTGCGCTAGCAACGGAGGCGTGGCTGTGACGTCAGAATTGCGTAACATATTTTCCTTTTTAGTAAAAATGTTTTTGACAATGAAGTTGTATCTATGGCAAGATACCTGATATACCTACAAACTATTCTCGCATTAACTACATAAAATGACTGTATAACGCAACATAATTCTCGTTAACATAATAATTTACAAATTATCATACAAATTTGATAAACACGCAGATTTTTCATGTTATAATCCCGACTGGTCAGGTTTCTTCATCTGCTTAGTCCAATTACATCATCTATTTGTTGTTATCTTATCACAGACAACAAGTTGATTGATAAACATTTTGATAAATAGCAAGTTAACTTGTGAACATCCTTTTGCATGTTTTATTTATTGCTAAGTAGTGATAATAATATGAAAGGTCTATCACCTGCTGTTGAAATTTTAATGACCAAAGAAGTCTACATTACTATACATATGTATAGGTCGTAAAAGCACTCACTATATATTAACTTTACTGTTTGCAGTGAGGTACTTTACTAAGTAACTTTATTAAAGTGAATTCATTGTTAGCAGCTAAACGCTTGTAGACTTTTTGGGTGGAGTTGTCCCCATTTTAATTGTGTCTGGAAAAAAAAGTCTACAAGCGGTTATTTCATTTTTAGTTACAACCAATTAGATAGGTATGTCAATGACACTAGACAAGGCATTGACGTTACATACATCGAAGTGTTTGAAATTGCGAACCAGAGTTATATGTATAAAGGGTCACCAAAAACGTTTATTCATAAACTACAATCGAGGAAAAGTATGATTCATAAACAGTACTTTATTAATAGAGGAAATCTATTATCTTCATGAATAATCATGAGAATAAATAAACACATAATAAATACCTATTGAAGAAAATTGTCTTTAGCAAATCTGCAAAGACATGCAAAAATATTGCAAACCTTACAAAACAAGGATTTGTGTATTTACTAATACTTATTTCTTATTGAGGCTACAAACTAGTGACATAAAAAATATACTTCAAGATTAATTACCATTTTTCCACCTTTTTATTTGTCGTCAGGTATTCGATTCTCAACGGACGTGTCCAGGGATGAGGTCAAGGCCCTGTCTGCCTTGATGACGTTCAAGTGCGCGTGCGTCGACGTGCCATTCGGCGGCGCAAAAGCCGGCATCAAGATCAACCCTAAGGAATACTCCGAACACGAGTTGGAGAAGATCACGCGTAGATTCACGCTTGAGCTCGCCAAGAAGGGATTCATTGGTAAGTGATGTGAATTGTGCTTTAAATAACTGTTTATAAGTGTGGCTTTTGGAGTGTGCAGATTATTAGTTAGTATCAGAACAAATCACGACTAAATAAAACAGAGTTACTTAACTACAAGTCAAACAAAAATGCAATTTAAAAATAATAAAAGTCCGAAATAATCCTGCCAAAGTAATAAAAAAAAAACTGTTTGACTGTCTGAAAAATGGCGGACCATTTGAATTATCTAGTACCAAAAGTTAAAGAGCAGGCGATCTTGAAGAGAAGAAGACAATATTTAGTAAGTATTAAAAAATACCTGAATTTAAAATAATGACGACCTCCTTGGTCTTCTTGACGAGTACCTACTTGTAAGTTACACTCGTTTTCAAAAGGTCGCCGGCTGAGGTCCCAGATTCAATTTTTGAGCAGATATATAATTTAGATACTTTTCTAAACATTTTCGTTAAAGAAAGGGAAGAACAATTGGGTATTTGTGGTACCTTCGTTGTCCTTGATTTCCACAAAAACAAACATTAGGAGTTGTAAAAAAAAAGAGGAATATATATCGTTTATTCATTAGATATTATTGCTTTTATTTTAAATACTGTATAAATGCGTGTATTCTTTTTTATTTGCTGAAATCAATATTAACTGTTGTTGTTATTTATGTCACTAAATAAATGTTAACAGTCGTTTCTCGGTTTCTGATGAACACTGTTGGTCTATCTTTAGTAACATCCTCATTAAAATTAATTCATGGTAATTTACACGACGAATATGCATGTGTGCATAAACTGGGCCGCCTCACAAAGGTATCACACATTGTCAGCATTTGCGTCTTCAATTAAAACAACCAATTTTGAATAGATGTTTGTTACCCAGCAAAAAAGTCTGAACGGATCGGAATTCGGTACGAAATTTGACACGTATACATACATAGATTATTCAAATTCATATTCATGTATTTAATCTTTTGGTAATACAGTAAACTTATACTTGCATTGCCCATAGGCTTGGTTTTTATCCTGAAAAAATGTACGGTTAAATTCGCGTGGGATATTGTCCATTGAAACTTCCACGAGTACGAAGTCACAGAAAACAGATAGTATTAGATAAAATATTAATAATACTGCAAAACTGTTAGCTAATTAATTATTTATTATTTATTTACCTTTATCGTCATTTGCTATAAATATAAGTAATCATGACCTACCTAACTCTCGCCTAAAACCTGTGATGAAGTGGGTTGGTTTACAAATAATCCAAGAGCAACTGGGAATTTGTAATAGTGCCAGTAGTCGTAAGATAGCAAATATCTATAAGTATAATGTATGTAAATGGTACTTTTAAAATCTATATTATTTTCTCAATTAGGCTTCTTGACTAACTTTTTTATAAAAATTCGAAAGGGTTACCGTTACGTTTCCCAGCAAATAAAGGATCCACCCAACCTTTACAAACCCGTTTCAGGTAGGGACCTACCAAGAATATCGATAAATTTCAAACCCCTCGTCTAGTCTGGTTCAGTTGTTTTTAAGTAATAGTCTGAAAAAAAAAAATTAAACTTTGTACCAACCATACCAAAAATATCATATGCTGGGTCATCAAGCATGACATGTTTCTTTAGCAATAGAATCAACAGCGAAGTGAGTGATTCGCGTCTATCAGAATATCCCGCCGGCCTTCTAGTGCCACCCGGTCAATGACTGTCACAACAGTAATTGCTGGTCGATAACCGAGCCTTATGAAACTGTACTCGAACTAAACTAAACCTAATCACCACTCTTTACTGGCTCAATTGCAACGTAGACGACTATTATTTTAATCGTGAAAAAACTCCGGAATGTATTTGTTGATCTCGTATAATTTTAAGCAATATCTTGATCTGGTGGCGTGTTACCTTTGTGAGTAGCTCATAATTATGCTTTTTGCTTTGGAAGACTACAAAGTGCGAATTAGAATAGAATGCTTCATGTATAGCATTTATAATAATGTTCGAGGTTAACGCTAAATGCGTTGACCATTCACATTACAAATATTTTAAAACAGTTGTAGTAAACATTTCACATAAAATTGCTAAACTGTAGAAAAATCTTCCCATCTCTTATTCGTAGAGCCTTATAAAGTATGGGTGATCCTGTACACCAGGAATCACCCTCAGTCTGGCAAGCTGTGCAATGCGAGCGTTGAGCCCCCCGGCCCAACGCCCACTAGCCTGATAAAGGGGGGAAGTTGAGTTCGGCGTATGCCTTCTCGTCCTCCCCCGTCTACGACTTCGGGTCGGGTCCGCAAGCAACCTCACCGACCCGAACTGTGGCCACTCTTTGCAACGACAGTGCATGTTGTTGCAAGGGGCCGCCAACGTCTCACGCACGCCCCAACGGCAACACCGCCGTCGCGCCCGCTAGCGCGAACGGCCAGAACAGGCCACGGGCCGAAGCCCGCTACCACCGTCTGGAGACGCATTCAACAGCGGGCTACCCAAGCTCACTGGAAGCGCCTCCCGTGTGGGTTTTGGTCCGCGCCGGCCAAATGGCCGGTACCCTCCATGTCTGGAGGGCGTTCCCCTATCCGCCACCTGGGGACGCGCCCGGTAGGAGACCCAAAACTCCCACGGGGATTACAATCTAACCTAACCTACCATTAGTTTATAATATGACGGTTTGTATTGAAAACTGGCGATGCTTTCAACTTTAAGGTGACATAATAGGTAATATACAGTTTTGCTAAATGTTGACACTTAATACGACGTCATAAAGATTGTTAAAACTACAAAAGTGTGTACATACTTTTGTGGCTACAGCAGCTGACTGATTAAGGGTCGTTCAGGTTTCTTATGTTCACGTTGGGCTGATGATGATGATGATGACTTAGATAGTCATCTACTAGATACGTAGCATAAGTTATCTAACCATTTAAATTTAATATTCAAAGTAACTGGTAGATGTAAACAGTCACATTGCCCAGATAAGTAGCATAGGTACCAATCTCTACATACGTATGTCATCATCACACTGAAAATAACAATCGATATATAATTTTGATAAGAAAGTAAAAACATTTCGATCAGAACCATGAGTGGCTGTATAATATCATTAACAATCGGTGGCATAGCAACGCTAAACTGATAAAGTGACTTAAAGGTCATAGTAAGTCAACCAGTTTAAAAGGAAAACCTCATCAAAACAGTTTAAGTAAAGTTAGGTTTATTTAAGAACAATACTCTCTTATTATCAATAATCTTACATTTGCAATGATTCCTACAATAGGTGTTAAGCATTATTAAAAAAACAATGTTCTTCATATTTGATTAAAGATGATTGATGCAGCTTCTAATTAATCTTTTGATTGAAGTTCTGTAACGAGAGTTTATAGTCGTCATAAACCTAACGTTATTAACAATGATGGTATTGAGAATGCCGACACTTACCAACATCAGGAATCAATCATCATCAAAAGAATCGAAGGTTTCAGATCAGGTCAACTTAATAACCTACTAAGTTAATTGAAACACTGTTGTAGTATCTCAGACTTTAACCAATTAATCGTTTTCTAAAGAAAGCTATTACTTTAACATAAGCAATTCACATTTCTTGCTAAGATACGGTACTTATCATAGAACGTAGAATTTTACCTATATAAACAAAAATATTTTTTTCGTAGAATACACTGTTTTTATTAAAAGTCATGTCCCAGCTTTGTATTTGGGAGCATTGAGATCCTACTTTAAAGTCTATGCTGCTGTCTGTGCAGCATCTGACATTCTCATCGCGTTTTGTATATCACAATACGTATTGAACGTATATGATCGTCCATCTATCACTCACCTAATAAAATCTATTACAAGATTTTTGGGAATGGCAAATACAGGAATCAAATCCACTACGAGTAAACAACTGTGCTTGATTACGGCAGGTTGGGTTAGGTCGGATTATAATCCATCGACGTTTGATTATAAACTGGCAATGTGGAATGTACGAGTATACAGTGTAGTTACGGGATCAATCGAATCGATCAGCCAAACGTTGTGACATTTTTATGACTTGTTTTAACATCTAATTTAGAACCTGCGTTAGATTTACAAAAACAAAAAACAAAAAGCTTTTGCGGTGACGCGACGGCCTCATTTGTTATGAAATACTTACAAAACAGTTTGTTACGGAAACTGATAGAAAACAAAGCAATCATCAGGTCATTTATATTGTTATGGCTGACTTAAATAACAGCATGAAATGCTTTTTCCTCAATCATAGATACTATGCATTGTTCGCAGGGCCCGGCGTTGATGTACCAGCCCCCGACATGGGTACTGGTGAGCGAGAGATGTCCTGGATCGCGGACACGTACGCCAAAACCGTCGGATACAAAGACATCAACGCTCATGCTTGCGTCACTGGAAAACCCATTAACCAGGTAAGAATGATCGCGACATCTTATTGGGTTTTTAACGATAATGATAAATAATAAAATAATAGCAAAAGTAAGACGAAAAAATTAATACATTAAAAAACAAAAAAAAATGTGGACAACATCACATACATCGTTCTGATCCCAATTTAAATAACTATTTAAAGCATTCGTATTTCGGAAACCAGAAACAACGAAGGTACCACAAACACCCAGACCCGAGAAAATGTAGAAAAACACTTTTTTTCTACATTGACCCGTCCGGGAATCGAACCCGGCACCTCGGAGCAGGCGACACCTTGAAACCCGGTGTGTACGCCACTCCGCCATGGAGGTCGTCAACATTATCTACACTTCTACCTACACTAATATTATAAAGAGGAAAGATTTGTATTTTTGTGTGTGTGTGTGTATGTTTGTAATGAAAAAACTCAAAAACTACTGTGCTGATTTCAAAAATTCTTTCACCATTGGAAAGCTACATCCACACTGAGAGACATAGGCTATATTTATTGCTAGAAAAGATTAGGGATCCTTACTAAAACTTAACGGGTCCACCCGTGCGAAGCCGGGACGGGCTGCTGGTAAATTATAATTTATTCTGACACTACGCAACAGCTGTGGTGAACTCACAACAGTTGAACAATTTAATCGTAACGCAATAATAAGGCCCTTATATGGTTCATTTAAATAAGTTCTCCTAACTGACCAACACTCAAATAATATATGATTTTATCCAGGGTGGTATTCACGGCAGAGTTTCGGCTACCGGCAGAGGAGTATTCCACGGTCTGGAGAACTTCATCAACGAGGCCAACTACATGAGCATGATCGGTTAGTACATGTGTTTCCTTTCGTATTGTTCCTTCGGTAAGTGTCAACACTTCACAGTCAACAAGATGTTTGTCTTGCAAAAGTTACGAAGGATTTCAGAGAAATCTAATTGAGAACGGGCGCTAGCTCTTGTCAACAGTTTGTACTATTTGTTATCATAGTTGTTGTAATAGGATACATAAACACCTATCGGCCATTACTGTACGAACTAGGTTAAGTAAGTAGACTTAGAGCTATTTCAGTACGGTAGATCTTTTCAATAAGCTGCTAAGTTACAAGTTACAAACTATAGGTACCACATAAAATGTGAGTAGATAGAATTAAAAATACACATTACATTTTTCTCATTAGCAAAAGTTAAATGAACACTCATATTCGCACCTGCTATAAACTACTTTATCAATGTTAATCATAGTAAAACTTGAGTGCATTGTTGATAGATGTTAATGTAGGTTATTTGTATGCAATGTAGTACCTACATAGATATAAAATAGCGCATTGTTCTTTGCTTATTTTTTTCTGCTACCTACAAAACTTTCGTTGCATTATCGTCTTCGTTGTCTTTACCATAGAATTTAAATTAGCGTGACGATAAATTTAAACACAAACTTTCAGCTAATCCATGGTTTAACAGAAACACGATATGCTATCTAAAATTTTAAAACTGAGATTTGCGATAATATATTATTGAACCATCTATCAAACTTCTGCTGTGTATACCTGGAAATCTTACTTATATTATAAAAACGAAAGTTTGGATGGATTTTTGATACTATTATGCCAGGACCGTTTAACGAATCTCAAATTAGGCACAGATACAGGTGAAATTTTAATCACCTTCCAAATTTTAATACAACAGTCTACGAGACTAAAAACAAATGACGTATTTTTTCTTTTGGCATAGCCCAGTTCAAAAATGTCAAGATAAAGGACTTAGAAAATGTCCGTCGAAAATAAAAAAAAATTGATGCGGCATCCTAGGAAAGCAAAGCTTTTTTTACGCGATGCGCATCTCATTCATTCATCGTAATGAATGAACAACAACTCATGAATAGTATCGTATACTATTCATGAGTTGTTGATTTTCCCTTCATACCTTAAAGACTTAGTACTCGTACCGTAAAAATTTAAAAGTATGTTGCAAAGAAAATCTTCGGGTGAAACTTGACCTTCATTTTTTACTTCATAAATGGGCTCTATGAATGCCTATAAAAAATTTGGAAGGTGATGAAAAAGTCACCCGTATAGATTATAGGCTGGAATATTTCTACAAGCTTACGAGGTCAAAAATATATAAATAATAATAAAAGTAAAAATTGATTTATTACTCATGAATAACTGTTATTGGATAATAAAGTACCATTTTACTTACTTATTAGTGCATATCTTACCCAGAATGCTCTCTCTGCTACACTAATACCAAACATGCTCAGACAACCCCTGAGAGTAATTTGTTACACTCGTGTTGGAGTAAACTTAATCTTTACTAATATTATAAAGCTGAAGAGTTTGTTTGTTTGTTTCAACGAGCTAATCTCAGGAAGTACTGGTTCGATTTAAAAAAATATTTTTTCGTCGGATAGTCCATTTATCGAGGAAGGCTTTAGGCTATAACATCACGCTGCGACCTATAGGAGCGAAGCATTACTGAAAAATGTTGCAAAAATAATTGCATTCATAATAACAGAAATTGACGCGGGCAAGGTCGCGGGCAACAGCTAGGTAATATTCGTGTTGGAGTGTATGACTTAATAAATAAACATTACAGGCACGACCCCCGGCTGGGGCGGCAAGACGTTCATCGTCCAGGGCTTCGGTAACGTGGGCCTGCACACGTGCCGGTACCTCGTCCGCGCCGGCGCCACCTGCATCGGCATCATCGAGCACGACGGCGCCATCCACAACCCCGACGGCATCGACCCCAAGGTCAGTACCGAGAAGGCAAAGTTTTGGCTCTTAAAGCCATTAAACTTGTTGCTGTTAATTGTACTTTAATCATTTGCCCAAAGCGTATTTGGCAAATTGCATAATTTGACGAATTACCAATTTGACTTATTTCTAATTTGTCGAATTGACGATTTGACTAATAATAACAAATTTGACCGAAGTCGTAACACCCAACTTGCCATTCCAGAGGCAACACAATATACAGTGTTAGGTAAATGGTATAACAAGTCGAAACCAGCATATTTTATGTTAATATATTATGCATATTAATACTATGAAGTGAAGTCAGAAATTTGAAATTAATAATTTTAGAAAAAAATATATACAAACGGAATCTCAAAATATTAGTATATTAGTATAAATGAAATATATATATATAATAATTAGCTTGTTATACCATTTACCTAACACCCTTTACATACACCGTACACGATATGTATATCCGATCTGTCTTACTCATGTTAGCTACATACGGGCCTGTTGCATAGTAGAGCCTCTGGTTTCAGACTGCGTGAAGTAAAATTCGTTAACAAGAAATTGTATTCGCATTTTCAACAAAAGACATCTATTGCTAAATTACCTGTATAAATCGCATGTTAAAATAATTTTTAAGTAAAATAGGTATATGGAATTCAAATGCAAAGCTTGCGCCGTTATATTTTTTCTTGTAACATACTTGTTTTAAACTCATTTCCTTTAAAACTACAACTTTTTACAGGCTTAAATTAAGAATTTTAATTGCAATAAAATCATTTGAGCAGTGCCTGATCAGCCAATAAGCAAATTAAGGAATTGCTAAGAGCTTCACGCCTCAGGGGGCACAGAACAGCATTAAAAAGTTGCTACCTCAAACATAAAAGATAAGGCAAATATACGCAATGTTTAAAATAATAAAACAAACTGCTAACCATCATGATTAGGTATCGTAAGCACTTTTTTGGAATCATATAAATTATCAATTTAATTTATTGGTAAGATAACATGCATTTTGTTAATAATAAGTGTCTGTAAGAGATGAATTGGTCTATCTACATAGTAAATAAATTACATTTAGTTGGTTAAAAAATTCCATGCCGCGTACCAAATGATGATGAATGAATCACTTTACTTATATACTGATAAAAACAAATCTTTTCTTAAGAAAAATATTATTCTGAATTTCTGTTATTCTTGTAGCATTACGTAAGCTGTCAAGGTCAGTGACGTGATAGCGCGATATACTTTACACTATCTCCATAGCACCTGCTGGTGTGTCTTTGAGCACGTATCTTATCTTATTATCAAACTATTTCGAACACAGATTTATAGTTAAACAATTATTGTAGGGAGTATTTTCTAGGTTGAAACTGATAAATTATGAGGCTAATAGAATACTATTTATTAAATATACGTGAATTATTAAAGTAAACATACGTATATGCGTATGGATTCTTTACCCTCTGCAGTGAGATGATTATAGGCTTATTACTTATTCAAATAACAAAAATTGTAACGAAACACTCTAAAAAGCTTGCGCGTCAAGGTTACGGCGCCACACAGCATTTCTTTCAGGTCCGTGGCTTATGCCCCCAGTGTGTATGCACCCGTGGTCGTAGCACCCGGTTAGTTTAATAGACTATGAAGATTTTTTTTAACCAAATGTTCTGGCACGCATAAAAGGCATAATATTGTTATATATTTATTGTAACGATTTTTATTAGAAAGGCTTTTACTTTGAGGTTAATAAAGAAAAAACTTTTAAATATTTCGAATCATATATTTATTTAAAACGGTAAGTACTTACCTACCCTAGTAAAAATTGGTATTTCAATCACAGTTTTTATTGCCTATATCAAGAAAATTGCTTAATATTCTAATAATTGGTCTTAAAAAGTAGTGTTAAGCTAAACTTTACGTGTAAAATTTTCTTCTTAAAGGAGATGGGTAGTCATTCATAGGACCTTGAGCCTAACTGGATGGACTTGGATCTTTATTTCATATGTGTTTAAATTTCACAGTTATTCAATGGAGTACTAAAAATATTAAATGTTTTGTAGTCGAAAGTTAGGTTATGTGAGGTATGTTCATTTACTAGGAAAGTCTACAGATATTATAAATAACATGCATGTACATCAATTAATTAATAAATAAATCATTTATTTCGGGATTCCTAAGTTTCATGTCATAGTATTTCATTAAATACATTAAATAATTAGACTTAAGCCGATTCCATAGTTCCGTAACTTCATTTTTTTAAATCGCCTACTATACTAAAGCAATAAAGAGTTATGGCATCCTCCAAACGAGTGTTAATGATTTTAGTTACTAATAATTGTAAGGTGATACAACTGAAGTTATCGTAGCCAGGGTGGAGATAACAGAAAATCATACAAAAACACATAAAACTACAAATGACTCGAAAAAACAAAACGCAAATCGAATGAATGTCAGTATATCGTCACTGTGACATTTCATTGTTGCCACATAAAAAACGATAAATAATCGAATCGATGCAATCGATTATTACTAGAAAATAATAACATTATCATCTCCTTGAATACATTTTTTACCTACTTATACCTACAATTTTCCGCTTTTCTATGCAAGGAATTGTATTTTCAATTCACAGTAGCAATTTATTTTCTTAGTGAACAGTTTTAAAAGCATTTAAAAATCTTTTTCATCTTAACCTTTTATTAAAATATTTGTATAAATATCTTACAAATATTTGGGATATTATATGGAGTTGTCGCAACTTAGACAGTTAAAAATATCATTGAAGGAATTGTATTTTACTAGCAATTTAAAACAGGTCACAAAACATTTTAATCTTCATCAATCCCATAATTCTTCAATGTTTTTCCGTAAAAAAGCTTGCTACTATTGCAAGACCATTACTTATTTAAAATAGCTTATCTAAAGAGATTATCATTTAATCAACTTATTAAAATCGAACTGTCAGAATGGAATCGAATCGAATTTAAATCAGCTATTTTTGTGACTGGCAACCTTGCATAAAGGATAATGGATTTGGAATGAGGATATTTTGGTATCAGTTTTATGATTAATTATTTTTTACATTCTTTATCCCATAGAACAGATAACTGATATTTTGTGACAAGCTCCAAAAAAATACATCATGAATTTTAGTTATTATCTGGTTCTTGAAACAGTCAGGCCCAAGTCTGCCTATTTCCTTTATGACAATAATAATTAAAAACAATCAACTATTAAACTTAAAAAAAATATGTTTTACCACTTTCTAACACGTCATAATATTTGAAACTATTTAGTTTAAAATATATATTTTAGTTAAGGCACACTTTTGACATTAACTGTACTACGTGAAAAAGCACAAAAAATGAATTATAAAATTATTAGATACACCACTGGGGGCATAAGCCACGGACCCTTTCTTTCTGGAACAGATTTTTTGCTTAGAATGATGCTTGAAAAGAAAAGTAGGTTTTCATTAATTTTATTTTGTTGATAATTTGATGAATGTTGTTCAATATGAATAAGATCAGCTGCGATTGGACAAGGCTTTTCGAAAATATAGGATAATTTAGTGTAAAAGATGATTTCTATCATTAATCATAATGTTAGACAGTGATTATATTTTCGTATCAACACCAACCTTGTTCGTAAATTTAAAACACGAATAAATACTGAATAAAAAACTTTGAGTCATTTTGATTACAATAAAATCCGATCCAAGTTGCAGTGTTTTGTTTTTTGTTATTAAAACATATTGATCATGAAACACGTTAACACACTTGTGCGTGAAAAATCTTGAAGCGTATACTATCACACACGCTTCCTTGCTGAGAATGGATGGATAGTTGCTATTAAGAATTGTAAGAACAGTTAAAAACGCTTTATAGGCGAATTATATTGCACCTTACCATAATGTCGTAAAGTCGTATTAAAATACATCTTGTTTAAAACTGTAAATATAGATTATTCGCATCCTCATAAACGACTCGCGTCATAAACTAATTTTATTGAATCTATCTTGCCGTTGTCGTATCTCGAAGCCATTAGGATTTTCAAAGGTATTATGTGATTGCCTAACGTCTCGATTGAGTTTCAGCGACTGTGGTCACAGGGTGACTGACACAGATGTTGGTTAAATACTTACTTTTGTTGCAAAATTTGGCCTAACACGACAATTATTGGGTTTAAAACACCACTTTCTCTTATACCTACATATTACTTTATACCTTTCGTGTTTTTTTACCAGTTACACTAAATAAATATACAAAACTATGTCTATCTATTTAACTAATATGACGTAGGTGACTAAAATTTTTTACTTGAAGATTTAGTTGTTTAAAATACAAAAATCTTATGATTCATTGATTGCTTAAATGATTAAAACTTTGAGTAGGTCACGTTGCTTGAAATTACACTGTTAATGCTATCTCAACAATAATTGTTGAGATTGTAATGTTATTGCACTAAATAAATATTTTTATCCTCCAAAATTGTTATTTTATTTATCTAATCCTAACTGCGAAGATTGCAGATTCGAGAAGATTAGTGTTATCTTTTTATTTATATTCTTGATAAAAAGCGTTAACGAATTCATTGCGTGGCTGTAGATTTTAAGTCATCTTGATTATATTCATCTGATTAAAAGAAGACATTAACGGATTATATGGGTTGCTAATGGCTCTGATTATTTTACCGAAGCTCAAAATTAGTCAACTCATAAAGTCATTCTTGGCTCTTGGTGATTAAAATTACTAACTTTTCGTTTTGTATACAGTGTGCTAGGTAATGACAATATCAGCTGTAAGACCCTATATTTATAATAACATAATATACTATATGCATGTAAATGTTATGGTAAAGTCAGAATTTTGATGTCTTATCCTTCTTTCTTCATAACATTAATATTCCGACTTTGCCATAGTACATCAAAATCGATAAAGTAAAGGTTTATTCATAACAAAAAAAAACATATTTTACATGGCTGCCATGCTTCCTACGACAGGCTATGCTTGGTCTGTAGTTATTCATATACTTTTGTAAAGATATATGAATATGAGAAATATAACTAAACTACTCAAAGGTCATCTTAAAATTATTATAGTTTATTAAAGCCCTCGTATGTGTAAAATCAGTTTTATTCCTGCAAATAGGCCCTTGGAGGCGCTTTTACACGATCCAATATTTAAACCTACCACTGCTTCGCGACAATTGTGGACTACTACCGAGAAGAAGCACAGCAAGAAACTCGGTCACTATTTTCAGCCTCTTTTTAGGGTTCCGTAGCCGAATGACAAAAAACGGAACCCTTATAATTTCGTCAAGTCTGTCTGTCTTTCTGTCTGTCTGTCTTTCTTTCTGTCTGTCTGTCTGTCTGTCTGTCTTTCCGGACATGTCACAGCCACTTTATTCTGAAAGTATTAGCATTACATAGTTGAAACTTGGTAGGTAGGTGTATACTGTTGACCGCTTTACGATTCTCATACAAAAAATAATAATAATGATATTTAAACATACAACTAAAACAAAAAAACATTTTTTACCTTGACCTATGCGTATGGTGTATCTATGGATAGGGCTTTTAAAATGACATAGAGGTTCCTAAAACAATTTTTTCCAAAAGTCTAACATTTGGAAGATAGACGCTTAGTGGTAAAATGTGTGTCCCAACCCCCCCCCCCCCCCCCCTCCCCCTCTCTAGCTTTTAAATTAAGCAATTGAAAATTTTTAAAAAAAATCGTAATGTAGATCTTAACAAATACTTTTAACGAAATTTGGTTTGAACGAGATCAAACCGGTAGTTTGGAGATCTAGCACATTTTCAACAACCGCAAATATAACTTTGTCCTTTATACAAACACTATGAAAAACAAACAAAGTATTGTGGTATTTTTGCAGTCAACAAAATATTGTGGTATTTTAGTTAAAGTTGGTACGGAACCCTCAGTGCGCGAGTCCGACTCGCACTTGGTCGGTTTTTAAATTAATATGTTTACATAAGATATTATTACTTATTTATGCTTGTGCGAGCTAGGACAATTTAAAGCCACACGTTCCTATCATGTATGTTTAGGATCCGACCCATGAGTCCATAGACAATAAAATGACTATTGTCACTGGACATGGCACATGTGAGAGATTAAAGATGATAATAATAAAGTCATAATAACCCCGCTGTATACAACATTGTCAAACTGTTTTATGATTGTTGATGAAAAATAGTGAAGTTTCTTAATGCATTAATTGTCGACAGGCTCTTGAAGACTACAGAATTGAGAACGGCACGATCGTCGGCTTCCCTGGCGCCAAGGCGTACGAAGGGGAAAACATGTTGTACGAGAAGTGCGACATCCTCGTCCCCGCCGCCGTCGAGCAGGTCATCAACAAGGAGAACGCGCACAAGATCAACGCTAAGGTAACTACAATCTACATCATGATAAGTCTCCTGCGGATACGATTGATTGTTTCGTAAGCTTATGTCAATAAAATCATTTCTCATCTTTATATCACAAGACCTTTAACTTTCTGTAGGTGTTCTACAGATAGAGGTACCTACTAAAGCTACTGAAGCATGCGTTAAAACGTATAACGTTAAAAAAGTAGGCAATCAAATATTGTCTGACATCTCGATTGAGTTAAACCGACTGTGGTCATAGAGTAACTGGAGCAGCGTTTAGTTAAAAACTTTTGAAGAAGTTTTTAAAGACGTTTTTCTTGAAAACTACAATAGTTAGAATAGCGGCAAACCAAACAGAATATTGTTTGGAAACTGTGCTGCGCTTTCAGCGCAAATAAATTGAAATAAAGGAGATGTCCCAAATTGTATGGAGGCTAGACACAAAACCTGTACACATTGGCAAAAGTTAGGGCAATATACCTACAACACTTTGTTATTATCCCAATGCTTTAAAATAGCTCAAATAAAATGCAACTTATTAGAATAGCAATACCAAACAACAAAAACTATCATGGTGGAAGATGACACTTTGATGACAACTATCAATTTAGACAATTTTAAAATCGCTTTGCTCGATACGAACAAGTGGTATTGTTTGCTCACTTGTGCTTGTTGTTCCGTCAAACGTCATCTTGTATGCCTAATTGAGAGGGACATTTATTAGTTTGTATTTATTTTTGAGCCGCCAAATTATAAGTTTATAATACAGTTATTTGTATTTTTCCAAAAATCTGTAAATTTTTCTTTAATTTTTTAGAGTACTACTACTTACTACAGTTTTTTGTATTTTTCCCAAAATCAATACATTTTTCTTGATTTTTTAGAATGCTGAACAATGTCTGAGCCTGTTACAGGACATCTCTTTTACCTACATATTTTTATTGTGTTCATCCTTCAATAGATCATCGCTGAAGCTGCCAACGGGCCGACCACGCCGGCTGCCGACAAGATCCTGATCGACCGCAACATCCTCGTCATCCCGGACCTGTACATCAACGCTGGAGGTGTCACCGTCTCCTTCTTCGAATGGCTCAAGAACCTCAACCACGTTTCGTATGGACGTCTCACCTTCAAATACGAGCGGGAATCCAACTACCACCTATTGGGTAAGTGGATACTGTTAATTATAAAAAAGATATTCATTATGTACTAAATAAGGGGTCATCCATAAATAAAGTCACACGATTTTTAATATTTTCAGACCTTGTCACGCATTTACGAAAATTCCCATACTATTTTGCCCAATGCCACCATAAGTTAGTGAGTGAGGAGACTAGTGCTGGGACTGACTCGACTGATCAAACGGAAATAATGGCCTATAAAATAAAACAAAAAAATAAGTAAATAATGATTTAACAGTGAGTAAGTATCGTGATTATCATCAGAATCACTAAAACAATCTCATACTTCAACTGTAAATTCGTCATCGCATATGGATTTGAATAAATCTTAACTTTTTTTGTAAACAAATATTTATTGAAATTTGATGTTCTGGGCATTTACCAATGCTTATTAATATATTTGTAACATGTGTGTTTAGAAAGAAAAGAAAGAAACATTTATTTGTCGAGGCCCAGAGTTCTAAGGCCGATAAAGATGTACAAAAATAGGTAGCAAAATAAAAACAATAGGAATAAGATTAAAAAAAAGCACACACCCAATACATTAACACAAATAAGTAGGCCATACCTACGAGTTTCAAGATCCCGGCAGAAAGGCGTCCACCTCAGCATAATATGTTGTGCGCGGGCACACAACGCTGGTCTTCCGATGGAGCCACCGAGGAAAAACGGACAAAAACAACCAAAAAATATTAAAAATAAAAAATCTTAATAGCTTAACGAACACATGCGTACCTTAGGCCGTACATAAAAAAATTACATTACTTTGATTCTGAATTATCAAAATAGTAGGTCGATTTGGATTTCTCATCACTGGTAATTGTGAATAATCACGTAACCTTGTAAAGAGTTAAGTTTAGTGACTGGATTATTATGAAGTTTTTGACTTTTAATTATTATTATTATTTTATATAATAATTTTGATTAAATTTTCTAGCAGTGTATTAAAAAAAATTTACGTACCAGATCCCAATAATTTTTCCTGTGCAAATGTGTATCACTTGTATGACGTTGGTACAAAGTAACGTCGTCTCTGTCAGTGACACCTGTCATTCTAATTAACCCCTTGAATACGGGTAATTCCAGACACAATATTAATTTTTATATAGATCAGATCTGCTTCTAAGCAGCCGACAGGTTAAGCTATATTTAAAGGATAACAAATCCTTGCACAATTTGATTAGAAATAATTACTTAAATAAAATGTTTTAAACTTACAGAATCCGTACAAGAATCACTGGAAAGGCGCTTCGGCCGTGTCGGAGGTCGCATCCCCGTCACGCCCTCAGAGTCCTTCCAAAAGAGGATCTCTGGTGCCTCCGAAAAGGACATCGTGCACTCAGGGCTCGACTACACCATGGAGAGGTCTGCTAGGGTAAGTACAACATATTTAACCTACGAGTATTTCCAGAATGTAGGGACCTGATCCTGGTATTGTAAATCACAATCGTTTATTCCAAAAAATTGTACTATTAAGACGCTGACATGAGCAAAATGGAGCTCAATGAAGATTGTTTTGCTTTAAGCCTATGGCTCGTATTGTTGCCAAATTCTATGTAGTTGTAATTGATCATATTTTCGACCAGGTGGCTGTTTCCAAAACACGATTCTAAAAACTTTTCTCGATAGAAAAAAATCTCAAAGTAGCCTCTGAAAATACATAAATTACCATTTTTCTCAGCAGTCCGTATAACAATGATAATAAAATTTTGCTATATTGTATATTACATGTTGCTTAAGCAAATGGCTGATTTAGATTTTTAATAAAATGGCAATTTTAAATTGCACAACGAATTTTGTTGTTTGGCACTTAGGCCCTTCTATTCCATGCGCTTTTTCTCTGTCACTCCTACGAGAATCAACAGTGATGGCTGTGGCGCGTTCCAAAGAAATTCAAAGACGAATAAATTTGTGGGCGTGTTCATTGCTCAAGGTCATCGGCTGCAGTCAGCGTCTTAAAGTCGCAGGGCTATAGTCAAAAAACTTTTTTACTGTTAAAGTATCGATAAAGTCTCTTTGGACATCTTATAGTTAATATCTATGCAGGGTGTATAAAAGCATCGAACAGCTGTTATACAGTTATAGTACCTCAGCAATGTGACATATACATTGTTCCATAATCATTTTAACTCTCTTCTGATTATTACAAATTGTAGCAATTCGGAATAAAAAGAAAAGATTGAGAACTTTCCCTTAACGATTTGTTTATTTATACTAAGGTCGGTCAGACAAATGATTAGTATCTTCCACGAGCCTTATATCCATTTTAATTTCTGATTAATTTAAACTGACGCATTTTGTGAATGCTATTTAGCCGGATCCACACCGAACGATCCACCGCGCTCCGATCGCGTGCGCCTTGAGCGTGATCCAAGTGTGCAGGTGGTGAGGACTTGCCGCGCGCGATCCATGCACGCGGCGATCCATCCATGTCCAAAGATCCATTTGTTGTCGGTTTTTTGTTCACGCTCAAAGGGGCCTCAGTCGCTTGGCGCATGCGGTGTGGACGGTTGTGTTTCTGAATTGCGTGATCCGTCGCGTGCCATGGATAATTCGCAATGTATTCGTTTAATATACCTTTATAGGGAGAATAAATGTTTATGGGAAATATATAAGTAAAATATAGCTTGTTGCTGCTGCGGGTATTTTTCGCCTTCGTTGCACATGTGACTCCATAGCCAGACAAAGTTCAACTGATTCAGTATGGATCGGCAGGAGCGTGTTGGAGCAGTCAGTCAGGATCGCAAAAGATTGCTGTTGGATCGGCCTAGTACGATCCACGCTCCACGCATCACGATCTTGGATCGCGGGATTGCCGATCCATTTTGGATCGTTCGGTGTGGATCCGGCTTTTTTTAAGTAAAATCAGTAAATCAGTAGAATCAGTAAAATGATATTTAGACATATTATTTACTTATAATTTTTTTTTTTACATAGCTGTTTGCGACTTGCAGCGTTTCTGTAGCGATTTAGTCCCAACGTAGTATAACATAAATTGGCGATGCCAATCCCATCGCACTTATAAAAATAATCTCTAAAGCTAAAGTGTGAAGACTTAGCTGCATTCTACAAAATTTCAATGAACATTCCTTTGTCTAATTTAGATGATTGCAGTGTTTATGGTCTTTCATTACAAACATTTTGTTTTGCAGGCCATCATGAAGACTGCCCAGAAGTTCAACCTGGGCCTAGATCTGAGAACAGCCGCGTACGCCAACTCCATCGAGAAGATCTTTACGACCACCGCGGACGCCGGTCTCGCGTTCTAAACACTCACTAGATAAAAACAAAGTATTTGTCTGCATTTTAAAGACTCTCCATTTTAGTCCCTATGCACATAAGCGTAAGTCTTAAGACATTATCTTCACAGTATTTCTTTGTTGGAATCATGGCTTTTTTACCTTACTGTTAAGCGATGCATTGTTAAACTTTTAAGTGAAATTATGATTTTTTCGAATGTATGTATCTACTTGAATTTTGAATAAAATATTGTTTTACTGTTATTGTTTCTTTAAACATTATTGAACCTGCTTTTTCATAACCGCTAGTGATGACGTAAAATGGACCGATCGAAATCGACAGACTTTAATGATAATTCAAAAGCGAAGTAATGTAACATACATGTTACAAGTGATTTAATAGGCATTGGTTGATGCTAAGAACATTCAATTGCAATTGTTATTAGTTTACGAAAAACTTTCAAAAATGTTAGATTCTATAAGCGATAAAAAAACTAATTGATTTTAATGATTGTTCCAATGATTCTGATGATGATCACGATACTAACTGACTTACTGGTTAATCATAATAATATACCTGATTTCCGTTTTATTTAATTCATTCCCAGCACTTGTCTCTAAAGTTTGACAGGTGTCATTATAATCTAGCTATATTTTAGGATTTTTATGGATTAAAGTAAATTAGTAGGTAAACCGTTAGTTGTTGGACACCGAATAGTTATTAAACAGTCGCTTTTAAATGGCAAAAATAAGATAATTTCTTTAAACTATACTTTCAAACCAATAACGACATCTCTAATTATAGTGACAAGTTAAGTTTATAGTGACAAGTTTGTGTTTTTTGACACAAATAAATTTATTAACAATAGTTTTATTTTGACAGGCGGCTCTGTACACCTGCCTCATAAAATAAAAAAACAAATTGCTACTTTGTTAGCATATAATATTAATATTAACTGTCTTGCTAAAAATAGCAAAAGTATAATTTATGAACATGTTAGTACTTGTACTAATTTAAATATTGTGCCATTGACAACCTCTGAGGCTTTAAACTGAGAGGAAAGACAAAAGCTAGGCCTGATATGTATTTCAATATTGTTCATCAAAACATACAAGGCCTGGCCGGCAAAGAGTTAGGTTTAGGGTTATTTCTTCAAGATTATAACGTTCATGTCATATGCCTTACAGAACATTGGATTAAAAAACACCAACTAATGTTAAACATTGAAAATTATAAAGTCGCTAGTTCGCTCATAAGGGAGTCTGCACCAAGAGGGGGGTCACTTATTCTTGTTAAAAATGAATTAAAATGTAAAGAACGCAAAGACATTGTGTCGCTCACGGTTGAACGAACTATTGAACTAGCGTGTGCTGAGCTGGAACAATATATCATAATTAGCGTGTATAGCCCCCCCAAAGCTAATTACCACGTTTTTGAATCTGTTATGGATGAGGCTCTGAAAAAGCTCTCAAAATCGAATAAGAAAGTAGTGGTATGTGGGGATTTCAACGTTAATATATTAGAAGAAACGCAGTTGTCCACCCGATTTCTTAATCTCTTTAAGTCTTATAATCTAATTAATCTTTTTAATGAACCCACCAGGGTGACGCCCACGTCAGCTACTTGCTTAGATAATATTTTTTGTGATGGTAAAGTGTTAAAAAAAACGATTTTAAATTGTCTTATTTCGGACCACAGCGGACAAGAAGCATCGTTCGAGCACCATTATGTCTCTAACAAAGTAGATTCTGTGTATAGGCAATTCACTTTTAATAAAATAGAAAAGTTTAAGGAAAAAATTAAAGAGGGTGTGAATTTGCTAAAACCTAATGATCAGAATGTTGATGAATTATATGAGAATCTTTTTGGTTTAGTTAAAAAGGAATTTGATAAACATTTTAAACAGAAAAAAGTAAAAATAAACAAACAGAAGTGTAAGTTTAATGAATGGGCTACACCTGGTATTTATAAAAGCAGAAAAACATTATATGATTTATATAGTTTAAAGGCAGATTCTCAAAACCCACATATTATAGAACATGTTAAAAAATACTCTAAATTATTTAAATTAGTATGTGCCAAAGCGAAGTCAATATATCTTTATAATTTAATTTCGGCTTCCAAAAATAAGGCAAAAACCACTTGGAATATTATTAATAAAGAGACATGTAGAGTAAAACCAAATAATCCTACTTACTCTCTCAAGTTAGGGGATAAGCTAATAAACACGAACACGGAGGTTGCAAACACATTTGAGACATTTTTTTCGAATATAGCTCCCTCTACTACTGAAGGGCTAGCTTCTTCTGCTGATCTAGCTGAATCCCTTCTCAAGTCTGTTGTCGAAGAGTGCAATTCTTCATTTAATTTTAGACATATAAACCCTGATATAATTACAAAAACTTTTAGAGAATTTAATATGAAAAAAACAGAGGATCTTTGGGGAATTTCTGTCAATATTATCAATACAATCATAAGTTCATTAGCCCCTCAACTCGCTATTATTTTTAACAAATGTATTGATGATAGACAGTTTCCAACTTTAATGAAGTTTAGCAAAATCATTCCTTTGTTTAAGTCTGGCGAAAAATGTGACCCCTCTAATTTTCGACCTATATCTATATTGCCAGGGCTAAGTAAAATTTTCGAGAAAATAATGTTTAATCAGCTTTTATCTCACTTTAGTGTAAATAAATTATTAAATAGCAACCAATATGGCTTCAGAAAAGGTAGAAATACTACCGATGCTGGAGTTGCTCTCCTACAACATGTGTTTAAGGCTTGGGAGAGTAAGCTAGATGCCTTAGGTGTATTTTGTGACCTTTCAAAGGCCTTCGATTGTGTAGACCATGAAATATTACTTAAAAAACTTAAACATTATGGTGCATCGAATGATTCCTTGGATCTAATAAGTTCTTACCTTATAGGCAGAATACAAAAGGTTTGCATAAATGGAGCTGAGTCTTCAGGGTCGGCCCTTGTTATGGGTGTCCCACAGGGATCAGTATTAGGACCCCTGCTATTTTTAGTTTATATAAATGACCTTCCCTGTTACTTACATAATCTTTGTGAGATGGTATTGTTTGCAGATGATACATCCATGATTTTTAAAACCAAGAGGGGCAAATCTTCATTTGACGATGTTAACAATACCCTCTCTAAATTATTGCATTGGTTTACAACAAATAATCTCTTACTGAATGCAAATAAAACAAAATGTGTTAAATTTACGATGCCAAACGTAAGGTTAGCTGCCCCTAATATAATTGTTAAAGATGAACCACTAAACTCTGTAGATTTTACTACCTTTTTGGGTATAACTGTAGACTCTCATTTGCAATGGGGTGCTCATATTAGGGGGCTGTCTGGAAGACTTAGTTCTGCTGCTTATGCTGTGAGAAAGATAAGGCAGTTGACTGATGTTGGAACGGCAAGATTAGTATATTTTAGCTACTTTCATAGCATAATGTCATACGGAATTCTGTTGTGGGGCTCAGCGGCAGATATTGAGTCAATTTTTATATTACAAAAACGTGCTGTACGGGCTATTTACGGCCTTCGACCCCGTGACTCGCTGAAAGAGCTCTTCAAAGAGATTAATATACTTACAGTGTCTTCTCAATACATTCTCGAGAATATTGTTTACGTTCGTAAGAACATACATTTATTTCTTAAGAAAAGTAACGTACACAATTTCAATACTAGAAATAAAGATAAACTTGCCGTTCCAGGCTTCAGACTGCGAAAAGTAGGAAAATCGTTTATGGGAAATTGTATCCGTATTTTCAACAAATTACCAAAGGATATTGCTGAACTCCCTGTACATAAACTTAAATCGTATGTTAAAGTTATTTTAATGAAAAAGGGCTATTACACTGTTAATGATTATTTAAATGATAGAAATGTATGGCATTAAGTTGTCCCAGCTCGTACTTGCTTAAACCTTGTAAAAATTACCTTACCTTGTAAAAATTTATTTAAAAAGAGGCTGACAATAGTGACCGAGTTTCTTGCGCTGCTTCTTCTCGGCACTAGCCCAGACTTGTCCCGAAGCAGTGGTAGGTTTAAATATTGGGACGTGTAAAAGCGCCTCCTGGGGCCTATTTGCAGAAATAAAACTGATTTTAACTGATTTTTTTAACTAAATTGACAAAATTTCATGATAGTTTTAGTTTATTTGTTTTACGACTGATGGCAGTAACAGTGGCAACCATTTTTTAGGTTCAACCATTAGGGTTCCGTACCCAAAGGGTAAAAACGGGACCCTATTACTAAGACTTCGCTGTCTGTCCGTCGCTCTGTCACCAGGCTGTAATTCAAGAGCCGCGATTGCTAGACAGTCGAAATTTTCACAAATTATGTATTTCTGTTACCGCAATGCCAACAAATACTAAAAACAAAATAAAATAAATATTTAAGGGTTTCCCATACAAGAAAACGTTTTTTTTTTCGTTTTGGTACGGAACCCTTCGTGCGCGAGTCCGACTCGCACTTGGCCGGTTTTATTTTAACACAATATTGTCTTGAAATATAATTATTTTTACAAGGTTTGGTCGAGCGTTTTGTTATGATATTGGCATAATGGTGAATGTTATTGCTTTGGCTGTTTGGAAAGAAAATATTATATTTTCAGGTTATTTTAATCTCTTCAATGATTGAATTTTTTTTCCAATAACTATACTTTTTGTTCATATTCTTTACATAATAAGTTAGTAAAAACCCATTTTTTTGGGTGTTTACGGGTGTTCATTGGGTTTTTTCTTTTTAAATTTGACATTACTACCATAATAAATGTGTCAAAATATACAATATAATTGAGATGCAATAGGCTATTTGACTAGTTTTTAAAATCGATTTTATATTATTAAGTAGAGGTTAAAGAACCCAGTAAAAGTAGGTATTTTAAATTCTGGTACATATTTGCTGAAAAATATCAAATTGAAAATTGAAATAGTGCGCCAAAACGCTATTCTGACAATATGGCGGCCGCAATGGGGTCGGTGACATCACCTGCCTGGTCGTGCCTATGTTGTGATCTGTAGCACATTATCATCTACATACATTTGTTGCAAAGAGATAACGAAAGTGCGATTGGATCTATATTTTAACAGTGACTTTGTAACGTTATACGTTCTTCTTATATTAATAATTAAATTAGTTAAATATTGTTCTTTTTTTTTTAATAATTAAAACTTAAAACTTTTGTTAATACCTACTTAAAACTTTTGTTAATAATTAACCTACATCAAACTAATTAAAATTGAAGATTCTAATACAGATTACATTCTTAAAATTAAATAATATTATTTCTTAATCAAAATGTCACAAGCATCAAACATTATTCATAATTAGTAGATAAAAAACAAAATAATTAACTGTCCAAATAATTATATCCTACTAAATAAAACTCAACTTCATAAAACGTTTTAAACTCAAGCGAACCTTTAGTTCGCTTGAGTGTTGTGCGGATCCCTAACTCGTCCTTTTGTTTGCGAGAAATCTTATGATCTTGGGGGCGGGGCCAAGCCCATACAAATGTACTCTGTGGCCAAGCCACCGCAGCCGGTCGCTGGAAGTGGAATGCAGGACACCATTTTTACCACGGCACGGCACACCTTAACTATACCAACATATATACCCAACATAACTATACCCAATACTCACGTATTGCATCTCTTGCTGGGGAGGAGTCCCTAAAACCTTTTTGAAACCTCTTGAAGTAGCACAACGGGCAATACTTAAAGTGGCCACTTTTCGTCATATCGATACCTTAATTTCCAAACCTAATAACTCCACTTTTTACGAAAATTACATTTTGATACCGGCAGAAACTAGATTTTTTGCTCTATTTTTTGAAATACTAATAACTCCATGAATCCCAACTGCATTGGTGTAAAACGCCATTTGAAAATCAAACAACTCCGCGTGAAACGAAACGCATCGATTTTGACAAAATAATCGAATATCTCCCGCGCAGTCGGCCATTTTGTATGGCGTCACAGAAGCGTACGAATGCTCCCGAAGATTTATTTTCAAAACAAATGGTTAAAGTGTGTTTTATCACCGTTTGAAGCTTAAAAACAGTAGAAGATATATTAAAGTAAGTGTATTTATGATTAACCAGCCTTGTACCATTATTTTGATATGTTTTTTGGAAAATTTGCACGGGGATTGGAGTTATTAGATTTGACTTATGGTTATTTTGGTGTGATGCTTGGAGTTGATATGTTTGTCGCAAGGTTTTTGTGATACAGTGTTGGCCTATTAGTTTAATTTTTACTATGTGTATTGTACAATCATGTGCAGAAGTGTCAATTTTATGAACGTGAAGTGTGTATGTGTATGTGTGTGTATACAAGACTTCAATATTACTAGTACCTACTTACCCTTTCGTGCGCGTCGCTTAATTGTACATGATGATGACAGGAAATTGTGGCTTTTTGTGCAGTGTTTTTCTAACCATATGTTTCCAACAACCAAACATGCACAACAACATATAGCTCTCTTGGATCGTTGAATAGGAACCCCTACAGTTTGTCTATTACATACTGATACTTTTGATAGTTGACACCTATGAACAGGGTATAAAGTTGCTATTGCAATGTCAAGCCAAATATAAGTAAACAAACACAACCTTAGTACGTAGCAATAAGGAAGTGACACCTGTCAAAAGTATCATCATACATCAAACAAAGTGTAGACATATTTTGAGCATATTTCGTTGCTGGAAACAAATGGTGATTTTGTTATTTATTGTAATGATGTTTCCTATCCTGATGCTTTTTTTGTTTTGTTTGCTTTATGTTTTCTTTTTCTCTTTGGTGCAGGAAAATGTCTAAAGCACGAGCTAAGAGAATATTGCTTTCTGTGCAAACAATGAATGCCAACAAAATTGCTAATAACGACATTACTAACCCTGATAATGCATTGTTCCAAGATAATCAATTCCCAAAGTTCTATGAAGATACTTCCGTTGCTACTAATTCTGATGTTGCCCTTAATACCTTTGATACTTACATTCCTCCAACTAACCTAACACTATTACAATCAATACCGATCCATACACAGCCTACTGCACCGGAGAATGAGCCTGAGACGGAAACCATTGTAAGTTACCACCAGAAAGAATGTCAACTCTCCAAAGCTACAGCAAGCACCGATGATGTGTCTCAAGTTCACAATTTCTTATTATTTGATTACGATATTAATGTCCCTAAGAATGTTCAAATTGACTTTATTGATCAATATTTACCCCCATCGGACGATATCAACTCATTAATTACCCAAGGAACCGACATTGCCATAAACCCTATAGTTGATGAACACACTACCACATCATCCTTGCTGAATGACAATATAATCATTCCCCCTAGAGTTTATGATGTTCCAACCGCTTCATGCACGCTGAACATCAACATTAACCCTACCCCTGGTGTAGAGAAAGCTATTACTTCATCATCGCTCAATAATGTGGTCAAATTAGTTGAATACAGTGAAAGTTCAGAATCCGAAGACGATAAACCACTTGTTAAGAGAAGAAAACGTTGTCAAGTAGATAAAAAGGATTGGAACATTGAAAGAAACAGACTTAACAGAGAAAAGGGAATTCAATATTATGGAAAAAGAAAAGTCGAAGGAAAATGGTTACAAGATGTGCCTAAATCAAAAAAGGAAATAAAACCACGATGCAAATGTCAAGAGAATATAAATGGAGTATTTAATTGTCACTTGATATCTGAAAATGACCGAGAACGCTTATTTAAACAGTTTTGGGCTATGGATTGGGGAGAGAAAAAAATTTTTATTAACTGCCTGGTAAAATGTGTCACACCGAAGAGAAAAAGAGATAGAAAAGACCCCAATAAGTCACAAAGAAAGTATTCAATGGTTTATTATTTGAAGAAAAACGATGAGATGATAAGAGTGTGTAAGACATTGTTCATAAACACTTTTTCTATAACCACCTACCAATGCTGGGCTTGGAAAGAAGAAAAGGCATCACAAGTAACCGCAACGGGTGAAAATGATTTCCATCCTAACAATCGGTCAGCGGGCTCCGCCAGAAATAGAGTCAGTTCTTCAGAAAATAAATTTATGGACAGTTTTCTGGACGAATTACCTAAACTACCTTCTCACTACTGCCGGCAAAGAACCTCTCTGTTGTACTTGCAACCCGAAATTATATCTAAGCAACAGCTTTATACACTGTATAAAGAAGAATGCAATTCCAAAAACTTAAAAACACTGAGCATTGCCACATTTTCCAATGCTCTTACTTTAAAAAAAATATCCTTGTTTAAACCAAAAAAAGATCTCTGTGAAATATGCAACGGATATGTGATTGGTCAAATCAGTGAAGACGTATACAATGAGCATATTCAGAAAAAGAAGGAAGCTAGAGCTGAAAAACAACAAGACAAAAAAGATCACAAATACGTTTTTACTGCTGACCTCCAAGCTGTTCTACTGGCACCTAGGTCTACTGTTTCCAGCAATTATTACAAAACTAAATTATGTGTTCACAATTGGTGTATTTTTGACATGAAAATGGAACAGGGTTATTGTTTTGTGTGGAACGAATCTGAGGGTGGCCTGAATGCGGAGGAATTTGCCACTATAATGTCGAAATTTATTGTAAAAGAAGTTATACCTCAAATGGACGACAAGGACCGGCCCATCGTGTTTTATACTGATGGTTGTACGTATCAAAACCGCAACGTAGTTCTCAGTAATGCCTTCATTAATGTGTCAATATATTATAACATAACAATAACTCATAAATACCTCGAGGTTGGGCACACACAAATGGAGGTGGACAGCATGCATGCCATGATTGAGAAGCGGCTGAAAAACCAAACCATCCATGCCCCTGCTGAATACTTAAACATCTGCCGAACGGCAAAGACCAATAACAAAAAATACCAATGTGAATATTTGACTTTTCCCTACTTTAAGGATTTCAAACAAGTCGCTTTTTATAAATCCATTCGCCCAGGGAAAATGAAAGGGGATCCAAAGGTATAAACTTATTATCTTTCAATTTGCATGCTTTAATTCAACTTATCATGACCTAAGATTTTCTTTCTACATTTTTTGTACGTATGTGATTATTTACAGGGAGGCTTTCTAAAATCAAGTGTTTTTTTACAGGTTACTGATCTGAGAGCTCTGCAGTACAAACCTGATGGAGATGTTATGTACAAGCTGCGGTTTGGCGAGGAGTGGAGGATACTCAATCAAAGAAAAACCCAAGTTGTCCCCGTGAGGGTGGAGGACCTAAAAAACTTATATGACGAAAGAAGAAAAATCACGAAAAAGAAATTTTCTGATCTACAGCAACTTAAGTCATCTATGCCCCGTGATTATCATGCCTATTACGATGCGTTGCCACACGAAAATTAATTATTTTCATTTATAAAACACAATTTGTTTGTACGATTGTACTTTGCTTAAAGTTTAAGATAAAAACAAATAACTCCACTTTTAGTTTCAATTATTGCTTAAACCAAATCTAACAACTCCTTTTATCATTATAAAACCCAATGGTTATATAAAAAGAATAGATTTTTAAGTGTTTTTAGATAAATAAAAAGCATAATTTCCAACGGGATTTTTGGTTTTCTTTATTGCGTTAAATTAAATTTATTATTACGTTTTAAGTCTCTTCTGTAAAATTTGCTCCAGAGGAGTTAGTTGGTTTGCAAATTAGGGTATCGATATACGTTTTCCCACAAACGAACTCTACAGGTTGTGTAATGTATAACGTTTTGACAGTACGTCAACTTATGTATGATAATGTATTTTCATATCTCTCACAGGCGTCTCACACAAACTCCAACTATATCCATTATAAAATGTATCCTTACTGTTATTTGTGTTCTCTGTAATCTGTTTGTGTTAAGAAAAATAAAGATTATATTATTATTATTATTATGTTGGTCATTTTCCAATCACGGGACTATGGAGTCCCGGACCTTTGGAAGGCGTACGAGGGGCCAAAGCCAACTCGCAGAGGCCTGTTAGACAACATTTATCTAGATGATGTAACACCAACCGACAATTATCCCTGTGCGCACTATACAAGTACACCCAAGGACAACCCCCGGTTAGTGCAGGACTATTGCAGAAAGTGGATACAAAGGATATTGGGCTATGGGTTTGGGTGCTAGTGGACTGGGTAACTGGGACTATGGAAGGACTATGGCCCCTGCCTGACCTATGTTACCTCACCTTTATTTTTTTAATAAATGTTTTTTTTTTGTGTACGCTGGGCTTTACTCATAAAGAAATTCCCCACTGCGACAACTTATGTAATAAAATGAGTTTCAAATAAATAAATAAGTAAATTTTAAGACATGCCTCACTGGACCACACAGAGCCATCTAGTTTAAGCTACTATTATGTACCCTGTCCTATGGGGTATTTTTTGTAAATACATCCTACTTATAATGTGTAGAAAACACCCAGACCAGTACAAACAGACATGTTCATGCACACAAATATTTGTACTGTACGGCGATCGAACCCGCGACCCATGGCTCAGAAGCAGCATTTACTACCGCTTATCCACATGGTATGCAGTTCCAAAATGTACTACTATAAATACTTCTGTAAAAACTTCGGAAAACTAGTTGTTGTAAGTGTTCCGAAGAAAGTTTAAGTGCGCCGAAAGTGGTTGCTACTTTTTCGGAGGGATCATAATAACATAGCGAATAGTACAAATATTTTCTTCTGTGAAGACCATTTCGATGTAAGTAAACATAATATTTATAAAATATTTTGTTATTGGTTTGGAGGTTATAATGCCTCTAATGTTTCTAAAAGAATGCCTCTTGCAACTCACTTCGAATATTTCCGCTGTTTCTTATGATTTCAATAAACATTACACTTAAAGATCCCGACTTGTTGTTGCAGTTTGTATTTACAGATTTTAAATAAATGGGCAGGTTATTGCTTTCTGCTTTACAAAATCGTTGTCCATGGTAAAAGTGATTGACAGAATTTGTAAAATTTGTGAAATACATCACACAAAAACAATGGATTATATTTTTATAGGAAAATATTATCAAAACATTTTGGAAAGCTAATAAAACACAAGAGGCAAACTATCAAGCAGGTGACGTCATCATTAACCCGACCAATCAGGAGCATTTCGTGTCACGTGGCAAACGTTTAAATAAATGCATTTTTATTCCTGGATTTATAAATAAATCGTTTATCATTTTCAACTTCCGTATTTCTAAACTCATAATATACTGATAAAAGTAATTGGCACTTTATTTTTCACATTGTCAAATAGCCTATTGCGATTCTATTGAGCCATTTGTAAATTAGCGGAATTGGGGCCCCGGTGCTTTGCCCATCTCTAATCAGGGCGCTTTTTGATGCTGATTTTAGAGACTTAGTAGGTATTTACACTCTAAACTAATAATAATGTCTTTTCAATGTGACATTATCAAGACCTATAATTTGTAAACACATTTCCAAATAAAACGAATAAATATTTTGATTTCATTTGATTTAAATGGTGTTTACAAATTATTTATTTATGGTATCAAATAAATAATTTCCATACGAAATCTGCGTTAGGATAAAATTGGCTTTGTTTTTAAACATAAATAAATTATGAAATCGTAGTGATTACGAAAAAAAATGTGCCTGACCATAACTTTTTATTCAAGGAACGCATTCTACTTTTTTTTTAATATTAGGAACGCAGCCAATTACGTGGTTTAAAGTGACAACTTGTCATCTGTTTGACTCTGTCAGTCAATCTCAAATCTCAATCATCAATCGATGAATATTTTTTAGGTTTTAAATAATCTTACTAATTCCAAATAATATCTAAAGATGTTTGTCAGGTTATTTACATTAGTCATATTAGTATTAATAATCAATGGCATATTTTCTAAAAGTGTTGAACTTACCTTTGAGCTACCTGATAGTGCTGTAGAATGTTTTTATCAAGATATCGAGAAAAATACCTCTGCTGCGCTGGAATACCAGGTGAAACAAAGATATTTACACCTCCCTGCTTCATTCGGAATATATTAATTTGCATAAGTCTTCAGATTAAGTGTTAACCTTGCTTTTATTACTTCATGTCGTGTTATTGTTAAATGATAAAAACCATTACAGGTTATCACTGGTGGCCAATATGATGTAGATGTTAAATTAGAAGGACCCAACAAGCAAATCATTTATCAGCAACAGAAGATGCAGTATGATTTACACCAATTTACCGCACAACAGACAGGTCTAAAGCAGTATTAAATAGTTTATTTGTATCAACAAGCATATTGTTTTTAACTTCCTTATAAACACAATAGCAATTTAATCCCTCAACTCCCAGGAGGCACTCGGGTGCCACGATAACAATTGATTTCAATTGTGTCTGGAATAACTCACGATCGAGGGATTAAGTTAACTAACATTGTAATACAAAACTCAAGTAAGAAATAGGACTTGTTGCAAATTAACACATGAACTGTCCAAAGTGCAGTTAAAACAAGGAATACATTTAGGTAATTTATGTTAATGCATCACACGCCGTGTAAGAGTAGCCATGTTATTATTGAATTGATCTATTACATAAACATGAAATTTTTGGTGTGGTAATTATGTGTTATGAGTACTTATAACTTATATCCAATAACTTTTTTACATAGTTTTAAAAAAAGCTGTGTTTAAATTGTATTTCAGGTGTCTACAAAGTGTGTTTCAGTAATGAATTCAGTACATTCTCTCATAAACTAGTGTATATGGAACTGAATGTTGGTCCAGAAGAACCCCTCCCAGGTGTGGGTGACCATGCCACAGTACTAACTCAGGTGAATCATTTCTCTACTAGCATAAAATGCCAAATAGGCCTTGAGTGAACAACATGTCTGACATGCTAATTCGTATCATTAACTATAAGAATAATAAAAAAAGTAGAATTAGGATTTTATTATTTGTATGATGATAAAATCCATCTCCCTGTTCCCGAATTACAATGTGTGTACGAACACAAACTGACTGATATTACTATTGTAATTCATAGTTCATTGCACTAATTAGTAACTTGATTTCATGTATTTTACAAATAAAATTCGTCACTAAGAAATTTTAATAAAAAACCTAGGTTCAAATGGACTGACCTAAAATGGTTTGAATAAAACATAAATTTAATCACATACAAAGGCCCAACTCAAGAGACTAAGTGCGGAGAATTTAAGTCCAAGTAACTAACTATAGGTTCAAATAATATTTATTAACAGGACAGCAAAGGCTAAATTTATTTTCTACTAGCTGTTGCGAGCTACTTTTTTAACGAATAAAATGTACTGAACCCTACTCTACCACTTGTGTGATTTAGTAAAATCCATCCAAACTGTTGCGTTTAAAAAATTGAATAAAATATTATGATTTTTTTTAGTTAGTCTTAACTTTAAATTTTTGTAGGCAACCAAAGCTCTATTATATATAGCTGCCAAAGAAATCACCTTTACTTATCAAATGAAAATGCATCTGTAGACCATGTTAAGAGTTAGTATTTTTTTATTTTTTTTAGTTGGAAACATCAGCTGAAGAAATTCACTCTGCATTGAACAAAATTATTGATCATCAAACACATCACAGACTTAGGGAGGCTCAAGGACGCAAGAGGGCAGAGGACCTGAATGAAAGAGTGTTCTGGTGGTCAATGGGAGAAACCCTGGCAATAGTTTGTGTTGCCTTTTTACAAGTTATGGTCCTTAAAAACTTCTTTAGTGATCGACCAACATTATATAATCGAATGTAATAATAGTAAATAAAATACATATAGAATATTTATTAAACAACTGGTGTTATGATTATTTACAGTTTATTTTGTCACAATTTTGTAATGTTTGATATTTAATCTATTTAGATTAAAACAAACCAAAAACAAGAATATAAAATTTATCCCTCATAATTTATATTATAACAACAATATTTTTTCATTATTTCGTTTCATTTTTAATGTTTTACAAGACAGCATATAATATTACATGATCATGAATAATGACTTAAACAAAGATACTCAAAACAGAACAAGTAAAGCGAATACTCCATTTACTAAGGCACATGGGTATGCAATGAGAGGGCGCTGCTCAGAATCTCCTGACATGGTTACAAAAAGCCTACTGGCTGATAGTGCCGACCAAATTACTGCCACTGCTGACAAAGAAATACCAGCAGTGCCTTCTAAGGATACAAAAATGCCCAATCCTGCTAGTACTACCATGGGCAACATGCAGTAACCTAAGACACTAGCAACACTAAGAATAGTGAAAACACCTTCAGTACGACACATTAGAGATAGTAGAAAATACATCAAAATAACAGACATTACAGAAAGACCATACACATACCCGAAATGTGCTTTGTTTCCTGACAGGAATAAACAAACAGCTAAAGCTAAACAAAATGCAATAGGCCCTGCAATGTCTGTGTCCCGAAGTAAGAAATTAGCATCATCAGCTTTAGATTGTCCATGAAAAGGATTTAATACAGCAAGAGTTTTCTCTAGTATTCGGTCTGGATAAATTTCCAGTTCATCCAATAGAGGTGGTTCATCAAATTCTGTTTCTTCGGTTATACTTTCTCCTGGTATTGGTGCAGGCGTAAATAAGTTAGGATTGTAATATTGGTTGTTGTTAGCCTGCATCTGTCCATGTCCTTGATCTAAAGAAAAACTTTGTTGGTCGGTGGGAAAGGTCTGAAAATCTGCAATCAACGTATATATTAATTAATCATCCCCAAAGATACCTTACAGCACCAACAACGGCAACTTTCAATAATGGAAAAGTACGAAAGCTTACCCAATGTCTGAGCTTGATCTGCAAATGCATTAGATGTATCAAATGAGTAACTTTGGCTATTAGGGTTTGGAGTTTGCCAAGCGTAGTCATTAGTATTATAGTTAGCCATAGTTATGGCTCAAAGATATTGTTAAAATTAAAAACTTGTTTACTTAGTTTACAAATTCGCCTCCTCGCTTTTGACTTGACAGTACTAAATTTGACATAACACGTCAAGGCTTTTTTTTTTGTTGATTTTTCTTTTTTGTTCCTTGCGGAACCGGCTGAAGTCATAGGATAGACCATAGACCATGCTGCTGCCATGTCATTAGTAGGAATTCTACATTCGTAACATACCCTAATCTAACAATCTAACTAACTCATTGAAATGTATGGGTGGTTTATCCATTTCGAACATCACAGGAGTTTCTTTATTTCTTACTTTTATTAGGATTTATCCTTCTCATTGCAGTGACACATTAAAAAAACAATGCCACCGCGGCACCGCTCTAACACAATATACTAAAACATATAACTGCTTCTTGGAATACTCACTGGGAGAACTCGAAACGGAATGGCATTGGTAGGTATTATGCAGACATCCAAAAAGTCATTCCCCCTAGACCTTGGTTTTTCAAATATCCTCATCTTCTTAAAAAAATTGTTTCCATTGTGTGTCGACTTCGCATAGGCCATTCTTGTACTCCAGTACACTTGGCAAAGATGCGTATAAGGGATAGCTCCATATGTGAATGTGGTCTTGATGAAGGAACAGTAAATCATATTTTCTTTAATTGCCCCAGATTAAGTTCCTCGTTGTATGACTTTCTTCCTAAAACCTTACCTCGTCCAACTAACATTAAATGTATCCTTCGTTCTATTAATCTCACCCTTTTAAAATCTTTATCTAAATTTATAAACATTAATAAAATTAACCTGTAAGCTTTATGATAAGTACGCTTAGAGTATTGTAAAAATCTCGTATTGTCATGTAACAGCTGCACACGTGATACTGACTGGCCGAACAGTGTACCCACTGCGGAAAACGCAAGTCCGTGGCCATAAAAAAAGAAGAAGAAGAAGAAGAACATATAACTGCATAATTAAAAGCGCGGGAATCAGCGGTCTCGGTGCACGTCTTTTTTTTCGGTTTTTCAGTTTTTAACTTTAAAACGTATAAAAAGGATCAGGGCAGTGAAGTATTGGTTTAAATTGTGTATTCTATATATATTTACCATCATAGTAGTGTAGTTATCTTCATTTGGGTAAGTCTTAACTTTGTATTTGTATAATGGACGATGAGCCGCACGATCCCGGTGGGACAGTCCCACCGGCATCTAACTATGTTACTATTTCTTCCAATATGGACACTGAAGGATCAGTTACAGATGTATCTGATTCTAATTCGAACGTTAATAATGCTAAACGCAAGAGATCATCTGTAAGAAAGATTTGCAAACATTGCAACAAGAAAAGAAGGCGCCATAAAACTTCTTTATTAAACGATTCTGATTGCAAGTGTGTAGAAAATTTTGTCAGCGAAGAACCAGAACTTCACAAACCAATCACTTCCACTTCAACCTCAACAGCCAATTTGTCGATGTCTACAACTGCTAATCCTTCTTCTAACCCAGTTGCTAGACCTTGTTATGTAGCTTCGGATTTGGCTCCTTATGTAGTCCATGTCCAAAAAGTTCCATCTGAGCCTAATGAGAATTGTACTGTGCACCCTGTATCATTTGGCTTTTTCCTGAAAAGGAATAATATTAGAAATATAATTGATGGAAGTTTAAAAAAGATAGGCAGAAACCGACTATCCATTTCCTTCTCTAAATTTGAAGATGCTAATTACTTTCTTGATAGCGGGTCTTTAAAGATTAAAAATTATAAAGCCTTCATTCCCTCATTTAATGTCACTCGTATGGGTGTGGTTCGGGGTGTCCCAACAGATTCGTCTGATGAAGATATTCTCAGTAATATATCAGTACCAACAGGATGCGGTTCTATTTTAAAAGTGAGACGACTCAAAAGGAAAATAACAAGTAATGGTAGTTCTCAGTTTATTCCCATAGAAACAGTTGTACTAACATTTGATGGGCAGGTTCTTCCTAAAAGAGTTTTTATGTGTTTTAATTCATTGCCTGTTGATCTTTACATCTACCCAACGATACAATGTTTCCATTGCTGCCGATATGGACATGTTAAAGTTCAATGTCGTTCTACACCCAGATGTTTCAAGTGCGGTTTGGGCCATTCAGGAGAAACCTGTTCAGTAGATGAGGAGAGCATAAGATGTTGCTTGTGTTCTGGTCTCCATATGGCTAATAGTAAGGCATGCCCTGAATTTTTGAGGCAAAGGAATATTAAAGAATCTATGGCAAAAAGTTGCATAACATATGCTGAAGCTCTCAAATTACACCCCCCCAGTAGCAAATCATATGCAGATGTATTAGTTTCAGCACCTTCTAAAAATTCTAATTTTTCTTTAGATATTATGTCAAACAACTACAATCCTGACAAAACGTCATATAAGAAAACTGTCTTCCTTAAACCGAGGACACCACCTAGATTAGAAAAAGGTTATGACCGTTCTACTCATAATGACCTTGTCAAGGGGTACAACTCCCCTATATCACCAAGTAAAAGTATTTTAATTAATAGCAATGAAAGACAAGACTTAACCAATCTATCTGTAAAGGAATTGATAATTGCCCTTATAAACTCTCTTTCTCAGTCTAACTTTGTTTCTCTACCGTCCAACGCAGCCACTATCACAGATAGTTTATTGACAAGACATTTACAGAACGAAACAGAGAGCCTCAGCAATTCAGTGGAATTGCCGCAGCATACAAATTAGAAAAAGTGATCTTTTATATTTAATTAATAAATTTAATCCATTTATTGTTGCCCTCCAGGAAACATGGCTTCAGCCAGTTTCCAATTTTAAAGTTCCAAATTATTCTTGTGTTAGAGAGGACCGTAGTGATGGATATAGTGGTGTAGCTTTACTTATAAGTCATACTGTACCATATTCTCATATACCAATCCCTCAACATAGCGCCGGTTTTTCTATCATTGCAGTTAAATTAAAAAATATTACCTTTGTGTCAATTTATATACCTCACCCCTACTCACAGGTTTATGATGAAATAGAAAGAATTATTAATGATCTCCCTAAGCCTGTTCTAATATTAGGAGATTTTAATGCTCAACATCAGTCTTGGGGTAGTGACAGTTCTAATTGTTATGGCAATAGAGTTTTGGATATCATAGACAACGTTCCATTGTGTATATTAAACACTGGTGCTGCCACCCGTAGGACTCCTCCTCATGAAGGAAAAAGTGTTCCTGACTTGTCTCTCTGTTCTCCTAATCTAGCATCCTTGTTATCATGGTCAACGTTCCCAATAACTTTTGGTAGTGACCATTTTCCGATAATTATTGATTTTCCGGATAACAATAAGCATCAGAATATACGTACACCCCGCATGAAGTATAAACTTGATAACGCTGATTGGTGTTTATTTAAAGAAAAGGTAGAGCAGGGTATCCCATCACTACCTGTTATTAATGAAGACAACCAGTCTGAATGTGCAGAAGCTCTGGCCTCACTTTTAATTAATACTGCTAACCAAGTTTTTCCTATCAAAAGAGGCAATACTAACAAAATTCCATCACCGCCTTGGTGGGACAGTGAGTGTTCAGATGCTGTTAGAAAAAGAAAAGAAGCTGAGATGAAATATAATTCTCTCTCGACTGAAGAAAATTTTAATTCTTTGTCTGAAATTATTACCAGCACCAGAAAATTATTAAAATGCAAGAAATGGGAAGGGTGGAAAAACTTTTGTGTTTCCATCTCACCTGATATTTCCCCGTCTGTTGTTTGGTCAAAGATTAAACAATTCAGATCAGCTTTTAAAGAATCACATCCTCCTACTCTTCATACTCCATTACTTGACCAATTTTTAGATAAATTAGCACCTCCTTATGTTCCTGAAGATATTGGTTTTATAAATGATGCAGTGTATTTTACTGACATTGACCATACAGAACTTAATGCTCCTTTTTCCCTACCCGAGCTGGAAGGAATTTTATCGTATGTCAAAGACTCTGCTCCTGGCAGTGATGGAATCCCTTACTCATTTTTCAGCAACCTAAGTAAATCCAGTTTGGTATATTACCTAAATCTAATTAATTCTATCATGACTTCAGGTAGTGTGCCCCACTCATGGAAATCACAAGAAGTGATTCCACTATTAAAACCACATAATCCTTCCAATGACCCTAATTCCTATAGACCAATTGCACTTTCATCTGTTCTTATGAAACTAGCTGAACATCTGGTAAAAAACCGTTTAGAGTGGTTCATTGAAAGTAAAGGTCTACTGAGTAACAGTCAGTACGGGTTCAGAAAAGGAAAAAGTTGTTCAGATAGTATAGGTATTTTTTGTACAGATATTCGGCTTGCCTTTTCATGTAATGAGTCTGTTCTTTCGGCATTTATAGATATATCAGCAGCATATGAAAACGTTTTAATATCAGTTCTTCGAAATAAACTCTATCAGCTTCATGTTCCTAATATGTTAGTTAATTTCATCATAAATATTCTTAACGAACGTTCTATAAATGTAATTCAAGACAACATAACTACATCTAGAATATTATATAAAGGTATTCCTCAAGGTTCTGTCTTAAGTCCATTATTGTTTAACATTTACAGCTTCGATCTAGAATCTTCTATAAATAATACAGCTAACATATTGCAGTATGCTGATGACTTGTTGATTTATATTTCTGGTAGTAATATACAATCTTTATGTAAATCTCTATCTTCCTCACTTACTATGTTGAAGTCATGGTTAGATAATAATGGACTTAGCTTATCTCCATCTAAAAGCTCAGTAGTATTATTTTCCAGATTGCGATTACTTCCTCCAATCAGCGTTTATTTCAATAATATTCAACTCCCTGTTAAAAACCAGGCCAAATTCTTGGGAGTAATCTTAGATTCTAAAATGACAGGCATTCCCCATTTTTACTATATCAGTGATAAATGTGAAAAAAATCTCAATATTCTTAGATGCTTATCCGGAGTGTGGTGGGGTGCCCATCCATTTTGTTTGAAACTTTTATATAATGCTCTAGTTAGAAGCATTCTTGATTATGGGACATACTTTCTGGAGCCTAGTAACGTTATTGGCACTCGTAAATTAGATTTAGTCCAAAGTAAGAGCCTCAGATTGATAACGGGTGCTATGAAATCAAGCCCCGTCAATGCTCTTCAAGTTGAATGTGTAGACCCTCCACTGAAACTTCGGCGGCAATACCTGTCTGATAGATTTTTATTCCGTGCTCTTCAATTTGCACATCACCCACTCCGATTCAAGCTCCATAAATTATCGGAATATGTAGATTCTGCTCCATATTGGCGTTATAAATCTTGTCCATGTCTTATTGTCAGCTATCGTAAATTTATATCTCTTGAAGCTCCTACTCATAAATCTTCTTATCTTCCATTATTTAGTGTAGAGTATGAAGAGTTACTATACTCTCCAGATATTCATTTTGATTTAGGTATTTGTAGCGGAGACAGTAATGCCCAATCGAGTTTTAATTACATAATCAACAAAGATTGGTTTGATTGGCATCATGTGTATTCGGATGCCTCCAAACGTTCAACTAATTCTGATGTAGGCATAGGAGTTTACCATAAACAGTATAATATTATTCAAAAAATAAAATTACCCCCCGAAACCTCTGTCTTTACAGCTGAATGTTTTGGTCTTTTTAAATCCCTTGAATACATTTTTATTATGAAATTACAAAAAACTATTATTTTCACGGACTCTAAAAGCGCTCTTCAATGTCTTGCTAAATTTCCTTTCAAACCCAACACCTTTTATCCTATAATCATGGATTGTAGAAGATTACTATATAATTGCTCACTAAATGGTCTTAAAATATCTTTTGGATGGATTCCTGGTCACAGTGGTATTCCAGGAAATGAAAAGGCTGATGTTCTAGCTTCTGATGCAATAATCGACGGTGATTGTTTCCCTTACAAAAACTATTGTCACGATCTACTGTCTCTTCCCAAACTTTATCTAAATAAATCCTGGGAAATAATCTGGAATGATAAAGATCTAACCAAAGGGAAATATTATAGAATCATCCAACCTGTTATTCCTACCAAACCCTGGTTTTTCAAGTCCAAGCTAGACAAGGTCAGTACTAGTTGTATCATTCGTATGAGATTGGGTCATGTCTGCCTACCATTCCATTTGGCAAAACTTAAAATTGTAGACAGTGACAAATGTGGTTGCGGGGATGAAGTGGGCGATTTAAATCATCTATTGTTTTTCTGTCCTAAATATGACCGCTCCTCCTTTATCATCTCTCTTGTATCTCTCAGTGTTCCTTTTCCAACTAGTGTATCATGTTTATTATCATCTAACGATTATTCTGTTTATCAATGTTTATCTAATTTCTTAACAAAAAATAAGATTAAAATTTAAAATTGCTACTTATGTATATATTATAGTGTTTATGTAGACAATTATATATTTTTCTATCCAGTAACCTTTTCTTCCTTCCTGATCCTTTATAGATTCCCGGTTTGTTTTCCTTTTTAATAAATGATTCCCTACCTTTCACCTGTTGTGGCGATGCACAAGCCGTGTAAGCCAATAAAAAAAAAAAAAAAAAAAAAAAACTGCATAATTATGTCTTGAGTCAATAAAACATGGCAAACAGTAATCTATAATCAATTATTCAATTTAAATCTTAAAAATAAATCAGCAAGTTTCATCTAATTTGAATTTAAGAACTGACCACACTGCAGGAAAATTAGGGCTGCGACAGCCTAAAACAAAAGTCTATAGGTATCGAGTTATCAATAAATGATGATTTATGAGACATATATATTTTTTAATTTTTAATACGTAATTAGGTACTTTAAGATTGAGTTTCATTCATATTTTTTTAATTTTTAAAGGGTACTTGGTGTGTCGGGTGATTTTTAATATTTTTTTATTTTATTTTATACTTTTTATAGGTTTCACGCACAATGCACGCACGTAACATATCTATTACTTTTATATATCATTGGGCATTCGTAAATAAATTTTCAATGCGGATCACATCGGTCAAAAACACGATATTTTTCTAGAATTGAATTAGAATAAATATTTACAGACGTTATTAAAAAAAACGTAGTGCTTACTTGTTCAGTGGTTATTACAATGATATTTAAAAAGTAATAAATATGTTACGTGCGTGACCCTAAAACGTCCTAAATTGTGACGTCTTGCCCGCAGTCCGCGAAAAGCGAAGCAGCGAGTGCCACTTAAAGATCTGTGAGTGATTATCATACTGTCTCTTTTGTTTTAATGTCAGTGTAAAAAAGGCGCAATAACTTTGCTGGACTCCATTCAAATCATTTCATTAAAAAAGAAACAAATGTTTCACGGCATACTTAGTTTATTTGATATAATGTATGTTACCATTGGAAATATAAATATGGAATAGTTTCTTGTATATTTTGTTTGTAATATCATGCTGTGTAAAGTTCATTATTGTAAGATACATTGAAATTTTAACAGTCAATTTAAGTCTATATTTACATCATTATTGCCTTAAGTTATAAGATTATGGTGATCTTGTAAATCATAAATTATTAGCAATACAGATAAATAGCATCGTTACAAGTTTTAGTAAGAAATACACTAATAGTATTATTTCAAACCACAGTTTGATATTGATTCAATTGATTGACCCCTAAATGGTAATCATTTAGTATTGAAGTTAATTATGATAATCAGACAGCATTGGAAAGATGAAGTTTACATTTATTAAGATGAATAGAACTCAGGTACTATTAATATGAACTACCTTTCACCGAACCATTGTATGACACCGATGTTTTACTAAAGTTTAAAATTAGCTTACAATAAAATAACACAATATAACGTTCAATAATATTGTCGCCACTACGGAAAGCCCAAAATATAAAGTGATATTTAATTTACATCAACTTATACATACTCCAGCTTGATTTGAATGACACCCGTCAAACTGAGGAGACTAGCGCTGGGACTGACTCGACTCGACGAAAAAAAAAACAGTTATGACGAACAAAATAAAACGAAAATTAAGTATATTAAGATTTGACAGTAAGCCAGTATCGTAATCGTTATCAGAATCACTGAAACAATCATGAAGATCAACTAGGAATTCTTTAATGCATTATAAACTTTCTTCGTAATCAAATAATTATTGTAATTTGATATTCTTTGCATTTAACCATGCTTATTAATTCATTTGTGACATTTGTGTAATAATACTTCGATTCTGAAAAGTTTGTCGATATAGATGTGTCCATTTACGGCATCACTAGCGATTATGAAAAATTACGTATCCATGTAAAGACGTCTTTTAGAGCTAAGTCAATTTTTTTTGATTGGATTATTTTGAATTTATATCATTATTTTGATTAATATGTACAGCAATGTATAATAAAGTTTTCTTAACATTCACGATACCAATATTTTTTGGTGTGCAAATGTGTATCAAGCCGGCGCCAGACATGTGATCAAATGCGCAAATACCTACAAAGTCGCGAAGTGTGGCACTGACATTTGCGTATTTGTGCAAAGTTTGAACACATCTTTGTAGTTTGCCATTACTTGTCGGTTTTTCCCGCGCACATCAAAGTAAACAAAGTTCAAAGTAAAGAAAGTTGAAAACAAGTCTGGCAGATACTATTTGTGCACATAAAGTTTATTCAAAGTTTGGAAAAGTGTGCTCAAACTTTGGTCACATGTCTGGCGCCGGCATCACTTGTGTGAGGTTGGTACAAAGTTACGTCGTCTCTTTCAGTGAGAACTGTCATTCTAATCAAGCTATATTTTGAAACATATCCATTTTTGAACACTGATAATTAATTTAAATGTGCTAGTGTTTATCCTGCCTACGCAGATGCCAATCCACTTATTTATTGCGCCGACCCGAACATATTCTTATGCTACTTCGATTGAATGTGGACACCAAACAAAATAACTATTTAATTTTGTTCTAACTAACACTAATAATTTCAATTATTAAAAGTAATAAAAACGAACCTTTAAGAATTTAATCTCTACAATTACATTAAAATTTCGATGAACCTTGCGACGTAGAAAACAGTCTTATGAAAACAAAAATAAAACGACTTATAGATCATCTAATTAACTTACTAAAAATACATCTTACATAAATATATGATAAAAGCTATTATAAATTACCTACATAGCAAAATTATGTACAATCTACATTTTGTACAAAATGTATGCAAAATTACAGTACATACATACTTGACTTAAAATTGTAAAAATACTTATGAACACACTTATCAATGGAGATTACAAATACTAATCAGTATTTATTCTGAAAAATATATTTTTTTCGCTAAAGTGTCTAATATAAGATTTTGTTAAATGGAAATTGTATTTCAGTAAAAATAAAAATATATCCAAACCTCAATCATAATATATATCACAGATACCTAAGGAAGATATTATGGAATAACATCCTGTCAGTGAGGTAATATATTGCGGGGCCATCTCAATCATTATATTTAAATAAAATCACTCAATCTCTTAGCGGGAACGTTTCGTTAAATTAATACCTCAGAATGTCACTCGTCTCTCGGTCCATGGACCGTGATCGCGCGAACACATTTAGACTTGAAAGTAATCGCTGACGGTGGCATCTGTGCCATTGTTAATACTGCTCTTCGCCTCCCTGCCGCCGGCGACGTTGATCCTCTCGTACCCAGCCGCAGAGTCTGATCTCTCGACCCCGCTGCCAGTCGGACTCTCATTATTCACTTTCTCGTACGGCGGCTCCTTTCGGGCGAGTTCGAAATATTTAACGCTTTCATAATTCGGATCCTTTTTCGACCTCACCGATTCGTACTTCGAGTCCTTCGACCGGACCGACTCGTACTTGGGATCTTTGCACCTCAACGATTCGTAGTTGGGATCCCGCGCACGGACGCTCTCGTAGTTCGGGTCCTTCGGGCGTACGGATTCGTAATTGGGGTCGGACTCGCTGCCCGTGGTGTACAGAGGTTCGTGGGGCATGGATTCGTAGTTGGGCTCCGTCGGAGGCTCGTCGTTGTTGTTGGGCCAGTGGTCGTAGCGGTCGGGGCGCTTGTTGACGGTGGAGTAGGCGGGCTGCAGGCGGTAGTCGGGCGCGAGCGTGGCGTAGGGCGGCGTGGGCGGCGCGTCGCGGAGCACCTCGTAGCCGGGCTCGGCCTTCGCGATGTGCTCGTAGCCCGCGTCGCTGCCGACGAGGCTGTCGGGCCCGCCGTCGCCGGCCGAGTGGTTCAGCTTTAGGAGGTTGTTGTTCGCTTTGTTCACGTCCCGCACGGTCTCGTAGCCTGGGTCCTGGTTCTGGGAGGTCTTGCGCTCCTTGTGAGCTATGGTCTCGTAGCCGTGGTTTATGGATTTCTTGCGGTCGATGGTTTCGTAGCCGGGGTCGTCGCCGCGGAACTTGGGGACGAGAGTTTCGACGTTAGTGTAGTCTTTAGACCTGCGGACGGGATCGTCTGGTTTTCCTTTGGTCTTCTTGTTTACCTTCGCGTACATTTCCTCGACGTTTCGGGAGGGGCTCTCGGTGCCGCGCTCGGGCAAGGCGTCGGGGTCGGGAACATCGCGGGCGGAGGCGTCGATGGAGTTGTACAGGTTGTCTGCGGGCGGCCGCCGGTCGATGTCGAAGTTCAGCTCCTTGGCGACCAGCGGCCGGATGAGGTCGCCGGAGCTGAAGCGATGCTTCTCTACCGGGTAGTTGCAACCGTAGAAGTCGGACGAACTGACGCAGCTGTTGTTTCGTTGGTGTTTTTCGTTCAGACTTCGCCGTAGCTTGTCTTGGTTGATGAGATCACCTATAACGAGGGACATGCTTTTGGTTAATATCAAGAATGATTTGACTAATTATCGATCTTATTTAATATCAACTCAGTTTAACTCAAAGAAAGTGTTCCTATTGCACTATCAATCATCAATACCAAAAGTTTGGTGACACGAGATACTCGTAGCAAAGAAAAAAACAAATCTACTAGTAATTTTCTTTCAAAAAATTGGTACCAAAGCATGTCTACTATTTGCACAACATCTTCTTAAGCAATTAAGAGGACTACTAGAGCTATATGCTTCCCCCAATTGATTAAATTTTATTACTTCTAAACAAAATCAATTCTCAAAAAAACAGAACAGTATCATTTTAGCAAAGTATTTATTAAATCACTGTTAACTGCTTTTCATTCTGGCATTCTTTCGTATTGTACATTATTGCTAAAAGCGGCCGCTTTTGGCGTTAGCCACAAATTCGACTTTATTTTATTTTTATTTTTTATTTATTTACACCTTATTGCACAATAATAAGATATAGTACAATAGGTGGACTTAATGCTAAAAGCATTCTCTCCCAGTCAACCATTGCGCCAAACAGAAATAATACAGGCGGTGCAAAAAGAGACAAAGAGAAAAAATATATAACAATCATGAAAGTAAATTATAATAAACTTACACATATATAATAAATATTATAAACATACATAAATACATATACGTAATATGATTGCACACAGAATTCGTATCAGTGAGAAACGTATGAGAAAAAAAAAGAAGACTTTTACAACTAAATAAAAATTAACTGTGATTCAATAAATACTAGAGGAAAATTGCTAAAAAAAATAAAAAAATATTAGAGTTTCTCACCAGTACTGGAGATGCGTTGATGGTGTCGTTGGAGTACATCAGTGTTGTGTTGATGGTTTGTATGTGTAGTATGTGACGAGTGTGCGGCGTGGGATGAGTGTGTCGCATGGGATGAATGGGCCGTATGGGATGAGTGTGTGGTGTGGGATGAATGTGTGGCGTGAGAGGTGTTCGTTGAGTGCGTAGCGTGTGTCGTGTGCGAAGGGTGTGGCGGGGGTGGTAACGGCGAGTTGGCCTGACGCTTTTCAGGCTTCGGTGATCCCAGCGCGCCCGTTGAGTTTGAGCAAGATGACGAGGATGCTGAAAATAAATAATTGTATTACTAGGGTTGACAATTATCTTTACACTGTTTTCTTGAGTTTACGCGAACACTATACATTGAAATGAAGATATATTTACGGATTTAAACGCTGTAAAGTTTTCGAAACGTTGGGATAAACCAAAATAAATTGTAATATAAACGCGATTTCAAATCCGTAAACATATCTTTCATTTTAATTATAATTATAATTACATCTTTTAAAAAAATATATGTGTTACTAGTAATAAAATTTACCTTGTCTTGAATGTGTGGCGTTAGACGTAGTTGCACCTATTTCGGGTGGGGCACTTCTTCTGTAAATTATTATAAATAAACAATGTTTATATTTATGTATGTTCTAACTATAAAATAGGAACTACAATATTACATAAACTGTAGATTAGTAATTTAAGTTACCGATAGATATGGCTGTCCTTGGGCCATGACTATGGGGTAGAGACAGGTTTTATTTTGTTTTATTATCTATCTATCTATATCTCGTATGTATATATAAAAATCAATTGCTGTTCGTTAGTCTCGCTAAAACTCGAGAACGGCTGCGCCAATTTTGCTGATTTTGGTTTTGAAATGTTTGTAGTAGTCCAGAAATATGTAAAAACAGGAAAGGGAAGATAGTAAAAACAACAATTTCATTTTCTCATATAAAATGTTCTACATCAAGATGTTCACTCATTTATTATGTCGTTAGGATATATAGGTGATACGAAGTTCAACACAGGTTGGTACCCGGTGTGGTCGGCCTGCGACTGTCTACGTCAGGGTTAGTACCTGGCGTTTTTTGGCTATGGCTATCTACGTCAGGGTAGAGCGAGGTTAGTACCTAGTGTGTTTGGGCTGCGGCTGGTGGAACAGTGGCGTGATGTTTCTGAGTCCTATTCCAATCTTATTATAACTATGTTTACTTGGGCTGCCACTGTTTATGGCAGGGTTAATACCTGGCGTTTTTTGGCTATGGCTATCTACGTCAGGGTAGAGCGAGGTAAGTACCTGGCGTGTTCTGGCTGCGGCTGGTGGGTGGGGTCTGTGGGCCGGCGACGGGGTTCAGGCGCTATCTGCGCGTACGTATCGGAACCTTCGCCCACGCTCGCTTCTTCGATAGCAGCGTACATCTCGTCTGAAAGAAATAAAGATAGGAATCAATGACCTCTTAATGACCTTAAATCTGTTTTTTTTTTTGCAAATGCGTTGACATAGTTGTGCGGTAGGCTATTTGAATGACAGTCAACAAAATAGCTTTTAAACGTTACGGCTTGTGACGTAGTAAAGAAACAACGTTTGATAGATAAAATAAAATATATTAAAATATTTTTTATAATATTATTAAGAACAGTGATGGCTACTAAAAGAGATAAAAACCCGGTAGCTGCTAGGCAAAAATCAAAGACAACGCCAAGGAGTAGAATGACTATAATAAAGGCGTAACGACAAAGTTGCCAGATCTGCAGTTGCCCATACGCTTTAAATATTTTTTATTATACACTTGGTATTAATTTTTTACATTGTAATTCTGATTTTGCTGTTCACTAGAACTTTGTTATTCAATAATAATATGTAGTTGAGTTAACACAGTTTCAATCATTTATAATAGGAAAACGGTACTATTGACTCACAGGACATCATACCATAACTATACTTTTAGCTAATAAGATGTAGGCATCCACGAGAAAACATTCAGTTTTAGTTACAAGATAAATTAAAATTGTTGTGTGATGCCGGCACGAAGGTTAAGGGTGTTGAAAGAGGCTTTACTAGCTGCATAGAGGGGTACCGCCAAAAGAAGACGGTCAGAAGCGTGTCCTTTTCAACACTGACCAAACTGCTATGGCAAACTCGCCTGGCGAAGTAAAGTGAGACGATCATCACTAAATCTTCAAGCAAAGGCCCATGCCCAGCAGTGGACTGAAATAGTCCGCTAATGAAGCTCTAAGAGATGACACGATAAACATTTCCTAATTAAAAGGAACTCACACGGAACAAAAGACAAAAGCTAAAATTCAATTTTAAATAAAATTACCAGAGTCATCCGAAACGGTGGCATAGTGTGGTTGCGTCGGCGGCTTTGAGCTTTGTGCGCGGATATTGCTTAGCGGTTCTCTGACCGATATGCTTGTGTAACCCTCTGCAATGAAAAAAATACAAGGTTAATCTTGAATAAGTACATTAAGGGGACTGCTAGAGCTAAGTACTACCCCCCATTGATTTAATTTTATTACTTCTAAACAAAATCAATTCTCAAAAAACAAGAACAGCATCATTTGAGTAAATTATCTCTAGTATTTATTGAATCAAAGTAAAATTTTCATTTAGTAGTTTATAAAGTCGAATTTGTCGCTAACGCCAAAAGCGGCCGCTTTTAGAAATAATGTACGTACAATACAAAAGAATGCCAGAATGAAAAGCAGTTAACAGTGATTCAATGAATACTAAAGGTAATTTGCTAAAATGATACTGTTCTAGTTTTTTAAGAATTGATTTTTTTTAGAAGTAATACAATTAAACCAATTGGGGGCAGCACTTGGCTCTAGTCGTCGCCTTAATTATACAAATTTTAAGAAAAACTTGAATAAAGTGTAAACTATTGTAAGAGATACCCGTTGTTTAGTAGAGTAACAGCCAATAATGATCCCACTACAAGGCAAAGGCCTCTATCATTGAATTCAAGTTGATAGGTAGGTACAGGTAATCACAATGCTTGCCGAGCCATGTTCGGAAACTCGAAACTCGTTGCCCGACTCGGGAATCGAATCCAGTACCCCGAGATCTTTGCCGGTGCTTAAACCACTCGACCAATAGGGCGTTAGTACTTGTTTAATACATTAAATTAAGAGTGGTTTTTAAAACAAAGTGTTAAATTAAATTATTCATAAAGAAAATACATAGGTTATTGCAGATACAAATCTACAATGGATAATAGCGTCTTATTTCTAGATTGCTGATTTTTCCACATAATTTCGATCGATCCGCAGATATTGTATCAGCCAGTTTTCAGAATTTCATAAATAACATATGTTAAGATTTTTTACATTACACGTTATCGTAAAAATATATCATTATTTCTAAGATAACGGATTGCAGTTTTGATCAATAGGCTATTTGACTGGTTTTTTAAATCCATTTTATATTATTAAGTAGAGGTTACCCAGTAATATTTTTTTTTAAATTCTGGTAAGTACATATTTACTGAAAAATATCAAATTGAAAAATGATAATTGAAATAGCGTGCCGAAACGCTATTTTGAGAATATTGCGCTGCAGTGGGGTCAGTGACATCACCTGCCTGTGTTGTGATCTGTAGCACATATCATCTACCTACATACATTTGTTATAAACAAATAACGAAAGTGCGATTGACTCTATATTTTAACAGTCACTTATATAAAATGAGTTTCAAATGGTATGCAGTTCCATAATGTATAAATACTTCTATAAAAACTACGGAAAACTAGTTGTTGTAAGTGTTCCAAAGAAAGTCTAAGTGCGCCGAAAGTGGTTGCAACTTTTTCAGGAGATCATAATAATATAGCGAATAGTACAAATATTTTCTTCTTGGAGACCATTTTAATATAAGTAAACATAATATTAATAAATTTTAATAATTCATTGCTTTAGGGATGTAAATATTTAGTTATTGGTTTGAGGTTATAATACCTCGAATGTTTTTAACAGAATCCGCTGTTTTTCATAATATTAGCTAAAAATTGTAGCTACAGTTTTTTTTTAATAAACATTACACATTCAAAGATCCCGACTTACTAGTTTGTTTGTTACAGATTTTAAATGAATGGGCAGGTTACTGCTTTCTACTTTACAAAATCGTTGTCCATGGTAAAAGTAATGGACAGAATTTGTAAAAGAAATCATAAAAAAATAATAGATAACTTTTTTCTCGGAAAATATTATCAAAACATTTTGGAAAGCTAATATAACACAAGAAGGCAAACGAAGTTAAGAAGCAGGTGACGTCATCATAAACCCGACCAATCAGGAGCGTTTCGTGTCACGTGGCAAACGTTTAAATAAATGCATTTTTATTTCTTAATTTATAAATAAATCGTTTATTATTTTTAACTTCCGTTAGTAAATAACAGTTTTTAAAGACAAAATTTATACTGGTAATAGTAATTGGCACTTTATTTTTCGCAACATATTTTTAAACTTTATTACGAGAAAAGGAGAACTGCTATAAGGAGACGGGCAGCTGAGTATTCCTTTAGGGCCCTCGCCCACGGCAATTTTTTGTAGCGATGCCGTAGCAATTCTGTCGCGCGTTGGCATCGATACAGTCGCAATGCGGTCGCTAGCTATGTGCCCTCGCACACATAAACACGATTCAGTCGTGATGCAAACGCGATACTGACGCGCTTCTGTCGCGATTCAGTTCCTCGCCCCGTTCTCTCCCCCATGTCGTCCGACACGGTCGCGCGTACACATCGATACAGTCGCGATGCTGTAGTGCGTTAGTAGCGCGTTGGCATCACTTCTGTAGTGCGTTGCAGATACGACTAACGCGCGTTAGTAACGATGCTGTCGCTCGTTTACGAAACGCACGACAGAATCACTACAAAAAGTCGCCGTGGGCGAGGGCCCTTATCACTGACCAAACTGCGATGGCCAACCCGCCTGCCAAGCGTGGCGTTTATAGCAAAATCCTCTTTTTGAAGAGGGCTGTATCCAACAGTGATTTATAATGAATATACCTATTGGTTATGTAGGTAATGTTATAGTCGTATTATGATTATTAATAAAAAACAAACAAAAAATTTTTGATTTTACTTTAGGGTTTCATGAGGTATTTCGCTTTCCAAAAGGGGTTCGTTACCAAACTTACAGACCAGCCGGTCAGACAACCAACCGTGTAACTATGAAACCAGCCTTACTGTCGGAGTCGTGGTGTTCGGTAATTCCCGGCTAGTAGGTAACTCCTTGCTGTTGGGTTACACCCACTTGCCAGAATTTCATTTGCCATAATTTCATCTGCTATAATGGTCAACAGACATAATATTGTTTCTCATAATATGTCATACTCAATGTTTACTATATTTGTCACATGGTAGAAACGTTGTTTCCCATAGAGTCAATTGCAATAAACTAAACGATCAATAGGTTTAGGTTTGGTTAGGTTAGGTTAGGTTAGAACATGAACCCGAGGGAGTTTTGGGTCTCCTACCGGGCGCGTGGTTCTCAGGTGGCGGATTAGGAGAACGCCCTCCAGACATGGAGGGTACCGGCCATTGGGCCGGCGCGGACCAAAACCCTCACGGGAGGCGCTTCCAGTGAGTTTGGGCAGCTCGCTGTTGAATGCGTCTCCAGACGGTGGTAGCGGGCTTCGGTCCGTGCCTGTTGCCGTTGCGGACGGTAGTCGCTCGCTTCCCAGTATGGTTTGAGCTATGCTGGGCGGCGAGTGAGGCGTGAGAAGTTGACGACCCCTTGCAACGACATGCACTGTCGTTGCAAAGGGTGGCCACAATTCGGGTCGGCGAGGTTGCTTGCGGACCCGACCCGAAGTCGTAGAGGGGGACGAGAAGGCATAAGCCGAACTCAACTTCCCCCCTCTAGCAGGCTAGTGGGCGTCGGGCCGGGGGGCTCAACGCTTGCATTGCACAGCTTGCCAGACTGGGGGTGATTTCTGGTGTACAGGATCACCCATACTTTATGCCTGAGGCCCGGTATAGGCCGTACGTAGGCGGTGCATGGAGGGCATCCTAAGGGAAACCCATACACCGCCAACATACGTTGCAAGGTACACAGCAGTACCTCTAGCACAAGAAACTATCGACTTCGAATCGTTTGCGTATCGAAAGCAAACCACACAAAGTTTGTGCTTTGTTTCGTAGTTCTCGTTTTGACCGCGCGAGCGCTGTTTAAGTTTTCATACTAAATATTTCGATGGCGATACGAACAGCAAACGATTCGAATTCGATAGTATTTTGTGCTAGAGGTACAGGTCTTTTTAGTGGGTATGCTTGTCGGGCACCGATAAAAGAGTCCCACATAAGCTACCCTGAACCAGTAGGTATGCTTAATGCATTTTTTCCTGCGTAAACAAAAAAAATAAAAGGTTACAACATGAAAGACAACGCACGAGCCAAGCAAGCGAAGCGAGCGTGCCGCTGCAGCGGCCGGCGAATCCCATTAATACATTAATGGGATTTCCCCATTAATGTATTAATTCGATTGTGCCAAGCTTCGGCAAAGTTTTGTAATCTATTGTCAATAAATATCGCCTACAAATGTTTTGCCTACCCACCAATGTATTTAGAACAAGTTTTTAAATAATTTTAGAGCACCTGTAGGAATTTCATGAGCAAATGCATTGCTTAGATATATCGAAATTAATTAAGTATGGCGTTAAAATATTCTGTTAAATAATATTATTGCAATTAATAAAATGGATAACAATACGTATGGCACTCGTATCATTATGGAATTTAATGTAATTAGGGGATTTCAAATATATTTTATAGTAAACGAACAATTCAGGCAAGTAAAATTCAGGCATATGATTATTATTGCATAGGTACTTATATTTTTCAGGCAAACAATAGACAACCCTTGTTGTTAGCTCCAGACACTCATGTAACAAAAAACTGTACTCGCAACAATTTAAGTCAGGTAACTTACTGGCGGAGTCAGTGGAGTCCCCGCTGAAGTGGACCGCGTTATCCGTATGCGGTCGCGGCGAGGGAGGCGTGATGTACGGCAGCTCTTGGCTAGAAGGCAGCTGCCCGCTGATGGCTACGGACGCCGATATCACCACAGACTCTATGTGTCAAACAAAAAAATAAGTATAATGTTTTGAAACAAATAAATGACTGGTATGAGCTATTAGGAAGACGTTGTTTCTATCATCAAATTTATTCAAGGCTTTTTACGCTGTAAGCCGTCATGCAGCCGAGTATGCCGAACAGCGGTGATGATGTAGAAGTTACATAACGAAAAACATTAATGAAACACCGATTGATGGGTTCGAGTCCCACCTAAGACAGTCTAAAATTTTATATTAAACGAATATATTTTTTAAATAATTAGAAATAAATGAAACTATTTAACTCTCTTTACACTTTTTTTTTAATCTTTTATATTTTTAGTCTTTTGCCAATTTAGCATGCCAGCCCCATCGAATCTTAATCTATGTACGACACACCTATTCTCTTTGCACTTAGACAATATTACTCCGCTATACAAATCTTTTAACGCATAATTCTAGCAAACATAAGTAACAAATTTTAAACGCGCGACTTTTAATTAGAATTTAAATTAGAGCGTATTGCGGAGAGGCCAAGTGTTGACACGAAGGCACAATTACTCTGGATAGGATGCAATTCTAAAAATTATGTACATTGATGTTAATTTTGAGATTTCGTCATTTTCACACTTCTTGGGTTTGTGATCACCAACCCGCATTTGGCAAGCGTGGTGATTAGGCCAGTTCCTATCATTGCTGTAACTTGAATTCAATGATGGAGGCCTTTTCCCTGCAGTGGGATGATTATAGGCTATTACTTTTTACTAGTATGTTGCTGTCTATTACAAAAAAGAAATAACATTTCGAGAAGGATTTACAACAGATGAACCTCTACAATGCGAACTGACTTAAATAAAAAATGATAATTGTAGATTACATTCAGAACGATGGTATCGATTGTATTTATCAGCTTGAATTAATTGAATAGCTACAACATTATCCATTAGGTATTGTTACTGTAGAAGATCATTAAAAAAATGCAGTATTATGAAATCATACATTGGGGACGTGTAAAAGCGCCTCCTGGGGCCTATTTGCAAAAATAAAACTGAGTTTCATAAGACAGGAAAAGTGCAGTAGTATTAATGTCCTTGTTCAACGAAATAGCAAAATTATTATCATGATTTGATTTTTTACAATACAATGATTAGGGCCGCCTTTACCCAGAAGTGCAAGGTGTGAGTGGCACCCGTAGAGTGGACGGGGGAGGGGGGAAAGACCCCTATTTAAATAAATTATAAAAAAACCGGCCAAGTGCGAGTCAGACTCGCGCACGAAGGGTTTCGTACCATTGACTAGGTAAACAACAGTTTATTTTAATTACCACGCTTTTATTAGCTTGGGTTGTATCTATCTATGTATCTATGTATGTAATGGAATCTTTGAGCATAAATTTGACCGATTTCCAGAAGTTTGATTAATTTGAAACTTTGCACACGTATCAAGGACCGATGACAATGCAATAATTTAATAAAAGTTTTCCCAGTTTTCCTCTGTAAGAGGGAGTAAAAGAGATAGAGCTAGCGCGCGATCTGTATCAATTATGTTTCCTGCATAGGTTTGGACTTACAGTCGGTAAAGAAGGAATCAAATCTTATAAACTAAACTAAAAAGTAAAAAATAAATTATAGTATAAAAAACTAAAAAACCACGCTTTTAAAACAGATTGAACTAAATTATAGTTTAAAAAACTAAAAAACCACGCCTTTAAAACAGATTGAACTAAAAAATTAAAAATAAAACTGTAGTAATCAATTGAAAAATTCATATTATTGTACAAAAAGCGTGGGGTGCTTGTTATGATATCCACAGATATAGTAAATTATTGATAAAATATTTACAACAATCTAAATCAAGCCCCCCACGCTTTTTGTACAATAATATGAATTTTTCAATTGATTACTACAGTTTTATTTTTAATTTTTTAGTTCAATCTGTTTTAAAAGCGTGGTTTTTTAGTTTTTTAAACTATAATTTAGTTCAATCTGTTTTAAAAGCGTGGTTTTTTAGTTTTTTAAACTATAATTTATTTTTTACTTTTTAGTTTAGTTTATAAGATTTGATTCCTTCTTTACCGACTGTAAGTCCAAACCTATGCAGGAAACATAATTGATACAGATCGCGCGCTAGCTCTATCTCTTTTACTCCCTCTTATATTATTTACTAGCTGAGCCCGCGAACTTCGTATCGCCTCAGAATAATATAATTTGATTATGACGTCTTAAATGTCATTGTCATCAAACATGGCGTTTTTCTTTACTTACCAAATTACCTTGCCATAAACACATAAAGTGAAATAAAAAAAAGCGCCAATAAATTAATCTATCCTATAAAACTATCCTTAAAACTATCCTATCTTTCAAGTTGGATCTAAGTGCATACAGTGTACAAAATTTCATTAAAATCAGTTGATTAGTTTAGGATTCCATCGCGGACAAACAACGTGACACGAAATTTTTATATATTAAGAAGAAAGAAGATTATTAAATTAAATATACAATTAACTTTTTTGAGAATATTTCAAGTGCCTACCTGTTACCATTTATAGATATCGAGCAAAAATAGGCAATAAATGGCGTTTGTTGTATGGGATAAATATTTTCTTTTTGTTTGAACGAGTAGTATTTGTTGTTATAGCGGCAACAGAAATACATAATTTGTAAAAAATTTCAACTGTTTAGCTATCGGGGTTCTTGAGATACAGCCTGGTGACAGACAGACAGCGAAGTCTACGTAAAAGGGGCCGTTTTTTGGGTACGGAACCCTTAAAACATAGAGATAGAACATGCTAGCAACATTTTTTTAACTAGCACTCTTAAACACTTTAACGACACGTCACTTATGATCGTCAAGTTACTGGGTCGACAAATTAATTCAAGGTGTTTGGATATTTTTTCATCACACAAGCAGCAATCGGTTATGGGTCACAGGTCTTCACGCAATGAATTTACGTACAAATAATCAAACAATTAATATGGACCACATCACAGACATTGCCCAAAGTAGCTATACTTACAGCTCGTTTTATAGAATCAGAAACAACGAATTCACCACAAACACTCAGACCAAAAAAAAAAATAATCGACGAGTGGTTTGCTACATTGACCCGTCCAGTGATCGAATCCTAGAGCCAGCCGCTTGATCATGGAGAACGTTGGGCAGCGTAAAATTAAAGAATGTAGATTATCGGGACTTATTCGCACTTATTATCGGGACGATTATATATACTTAAGTACGAGGGCGGGTCAATAAGTCCGTGACTTTTTGAATTTCTGACCTCTTTACTGAAAAAGCAACACTACTCCTGTCAACAGGTATCTGTCAGTTGATTCCTATCAAAATTTGAACTTGCTGCGTCAGTTAGTTTGTGTTTGACAGCTATTTTTATCAGACTACCCAGTAATTTGAGGAAAAAATGGAAAAAGGTGAATTTCGTGTGCTTATTAAGCATTATTTTTGCGAAAAAAAACCATTACCGAGACCAAGGCTAAGCTTGATAAATACTATGGGGACTCTGCACCATCGATTTCAATGGTAAAAAGTGGTTTACTGAATTTCGTTGTGGCCGTAAAAGCACTGAAGATGCCGAAAGTCCTGGACGCCCAGTTGAGGTCTCTACACCCGAAACAATCGAAAAAATTCACGATATGGTGTTGGCCGACCGAAGATTGAAAGTGCAAGAGATTGTGGAAGCCGTAGGGATCTCGCATGGCTCAGTGGTTTCAATTTTAAAAGATTAATTGGGCATGAGAAAGCTTTCCGCAAGATGGGTGCCGCGTTTGCTCACAGTCGACCACAAACGCAATCGTGTAACAACTTCACAGGAAGGTTTGGCGTTGTTTAATCGCAATATGGAGGAGTTTTTGCGCCGTTTTGTAACCGTTGACGAAACATGGATCCATCAAAACACACCAGAGACCAAACAACAGTCAAAACGGTGGGTTTCTAAGGGTGAATCGGCGCCAAAGAAAGCCAAGGTGGGTTTGTTACCCAATAAAGTTATGGCGACTGTTTTTTGGGATGCACGTGGGATAATCCACATTGACTACCTTCAAAAGGGAAGAACAATCAATGGGGAATATTATGCCAACTTATTGGACCGCTTCAATGACGATTTGAAAAAAAACCGACCTCATTTGGCCAAGAAAAAAGTTATTTTCCACCAAGACAATGCAAGGGTGCACTCATGTGCAGTTGCCATGGCAAAAATCCATGAATTGGGCTATGAATTGCTCCCTCATCCACCCTATTCTCCAGATTTGGCTCCGAGTGACTACTTTTTGTTCCCAAACCTGAAGAAATGGCTTGGTGGAAAAAGATTTGACTCCAATGATGAAGTCATCTCGCAAACAAAGGCCTATTTTGAGGACCTCGACAAATCATATTTTTTGGAAGGGATAAAAAAATTGGAGAAGCGTTGGACAAAGTGTATAGAGCTCAAGGGAGACTACGTTGAAAAATAAAATGATTTTTTTATCAAAAAATCTGTGTTTTATTCCAAAAGTCACGGACTTATTGACCCGCCCTCGTAGTTTTTTTTTATTTATGTTTTACTATGGTCGACCAGACTCTGTCTTTGTCTAGTGTTAGGTTCTCAAAATATTTAAGTATCATCATTTATTACTAATAAATAAAGCTTCCGGATTACGCTAAATATAAAAGATACATACAAGATTAAACGTCCCGGCCTAATCAAAGTGGCAACTGTACTCGTAGTATTTTTATATAACAAGATAAATATCAGTTCTGATTTGATTTTGTGATAACAAAGATATTTATTTAACAATAGGAACAATTACGCGGTAAGTAAGTTTTGACTTACAGTTTCAGCCATATTAGACCGCGCAAACCTGAAGCTATAGATTAATTTATATAATTTTTAAATTGTGTTTGTCACTCGTACTGGGAAATAAATAGAGGTTTTAGCAAACTTAGGTTATTAAAATTTTAGAAAATTTATTATAACAGTTCTTGTTATAATATATTTTCTCAAACGGGATGAATCTCAGGGACTATAAGTTTAAAAGTTGCTAAAATATACCATTCTAGAAGGCAAATGCACGCTATTTATGGAAGTAGAACAAGTAGTGTGATTTTGTAGTAAGCTACATAATCAACTGATAAGCAAAATAATGATTGTAGACTGGTAGTAATTGCGAGAGACTATTATTTATACTAATTTACAGTCAAGGAATTGAATTGTTTTGACTTTGGCTATAAAGGTCGCTTTAATTTGCTGAGTTATGAAACTGATGAGTCAGTCTTGTTATTTTCTTGTCATTAGTCGTATTATATCGTATAACCCGGAATAAAAAAAAGAAGGATTTTATACAAATTATTTCAATAAATATTGAGATTTTGTTATTTGACAAAAGTGTATTATTACACAGGTTTTTCATGCAGTAAGGAAAATCCCACCAAAAACATTCTGTAAAAAACAAGCAAAGTCTCGATGGAGCTGCTTGTTTATCTCTAAAAAGTAATGAAATCTAGACAAAGTCGTGCCAAGTCTAAGGTTCCTTACTGCGAATTCTTTATTATTATAATTAATGTTGTGTGAAAATGATTAAATTACTAAAATGGCTAACAAAAAATAGGGGTTGGTGGTAAAAGGGTAAAAATTTAGGGTTGTATATATTTTATAAAATTTTAATATTTTTCTACCCTACCCCTACTCTACTCCTACCCTACCCCTACAATACCCTACCCCTAACCTACCCTACCCTATCCTACACATACCCTACCCCTACCCTACCCCCAAAAATTGTGAATCTAAACCATTCCCAGATCCCCTTGAACACACACAAAAAATTTCATCAAAATCGGTCCAGTCGTTTGAGAGAAGTTCAGTGACATACACACTCACAGAAGAATTATATATATAAAGATGTTGTGTTGAATATTTTTTGTAAAGGCGGTATGTCGATCTCTTATAGTTTAGTTGGGCTCTTGTGATTTCTAATCAGGGTCACCAAGTACTCCAGATCTTCGATTATCCTAGTTTTTTTAGTTTTCCCTTTATGTGGCCATCAAACCTAACTCTGTACCAAATTTCAGCTCTCTGAGTTTATGGGAAGTGCTAGTTATATTTTGATGATCATGAGTGAGTGAGTGAGTGAGTGAGTGTCATAAATGCGAACCTTTGCTTTCGCTTAACTTCGAAACTAAATGACCTACAGACTTGAAATTTTGGATTTTAAGTATGTGATTATAGCTTACTGGATGACGAAAATTTCTGCGTTCTGGTCTTATCCAGAGGTTCTCAAATAGGGGCCTGAAAACGCGGCGAAATGATTCCAGTAAAGGATGGTACGGCAGTGTTTGCTTCGCGCTCGACTTGGCAGGGCACTGGCCGTGCCCTTCGATTATTTAAATTGGATAACACAAGTTAGTGTTCTGAGCTAAGCTTATAAGCATAATGCTCTTTAAATTTAAAACGTAGCCATAACTCAGCATTTTTCGTTAGATAAAATGTAGCCTATGTCTTTATTTAACTAACTTACCAGGACCTGACGTCGTAGCATCCCTTTCGTCTATTTGAACATCGTCCTCAGATGCTTGATCGGGTGTAATTTCAACGGTTCTATAATAAATAATAAGTTATCAGTTCATATGAAATAGTAGGTATTCAGGTCAAATTCTATACATTTCCTAAAATATAAATAATAAAACGTTTTTTAGCACTAGATTCTTATTACACTTTTCATACAAAAAAATAGGGTAAAATAGCACAAACATGGCATCCTCTTAGTGTCAGATAAATTACACCAGGAGTTTACGGTCAGATCTCCTTTTAGTTCCTAGTCTTTAGACAACAGGGAATCTTTCCTTGTCGGTAATAATACTAGTAAATACTAGTCTGTTCAAACTACGAGCAATTCAAACTATTATTATTGTCTAGTTTCCTCTTGGATTAAGCATGTCGACCATTACAGTTAATGATTATGTAAATAGTAGTGTCCTTAACCATTACTATAAATAACGTTTATTACGATTGTGTTTAATGCATAAGTCACTAGGTATTATAATAAATATCAAATTTTATATTATTGCCTATATATATCTGTACATCAAAATGAAGTAACATAATCTAAATGAGATAAATACATACGGAAGGACTCTTGCCAAGTAGGCGGATCTACGCATCACTACATCTACGCATATTATGTATTTATTTATTGCATTGCACATGACTTAGATGCTAAATACATAACATGGGTAAGTATATAACTCTAACATTCATACCCTGACAGGCACTGCAACGTGGAAGAGAGAAAGGCAGATATTTTGTCACACAATAATATAATTATGTAATTCACTACGTAATTTATTTTAAATCGCATTTGTTTAGTAAATTACGTAAAGGACAAACCCGTTTCCCATACAATCTTGGGCCTGACGTTACAAGGCTGGGAATTGGCCATAAATTAAAGCATATTTAAAAGATTTATAAGCCCTATTTTCACAACTTTCTACACTGGGAAAGTTACTTAAATCAACCAATGAACTTATTTTATTTTATAACCTATATCATGCATTATTTTACAAAAATATACCATTTTGGTACTTTACCTGGATAAGATCTAGGTTCCTTTTCTATCTATAGGCAATATAGGTAATCACTTCAGCAAAGCAGTGAGAAAAATACAAAAATACAAATCTCATTATAAACGAAACGAAATGTGAGTGAATTGGAGTGAATGACAAATGACAATTAACTGTCATTGTCAGCTGATATTCTTAATAATAGTGTAGACTGTTATATCAGGAATTGAACTATTCAACTACCAAATAAACCTTTTTTCTTTCTTTCTTTCTTTCTTTCAAAATGTTCAATTGTTTTATCAATGATTACTTATTGAACTGCAAAGCTCGTGGAAAAAAATGTTAATTACATTCTTTAAGTTTTTTATATTTATATCAGGCTTTTAAAACGAATTATTTAGCTTATTCCTTAAAAATGCAATTGTAAAGAAGTATTACTATAAATCGATTTATTCCAAATCGATTAAAACTTTAAAAGCCCCGCTCTATGAAGTGACAGAGCGTTTACGGAGATAGTCACGTTTTAATTTATTTAGTTTAAATGTGTGTATAAAACGGTTTACAGAGACTGTTTAAGTATTAGAAAAACAATATGTATTTTATCCATTTTCTCCACTTGTCCATTGCCAATTAAACTATTCTTTAAAGAAAAAGGCAAGTAAAATAAAAGGGATTTTTTGGCATAATTTTATTTGTTGTAACGTCGGGCCCAAAACTGGGGTTCTCCTTTTCTTCTAAATATTCATTAATCGTATAATATTTTTTATCATTAAGTAACTCTTTAACCCTATACTTGACAATGTGCATTTAAATGCACACTGTCTTTAAAAAAATACTGAGCATAAACCAAGAGGTTTATTTATTTATTTTTTGTCCCCGTCGCGTAGTGTATTAGCTATATTTTAGTAAGATAATGATTTATGAACACTGAAACCACTAAATCGCTCAGTATGACGCAAGATGTCGGAGCCTGCGCAGGTGTCTACGACTTACATGGTAAAAATCGATTGAAATCCAATAAATTATCAAAAAATTCAAAAACAAATATATCTGAACTGTTACCTAAATAAACAAGCTTTTGAATAAATAATGTATCTTGACTAATTAAATCAGTTTTATTAGATTTTTTTTGGTGTAATTTTGCATGCATCTATTAATGCACATTACCAACTCATCAGCAGATTACCTATATATTATAGTGTGCATTTTAAGATACATTGCCAGGTTAGTAAATGTATTGGTTTTGTGAATATATGGTGTGATTTTTATGAAATTATTTTATATTTTTGCATATTTTGGAATTATTTGTTTTGTTTTATCTATACCTCAAAAAACCTAGCTTTAGTGCCTAAGCCTGGTGCTAGTTCGGACATTTATGAGAGTGATATTTTGCAAGATGAGCTCAATTACGCCACAAACACTGTTGCCGGAAGAGTAAAGAGAAGATACTTCAAGCTAGTTAGAATTTAATTCAATCGCTGAAGAAGTAATGGCGTTTCCTTTACAAACAATATCTTCCTCACTATCTGAGAATAAATGTAGATTTTCGATCGAAGATTCTAGAGATGGGAGGATCTGAACTAAGGAATGTCCAAAGTTATACTATACAAAACTAGCATGGCGTGGAAACAAGGACTACAGGAGCCTGAGAGCGGCAAAGGATTGATGCGTTCGAGATGTGGTGCTGGAGGCGTATGTTAAGGATACCCTGGACCATCATGCGCACTCATGCATCAATCCTTACACAGCTTCGTGTCCGAACCCGCCTATCGACAGTTTGTCAACAGCGCATATTATCCCATTTCGGCCACATAACTGATCATAGTTGGAAACACGGAGGGCAGACGAACCCGTGGACGGTCTCCAGCTAGATGGAGCAATCAAGTGAAAGGCTCATCCTCAACCAAGTTCTTCTCAGTAGTCAAAGATGCGTTGGACAGGCGCCAGTGGAGGCAGATAGCACAAAATAGATGTAGAACATCTAAACCCATCGATGACCACGATCCTCAGTCATGAGGGAGCGACCACAGGTGGAGCTAGATGTTTCTTCTTCTTACTCTCCTGGCCCAAACTCGTAGTCCTCACTCGCTTATATTACTTTACCAACTGTAACAAAATGATGGTCCTCATAAAAGTACGCGAGCTAATCATGAAAGAAATACATTAAAAATAAGCTCTGGAATTGTTAACAATTTCTAAGCTTACAGTGGTGAAAATATCTTCAGTTACAATATTTTTTCTGAAAACTAAGTGCGCATGGGCTCGGGTACAAAACTGGTATTGGTTTAAGCCAAAACAAGCTAGGTTTTCAATCAGTGCGTCCTACCAGTTATGACCTACGCTGCGGAAGCGTAGACAGTTACAGGAGAACTAGTTCAGATGTTCAAAGTCACTCGGCGAGCTATGGTAAGGGCTATGCTTGGTATCTCGTTAAGGGACAGGATATAAAACGAGCATATTTGTCAGAGGTCGAAAATTATCGACTTATCCTGAAGAATAACCACGCTGAAGAGGCTGTGGACTAGTCACGTCTGCCGTAGAACCGACAACCGTTAAAGCAGACGAATTTTGGAGTAGAGACCGCGTTTAGGCAAGCTTACTGTAGGACGCCATGCGACTCGATGGACTGATGACCTTAGGAAAACATTTAGCAGCGGCTGGATGGGGAAAGCCTAGGTTTGACAATTGTGGAGTTACTTGAAGGAAGCCTATCTTCAGCAGACAGTCAAACAAAAACTAAGTACACAGCTATATTTCGTAATTTTTTTCACTTCTATGGAATTGATGCATAGTTATTCAGGAATAATACACTGTTTTGTGGTAGATTTTAATAAATTAAGTTAGATTTCTATAAAATATACTATGTTTTAAAGTATCCCTGCATATGGCAATGTGCACTTTAATGCACACGCGTTTTTAATAGTGGAACTCTACTAAGCTGGCAATGTGCACATAGAGATACATGCTATTTTTCAAAAATATACACCAAAAAATTTTTTTTGTATTTTTTCTATTATTTTGACTTATCCTTAATACAATATTTATGGTTGAAATAACAAATTTTAACCAAAAAAATCTTTGCCAAGTATAGGGTAGTTTCATAAATTTAGGGAAATTATTTTCATTTTTTATATAGTTTGGGAGTTTATTATAAATTTTTATTGACATAGGGTATGGTCCAGAACTATGCAATTTCAACTTCGAGCTTATTTGTACAAGATTATTTTTGTACTTGTTTCGTGGAAGGTTATGTCTACGAATGTCACTTATTTTTGAATATAAAAGAGGATTTTTTCTAATGAATTTACAAGTTTCAAATATGTAGATGCATGGTAAAGTTAACAATTTCAATTTTCTAAAGAAAGGTTTACAGCTTTCCGTTTGTTTAATATTAGTAAAATACGAATACATTTCTTTTGAAGTATTAACAAATCATGTGCATTAGTACTATTGCCCCAGAGCATTATACCATAACTTAACCAGGAGTACGCGTAGGCATAATACATTGTGATACCGGTATTCATATTGGTTGTCTTTTTTATTTCTCTGAGTGCGTAAATAAATTTAGATAATTTAGTTTTAATTGTCTCTACGTGGGCTTTCCAATTTATATTTGAGTCTATAACTACACCTAATAGGGAAAATGAATGAACTGATTCTATTTTTATATTGTTATATGTTATATTCATATCTAGCTCTGTTTTTTGTCGGGGTCTGAATTGCATTAATTTAGTTTTTGTAAAATTTATTTCAAGATTATGATCGTTCATCCATTCTACAATTTGATTTATAGTATGTACGATTTTTGTGTCTAAATTTAGACCGTTTCTACAAGGTATTACGAGAGAAAAGCCGTTAGCAAACATGACACAGGTTTCACTAATCGTTTTTGGGAGGTCGTTAATGTAGATTATGAAGAGTGCACACCCAAGCACGCTACCCTTCGGGATAGAACAGTCTACTGAACGTATTTGAGATCTGACGGACTTGCCTTCCCGAGACTCCGCATCAACAGTTTGTTTTTGATTATTTAGAAATGATTTAAACCATTCGTGGGCTATATCCCTTACTCCAATTCCGTAAAGTTTATTTAAGAGGATATAAAATGACACTTTTTCGTATGCTTTCGTCATATCGAATAGGAAGTATACCTATAGCATAACTTTTATCATTAATTATGTTTAATATAGCATTAATATATTTGGAAGTAGCCAATGTAGTTGAGTGGTTTTTACGAAATCCATTTTGATAATCATCAAAAACATTATTATTTTCGCAGAAGGAATAGAGACGTTTAAACATGGCTTTCTAGTATATTTTTGACATGACGGGTAGAAGCGAGATAGGACGATAGTTATTAGGGTTCGTTTTAGGGTTTTTTTATGTATCGGTTTAATTACATTAGTATGTTGTTTATTAATTTAATTACTTAATTATTAAAATTGTAAAATGTCCCATTTACGAATATAATTATTGTTTATTAATTAATTCAATTATTAAAATTGTAAAATATCTGATTTTAAAAATATAATTTTAGACCAAAAAAATACCAACACATTATGGGCCTCATTTTGAAGTTTCGAATACGCTCGCTCGTAAGGGTGGTCACGGCTTGTAGATGCAGATGCAACGACTTTGTTTCCTGTTAACAAATGAATCGATAATAATATGTAAAAAACAATCAATTTTTATCAATTATTTAATGCTACATGTAAAACCTACTAGCTTTTGCCGGCGACTTCGTTGGCAGATAAAATGTTACCAATGTTATACTCTGGCCTCTTACCTACTATACATTAAAACAATGTCGATCCTTTACAATTTGAAAACACACATATTGATACCAGGGGAACGGTAAATTTTTCCGGGTTCTTAAATATGTAGTCTTTATGCTATTCCTTACCATCTCTCTGTCACATTTAATTCAAATTTGTTCAGCCGTTTTGGCGGGATTGAGCAACAAACTTTTATCCAAACATTTATATTTAAAATATAAGTAAGATTTAAAACATAGAGGATTGAATACTGATTTAAACTTTCATGGTCACTGTCAAAAAAATTTAAAACTTGAACAACAACTAGTTCTTACTACCTATATAAACTATTCGTGTTTTTATCTTATAAGATCATCATCTTTTCACATGTATGCTTATGTGTTTTTCAGAATGAGGTAGTTTTAAAGAAAATCTTATAGTGTTCATTTATTATATATAATAGGGGTTAAAGTATGAAATTGCCGATTATTTTCCCACTTCTTATTTTTATTATAGATCTTAAGTATAGTCGTATTATTGCGTAATTCTTTTTGTATTGTATCAAAAACTAAATAACGTAACTTTTGACTAAAAAAAAATGCAATACTAGTGCCTATTACTTCAAAGGAAGTCGTTGAAAGGACCCCTTACAATGTGTCAGCTGACCTTCTTGCTTCAATTAAGTATATTTGTATTATATACTTTGATTTTCAGAAATTTAAATACTATAATGCGTAGCTTTATAACCATCTTACTTTTACCTTTAATTGCATCGAAAACGGATTAGGCGTTTTTAAAAAAACTAAAAAATTGTTAGTATGCAAAAATGACTTTTCTCGATTTCGTCCATACAAAACGGCAATTTCATACTTTAACACCTAATACCTAAGTTTTTACTAAAAGTGTTGTTTACTGTAACGTAGCTGATTTATATGCCGACTACTTTTAAACTTTCGCGTTGCATAGTTAGTTAGGTAGTTTGACTTAAATTTTCCGCACTTAGCCTCTTCAGTTGGGCCTTTGTACGTGATTAAAATTTATGTTTTATTCAAACCATTTTAGGTCAATCCAGAAATTAACTAGGCCTCGTATATCTTTGAGTGCCTCTTGTATGGACTGAGATTCCTTAAGGAATTCTGTCCGTTGTGTATACGCTTTTACACTGTGCTATCACATGCTCTGGTGTTTTCTCCTCAACCAGACATCCCCTACAAAGAGGACTATCTGTTACGCATACGTTTTTACTAAAAGTGTTGTTTACTATATTGTAGCTGATTTATATGCTGACTACTTTTAAACTTTCGCGTTGCATAATTATTTGAATGATAACTGGACTGACACACCATTTGACGCGATCACCATATGACTAACTCACCATTTGGCGCCAGAGGTATACTTAATACATACCTTCGTCCAAGTTGACGGTTGCGTAAATTTCGGATGCCGTATCTCCACTATCATGCCTGCCTACGGGATGAGGAATTTCAGGCAGGCTCCGTTGACTATTTTGGGTCGATGCTCTATATTGAACAAATTAAACAATTAATGTTCTTATCCTGTGGCTTAAATGGGTATATTATATCTTTATTATATCATCAACTAAACACAACTATTATCTACCCCACATGAATCATGCTGCAAATGAATTAAAACTAAAACAGGTAAGATTCTGTTAATACTCGAAATACCTACATAGAGTAATTTTTATTTGGTTTATTATATATTATATTATATATATATTATATTTATTATATTATATGAGATTTGATAGAAGAAAATAATAATAGAAAATAAAACAGTTACCAAAAAGAATACTTCTTTCTTGAACTTGTATGCAAGTTTTTTTCCTATCTTATTAGCTCATTATAGCCTTGTAAATGTATATATATTTTAGGAATATTATTAATTATGAAACAATTGATGGTAACATAATAAAAAGCAATTACTCTTTCAGCATCTTACCAAGTCAGAACTTATTTATATGGGGCTAAATAGATTAATGTAGTAAAAATTAATAGGCCTTTGTTTTTGGTATGGAGACCTCATATAAAGAAAAAAAATCCTTTCTTAAAATACTTGGAAATATGCTCATCTAACTGCTTATTCTAGCAAAGTAGGAAATTGTTTTGACTAAAATTATGGGTTATTGTTATGGCGTTTACCAAAAAAACATGTGGCTCTTAAAGTTTTTTTTACAAAACTATCACCATTAGGATCCAAAGTGAAGACTAACACTCTAGAATGAAATAGGTACTATCTTAGTCATTCATTACAAAAGAAATGTTTACTATTACTACATACTTTTATAGTCTAATTAATAATAGATTTTAAAATTAAGGAAATAGAGGTATATTCAATATCTATGAACCAAGTCAAGTTAATAAATAAAATGGTTAATAGGGTTAATGCTTATATTTAAAATATTAGTAAATAAAATTCTAAATGAACAGTTAAATGTTCTGATTATAAAATGTTATTACAAAGTTATTAGCCCAACGGTTAAGTATGTCTAAACATGCTGTGTAGCTGGTCTAGAACAAACCGCTTGATAGAGGCTGGAGTGGTGGGTGTTGGAGATGGTACCTCCTCATCAAAATGAATTTTGACTACACCGGCTGTACCCACCAACTCATTTCTGTTAAATTAAACATGTTCTTGTATTATACATAATAATAAACAACGAAATCTTATAACAAATAAGAGGCAAGTAAATATGCATTTGATAGACAATGAAAGTTTCAAGCACATTTAAAAATCTTTAATTCTAGTTGCATCTTTGTAAAAAGTGAAAATGATTCAGGGCAGTAAGTTATACATCTAACTAAATAATACCCTAGCTTATTAGCTAGAGTTTAATAAATAAATATATCTAGTATGTTGGGGTCATACTGATGATGTTTTTCTAGTTTTTTGTAATCTACAATTTCTTTAAACATTTGCTGAGTATTAGAAATAGAACAAAAACTTACTAATCATTTAGATAGAAATGCAAGCTAGGTATATTCTTATTTTGTTTAATCTAGGGAATAAGCCTATCCTGTAGACAAAAAATAACTATAAATTTGTATCAGTGACTATAGTTCAACCAACTTGCAACTATATTTTGGTTAAATTCTGATTAAGCCAGACAACATTCTGCACTATAAAATTATGCTTACAACTTTAATGGGTTGGCTGAATGATGTCACTAATTAATCCCTCGATCGTGAGTTATTCCAGACACAATTGAAATCAATTGTTATCGTGGCGCCCGAGTGCCTCCTGGGGGTTGAGGGATTAATAATAGAACAAACTTATCTACATATTACAACTTTAATATTCTTCATGAGGAGCATTGTTAATTTCGAGTTAATTGTCTAAGGCCTTAGTTGAAAATTTAAACTTATTAAAATAACCTGAGGATCTAGTTCGAGCGCAGCGCAGTTTCAGTATACTACTCTTGTATATTACAATAACAGTGTGCAAGAATTGATGAGTGAAAAAATATTTATTATACCAAAAAAGTGCCCAACTAAAGTGAACACACTATGTTCAGGAACTAATAGAGGCTTACTAGGGGAACAATAATTACAAATAGATATTTAAAAAAATTTAATTTATGGCCTAAGATACCAATCTGACGCAGTGACTATTACAAGAAATAAGCAATATTACAAGTTATATTATAACTAATCAAAAAATACTTACTTCTGGTTGGAATTTTTGCATCCGCAAACACATAGTGATAGAACTGATACAAGAGTGACAAGCACCCCTACACTTAGTGCTATCTCCACTAGAGTATACATTACAAAAGTTTCTCAATGTATTGAAAAACGACGGTGTAGCCTTGTATATTCCATCACAAGCGAAGTCACTTTAAGTCACTCCTATAAAAAGTAACGCTTCAGGAACACTACTTTCTTCCATTTGAATTAAAACTTATAAAATGTAGGGCAATTGGCAACCGATATGCTGTGAAGTATACACCTATGTATTAATGTATTAAAATCACTATTAATGTACATTAATGGACACGTTTTATCTATTTAAGCTCTGAAAGTTAGATTTTTTTAGAAAAGCGAAGAAACAGAAAAACATTGTATGTATGTACGTCCTGAAGATACGATAAATAATACAGCACAGCACAGATTAAAAATATTAATCATTATCACTAAGTTTGACATTGCAATTATCATTGCCAGTTAAAAATATTATGCAATCATTGCGATTCTGCCTGGATTTTAACCTTTGATTATTTATCCAACTTTAACCTTTGATTATTTATCCAATTGAAATGCTCTAAGATTTTAACTATAAAAAATATTAATAGGCCATTTCAAATCAAAATAATTTTTGTTTGGCTAAGAATTCTAATTAAAAATTAATGTTATTATAAAAACATGGAATTCTTTTTCCAAAAGTAGTCATATGTTTATTGATTAGTGTTACATTTTCATCGCATTTCAATCTTTTTCGTCATCATGGATACGTTAAAAATTCGAGTAATTATGGAATATGAGTACCGTCGTGGCAGCAACGTGGCACAAGCGGCACGCAACATCAACGACGTTTACGGAGCTCACACTACAAACCAACGCACCACCTGTTATTGGTTTGCTTGCTTCCATTCTGGAAATTTTGACCTGAAAAATGAACCTCGCGGTCGTCCGAAGAATTTGGTCGACAATGATGAATTAAAGGCGATTGTGGAAGCTGATGATACACAATCTACGACTGAATTAGCAGCAGCTTTCGACGTTAGCGTCAAAACAATATTGGTCCATTTGCGTGACATTGGCAAGGTAAAAAAGCTTAAAAAATGGGTGCCCCACGAACTTAATGATCGCCAGCGCAAAGTACCTACGCGTCAAGACGTGCCTTTCTGCTCAATAGCCACATAAATGAAGGAATTTTGAACCGCATTGTTACCTGCGATGAAAAATGGATTCTGTTTGATAACCGCAAGCGCTCAGCAAGTTGGTTGGATCCTGGTTCAGCACCTAAGCAATGCCCTAAACAACAACTTACCCCTAGAAAAGTGATGGTCACTGTTTGGTGGTCTAGCGCCGGTGTGATTCATCACAGCTTCTTACCAAACGGGGTGAGCATTACTGTAGATGTGTACTGTGCAGAAACGAACACAATGATGGAGAAGCTGGCACATCTCCAACCAGCATTGGTAAATCGCTCGTCTCCGCTGCTCCTGCACGACAACGCGCGACCTCATACTGCACAGCAGACGGTCTCCAAGTTGCAAGAACTGGGGTTGGAAGCTCTCCGTTATCCGCCCTACTCACCAGACCTTGCGCCTACAGCCTACTAGATTTTCCAGAATTTGGATAACTTCTTGGCAAGACAAAAATTCAATACTCGAGGAGCAGTACAAAATGCCTTTGAAGAATTTGTTGCCTCCCGTCCAGCTGATTTCTTTATAAGGGCATCAATAAACTGCCACTGTATTGGCAAAGATACATTGATTGCATGGATGATTATTACTTCGAATAAATATTACATGACAAAAATTCGTTTAAGTTTTTTCATACAAAACGGCAATTTCATAGGTAAAGACCTAATATTAAGTTTAGGATTTGCGGGGAAAATAAAAAAAATAAGACGTACTTTATTCTTTTGTTAATCCCTCAACCCCCAGGAGGCACACGCGTGCCGCGATAACAATTGATTTCAATTGTGTCTGGAATAACTCACGATCGAGGGATTAATTAGTGTGGTATTATTATATGGTTATAGTTATTATAACAACGTGACCAGTGAATAAGTTAAATTAATTAAAGTGAGAAATAAAGAGCTTGCAACTACCATCTGGTTCAAACCATAAACGTAGAATGTTCAAACATAGAATGTCTACCATTGTCGCATTTCAATGACTTAGGTTAGGAGCAGCTCCCTTTTTAAGGCACTGGGAGTCCCACATACCGCCCTGCCCTCCCACGGGGCAGTGGTGAACTGGTGATGATGTGTAACGCATTTTCCTCGCGTAAATTTAAAAAAAAAGGTAGGATGGCTCACGGATTTCAATATTAACCTGCACTCTAAAACAATAGCGCTAAGATTACTTTTTCTCTGCCAAATGGAAAAGTAGGAAAACGAGCCAAGGAGATAACTAAAATAGTAGTGTGTCCTTGTCTAGCAAGTATGTTATGGAGAAGGGTATCCACGCTATAAGTAATTTATGATAATAAGTTTTTTTAATTAAGAAATGATCGGGTTTTTTACACTGTCTAAAATTGCATATTTTGATGGTTGATATTTAATAATGATAGCTTATTAATTAATCCTCAAAATGTATGATATTATTATTTATGATCCAAACATGAACTTAAATACTAATTAAAAATCATTACTTTAAGCCACTGCTGGGACTTGAACCTGCAACCTCATAGTGTGAGTCAAGCATTTTTCCAATTGGGCTACCACGGCTCATAAATTATTAAATAAAAATATTTTGTTAGATTTTACTCTATGTGTATTTTTTTATTGCTGTACAGGATACCTAAGGATGAACCTATTGCTGGAAAGTGGAAAGAAACGTTGCAAAAAAATATTTGTTACCCAGCAATGGCAGCAAATTCTTCGAAAAAATATCAATTTTATCCTCTCTTAAATGATATTGCTCATCATTCAGTACAATCACTTACAAACAGATAATTAAGCTTATGATAAAAACGTACGCCAACGAAGATACTCTTAAAATGACGGGGAAACAACTGACGATGCGACAACGGCTGCATACAATAATTTTATTCAATAACGTTTAAATTTCTAATAAATTTTTGTCATTGATTTCTTGTTTTATTTCCTTTGCTCCGATTCGGTCCTAAACGAGTCTACTACCACTTCAACTTAACGATCCACTTTAACTCTCCTATTCCACAATAGTAAAGAACACACCTAAATAAATAAAGATAAATAGCATGGGCTAGCAGGTGACTATTAGTGCGTAAAATCCGTTTTAGATAGTTTTTAATTCAATAAGTATTTATCAATCCAGTAAGGCTATCCGAGAAGATAATATTTTATGGACACCGTATTAGAAAAGGAGGCACTTCTACTTTCGAACCTCTCTCTCGGCTCGTTTTTTTTGAGATACTGCGCAGTCCAGCTTAAGTGTAGGTTCATGGGATGGCTAAGAGATAAGTAATTAGATTGAGTTATTTTTGTTCAAATAAGTATGTCAACAATGCTGCATCAACTCTTATTGGAACATATTTAAACGAATAAAATTCAAAACTTTTTAATATAACTATCTTTAACAGTAGTTTCTTGAGCTATTTCTGGCCCCATCTAAGTAGCACTCCTAGCATTTGCTCAATTTTCTGAAACGTTCTGGCTGATATTGTCTAGTCTCCTAAAATGTCCAATGTGCCAAAGAGTCCAGTGTCCTATAACGTCCAGGTCCAGGTATTAAAAGGTCTATTCGCTAAAATGTATAGTGTATCCATAGATTTAATATACTGGTGTCAAAAGGTCTAGTTACTATAATGTCTATCTATGTATTGATTTGGGACCTTTCCTAAATCCCTACTTAAATCTATATAAATTAAAATTAAGATTAGTAATTTATTAATTTGTTAATTAATTCATACAATTTAATAATAATATTTAATAATTATGATTAATAAAGTAATTATTAATAATAAATGAATTAATTAATTGATTTTTAATAAATAAATAAATAAATAAATAATATACCTGGTATTTACAAAAGTAGAAAAACATTTTATGATTTGTATAGTCTAAAAGCTGAATCTCAAAACCACAACATTATAGACCATGTTAAAAAATACTCCAAATTATTTAAAATAGTATGCGCCAAAGCAAAGTCAATTTATCTTCATAATTTAATTTCGGCTTCCAAAAATAAAGCGAAAACTACTTGGAATATTATAAATAAAGAAACATGTAGACTAAAACCAAGCAATCCTGCTTACTCTCTCAAATTAGGGGATAAGTTAATAAACACGAGCACAGAGGTTGCGAATACATTTGAGATTTTTTTTTCAAACATAGCTTCCTCCACTACTGAAGGGCTTGCTTCTTCCGCTGATCTAGCTGAATCCCTTCTCAAGTCGGCTGTCGATGAGTGCAAATTTTCATTTAATTTTAGACATATAAACCCTGATTTAATTATAAAAACTTTTAGAGAATTGAATATGAAAAAAACTGAAGATCTTTGGGGAATTTCCGTTCATATTATCAATACAATTATAAATTCAATAGCCCCTCATCTCGCAATAATTTTCAACAAATGTATTGATGATAGACAGTTTCCAACTTTAATGAAGTTTAGCAAAATTATTCCATTATATAAATCCGGCGAGAAATGTGATCCCGCAAATTTTCGACCAATATCTATCTTGCCAGTACTAAGTAAAATATTTGAAAAAATTATGTTTAGTCAACTTTTATCGCACTTTAGTTTGAATAAATTATTACATCACAATCAAAATGGATTCAGGAAAGGTAGAAATACCACTGATGCGGGAGTAGCACTTCTAAAACACGTATTCGATGCTTGGGAGAGTAGGTTAGATGCTATAGGTGTTTTTTGTGACCTTTCAAAGGCATTTGATTGTGTGGACCATAAAACGTTAATTAAAAAACTCAGACATTATGGTGTTTCGGATGATTCGTTAGATTTAATTAACTCATATCTCACAGGTAGAACACAAAAAGTTTGCATTGATGGAACTGAGTCTTCAGGGTCGGCCCTTATCATGGGTGTCCCTCAGGGATCAGTATTAGGACCCTTGCTATTTTTAATATACATTAACGACCTTCGATATTATATGTATAATCTTTGTGAGATGGTATTGTTTGCAGATGACACTTCAATAAATTTTAAAATTAAGAGGGGCGAATTATCATTTGACGATGTTAACAATACCCTCTCTAAATTATTGCATTGGTTTGCTACGAATAATCTTTTGCTTAATGCAAGAAAAACAAAATGTGTTAAATTTACTTTGCCTAATGTAAGGTTTTCCGCCACAAATGTTATTGTAAAAGATGAGCCATTAGACACAGTAGACTCCTCTACCTTTTTAGGTATAACTGTAGACTCTCGACTGCAATGGGGTGCTCATAACAGGTCTCTGTCTGGAAGACTTAGTTCTGCTGCTTATGCTGTGCGAAAGATAAGACAATTGACTGATGTTGGAACGGCAAGATTAGTATATTTTAGCTACTTTCACAGTATAATGTCATACGGAATTTTGTTATGGGGCTCAGCGGCAGATATTGAGTCTATTTTTATATTGCAAAAACGTGCTGTGCGGGCTATTTACGGCCTTAGACCCCGTGACTCTCTGAGAGAGCTATTCAAAGAGATCAACATACTAACAGTTGCATCTCAATACATTTTCGAAAACATTATGTACGTCCGTAAAAACCTCGAATTTTTTGTCAAAAATAGTGACGTACACAATTTCAATACCCGAAATAAAGATAAACTTGCCGTTCCAGGATTCAGACTGCGAAAAGTAGGTAATTCGTTCATGGGAAATTGTATCCGTATTTTCAACAAATTGCCACTGTCAATTGCTGACCTCCCTGTACATAAATTCAAATCATATATCAAAGTTGTTTTAATGAAAAAGGGCTATTACACTATTGATGATTATATAAATGATAGGAACGTTTGGCTATAAATTGTATCAGCTCGCACTGGCATATATCTTATGTAAACATGTTTATTTAAAAAGAGGCTGACAATAGTGTCCGAGTTTCTTGCGCTGCTTCTTCTCGGCACTAGCCCACATTTGTCCCGAAGCAGTGGTAGGTTAAATATTGGGACGTGTAAAAGCGCCTCCAGGGGCCTATTTGCAGAAATAAAACTGATTTTAACTGATTTTTAACTATATAAATAAATAAATAAACTATTTTACTATTAAATATTTTCAATAAATAAAAAATATATATAAATTTATTTATTAATAATCACTTAATTTATACATTTATTATTATTAATTAATTAATTAAAATCATTTAATATTATTATAAATTGTATGAAATAAATTAACAAATTAATAAATTACCCAAAGGTTGTCTGGTAGAGATTGCTCACAGACAGACTTGTTGGAGACATGGAGACTATAAAATTAGACTAAAGAAAAAAGGAGCTAATAGTAAATAAAAAAAAAGCCTTGTGTATTTTTCCCATTCGCGACATTGGCGGAATCGTGTGTCCATAGAGGAAAGTAATATAATATGCGTGTGGCTCGGGCAAAAAATACTGCTGTCGCCATATACTAAAAGAAGAAGAAGAAAGGAGAACCATCTTGCATGGGGGACAAGTTGAAAAAGTGTTTTTATTGTGATAAAGTGGTGGCATTGTCATAATAAAAGTGAGAAACAAGGAAAGCAAGCGCTCCTATTTGACTCTGATCCACGTTGTCGCATAAAACTATTGTGATCATTGAAATGTATAAACCACCCATATATTTCAATGAGTTAGGTTAGTTTAGGTTAAGTTAATGTGTAAGTAAGTATTTATGATATTATAGTAGAATTCCCACTTATGACTGGCAGCATGGTCTCAAACTTTAGCCGGTTCCGAAAGGAAAAAATAAAGAAAAGTAGGGTTGCCCAGCTATCGATATGTCAATATCGATATTGAAAATAATTTAATACTATTGGTAGACCGCCAAATTGAGTCGTCGCCTGCGGGGTTCAGGGGCGCGGGGGGAGAAAGAGTAGAAAAGAAACCACGAGAGTGCACCTACCACCCGCACTCCGCCCTGTTCCTGCTCTTGTCCTGCCTGGTCTCAAGTTTTTAGCGGTTGACCTATAAAGAAGTTTTAAAGTTTTATTTATTCACTTCGAACGGAAGTTAGAAACAAAAAAGCTCTATAGAATTTAGTTAATGGTATATCTTGATTGTATATGGTTGAGTGAATGTCAGGTCAGCTGAACCATGAAGTGTATCGCATTGGATGAATGAATGAATAGTCATTAAACACGTTTAAGCTTCCCTTTTCGGGGTGAACTGGAGCCCAAGCAAGGATAGCCCTGTCTTTCAGGCCTCCAGGTCTCCTGCACACGGATCTACGGTAGACATGTCTTTTTTTATTTAAATATATTTCTTGGTGTTCGTTACCATGTGTGTGTGTGTGTGTGTGTGTGTGTGTGTGTGTGTGTGTGTGTGTGTGTGTGTGGTTTTCGAAACATCACCATAAGTAGTGATTGCTGGGCACGTTCGGATGTTAAAAGTGTGGTATAGCAAGCTCCACCCCATGCCTTCAAAGAGTAACATTTAATTGATTGAACCAATGAATAGTACACAGTTTTAACAATGGCGGTTTTAATGTGCTCCTAAGTTTTTTAAAGACCCATGTGATTTTATGGATGCGAGAAGACATAACATCAATTTGGAAGCTCCACGATGATGTTTCGTTCAGTCTGATGTTTTGCACAGGTTTGTATTTTTAAATGCCAGTCGCTTGCCGTTGGTTCAGAAGATTTTATAATGGAAAAGGTTATTTAATTTGATTTATTGATATTTAAGGTCAAAACGTTTTCGTTAAACCAGAGTGATACTTGACGAATTCTTTCTTCAGCTAAAGAGTGAACCTCACCCCAAGTCCTTCCCTGAAAAATAAGCGCCGTGTCGTCTGCGTACAAAAACATTTGGCCATTTAATAGTTGATATTTGCAGAGTTCATTTATGTAAATCAAGAAAAAAACTCGGGCCCAGGATACTGCCTTGTGGAATTCCACACGTCACAGGCAATGCGCCGCTGACATAATCTTTTATTTTCACTTACTGTTAGTTAAAAAGTCTTTAAAAAGTTTCAGTGCATGCTATCTGTTGCCAAACATTTCTAGTTTCTTTAAAAGAATGTAGAGACCATGTCGGAAAGCTTTGGTCAAGTCCAGGAAAACTCTGATACATTTGCGCCCATCATCCAAATCATGTGCTATTCGAGTTGTGGGTTCAGTTACTGCATCGCTAGTATCAATATTGCTAGCTCTAGTTATACCATCAATTTGACAAAATAACAAAATTAATGTTTATTAAAAGCAATAGTAACAATTCTATCAATGTACTAAATTAAAACTTTCGAAAATTCGAAACTTTTTGTTGCCCGACCCGGGGATCGAACCTGGGACCCCGAGATCTTGGCCCGGTATTTAAACCACTAGACCAACGGGGCGTTGTAATATCAGTATTTATACTTGAATAATTATGTCTCAGGTGGGACTCAAACCCGCATCACATTTTCACTTTGTTATATAGATGTATTATTTTCAAAACACGCAAGATAAAAGTTAATAAACATATTACGATGGTTTCTCTAATATCCTTAACAGAGGTAATACTTAGTTAGGATCGATATTATGTCAATACTTTCAATGCGTCACCTGTAGTTCGATAGTACTTTTTTTTGGATCTGGATGTTTCGTCTATCGTCAGTATATCTACTATCGATAGTTTAGATTAGAAGGCTAGCATCTCTATCATCCTTCCTACATCAATCAAACTGAATGAAAATTAAAACGACCGTTGGAGGCAAAGTTAGCTACCTACCTACCTAGCTACCTAGCAACCTAGGTACTTAGTCCAATTTTTCTGTGATTAAATACATAAAATATATCAACAAGCTAGTAACTCCATCAAAAAAATGTGTATCGTCAATGGTTAGTTGATGATGGTAACCTCAATTCTTGCCGGTCAAGAAATGGAGTCCAAAAGCGAAATATTTTCCCAAAGACTGATTGTAGCAGTGATCTGGAATTTGTGTCTTCAAAGTCTTCTCGCTGTTATTCTAGTTTTCTTAATTCAAATTGATTTATTGCACCCCGTGTCATGGATTTCATCAACAATTCAAGATATTTTTGGTTGGAAAATGGGACTGAATATTGTACTTCTAGCCTTGGTATCATTTTTTCAAGCATATATTTATGGAAATTATTACATGATGCCTATGCCTAAATACTTCACAAGATTTTCTATGTTTTTAAACATGTTTTCTGTTCAAAATATCACATTCAGTGTGTTGTATGCATTGAGTGGTTATTTTACTATGAGTTTATACTCTTCATTAGCAAAAAGCAACTTTAATATATTAAAGAAAAAATGTGAAAACTATGATGGCCAATGTCTTATAGAGCAAAGCTTATTTCTGCAGTTTGGAGGCATGTGGATTGGTTTATATTATTTCTTGAATGGTCACATATTTGGTACTACACCTTTGCTATTTCCACACGTGTATCAAGATAAGTTTCAGCAGTTAAAGTTGTCTGTAAGTAATATTTTGTCAATGGGATTTAAGAATTCTTTTGTGCCTGTAATGTATTTCAGTTTGTTTTATTACATTTGGGGTAATAAACCTAGAAGTGTTGTGTCTGAAGTCTACGGCCTGTTTTTAGAAGATCCTCCTCTAGATAATATGCTGAATTTGATTGGATCTGGAATCTGGATTGGGCTATGGTTTTACACTAGCTTATTCTTAATATCTGTGTACACAATGAGAACAATTTTTAATATCATTCTGACTGAGCCTATGAAGTTTCCTATTGAGTCAGATTCATGTCTGACACTGAATGATGCACTAGCACTAAGATACCAATTCAATGGCTATTTGGGAGCCTCAGATTTAAGAATTATGGCAATGACCGACCCAGTCAGGCGACAACATATTTTTACTCTTTCTCAACCTGGAGGACATCCAAGAAACTGGCACAATCTGCTAGATAAATGTCTTACAATAATAAATGAGTTTAGCAAAGAACTTGAGAATATTAATGGAGATGGAAAACCTACAGAGAATGAAAATGCAGCCAAACGAAACATTTTAAATGTGACACCCCGTGTTGGCCTTTACTCCAACAATATGAGAAATATGGCTCAATCGCCTGAGTTATTACATTTGAAAGATAACAACAGAAATAAGGAAGAAGATACTTTTGCAGATGTTGCTAAGGAAGAGTTTAATAATTTCATACATAAAATATGCCAAAAGCCTGGAATAAACTATTTCTTTGGAGAACTTACAGACACCAAGTTGAAATTTTTGCTGATGCAAGCACAACCAGTTATGTGGACTTGTGAAGGATTAGCATTTATAGCTGCCTCCTCTTTAAAGGAAGATAATTACGGAGTGGTGCAAAATGATTTACCTATTGTGATATCAACTATGATTAATCTTAAACATAGCATTGACAAGCTCTCAAAACCTGGCCTTATTCACCGGAAGCACATTCTCAATGATGTATTTGCAATCAAAATTAAATCTGCCCTCATTTCATCTATTAAAAGAAGTATTTATAAGATTGTAATGACTTTCTCAAAGTACATCCATGAAATACCTTTAGACTCAGATGTGCAAATAGCCTTGCAGCCGTTTTTATTATGTAAGGAAGCTTAACTTAGTACACTTATGGATTAGAATAAATAATTTCTTTGTCAATTTAAATGTTTTATTGTCTTGATAACTGTAAGATTGAGAGTTGTCTAATTCTAATTTAGAGTAATAAATAAAAACACGTCTTTAATGTAAACATATATTAATAATTGTTTTATAATTAAAACAACTAATTAACTAGCCTAATACATACTTTTATAGCATGATGACTAGAACATTTAAAATCATTCTTTATTCAACAGACTATATAAAAAAAATAGATTAATGCTTGGACGATTGTTATTTCAAATTCAAATAGAATTCAAAATACATTTAGATTTTTCAATTTGATGACGTCAAGATTTCAAACTTTTATTATGAATTTTTAGCATATTGAGCTAAAGATTATAAAAAGATGCATGGAAAATAGTTTAGTAGGTACTAAGTTCATACCATGTTATCATAACTGTTTTTTTCTTGTACTTATCTTTGTTTATATCTAATACCCTTGAACTTCTGCTTCTGAAGTGTCACTCAAGTTGGAAGGAGTATGGATCTATTTCTCTGGTCTACAGTAGTTTAAAGTAAGGTGTCTTCATCGCGTAGGTCGCTGCTTAACAAAAGAGATCGTTGGCTGGCTGCGCCGAGCAACGCTGTTCGTTCAGCTGACGATGTGCCCGATTCGTAACTTAGAGATGCTGAAAACAAGACATTTCATTAGAAATATTGACATATTTTCTCTCTCTCATAAGTAATTTAAAAAATATCATTTTTCTTTCATTTAATAGCAAATTTTAGATGAATTTTTAAATTTAATAAATTTAGACAAAAAATATGTATTTTCATAGAAAAATAACAATTGAAAGGAAACATTGCAGAGGAATCAATGATTTGAAGTTTTCAGTTCTTGATGTTGAAAAAAGTTACTTATTTACAATTTTATCACAGAAGGAAGTTTTACATCACCGATAGGTACATTAGATTATCCTTGTGGTAGTGTTAGGCCGAGGCGACCGTACAAATATTTGACAAGTGGAGTTGTTATGTTGATGGTCTAAAATGAGCAAAGTAAAGTAAAAACTACTATAAACTTATTTAAAATAATTGCTAAATCCAAAATTTTTATACCCAGACTTCTATATTTATCGAATTTTGAAATAGACTAATATACAAATTTTTCATACAGGTTTGGCACAAGATCAATGTAAAAATCTTTGTATAGGAAGTTAAAAAAGCAATGGAGAACTTTAGAGTTAAAATTTAGTGGCAGGTCATGCCATTGTCGCGGCTTGGCCTTTACTCACAGGCAAATTTTAAGAATACACTATTTTAAAAAAAACTGTCTTTATCGATGTAATATCGAAGTCTTGATTACTCTGTAACACGAAGCTCGTATTTACGGATATATCTGTCTCTTTCAGATGCTTTAAGGACATCGGTCTGTGTGATAGGGACAGATGGATTCGAATATAAGGCCTCTGGTATCGTTTTCCTACCGCCATTCGTAATAGTATAAAGCTTCAGATGAAAGATGCGTATAAGCGTGCGGTACATACGAAGGCATTACCGTCGGGGCTGGCGCGCGGCGTGGCGCTGCGCGAGTGCGCCGCCGCGTCCGGCGAAGCCAGCGCCGCCCGCAGCGAGCCGCCCGGGGACTCCGTCATCGACGCCTGCAGGCTGTAGCTCTCTCTGCGGGATCACCGGTACGTTTAAACAACTTTACGTGCCACAGCAAGCTTGGTGACGTGCCAATGATACTTACAACTTTCATTGACTTTGTTTTAAATAGACTATGCCTACATGTACCCATAACGCCCCGTTGGTCTAGTGGTTTAAATACCGGGCTAAGATCTCGGGGTCCAGGGTTCGATCCCCCGGGCAACCAAAAAGTTTTGAATTTTCGAACATTGCTCGGGTTTGTGATCACCAACCCGCATTTGGCAAGCGTGGTGATTAGGCCTGTACCCATTATTGCTGTGGTAACTTGAATTCAATGATGGAGGCCTTTGCCCTACAGTGGGATGATTATAGGCTGTTACTTTACTTTTACTTTTATGCCTACATGTACAGTACAGGTGTATTTCTCTGAGGGAATACTTCTATATTTTTACACTTTACGGCCCTACACAGTACCTACACTCATAAAATTTTACCGCTGCTACCGACATTTATGATAGTATCAGTTCCTGATATTCCTGATGATATTATTTAGGATTCCTCCGTGGGGTCTAGTGAAGAAAGGGCTTTCTTATCTTTCAGCTTGCCTGACACCGTCCCTTTATAACAGGGTATTAGGAAAATGATCTTAAAAACTGAAACCAGTCTATGCTCACAAATAATATGTCGATGTCTAAAATTTGATGCCATCGTAATATACTGATTTAAACTTTCACTATCACTAGAGTTGGTAACCTATCTTACTTTCGAAATTTTTCTGTTCGAATTTTAATAATTCGAAAACGGTTTAACGAAGTTTTGAATACCAGATGTATTTTAATACATAATATTGCAAATAAGAAATTTGTTTTTTAGATGTTTAATTTTCCAGAACAACTGATACTCGATTATTGAAACACTTTTTTTTCTTTTTACAGTTATTTTGCATAAAATAATTTTATTTTCTAGATGTATTAAAAATCTAATTAACCTTTTCCGTATTTTGACATAATATACATACTTTTTTTAATTTGTTAACATTATTAATTATTCATCGGAAAGTAAATTTGTAAAATCTTATTTATTTTTATTGAAAAAATAAATCTAAACGCATATCGTTGTTAATACATCTGTTACTATATCGTCTATATCATACCTAGTGCTATCATTATATTAAATTTTGAATTTTTTTCAATATATTTTTTTTCAATTAATTTTTTTGTTAACATCCATGTTTTTATTTTTTAGATCCATAACAACTCTAATTTTGTTAAACCCGACTCGCCGTGGTCACTTCACCGTGGTACTTGTCTGCCCAATACTAGAGTGTAATTTAAAAGCCGGAGGCGCGGAGGGAGAGCAGCCTCCACCTGCTGCAATAAAACGCAGCCACCCGTGCGAGCCGTAGCGGCTGAGGCGGAGGAGACCAAAGAGTCGAAGCTGAGAAGGCGAGCGTGGGTGACTGAGATTTGTTGCGCAAGGGCGGAGAGGCTGCACTTCCCGCAGCGCCGGAGACAAGGAAATCCTAATGCATGTGTGCTTGCTTGCTTGGTTGCTTGCATGTTTGCTTACATGATTGCTTGCTTGCATATACTAGCTTGTTTGCTTGCTAACATGATTGCTGGCATTCTTGCATGCTTGCTTGATTGCTTTGCTTTTCCCTATTTTTACAAACGGACTATTTCATTTGTTAAAATTTATTCATCGTATAAAAAAACAAGTAGTTATGTATCGTCTAATTTTTATTTTTATTTAATAAATTTTTTGTCTTTTAATAATATTGGAAACGTTTTTCTGGAAACTAAAAGAACGATGGCCAAATCGTACCTGAACGTGGGCATTAATGACTTGTATTTTAAAAAATAAGTAATTTTTAATTATATTTTATGAATTATTTATACATCAAAAGAACTTGTGGTTTTTGAGAAATAAAATAATATTCCGAATTTATTTTTTTGGTTGGGATAACATTATTGTAGCTTTTGAACGTGTCCGACCGTGTTTGAAGTTTTATTATGCGTTCTTATTTAGAAATAGCACAATATAATTTAACTTAAAAAATATTACTTACGTTTTTATCATTTAAATTCGGGCAATAATATTATTGTTTCAAATGACATTTGAAAGCGAGTAATGGAACGTCAGTTTTTAAAATGACAGATGTCTTTACCGATGTCCGAGTTGTCTTGCAGTCGATCTTTGCGTTTTCTTTGATACGTACTGTGCAATATTTTGTTCTGTGTTTATTTCTTTTGACCCGCATTTTGTTTAATGGACTGTGATATCTGCTACTTCTTGTCTAAGAACCATAATTTAACTCAAAACCTTAGGTATTATGTTTTAAAAATTATTGAATGTTATCCTAACCTAAAAATATAAAAATATTTATATTTCCAATTAGTGAAGTTTTTGATGAAATATTTTGCCACTTTCATATTTACAATGATGTTTTCTAACAAAATCATACAAAATTAAAAGTGCCCATCAATAATGAGTGTCAGGTCCAGCTTCTATGAAATTTGACCGATGTTCTTTCTATCATTAGTATCTTTGGCATTTGTTAAGTAAGATTTTAAACCATATAGAATTAAAAAAAAAACAACCGAAAATCGGAATATCAGCAATATGTCAATCGTGTTTTCGGTAAAATAAGAATATGGAAAATAAAAATGTGTCAAATCGTTTTCGTTAATATGAAATTAGAACTTACACAATTCGGTTTTAAAATAGGTAACCCTAGAGATCTCCCGTGATCATGGCGCTTGCAACAGTGCCGAAATATCGGAAACTCGAAACTCGTTATAAATAAGGGTACATGGTATAAATCCCGAATCAAATAACTCATTTGATGTCATCGATTTCAAAACAAAACAATTTTAACAAATGAAAATTGTCAATCTGATATATTTTTTTTAACATACACATATTCATTTTTAATAGCCTGGTTTCAGCTTATAATACTAAACCGTGTAGGTATATTCACGAGTATTAGAAATGTCAATGCCAACACAACATCGATTACACCTTCAAATACAACATGGGAACATAACATGCGTAGGTAGGTACACTTTTTAGTAGCTGACTGACAATGAACATTTTATGATGGAGCATATTTTGTCAGGAATACTTACTGAATTTCTTTTATCGAGGTGATCAACACAAGAGAGGAATGACTAGAAACCGTAATGCGAAACGATGTTTTTATATGACTAAATATGAGGTTTGGGTAAGGAAATGAGGAAAACATGATGACAAGTGAATGGCTTTTACCCATTCCATTTTACTTGTGGATGTCAGGTCGTATCAGAAGAACAACATGATCTACCTAAAAGAGCATTGCACTTAAATTAATGATGATGTGTAGTTACAGACAAGAGCAACGATAAAGTTAATTAGGCGGCTAGCACGTTAGACAACCTAGGCAGTACTTATTATTGAGCATTCAACGATTTAGCTGATTATAATCAGCCCAATCAAAAGCAGTGACGTGATTCAAATTTATAGCCACTTGGGAGTGCTGCCATCAAAACAAATATATCGTTAAATGTTTCTTGTCTATGTCAGTTCAAACTAGCCGCTCAATCAACGTTATCAAATGAAACATCGAAACCGCCATCGAACGGATCATGCGTTCACGCCATTATGTCATTATGCCTAATTACTGAGAGTTGATAGCTAGCCTGTATCCGGAGGTGGATGATGTCTGCGAGATCTCGCTGTCGTAGGACGTGTCTGTGTTGATGTTGCCGGGCTGTAGCAGGGGCGTCTGCCACGCGCGACGTAGAGGCGTACTCTCAGGCCCGGGGGACGAACACTCGTCCGACTCGAGGCGCACGTGAGATACCTGATATGGAATCAGATTGATTGTACCACTGTTTGGAAATGGAATAGTAGATACTTTAAAACTACATTGACTCGTCATCATCAGCCCACATGGTACTGCTGGAAAGAGCTAAAGAACTAGGAGTTTCTCTTCAATAATGTTAATTAAAGTCCTTAAAGTATAGCTTGATTAGAATGACAGTTCTCACTGAAAGAGACGACGCGACGTAACTTTGTACCAGCGTCACACAAGTGAAACACATTTGCACACGAAAATATTGGTATCTCGCTTGTTAAGAATAATTTTTATACATTGTTGCACATATTAACCGATTCCGTGCGGATTGGCTGCGTAGTGGCGCCATGGGTGTTTTTTGTGAATGGCGGTTGGCGCCCAAGAGGAGCCAAAATATTTACATGTAAAACACTGATAAAATAGCATTTCTAAAGATATTAATAAGCAAGGTTGATACAAGAACATTAAATTGCAATAATAATTGTCATTAGTTTACGAGAAACGTTCAAATTTATTATATTCTATATGCGATATAAAAAAAACTAATTGATCTTCGTGATTGTTCCAATGATTCTGATGATGATCACGATACTAACTTACTGTTAAATCTTAATATACTTGATTTTACGTTTTATTTTATTCGCCGTAACTGGATTTTTTACGTATGATCAGTCGAGTCAGTCCCAGCACTAGTCTCCTTAGTTTGACAGGTGTCATTCTAATCAAGCAATATGTTAAGAATAATATCATAAAATATAGCTGATCGCTTTTGCTTTTCCTAATCTGAAAGATCTCAATCGATAAACCAAATTTTGCCAAAATATCTTCTAACCTATTCCCATAATTATATTGTTTAAATTTGATTTCATACATCTGGTTTTGTATTCCGGCTGCGTCTAAACTTGAAGGTTTTCTTAGAAGGCCCGTGTGCACGCTGCAGACGTGGTCGATCTCCAGGCTCGCTGTCCTGCTCTGGCTCGCTGCGAACCGCTAGCCCAGCGCCACCTTCGCTTTCGCTCTCACGCGCTTCACGGGGCGAGAGAGGTGACATAGGTGACATTAATGTCTCGCCTGTTAAATTAATAAAAATATTACAGATAACATTAAATTGATTTGTGTTAATAACTCAAATATTAAGTTTCTGTAATTTTACAATAAATGAAGATTTTTAATATTTATTGAAATTTTTAAGTCGATTGGACACAAACGAATTTTCAGGCATAAGAATAATACACCACACATAGGTACTAAATACGATTATTTCTGATTAGTGTCAAAGACACTTCAAACTTATTTTATAAAAATTATAGTTAAAAAACTAAAAAACCTCGCTTTTGAAACAGATTGAACTAAAAAATTAAAAATAAAACTGTAGTAATCAATTGAAAAATTCATATTATTGTTCAAAAATATTTACAACAATCTAAATCAAGCCCCCCACGCTTTTTGTACAATAATATGAATTTTTCAATTGATTACTACAGTTTTATTTTCAATTTTTCAGTTCAATCTGTTTTAAAAGCGTGGTTTTTTAGTTTTTCAAACTATGATATTTTTTTTACTTTTTAGTTTAGTTTATATAAGATTTGATTCCTTCTTTATCGACTGTAAGTCCAAAGCTATGCAGGAATCGTAATTGATACAGATCGCGCGCTGGCTCTATCTCTTTTACTCCCTCTTACAGAGGAAATCTGGGAAACTGTTATTAAATTATTGCATTGTCATCGGTCCTTGATACGTGTGCAAAGTTTCAAATTAATCAAACTTTTAGAAATATGCTCAAGCCTCAAAGATTTCATTACATACATACATTCATACATAGATACAACCCAAGCTAATAAAAGCGTGGTAAAAACAATACAAACGAGTGATAATATAATATTTATCTTTTTATTTTATTTATCTTATATGACATTTACACCATACCTGAAGTGAGCTTAAATTCCACTGAAGGAACAAATCTTAGTTTGGTCTGTGTACTTCCGTATGATGGAGTACTGGCTGCAGCTTTGCTGTCGCTTCCAAAGATGGTAGAACCTGTAATAAACACGTGAAAATTACGACTGGTTCACTATCTTCTTTTGACAAGGTTGTTCGGAGGTGACAAAGGGAGTACTCCCATTGAAGTCAGAGGTGACAAAGGGGATTCGCCTCTGACGTCAGTTATTTTTCGAGAAGGGATGGAAGATACTACCCAGTTATGCTAGAAGCTTGTCGAAGCTTATCAAAGCTAGGAGAATACTGGCAGCAGCGTCTCCTCTTAAGGAATCCGACAAACTTTCGGGTAGGCCTATGGCTAGCAGAGTACTGATGTGGATTAACACTGTTTAGGATAACGAATGTATTTTGATATTGGATCGATAAGAAAAAGTAGATTGTCTTTATCTTGTTAAGATTTGACCGTGTTGGAGTGGTAGTGGCGGCTTGCTGTGAGGTCCCGGTTTTGATTTATGGACTGATCAATGTCAGAAAAAAGGTATTTTGCTATATACTTTATACGATATATTACCAATTTAATTGCAATTATAATATTAATATAAAAACTTAAAAAATATATTTCGCAGGTGGGACTCGAATACGCATCTCCGCGCATGCCTGGCGCGGCGCTTTACCAATTTGATTTTAATAATTATTCAAGTTTATATACTGATATTGTATTTTGCTATAATTACATGGGTCTGGATATTTCTGGTATCTTCGTTGATTCTAGTTTCTACAAACCAACAAGTGTTTAAGAAGTTACTTTGAGATCAGAACAATGTATGTGATTTTTGTTTCACGTTTGTTTAAAAAGACTGATTCATCCCCCATATTTATTGTGACTATCTAAATATTAAATAGCTTCAGGTAAGTTAATGAACGGCCCCGTTGGTCTAGTGTACGTCCCGTGTTCTAGTGGTTTATATACCTGGCCAAGATCCCGGGGTCCCACGTTCGAATCCCGGGTCGGGCCACAAATATTTCGAAATTCCGAACGTTGCTCGGGTTTGTGATCACCCGCATTTGGCAAGCGTGGTGATTATGCCAGTAATGTGTGGTAACTTAAATTCAAAGATGGAGGCTTTTTTCCCTGCAGTGGGATGATTATAGGCTGTTACTTTACTTTGTGTAACTTAAAATAACGCCTAGGTTATCTTACCCATATGAGAGTTATTGCTGCTCCCATGATTGTTGCTATTGTCGCTAATTCGGCCGCTGCTGTTCACCGCTTCGAACGCCTGCATGTGAGTGCTTGTGGTTGACCCGCTCGACACAGACTCTAAACAAAAATTATAAAAATTGACTCGATGTTTGGTTTAAAATATCTTTTGAAACATGTCTATTTGTTGTCATGTACATCTAATACATATTTTCTTATATACATAGTATACATATATAAGAAAATACTGTGCTTTTGCAGGGTCATGTCTGTGTACAATTTATTGTTAAATAACATCTTGTAACAACATGGTGCAGTAAAGAACTTTGACTTTGCTGATATGTCTATTTATAGGCCCTTCTCGAGCAGTGGACTGATATCTATAGGCTGGTTATGATGATGATGTGACCTGGGTGAGAGTAGGTTTTATCAAGTAAGTAGTTACTTAGGGCCGGTTTTTTGATCCGTAGTAAAGTTTACTTTAACCATTTGTTAACCTAACTATCAGTTGCCAGATAACCAATGGTAAAAGCCTTTTTGCGTTTTTTAATGTAAATTCTACCAGTCGTTTTAAAATTAACCTCTAGTTAAATTGTTGCCATTAGAAAAACGATTTCCTTAAAATATTACATTTTAAATGGCGATAATATTTTTTTGGGTGACAACACTGAATAAATAAGTCAATGAAATGCCATTTATGACATTTCATAACAATCAAAAAATAACAAGTCTTGTGCAATTATTGCAAATTACTGAAACCTAGTGCATTAAATTACACCTTATTATTGTATTTCGTTATTTGCTAGATTTTAAAGTGTGTAATAATGTCAGGAAACAAGTAAGTAAATCCGTATAATGTTTTGGTATGCTTTTTGTTGAGTTATACCAGCAGTCTTATTATTTTTTGATAACATCAGCTCACGTGTTTATTTTTATTTCAGAGACCGCAATTCTAACTTCTGCGAGGTAGAAACTAATATATTAATGTGGCTTCTCAAGGATTATTTTGTAATATCGTGTAAAAAACATAGAGGAGCTGCATTAGTTAGAGATGAAGCAAAATCACGAATTTATTTTAGAAAATTGTAAGCAAGAATCCAAAAAAGCAGAACTAGAATTAAACAAGTGTATCAGTAAAAAAACTTTGTTTTATTTCTTTTGTATTATAAACAGTGTCCATTTATATTATCTCTTAACTATTGTTAACAAAGTTTCTTCGAAATGCATAGACATGGTCTCCTAGAAGACATCACCCACCCTGTAAAGGTAGCAATTCAGTGAAATATTGCATTCAGTTAAAAGACGTTTATTCCTTGCTGGTTACATAGTGACTGCTCAATACATGGAAGTATATGAATTATATATAAAGCACTTTACACATACATAGGTCATACATTACAACCCATATGCTGTGATTCAAATTAATGTTTGATTGTGCTGCAGTTAAATATAGTGCTGTCGTGTACCTAACCTGGCCATTTTGCTTCAATATCAAACATTTTCAAGTTAGCATCAGCAACTACCTGATTATTATATTATAGTAAAGTTATGTTGTCTATTCCTATAGAGCTCTGCATTATCATCACCTCCAGGGTTTACGATTGCGTCATGCGTAGGCACTCAACTGCTCCGACGACACTTAGAAACTTGGCAATGGAGTAAAACTTTGCGATTACATTGCTTATTTCCTTAGGACTGCATGGCCTTGTTATATTGTTTTTTTATTTTGTACAAATTGTTCTGGAGACTGCATGGATGCATTTGCAAGCAGTAGATTTCAACATTCCAAAAGATCTCGAGAGCATTGCTGCATTATACCCTTGCCAAAGAATCTCAATGTGAGTATAGCACTTGCTTGAGTGACAGCATGATTCCTAAAAACATACAGTTAAATTAGAACAAAGTGAGAGCCCTTTCAAGACTCACATGTAATTTTAACACATAGACTTATTTAAAAAACTTAGTTCCTACATACCTTGTCGTAGGTCATTTCAGATTCCCTATTTCATCAACTAAACACATGATTGTTTCCTTTGAAGGGCGATAACGTTGACAAAAGTCTACATGATCCCAGGTTTCCAAGGGTCTATTATGAAGTCCAAATGGTTTAGGTCATCTCATCATCTTATATGTTGTTGATAACAATGTCTTCGTCAGACGAACTTTCGGACAGTTTAATGTATCTCACTATGTTTAAATTCATAAATGACACGAAAGACATTACATATTATGCCAAATTGTCAACAGTTAACCATCCGCCATATTGTTAAACCCTGCCGACAGTAGTAGTTACAATATTTGTCTATTGCTTACTATTCTGGCCATAGGTTCGCCTAAATATTGTTCAAAAAACTTCACTTTGATGATTATTTAACCATTGGTAACGTTTTCTGACTATTGGTTGACTTAACTACCGATCAAAAAACCGGCCCTTATTCCCGTTAGCGTTAAACAAGGAAGTAGTTACTTATTCCCGGTAGTGTAGATCAAGGAAGTAGTTACTTATTCCCGGTAGTGTAGATCAAGGAAGTAGTAACTTATTCCCGGTAGTGTACATGAAGGAAGTTGTTACTTATTCCCGGTAGTGTAGATCAAGGAAGTTGTTACTTATTCCCGGTAGTGTAGATCAAGGAAGTTGTTACTTATTCCCGGTAGTGTAGATCAAGGAAGTTGTTACTTATTCCCGGTAGTGTAGATCAAGGAAGTTGTTACTTATTCCCGGTAGTGTAGATCATGGAAGTAGTTACTTATAAGTTATGTAGTATGTAACCGGACTTTGATTTGTCATGGGAGCCGGGGAGGAGGGAGCCCCTTAGCTCCTCTCCTAGATCCGCCATAGATCTTCTGTCATCGAATAAAAAATGATGAGTTCTTCAACGGTTACCTCTCTGAGCTGACAGCGGTGCCGCAGGATGGTCAGGGGTCCTAGGCAACGCACCACCACGTCCCACTAACATCGATATAAGCGACGGCCGGTGCTGTTGATGTTTATCTGGCAGCCCCGCGCTGCGCGGAAACACTTCTGAAGCTCGCTTTCCTGCTCCTTGACCGAGGTTTTCGGCAATTTGTTCTGTGATAGAAAACAATATATTATTTATACAGTTACCGGTTAACCATGAACGCTGTAAAGTGATCGCAACGTCGGGATAATATAATACCAAATACAATTTAAAATTCTAATAATCGCGAATTAAATCAAAAGGAAAGATTTATTAAAATGAAAGTAATGTTTACGGTACAAGTTCGCGTTCGTGGTCTACGAACGCTGTAAAGTGTTCGGAACGTAGGGATAAACCAAAATGTAATGTTAAATAAATGCGAGTTGAAATCCGTACACAGATATTTCATTTTCGATGTTCAGTGTTCGCGTAAACTCAAGAAAACAATTTTCCTGAACACAGCGGACTCTGATTTTAGATTTATCTTATAATAATTGTGCACAAATCACTTAATAATATAACTGTTGACAATTTTAACAGCTTCTTAACAACCTTTTAGAGATAAAAGTTAAAAGAACATGTTACTTACCGAACTTAAATTGGTCGTGAGTATCTCTCATTGTTCTTAATTCCCGCGCTAGTTCAGCTAAGAGGGCGCCACGGGCTCGTGCTGCGGGTAGCTTCAGGCCGCGTACTCGCTCTCGAACTACAAACTGCATGTGACGCTCGTTATCGCCTATCGGTGGCTGTGATAGCTGTTGAAAACCAGTCGTAGGGTCTTAGCAATCTTAGTAAATGAGATGAGATGCGAGAAGCCGAAGATCGATCTAAGTGGCGTGCAATTGGAGAGGCATATGTCCAGCAGTAGACTGCGATAGGCTGATGATGATGATAAAACTTAGTAAATAATGAAATACGAGTATGCTACTATTTATTATTTAACCTAAGATCAATAATTCTTTCGTTACTAAGGCAAAAACTTGTTCCACGAAAAAGGACGTAGCATGCCAGTTGCAGTGACAAGACCTTGACGTAAACAATAGTGTGTAAGCTTTATGTAGAGTGTGTTACACTTTCGTAGTAATTTCTGTTAGTCTGTGTGCGGCAGTCAGTGGAACCAACAACGAAGCTGTTACTAGTAGAAAGTTGCTTTTCTATTAATATTCTTAGTATTGAGCATAATATAATTTCACCGAGAAGGTATCACTAACACCACACCAAGCTCTGTCAAGATGTGTGAATAATTTTCGGCGGCATAAATGTACTTTACTATATGACAAAGGGTTACTAGTAACTTTATGAACAGTTGTAAAAATATGTATAGTAGAGACTGAAGTGGTCACTTTAGTCACTTCAATCCAAGCCAGGCATGACCCATCGCTTCAAGGTCGTACACTCCTACTTGCAACCTTATTTAATTATTTAAAATATCACTGACCTTATGAACTATAAAAGGCTGCAGCAATATGTATAGTGGAGTACGATAGGTGACCACGTGTTCTAAGAAGTCCCATAGGTGGTGAGCGGCTTCGTTCCGTCTGCCCAGGTCCCGCATGGCCCGCGCTATGCGGCCCCACTCGCAACATAACTCGCTTGTGAAGCATGCGCACATTACTTTGAGTGCTGTTGACATAAACATAGTGCTTTATTTCATATAATCCACATCCTATTCAAGTATATGGATAGTCATTCTGAATAATCATTACAAACTATAGTATGATAACGTTGTTAACTTTAGATCTTAATAGACAGGGTATGTAGAAGTTAGTAAAAATAAAGTCATATCTCTATATTTATCTTGACACATAAAGTTTAAAAGTTAATAAAGATATGGGTCACTTGTTAATTACATTCAATAACCGGGCTGGTTATAAAAGTTCAAAAAATCCATCGTTTGGGTAAAAGCTGACCTTACGTATAATTTATGTTATTTAAATACACGGTTTCACAATGTCAAAAAAAAAATAGAGAAGTATTACAAAATATCTGACTCAGATCTTTAAGTAGGTAGTTTAAGAGTCAAGTGTACTAAATGTTGTAAAAAATAAATTGATTAAAAACTAAAAACTAAAATCTAAATCAAAAATAAATATATTTTATTCAGTAACAGACCATTTGGTTAAAATATTTGGGTGACTTTCCTTTTAAGTATCAGATACCTGTATCAGGTAGTCACCCACCGCCCAACCAGACCGTATTGTTTAATGGTGCAATACAAATAAAATCAACATAATCTACATCTATAGCAGATTTATTATAGGGTTACAATCATTAAGTAAAGGCTTAAGTAGTTACTCAACGAGTTAATTACATAGAGGTTAAATCTTTCTTAATCTTTCTTTGCATTTCACAATCATCCAATCAGTAAATTAAAGTGAAGATTATATAATTAATACTTACTTACAAGTTACGTTTCGTTTCAAGGTAAGAATAATTTATGTGTTTCTATAAAGTATAGTAATCACAGAATTATCATTAAAAATATTTTTTGTTATGATTAGAAGTAATAAAAACAATAAATTCGTACAAAAAAATGTTTACACTGTAATGTAAATGAGTCATTTCACCTTTTCTAAAATCAATGTTTCTGTATGAATGGAACGCAACGAGGTTTCAACAAAATGTCTATGTCGAGTCAACGTCAGTTAGTCAGTAAATGACAAATGTCAAATTTGCCGACGTTTGGTACTTTTTGTGTGGTGATTTTGATTGCATTGAATTTACCATTACGAACATTGTGTTATTTTACAATGACTGCAAAACTGTCCATTTAAATGATAAAATAACTTGTTGTTGATGAAAATTTGGAAATGACGTATTTGAGGTTATCTTTTCTTAAATTTACTTGTCAAGTAAAAGGCTACTTGGCAGTGCATCCGGTGATTAATTTAACGAGCAGATAAAGTGGTGATTAGGGTTACTCATGAAAAATAGAATGAAACGTGAAAAATAGTTTACTGAGCAGATAGGGTCGAAGTAGCTTACGCAGAACTTTACTTAGCGATTGTGAAACATGCCCTAAATCTCTCTTAGAGAAATTCTCTCTCTCTCACTCTCTGTGTGTGTGTGAGTGTGTGTGTGCGTGTGTGTGTGTGTGTGCATGTGTGAGAGATGTTGAATACGTTACCCAAAAACGCAATCCTATACAGCTGGTTGGACAGTCTCGTAGTGTTTCTTGTGTCTCTGCTGCCGGTGAAAGTCATAGAGTTCGCTTTGGCTTCAGCCGCGTTCAGTTTGGCGTTGACCGCCGCCAGCTGGCCGGGCGGCGCCGGGGGGCACAGCGCGTTAAGAACCACCGACACTAAGTAGCTCACGTCCGATTGGCGCAGGGGTGGCACGTCTACAAGACATTACATTTTAATGCACCTTTTTTTTTGTGGGACCCCGGGGAAGTGACAGGTTATGTGGGATTCTAGACCTCCACATGAGGTCCGTATACCCACTTAAAACCAGCGGTATCCTTTCGGTGCCTTATGAACCGAGACTACGGGTTTCGCCTTAGGCCTATGGCCTGCTGCTTCGCAGTCTCTGATCGGCTATGGTTCGCTTACTAACAAGCCAGCGCCACCCGGTTTAGAGGGGAGGAGAACCTCCCCCCGCCACTGTGCGTGCGGCTTTTATTTTTAATAGCTGGAAAGAAGAGCTTTGCAATACAAGCATAGCTTTTGACCAGATAAACCGAGTTTAGATGTTTTTTTTGGTCAATGTTAGTTCCATTTAAATTGAAACATAAAAACATATCGAAGGGTAAACAATTTTTTACAGCTTTACAAAGTTATGTTTGGTAAGACAGATAGTCGCAAGTAATAATTACGTTAGAAAAAACAGCACGTATGTATTAGTATTTGACAAATGAAACCAATACAATAATGCTAAATTACCCATTTAGTATTATTGTACATTGCAATAAGATATAAAGAATAGGTAGTTTTGAATTTCGCAGCCGTTTTCTACTACTTAGAACGAACGCCTACATCCAAATAATTAAGGGATCAATACATACCTTTTCTCCCGCTTCCGACTCGCAAACATAGAGGCATAAACAGATTCATCAACATATTCTCTGTTTTTTCTGCTGTTTGGAATATAGCGCTACCACCGCACATTTGTTCTAAAGAGAAACTATCCTAAAACATACATAAATGTTAGCTGAAAGTTGTCAGTCACTCATCTTATTTGCCATGTGTTTGCTATTCAAAAAAGTATGCTAGAAAAATTTCAAATTAGTTTTGCAATTTTGATCTTCTTATTAATATAACACACTTACTCCGATATTGATAACTTGCAATGCAATCAATCGTACTACAGTGCTACAAAAGTGTGGTGGAGGGGGTTGAGACATTAGTGCAGCAGTTGCCGAAGAGAGATTCTCGCCGGAATTATTATCTGATACAATTAGCGCCTGAAAAATACCATACACGAAGAGTTTTTAGTTACAGAAAGAAAAAATACTACATATTATAAATTATACTTTCTATAATTCACATAACAATTATAAATAACTAGCACCCAAGTGTTATATTCTAAAGAATAAACCTCTTTCCTGCATTTTGTTTAATGTTAAACTATATATTCTGAAAATATTTTTTTTAAATGAGTTGTGAAATTCAATTCAATTCAATTTATTGTCACAAAACTGTGTACAAATAGAAACTGAAATGTATTTGTTTTTGTCTTAATCAACTTGGACAAGAGTTCTTTGAATTGCATTGCACTAAGACACGTACGAAGCACACGATAAATATAATTGTATTAACAATTTAATTATAAATGTATGAAAATGTAAAACGACCTAAAAACCTTTAAGTTTAATTAAAGCTTGCCTAAAGGATACAGCCCGAATAAGCCCCGGACTGCGTAATCGTTTACATTTTCGCGGGTTACCTAGTTAAAATACGCTAATCTTAAATGTTTGTATATCTGGCTTAGTTTATCCGCTATAAACAAAGACTCAGTTTTTTTAGTATTAAGTATTACCAACTGTTTTACAATTACCTGTACAGTATTGAGAAGTGTTCTGACTTGTTGCATTGGCATCACACACGGCCATCGTATCATAGTTTCGTATACACCTTTTAACAGTATCGCAGCCGAGTCCCAGTCTGTGTTTCTCTGCAATTTATAAAAGGGCTTATACTCATTTGACATTTTGAAATGTCATGGACCGCCAATGTCCAAGGTTAATAAGTAATACAATTCATATTTGAATAATCGCCTTAGTATTGTGGTTCGCGCTTTGGACTCCAATATCAATCGGTTAGAATGCCGCAAGAAGGCAGTATTTGTTGACGATAATCACTAGTATAATGTATCACTAGTATGTAACTGGTCAGAAAGGTAAGGGATGGAGCTATTCTATTTTAAGCCGGCAGCACCGGGACAATTCACTTTGATATAAATGTATTTAGTACTAAACTCAGTTTATTTTTGGACTAAATAATTAGTGTAATAATTGAAAAGTATGCTAAGTGTATTGCATACCCGAATGCTAGGTTTTTTGGCGATCTTTAGAAAGACCTTATCAAGTCTTCTCAGGATCATGCCTAAAGATGGCCTTAGGTTGAGGTCTTCCCAATCGCCCGCTGGTAGCACTTGAGTCATGTATCGCTGCAGTCCACGACATCCCATTGATTCGGGGTCGTATGGTGACACTTTTAATAATGAGTGGGCGATTTCTGCTAAACGCTGTAAAAATATAAATTACACTTAGATTTTTTATTATAAATATATAAGGCAATTATGGCAAATCTAAGTATTCATTTATTAAGTAAATCTAAGAATTATTAGCATTTCTGGTTACCAAAACTTTACATTATTTTACGTTCTCCCAGTCCCTTGTTAATTGCAAATAAATTTGTGAAATACAAATTCGATATATCGATTGTATTTGTCTCACTTACTCATTCCGGAACATAAAGGTATAGATAATAGAGACCCAATGAGGGGTGTGCAGTTGTTTTCTTTTGTTATCTTCCATCATTTGTTTACCCTGATGGATTGCCCAATCACATATAAAAAATTGCAGGGCACACTTGTTTGGGCAAAGTTAAAAAAAGATCTGTAGTATAAATCCGTAAACATATCTTTCATTTCAATGTATAATGTTCGCGTAAACTCAAGAAAACAGTATGTATGAAAATAGCTTACAGCATGCGACTTCAGATCTAACAGTTCCACTGGTTTGCCCTCGATTGCGGCGCTGACTTTGCATCCATTCAGTTCAGCTAGCCTTCTCGTCGCACGACCAATAAAGTCGCCAACCAGAGATAAAAGAACGTCGCGGGGACGACGGTATTCAGCACGTACCAACTAAGGGCGAAATGGTATTATATGTATATCAATAATCAGAATATTTCTTTTTGGCTGCCAGGATAGGGGTGTTGACGAAATTGCTTGATTTCTTTTCGATATACAAATTAATGTAATGATGAAAAACAATATGGCTAAGAAAATTATTGTTGCAGCCATGTGATTTAAATCATACCACCATGGTCGCTTTTATTTTACCGGGCTATGAAACTGATGAGCCATTCATGTCATTTGCTTGTTATAGTGTGATTTTATATATCTTAAAATTTCGTTAATAAATATAAATAAATAAATATTTAAAGACATGCCTCACTGGGCCACACAGAGCCATCTAGTCCCAAATTAAGCTACTATTAAGTACCCTGTCGTATGGGGTACTAGACAACCGATAAACTTACTTATATACTTTTTTTTTTGTAAATATACAGGGTGTAAAACAACCTAACGCAGATCCTGAAGCTACGTAATTTGAACATCCAACCAAGTCATATTACACAATATTATCGCTAGGAAATGATTTTTATTTTTAGGACTCAAAAAAATATAACAATTCATGGCACGCAATGTGCAGCAAAATCACCACTGTGCTACTGTGTATACGTGTGTAGGTATGTATAAAAGCGTACGAGTTAACGGCCGCGGCGGTCGGCCACGCGAGCCGCGACGCTAGAGGCCGGCCACATACACAACGTTAGGCGGGAAGACAATTTTTATTGCAATTCAAACTGATAACTTTATACAAGAATGATAGGTTTTTTATACGTCTCAATCACTCTAATAATCCTTTCCGAACTGGTCACTGTTTTAAATCTTCAAATCCGCCATGATAACATTTTCACGATAAGAAATCTTACAAATCATACTAATTTTCTGGCCATTATCTAAGCTTAATTTCACTTTGGCCACCGATAAACATACATAAACACAAAAATTTATACGATATTCGAACCCGCAACCACTGTTTTTACAGACCGAGACCGAGACGTATCAATAGACCTCACGTAGGTATCTATCTAACTACAACTAAATTAACATCATCGTCTGCTTGACACAGGCTTCTCTAAAATTTTATAGGATTTCACCATAATCGCCATCCTCGACAGGCGGGTTTTTCTGATATACTGTCTACCTAGAACTATTGCCCATACCTTTGAATGATGTGGTCACTGAAACTTTGCCGAATCCGAAGAGCTCTTGTCAGGCTCAGTCAGTCTCAAAACAATCCCGTGATTTGAGGGAATTCACTTCAGAAGCAACATGTAGGTAGAACTCCATGCAAATAAACCATGTTTACAACACTCAACACTTATCCACATAATATCCACACACATTTCACAAATACATTAAATAGCTGATAGCACAAACCGTACTAGAAAACTATTAACTAAAACCTAGTATAAAATTGCAACAATTAGCGCGAAATGCGCATTCGATGTCGTAACAAACCGAACTGAGGCCGGCGCAAGCGCCAGGGCGGGCGGTGGCGGCCGGCGAAATCAAACGACTTTTCTATTTTTTTCTCCTTCATGCGCCGAAGAGTAGAAGTAGATCATGTGTTGCTGTGCTGCGTACGTACCTAGCCTGCGTTGGTTCATAATTGCGGCTTACATTTTTGTACTTCCAATAAAACAATTTACAAAACCAATGTCATTTTACTACGAAACAGAATTTTAAAATGTATCATTTTTTGATTCACAAAAGATTGCTATTGAGTTGTGTTACATATCGAAAATTTAAATATCTACGTGCTAAGATACAATAACTTTCAAGTTGAATTGTACCTAAATTTCGTATACGAGTAACTGAACTACAATAAAGTAGATATGAAGGTAGGTGAAGGTACCTATTAGATTAAAAACTCCAAACCAAACCAAATTAAAATTTTAGGACGACGAAAGGCCCGACCTTTTAGTCCTTGAACTCACAGCTTGAACTCGTATGACCTAGTTCTCTCAGCTGAGGGGCGCGCGTGGGATGGCTCGCCGCTGCGCGGTGCGCTGGCGCATTCATTGCGTATTTGCGTATTGTAAATAAAAAAGCTTTATTATGAATGATATAATGAAAATTCTTATTATGTTTGTATGGAGAAAACTTTTAAAATAACCTTTTACAACAGCTTTTGATATAAAATGTAAAAAAAAATTTACACTTTGACTCTCAATATCTTTAGAACCAGAAATTTCGTTTTCCATTTTATTACAAAAATTGTTGCCAAAGGATACTTAAAAACTTTTCTTCATACAAACGTAGTGGTTGTTTTTATTATTTCGTTCACAATAAGGCTTTATTAATTACAATACGCAATGTACGGCTCAGCGCGGACGAGAACTTAGCAGCCATCTCCAGCACAGCGGCCTACGCTACGGCTGCTATACATTGCGCGCTACGAATTATAATATTTTTTTTGAGCCCCATAAATAAAAATCATTTCCCAGCTATAATATTTTGTAATATGGCTTGGTTTGCTTTTCAGATTGCGTAACTTCAGGGTCTGCGTTTAGTTTTTTTACACCATGTATATAAAACACCCAGACCAGTACAAACAGACATGTTCATGCACACAAATATTTGTACTGTGCGGGGATCGAACCCGCGACCCATGGCTCAGAAGCAGCGTTTACTACCGCTGAACTAAATGATCGTTAATCTGCTAAACAAGTTAATTATTTGGGCGTACAACCTAACGTGATAACGACATCTCTTTTAAATAATAATTTACAATTAACTACGCTTTGTAGAGATCTTTCCGTTTCTACCGGTTTTGCAATTGTTACCTCAGAATCTTCAGCACCTGTGAATTCAGGGACAGTTATTTTGGAGTTGTCGAACTTAGAATGTGAATCGTCAAATATGATGTTTGTCGCGGCCGAGCGAGGGACAGCGCGCTGGGAAGAACCTTTATGTTCTGGCGATGTTCTATAAGGACCGTTGTACGATCTGAAAGTATACAATTGCTTAAAAATATACATAAAAGTAGACGAGGTAAACAATGAAGTGAGTTGCAGAATGTTTACTGAATATAACGTAAAAAAAAGCAATAAAAGTGTCAATGCTGATGATTATTTGAAAATAAAACTTTAAAATGTGTTTTTTTACTTCTATTAAATACTAGCTTACTTCGATAATCCTTCGCAGTTGTTAACAAGGGTTTTGATAGCAATGGCAAGTTGTAGAATAATCTCTCTTTCGGTTTTCCCTTCTCGGTTATAAGAGGGCTGTTGGATTTGTTGCACGTAACAGGGCAGGATTGCTTCAAGTATTATCTGTAAGGCATATAGTACACTTGGTATCACTTGTACTTAAGTAATTAAATTTATTTTCAAGCCTTAGTATGCAAGAATTTCAAATAGTATGAGTTTTGATAGTATTCTAACAGTTTGATCGACTCGTTTTATTTCCATACATTTTACACCAGCGCCTCTAGCGGAAACTACTATGAACTAAAAATGGCAGTATGAGTTGCATCGATAAAAAGTTTTCGTTATCTTTGTCAGTATTCGAGTAGTTTTTGACAATTTGGTAGTATGAGTTACCGATTTGACATCTATCATTTAGTAAACGAAAACGAAAACCAAAAGTTTGATAGTTTTGTTTGTTACTGAAAATATTCTAGTGAGATCATACAAAAAAATTGGATTGGGTGAATTTCGGTGTTGAAAATGTCTGCCCGATGGTTTTTCGCGTGGCAAGCGACACAAGACGAAGTGGCAAATGAAGAGAGACGCTACAATATTGAACAACAGGAATTATTCTGCCCCAGCCGTATTTCGGATACTTGTTCGTATTTCGTTCGCGTCATAATTTTCACTTCAAACGACACTTTTTTTTAAAGAAAATGGATGTAAATTTTATTCCCAAATTGTATTTAAGTAACAATATTTTAACTTCAAAACAAACGACACTGACTGACACAACACAAACTATCGGCAAAACGTCAAAGTGACTGAGTCTTGCGTCTTTATCTATTTCATAGTGTAAAAGTAAGACAAAAGTTTTAAGAGTGAAGTTCGTTCTAACGTTTAGACGATGGTTGATAAAGTTTAAACTGTTATTGAAAAAAGGCACTCATACTACCAATGATTATGAAAACTGACAGTTTGGCGTTCACACGAAAACTGTGTCAGTTTACGTTTTGGGAAAACTCGTACTAAACCAGGTTACGATAAAATGGTTTATGACGTTAGTGTTACCTTATATTAAAAAACCCTTCAAATAACAACGACAATAATATACGTGGAGTATTTTTTGTATATATTGACGGCCTCCGTGGCGGAGTGGCGTACACATCGGTTTTCAAGAGTCGCCTGCTCCGAGGTCCCGGGTTCGATTCCCGGACGGGTCAATGTAGAAAAAATGAGTTTTTCTACATTTTCTCGGGTCTGGGTGTTTGTGGTACCTTCGTTGTTTCTGGTTTCCAAAATACGAATGCTTTAAATAGTTATTCAAATTGGGATCAGAACAATGTATGTGATGTTGTCCACACTTTTACCTGACTAAACATGGATACGCTTATTAATTTCTGAAATTCTATTTTTGGTAAATGAGCATTAATTATACTTCCCAATTTCAGCGTATACATAGTATTGATAGCATTGAGACGACAGTTACGTATTCAAATAATAACTTACCAGCATTTGATACCCTCTCATACTCTCAGCTGAATAGGAAACAACCATGACACAAAGGCTGATGCAGTCCAGTACATTGACCATCTCCTCTTCATCGCGATAGCAGAAGTCTATCGGTTTCAACGGTTTTTCCTCTTTGATTAGTTCTGCTATGTGTAACGGGTCTGGCGAGGGAGTCTCCAAGCTTAGGAGTAGGTTAAAAAGGCAGCTGGATTGGACCTGGAAGGTATAATTACATTTGTGATTCGGGGTGGTGGAATCTACCTCCTAGTGGTCCACCCTGGGAAACGGCATCTTTGATTTTGACTAATGATGACGGCTAACAGATCCCTCTACGGTGGTAGGCTTCGTAAGAGTCTGCTTGGATGCTACCACCCTCCTGCCGGAATCCTGCACCAAACAGTTTTTCTGTGTTCTGCTGGTGTGTGGGAGTCGCTCCATCTTAGGCTTCTTTTTAACCATATAGTTAAGTATATAGTTAAGAGCAAACCCATTATTTATATAAAAAAAAGGTTAAGATAATTTTATTGGGCATTGTTGCTGGTAGTAAGCTAAATGAGATAAAGGAGGTACATGTGGCGGTAATTAATACGTACTTTGCTGGCATCACCGTATGTAGACTCTTCGTCGGTATCCAAAATGGCGGAGACGGAACCAAACATTTGCAGTATAAATGGCTTTCTATTTAACAGATAGAACTGTTTTACAGCATACTCTATTGTAGTGGTGACCAACTTGTTAGTTTGAAAGTTTGAGTATATTTGAAGTAACGTTGGCATTATTAGAAGGTATCTGAAATAAATGTATCAATGTAACTTTCAGTATTTAATTATTATTTTTTGCTTAGTAACTGTAGTTACATCTCCATAATAACACACTATAGAACACAGTAGAATAAAACGAATTCCGTACCCATTAGTAGAAAATATGCTTTTAAAGTTGAATGCAGCGTTCACATACGTAGCTATAACGTATCTCAGAATCAAGGAGTCTTCGCTGTGCAGCATCAGGGCACCGTTGAGGACATTCAGAAACAAGTGAATGTCTCTTGAGGACGTGAAGTTGCCTGCCATTGCCTCAAACATACGCGCGATTAAGCGCACCCACCTAAAATACAATGTCATTCTATAATAATCAGGCGTATTAACTTTGAGGTAAAGAGTGGTAAGAAATACTTTAGTTTATAACTAACAATGATAAAATATGTATTCAACACAATTCAAGTTAAGATAGAATTTATTCATCAATTAAAACGGCTGAATATTTACTTAATAGGGGAGGAAATCACAGATTAAAAATCATCTTACATGAATTTGTGTAGAACATCTAGGCCCAAAAGAGTCGACCCTAACGGACCATGGCTATACAAAGTCAAGTCAGCTTCCAGAGCTTTCCGCGGGAACGAAGGTAGCTTCATAAGTTCGTCGTGTAAGAAAACCACTCGTTGAACGACCTGTTAAAAATATAAATGAGCCAGATAAAATAATCCTTCTGGAGTCCTGGGGCTTGTCATTAACATAAAAATCATGGGTATTGTAACTTACCATATCGACATTTTTTAGAATAGCCCACGTTAGCAGAACCTTGCCGATCTCAACAAACTTCTGCAAGAGTTCTTGCTGTTGAAGTTTATGGAATGCCTCGTTAGGTTCCATATGTACCAACCCCAGTTGTGGGTACTGCGATCGCTTGAAGAAGTAATGATCTCGCACGTAGTTTTGCGGATTGTGGATTTGACCTGAATGAATGACCCAGATAATTTTAAAAACCAGTTATTAAAAAAGTTATTATATATATTATATAAAAATGAATCGCTGAATGTGTTGCTAAGCGCAAATCTCGAGAACGTCTGAACCGATATCGCTAATTATTTTTTTAGAATATTCCTTGAAGTACGAGGATGGTTTTTACGCAGAGATTTTTTTTAAATTTCCTAAAAAAAGTCAAAAAAACACACTTTTCTATACTCCCACACAAAAAATTTTTGCCAACCCCGCCATATTTGATGACAATGACATTTAAGCCGTCAAAATGCAATATCTGCGGCGATACAAAGTTCGCGGGGTCCGCTAGTTATAATATAATAATAAATCCTTTATTATTAAAATATTACAGAAAAAAGTTTTGTTGTTACAAGGGATGTATCTTATAAGTAGTTAACTTATTGGTGTAACCCTGACTCCTAATCTAGGATAATCCTGTATCTTAGGCAGCAGTGATTCCTCTAATTAAACATTTTACAAGGTTATAGTTAAGTATTAGTGAGGTACGTGTGTATGTGTATATGCTTCTCAATATATGGGAGAGGAAGTGTGTGTGTGTATATGCTTCTCAATATATGGGAGAGGAAATGTGTGTGTGTGTGTGTGTGTGTGTGTGTGTGTGTGTGTGTGTGTGTGTGTGTGTGTGTGTGTAAGTTATCACCTATTTAAGAAGATCTTCGGTCTCATTATAATTAAATGTTATTAAATGCCTACTTACGAGTTTTGAAATCGACAAGGAAATGTTCACGATGTTGATGCTCAGGAATTCCAAAGAAATCAAGTGACTCCTTTAGTATCTGTGTAAAGACTGTATCTTCTTGTACTGGAAATTGTGAGGGTATACTGCCTTCGTTATCAGCTGGAACGGTAACAATAATAGACTCCGAAGATATACCAACTTTTGCTTTATAAAAGTATCGCACAAAATGAAATTTGTCTTTCTTGATAGTTGGAAATACTCACAAGGACCGTGCACGATGATTTTCTTAGCAGCAGGGACATTTGCTGTTAATAAGATAGAAGCATCGCATTGCTCCTTCCTTAATATCTGTTTCAGATCTTTAAACATTATACCATGCACACTGTGGACGACCTATAATTAAAAGTATATATATAATATGTATAACGACGTTTTGTGACCATTCAAATTATATAAAAAAAAATCAATTGAAACTATTAAGTATTAAGTTTTAATCATGAAAGTAACGTACAGTCTCTTTAGTGGGTTAATATAGAGATGCTCACCATCCACAAAATAGACAAAGCTGCGCCTATCAACCTCTGCCCATCTTCATGAGGAGATCTGACATAGAACATGACGTAGCCTATTATGTAGTTGTATAGCGCAAAAGCGGCCTGTTGCGGCAATCGTGGAATGAACCGAATCAAGTGACGCAGGAGTTTGAACATCTCGTCTTGGTGATCGCGAGTTAAACGCTCTAGAACGTGTCGTAAGAAAAGGGCAGAGTCTTCTACGAGGCAGCCCCATATCACCTATGGAAGAAAATTATCTATTCAAGTTAAATATCTAAATAAATAGTAGAGTATTTGACACAGTTTAATTTGTATTAAACAAGCTAAAACGAAACGAAAAATTCCTCATTGAGACTATATCTCTGTAAATATTTAAATAATAAAAATTGCCTATTTGCAAGCTGGTTTAAAGAAGAATAACACATTTAAATTGTAATTTACAGTCAATTTTGTTGTTAAGATAAGTAAACAACTATAATATATATGGACTGATTGGTTTAGGAATATAAGTTCTTACTTGATAAGCTACTTCATAGACTGAACATCCATCGCGTGATACAGCGGCGTCATCCAGCAGTGATACGATTTCGGCCACAGCGGAACATAGTACTGACGGGAATAGAGCAGACGCCACTTGCGTGTGGTGGGTACCTCTTACACCTTCTGCTAGTTCTTCGTCTACTGGTGCTGATAAGAAAATAAAAATTTATGATTCTTTCGTGTTGCTAAAATTTTCTTAAGGTCAACATCATAAAAATTTTGATGGTGATTATGATTTTACTGTGAAAGACTGATAAATCTTATTTTCATTACAACTGTCACCGTCTCCGTCTTTTGTGAAAAATACTGTAAGGCAATTCATACTTACGTTCAATATGATCATCGGCAGCGTGATCTAAAGCTGGCTCCCTTGCCGCTTGTCTAGTAATAGGAATAGTTGTGATAAGGAAACTCTCTCGTTCTGCCCGTTTTTTGTCATTGCGCTGTTGTAGTGCTCGTTTGATAGCTTCAGTCTGTTGCTTCTTACGAGTTTTGGTTGCCGTGACTAATGATCGCTGGAAACAGTTATTATAATTAGCGATCAATTGATCTTTTACTCATACAATCGTTATCTAATCTAGCAATCTTTAACATTTTTATATTTCATCAGTGAGAAAAGCATTAAAATTAAATTGTACATTCAAGTATTTATTTAGTATTTCATGTTTTAAGGTGAGAGTTTTTGTGTAGATAAACAACAGTTATTATGTGCATAAGAAAAAATACATTGAAACAGACAAAATGTTTATTGCACAGTCACAAGAAGGAAAGATTGAAGATAAGCATTAAAATTAATAGTACTTGCGTAGTGGCCATCAAACCGAATAATATCAACGTCGTGTGTTCAATTCGTTCAAACGTTGATTCCATTGCTCAGTCAATTTTCATGTCAAATATTGTGATGATAGTCAAAGGGCTGATAGCTCCTTTTGTATCATTAAATGTTTGATATTGAGGCCATCCCGACTGTTTGTTCATGCAATATAGTTAATAAGTGAATTAAAAAAGACTAACACGATGAAAGTGTTTCCTTACATGTCGTTCTTGATTCAAGGTCATCTCCATATCTTTATCCTTGACTTGCGGGCTCCATGGAGGATCAACCACAGCTAGTGACTCGATTCCTATCTTCGGCGAGGGGAGGGTGAATTCGATGCCTGGTGGGGGGACTTTGAAAGTTATAGACGCCCCTTCTTCCATACGCGGCCAGACCTGATATCTTAGTTTCCACATCACTTGGAAGCGGAGTATGGCGTTTATTCTGAAAAAATTAAAGAACTGAAACAATCTAGTAACCAAGAAAAATAAGCGCCCTAAGAGGCGATTGAAATGAGAGGATCAATAGCGAGTCAAATTTGGCATTGTTTAAACATATATATAAGCAATCAACTAAAATTAAAAACAAAATAAAATTTTGTTTAATGGTCAATGTAAGGAATACATTTACACCCCGGAAAATCATTCGCAGTTCACCTCTGACTGTGGCTCACTTGAAATCCACCCGGTGATTTCCTTTTTACTAACCTAACTCCTGGTTCAGCATGTTTCAAATCGTTATGCATGATCTCTGCTGCTGTATGAGGTGTTTTCACAGCTGCTAGAATAAACAGTGCAGCCGCACAAGAGCTCAGTTCGCGGTCTGATTCCAAAAGAAGCTGCCAGGCCACTGGGGCCGATTCTGCGAATAGTTCTTCACTCATTGTTGTGGCACCTTTGATAAGGGTCGCCAGAGTAGTGTGGTGAGCATCGCGCACCTGTTGAATGATTAAAGCTCATAATTTCCCCGTTGATTATGATTTAAAGTTGCATTGAATAGAAAACAATTGTAATTTAAGAAGTTTGGCTCGTAATAGGCTATTTGACTGGTTTTTGAAATACATTTTATATTATTAAGTAGAGGTTGAAGAACCCAGTATAATTATTTTTTTTAAACTCTGGTAGGTACATATTTGCTGAAAAATATCAAAATGAAAATTGAAAGTTGAAATAGCGCGCCAAAACGCTATTTTGTCAATATGGCGCTGCAATGGGGTCGGTGACATCCCCTGCCTGTCTTGTGATCTGTAGCTCATATCATCTACATACACTTGTTGCAAACAAATGACGAAAGTGCGATTAAATCTATGTTTTAATAGTGACTTATCTAATAAAATAAGTTTTAAATGGTATGCAGTTCCAAAATGTATAAATACTTCTATAAAAACTTGGGAAAACTATTTGTAAGTGTTCAAAAGAGTGCGCCTAAAGTGGTTGCAACTATTTCGGAGGGATCATAATAATTAATAACATAGCGAATAGTACAAATATTTTCTTCTGTGAGGACCATTTCGATGTAAGTAAACATAATATTTATAATTTTTAATAATTTATTGCATTAGGAATGTAAATATTTTGTTATTGGTTTGAGGTTACAATAAATCTAATGTTTTTATCAGAATGCATCTTGCAACTCACTTAGAATATTTCCGATGTTTTCATAATATTAGCTAAAAATTGTGGCTACAGTTTTATGATTACAATAAACATTACACTCAAAGATCACGACTAACTATTACTTCTTACAGATTTTAAATGAATGGGCAGGTTACTGTTTTCTGCTTTACAAAATCGTTGTCCATGGTAAAAGTAATTGACAGAATTTGTAAAATATTGGAAATAAATCACACATAAACAATGGATACTATTATCTAATATATAAAATTCTCGTGTCACAGTTTTCGTTGCCATACTCCTCCGAAGCGGCTTGACCGATTTTGATGAAATTTTTTTGTGCTTATCCGGTATCTATGAGAATCGGCCAACATCTATTTTTCATCCCCCTAAATGTTAGGGGTAGTCCCCCTAAATTTTTTTATTTATTTTTTAGACAAAATTTTTAATTTCTATTTTTTTATGATACAACATACAAAAATACATACAATCCTCAATTTTCACCCTTCTACGATCAACCCTTATTTTTTAATAGCCATTTTAGTAATTTAATCATGTTTCATCCCACTCGATAACTGATCAATTATCGTCTTTTTTGTAAGGGTAGGGTAGGAGTAGGGAAGGGTTTAGGCTAGGGGTAGGGTAGGAGTAGGGTAGGAGTAGGGTAGGAGTAGGGTAGGGGTAGGGTAGGGGTAGGGTAGGGGTAGGGATAGGATATATATTTTTTTAATTTTTGGACAAATTTTTTTGTTATTATTTTTCTATAATGTGGCCCTAAAAATACATATAACCCTAAATTTTTACCCTTTTATCACCAATCCCTATTTTTTAATAGCTATTTTAGTAATTTAATCATTTTTATGGCAAAACAACGTTTGCCGGGTCAGCTAGTCAGTCTATAAAACCATACAGTCGTCCGACGCCTTTGATGTCATGGAAAATGCCGACCACGTCTAGACAGTATCGTGACGGCCAGGGTTGTCACAAGTAAACAATATATATAAATATTTATTTATTGCGGATTTACACTCGTAATCAGCACCCCAATGAACCTCAAAACTGACACCCATATCAAATTATAAAAAAATACGTCCGCCATCTTGGATTTTAAAAAGGATGGAATATCCGTAATCATCACCCCACTAAACCTCAAAATTGACACTCATATCAAATTAAAAAAAATGACGTCCGCCATTTTGAATTTAAAAAAGGATAGCATTTTCGTAATCAGCAGCCCAACTACTCGTATATAACTTATAAAAAAAAAATTACGTCCACCATCTCGAAATTCACCCATAGTAAATAATAAAAAAACTTGAAGGTGTCAAGGGTTTTGTAGTGAAGGAATTTTAATAAAATTTTATTTTATTTTAATTTTTTTTTAATTCTCTTTTTCTCTATTTCTCTTTCTCCCTTTTTCTCGCTTTCTTTCTCATTCACTCTTTCTCTCTCTTTCCCTCCGTTTCTCCCTTTTTCTTTCTTTCTCCCTCTTTCTCTCTCTCTCTCTCTCTCTTTATATCTCATTATCTCTCTTTCTCTCTGTTCCTCCCTTTTTCTCTCTCTTTCTCCCTCTTTCCATCTGTTTCTCCCTTTTTTTCTCTTTTTCTATCTCCTTCTCTCTCTTTCTATCTCTTTCTCTCTCTTGCTCCCTCTTTCTCTCTATTTATCACTCTTTCTCTCTGTTTCTCCCATTTTCTCTCTTTTTCTCCCTCTTTCCATCTGTTTCTCTCTTTTTTCTCTTTTTCTATCTCCTTCTCTCTCTTTCTCTCTCTATCTCCCCCTTTCTCCATCTTTCTCTATGTTTCTCCCTCTTTCTCTCTGATTCTCCCTCTTTCTCCCTTTTTTTCTCTCTCTCTCTCTCTTTCTCTCTCTTTGTCTCTCCCAGACAGAGAAACACGCGCACGCCGCACGACTTACAACTATAGCAAAAAGTGTTTTGTTAGCCCTGAATGCTGTGTCCCGAACTGCTAACATCGTTTTGTTCGCAGTTCGGGCTCGGCTTTCCCGCCCCTCGCCCCTCACACCTCGCACAATTGCCCTGTCTAGACGTCTTCGTCGAACGACTGTATGGTTAATAGACTGTGCTATTATTATAGGAAAATATTATCAAAACATTTTGAAAAGCTACTTAAAACACAAGTAGGCAAATGAAGTTATCAAGCAGGTGACGTCATCATAAACCCGACCAATCAGGAGCGTTTCGTGTCATGTGACAAACGTTTAAATAAATCCATTTTTATTTCTGGATTTATAAATAAATCCTTCATTATTTTCAACTTCCGTTACTAAATAACCATTTTTAAACTCATAATATAAGCTGATAATAGTAATTCGCACTTTATTTTTCGCATTGTCAAATAGCCTATTTGACCAAGTCATCCATTGGATACATTAAGTGCCAGACCTATTTTTGACGTCTACAGAGAAAACGAAAAAACGTCTTTTCTATGGTTTTCGGTTTCAGGCGTTGAATGAATCAACTTTAACACAACAGGTTCCTTGCAGGAATTAAAGTTATAATTTATGATGATGATGCCACATCGCTTTATAGAACATGTAAGTATCATAGGAGTAGGTTCTAGAAGAATTAACATTTACTAACCTGTCCTTTCAAATACTTGAGTATAGGCGGCGGATCAGGAGGTGGATAAGGCATAGCGCCAGGTTTCGTTATAATTGGTATTTCTGGGTGCGGCATAGTGTGTTCCACTCCTGCCGCTCGGTACGCCAGTCCAGCAGATTCTATCATTGAACGGTCGATCCTGCAGAAATATTAATAATTATTTCATCATCACTATATCCACCAATTCAAGGTGTAATCTTAGTTCCGTATACTATTAGCACAGTCTATAAAATCATAGACTGGTTTCATAGACTTTGCTATTAGGTTCAAGCTTCAATCTGAACTGGCAACATAGTGATTACTTGCTCAGTGGCAACATGTGTGTAAAATGACTCAGTACGTTTGAAATTAGAATTAAGCTGTTAGGTCAAAAGGGGCCATCCATAAATTACGTCACACTTGAAGGGAGAAGGAGAGGATCGACGAAGTGTGTCATTGTGGGGGGTGAGATATCCTTAATTTCATTACATTTCAAAATCTAGTTGTACTTTTTATTTAAAACACAGTTGAGCGTCTTACTAATGCTTGAGGGCATATAAAAATCTTTTTTAGATTGAAAGTCAAGAGACTATGTAACATTATGTGCAGAATACTTTATTTGATATTTTAGCATTAGATATTTCGAGTCCCGCCTGAGACAATTTTTTTTAAGTTTATATACTGATATTATGTGCAGAATATTCACAAACGTGGTCTTGTGTTGTCCAACATGTCAAAGATAAAGAAGATGTAGTTCTGATATAATTTTAATCAGTGTTTGTTTAGCTCCTTTATATGATAGCTGATTTACCTATCAGTAACATGTTCCGATGCTTTACGGGTGCGGCGATTGCGGCGGGCTCCACCGGATGCATCGTCCGAGCTCGAAGTGTTGACTTCTGGGCCAAACTTCTCTCCGTAAATCTACAATGTCAAAACATTAGTAAGTAAACCTTTAAAAAACTAGTATTTACAAAATTATTGTGTTCAAAATGCTTTTACCTTATGTACTGATTTCATAAGTCTAATGCAAGCTCTCATGTTGCGACGGAAACAGTATGGATGGCAGAAGTTTTGGTGGGCGCATGAGTAATTGAAGGAATTCATGAATTTCACGATCACCTGTAACATTTCAACTCAGCTTGATACTTCCCTCTACACATCAAAGTTCTGTTGAGATAATTTACGAATTAAATAGAAAAAATTGCCCTATTTAGGCGTTGAATACAATATAAAAATTGTATACCTTCAACCAAGGGAAGCTTTTACTATTGTCCGGGGGATCAGTAGAGTTGCTGTCCGGGCTATCCGGAGGGTGGTCGTGGTCATCAGATAAAACACCTGGGCTCTCCTCGCCTCCGCTATCCACTTCACCTGGCATTATCACTGTTCCACCTAAAATATAAAAATAGTTGTGGTTTAATGTAATTTATGTATCTGCGCGGAGCAGAAACGTCGCATTTAACTGTGCGGTGCACACCAGTGGTATCGATAAATGATATGCATAAATTTATCGATGGAGGTGCTAGTAAGTCACTAGAAATGTGAAATACCGCAGTAAGTTTGTTAAACTAGTGTGTTCACTGTATGCGTTTTTTTTTGCGTATCCTGACTAGTAATAGCTGTTTAGTTTTTTTCATGCGTGAGATTCAATGAATAAACCAACTACTGCTTTAATGTTTTTTTTAAGAAATGTGTTCGTGTTTTACCTAACATAGCTAGTCTACGCAACCGGAAGTTTTAAAGTTTTGTTCACTTGGTTATTATGTATAAACCATGATAAACTCGCCTCGATAGTGGTGAGCACAGGAATTAAAGTTAAAGTGGTTCCTCATTAATAATCATTTTTTTCTCCTGCGTTATCTAAGAGCTATTCACCCTATATCGTTTCTAAAGCGTTAGGCATTTATCATTATGACGCTCAGCACTGCTTCAATTTCAATAGCTATTACGATATTCAAAATGACAACGCCTGAAAAACCTTAGCGTCATGGTCTCTACTATAAAAGTATGGTACACTTTAAAAGTAGAACCCGTTTAACGAACAGCAGAATTAAAGCCTGTAAAAAATATATTTAACTCTTGACTATACAGGTACCTGTAGCAGGATAAACTTCCGATGTGTCGCTTCGGTCCGAAAGGGAGGACACCTTCCTCCTACTCTGTATGGAGTCTGACCTTCGATTCAGAACTGAAACAAGCAACGTTGCGTCGTGCAACGACACTTCTTTAAATTAAAAATAGTTTTGTTTCAAACTGAGCTTTAAGTATACAACGTGTTCCTTTTGATATCCCATAAGTCTAAGGTATTTAATCTTACTTGGCTTTTTAATCAGACCATGGTTAAGAATCAAATTGCATATCAATTACTTCTCGATTATTACTTTTTTTTCGCATCGGCTGCGGAATTTTTGTAAATAATTATCCTAAAAGCGCAAAGCGTGTGGGCCGCACTCGAATATGTCGTCCCAAACGGCTAGGCGGCCGAAACACGCAAAACGTGACAAATTGATAATACAAATCGTGTGCGGTCGCACGTGGTAGGTATGTGTTTTTTTAAGCGTTAATTGATAAAATCAACGCATTTCAGTAGCCAACGTGTTAAATTTTTCATAAAAAATAATTCTAAAAAGTCACGACTGCTTATCCAAAACACCCTTAACTTTCTATAAATGAATTTTTGAATGAAAACGATTTACCTACTTATCAATGAAACACCCACACACGTCAATGTTTTTACACATTACGCTCTCCCGATACTTTACTACACTTTAGTGTAAGTTTGCCAATGTCTTGCAAAACTAAAGATTCGCCATACTGTTTTTTTTCTAATTTAACTAAAATTGATGTTATATTCGAAACTATTAATTTTTGAACCACATGTTTTATGGAGTTTTATATTATTTTTACTTATAGAATATAACCTTAGAGTTATGGGATACCAAAAAACGCACTCTGTATACAATGTAATAGGGGTGGTACTTCTAACCTAATACTTAAATTTGTGAATTTATGGTGATGTTTTTGGTATCTTTAGAGAGAATAACTCAAATTCTTTTAAATAAGTGCAAATCATTAACTATTTTATTGGACTTATTTTTGAGTAATCTCTGAAAACATTAAAAAAAAGTGATTTTAAATCACAAAATAATTAAGTAATGTTCTTTTTTCTCACTAAAATAATCTTAAACGTATGAAACATAGTAATTGATTAGTTCGCTAGTGCCATTAGCTACCGTTTGCCATTTTTTTCATGTTTCTACAACGTATGAAACCTTTGATATCGCAAAAGTATCGAGCGCGCCGCAGTACATTGAAAAAAAAAAATGTAATAATTTACAGGGGAGGGGGTTGGACACTCATTTTTTTTGTCGCTGAATTTAGATATAGTACTTAGCCTTAACGGGTTAGAAGTACCACCCCTATCACATTGTATTCGTCATCGCAGCGACGAAATAAATTTCATCATTAATTTTGCTTACATTCATCAACCTCCCTCGTGTCTTTCTGTCGCAGTTTGATCGAACGTCTTTTGATGGAACCGTATGCGGAATGCGTTTGCTGTGTATTTCTGCGGTGCATTGCACCTTTGCCGCGGGATCCAAGACGGCCTTTCTTGTCGTCCACCGCTGGAGGTATGGCGTCCGCTAACTGAAAAAAGGATAGTTTCAACCAAAATTTTTTCTGGTAAATTGAATTAATACTAGACGATTATAGCAGTCTAAGTATTATTTTAGTAAGAAGGTCATTACTTTAAACATTATGATGTTATAATAACACACGGATGTGAAGAATTAATATTATGGGAAAAATTTTTATTTTAATTTTACTATTATCATAATTTGAGTTTCTTGCAAATATAACATGAAATTGAATAATAAGTTGAGTTGAAATATTATAACATAATGTGTAAAAATTGTCTGGCTTTAAAGACCCTTACAGATTCTATTTATGTACTTACTGTAACGTTACTTCCTCCAGAAACATTTTCAGGTTCGTGAAGTACAAATGAAATCTTCCTTTCTGTCTCAGCCCCAGCTATCGACTGCAGACTCTGGGCCGACGCCTGGGAGTGACCCATGCTAGAAAGTGCCATACTCCAGCGACGATTTGCTTCCCTGTATCACATACATGGCAACACTCAACACCTCAAACAACAAATAATCTTCTCTATGATTCTTCTTTAGCTATAGAAGTTTAATAGCTCTATTCTTTATCTATTTAAATCTCTCTTAATTCTTTATTGTGCATGCCAATGTAGCAAAGCAATTTATTTAATTCGATATACTAATTTTTATCTAAACTATTGCACTTAGGACTATTGAAAATCTGTTATCTTAAAGGGTGTTCGAAAAAAATAATTTTAGTATTCGTGTCAATTATAATATTTTCTTTATTTGTGTTTAGCAAATTTACGTGGGTATTTTACAACATACCATGCAATTTAGTTAGCCGTTAGCTCTTTTTAAGTACTCGTTTATTATTTTTATAATTGTGAAATAAGACGGGCGCTTGCGTAGCCACTTTAGGAGTCACTATAATCAGGGGGATAGCTATTTGTGAACGTCTATCTCCATGAGTTAAAATATATACAAATGATCGTTATGACATAAAAAAAGAAGACATCCATAAATAGCTACGTTTGCGTAGGCCCCTAAGTGCCAAATATTGTCGATAGGTGAAAAAAAAAACTAATTAGATTCGATTTTTGGTGTGCTTTGCACTTAATTTTAAAGGTGTACATTATTTAACTTATGTACAGTCTATTTACACATGCACGCATAGTGCTGTATGCAAGGAAACATGCATTATTTCTTTAGAACACATACTCGACTGGCATTAATGTGTGTTGACTGCTAAGAGCCCTGTTAAAATAAAAGTTTCATCAAATATATGCACTCTTTAACACATCATTTCAAACGAACTGATCATAATGAACTCACTTAGTCTTACACAAAAAACGTCGTTTTTCCATCCATCTTCGCATAACATAATAATAAAACATAATCAATTTACACCCATTAAAATTACTTACCAAATAAATCTTCATGCAATTCAACGTTAAATCGTACCTGTAAACTCTATCCCAAGGTCCTCGTTCCTTTAGCGAGGAGCGACATGACTTTGGCAAGTTTTGATATGTTTCGCGTAAGAAGGCTGTCACTTCAAAAAGAAGAACGCAAGCAACTAATCTTAGCGCTCGTGGACAATCCGCGCCAATTGGCTTTCCTGGCAGACGAATACTGGCTACAAAAATCACAATTGAAATTAAACTATTTTCATTTATTTAAAGCTTATTGAAGTACGGTCGGCCAAGATAGTGGTTTATCACCCTAAGGTTGAAAGTCATTCGCGCATCAGAGAACAACAGGGTTGATTTTCCCATGCAAATATATTCTGACAGCTTCTAAAACGTCATAGTCCCTATCGCTATTTTACTGACACATGAATCTTGGCCGACTGTACATAGGAGTGTAGTAGAAGAGCCGTACCCTCATCTAGAAAGTCTTCTTCCTCGTCTTGTTGGAGTAACTCTCGTTGACCATCAGGGTCAGATACAAGAGTAGCTACATTCTCCAGATGTTTCTTGTCTTCTATTAGCATTTCTTCTAGTCTGTTGCCTATGGCCTGCGATATGACAAAACTTTGCTATAGTAATTTAAAAGAGAGACTAGTGTGTGTAATAATATAGATATAAGAAGTTCATACTTCTGCCCACTGATAGAATAATTTTCCGGCAAGGCGTCTTCTTAATTGTGGACTTGATGAAACTGAAAAATAACGACTTATGAAAACCTTAGATAACTTCATCTAAAACACTTGATACAAATTATCATTAACTCTTACCCGTATTCTTAGCAATATTTGATTTAAGCCAATACGGCCACTGGCCCTTGTTGCAGTTATGAACTAAGTGTGCACATTCTAGTATTGTAGCCGCTCGTCCAACGACAACAGTATGGGGCTGAAATATACAAAAAACAATAACGAATTGCCAGATTTCAGTATATTAGGATTTTATGTAGTATTGTGATTTATTTTTACTTTTCGAATAATTTACAACGAAGGCAATTTGTAAACATCTTAATCTAGCGTCTCTAATTATTATTGCCATTCCACGCAATATGAGCTAACTTCGTCCGGACAATTTGCAATGATTTGGACTGCATTGATGGTTTGACGGGGCCCGTAGCATCTGACTATTTATTTAGGGTTTATTAAAAATTATACAATTATACAGCGCAACCGAAAGATTTATCTACTTGTGATTAATATTTCAGTAATGCATACAGGATAAGCATAGAAAAATTCACTTTTTTGCCTATAGGTAACACAAAGTCAAAGTCAAAGTCAAAGCAAATAAATGCTTTGACTTTGACAAACAACACGAAAGATTGGTAAACCTACTATGTACTTACCAAATCTAATAGAGCAGCCATAAAGAGAGCGTCAGGGGTGCCACCTGGCTGAGTAGCATCCAATAAGAAGTTAAATCTCGCTAGGCCTGCGTACAACGGGGCCGCAGCTACCAATCGCCTACGCTTTAGTACTACAACTTCTGACTCGCCACCTCCTGAGCCACCCTCTGCTGAACCACGTCTTGACATATCTGTAATTATTTAACGGTTACGCGCAAAATAATCTTTTGAGTGTAGTGACTGAACTCATTTTAAACGGTTTCATCTATTGTATACTACTAGCGTTCCATCCGCCACTATGACCACTTAGGAAGCCTTTATAATATATCATGGTGTTCGCGTAGACTCAAGAAAAAAGTAAAAAACGGTTAAAATGTTTATATACTTACATCCACCGCTTGTTTCTGGTGTCCGCGTGAACTCAAGAAAAAAAAATGGTTAAAGTGTTTATATACTTACATCCACCGCTTGTTTCTTCTATGCTCCCGTCCCGTTTCTTTCCCATTTTTCTTAGACCAAATCTGTTAAGTCTATCTTCAACCCTTTTTCTAGCCCTGTAAAAATGAAAAAAAATTACCAACATTAGAGAAGAATCCGGAATCAAAGTTCTATAGTTTAGTTGTATAGTTATGAGTAATAGCTCTGAGTTCTTTAACTTAAATTAGTAGGTTTTTTAGCAATAAACTTGTACTTGTTATATTTTTTTTATACTTATAACTTAATACATACTGTCAAGTTGTCACCAGAGTCCCATATCTTTATACAAAAGTCTATAAAATTGTATTAAGCGATTTAGGCTTAGAAACGTAAGAAGCATAATATTTTTGCATTTATCAGGATTACCTATTGAGTGTATATCCAACTCTTCGTTTGACGTGTACAGGCCGGCTGGAGTGCGTCGGCGGGACATGCGGTGGGCGCGCGAGTGATATCATACTTCCAGAAATTGGAAGCGATTCGCCCGATCCACCACCATTGCGAATAAGAGATTGCGACTGTTGCGGCTTTTGACGAAACCAGTTTACTAAAAATAAATTGAAGGATGGAAAATGATAATTTTGCTTTTGGTGGCGGTGGTATGTTAATATACGTTGCATTGTTTTTTATAATAGGCATAGAATTAGTATCTAATACATATATTGTTATTCTTTTCACTGGGAATATTTGACCTGTTCGACTTTCTAAAATGAAAATGTGAATAAAAAAAATTTTAACAAAAATATAAGTAAGTACGTCAATTTTACTGGTATAATTTTACGACGATAAACTGAAATATAATGAAACGATGATGCTTGATATGAAAATTTTCACTATATTTTACATAAGCTGGATTTAAAATATTTTTGGATCCTAAAACTTATGAGTACATGACATGAATGTTTAAAGAAAATGGAGTGCGGTGCTTATGATTTATATAAAAATCGAGTTATATTAAGTTATCCGCTGTGTGGAACTATTATTTAAAGTGTCGTTAAATTGTTTACTTACCAATGCCACTGATATGAAACTTAGAAGGGATAGATTTAGAGTGCGATATTTTGTGATGATGAGGCGTGATGTCGGCAGACGAAGCCGAGGGTATAGTTCGTTCTGACTGGCGCGGTGTTAGCTGGTAGCGGCGCGTGCGCACTGACAGAGGGGATTGGCTAGCGGATTCCTCCCCCCCTTCAGTTTCTAATAAGCTCTGGAATAATAAAAACGCAGACTACGGATAAATAAGCTAATTAAAGTATTGCTTCATAAGAACTATTCCAATATATTATTTCTACTATTTACACACTTGGACTTGGTTGTTTTCAAGTATTTATTGAATAGATAAGGGTCGATTCTTTTAATTTATTTATTAGCAGCAGAACCAGCATTGGGACGCAAACATCGATAAAATATAACTAAACACACAGTCTTTATAAAATAGTCACTTCGAACCAGGGCTTGGTAACGTTACCAATTTCACATTAAAAGTAACGTTAAGTAGCGGTATTTTATATCGATACTTTTTTTAACGGTAAGATGTTTAACGATATCTCGGTAACAAAATTAAAATTTACCGTTAATTGATAACGGTAATATGTATCAGAATTGATACTTTAACGGTATCTCATAAGTAACATAACTATAAGATAACGTTAAAAGGTAACGATATTTTTAACGATACTTGAATCGATACCTAGTCCTTTGGCGTTGCCGCTCCGCGCGATTCGATGAGCGGAGCGGCAACTTCGCTCGCTTGCTCGCTTGCGCATTGACTGAACATGACACGAGGCATTTCCGTGCCTTTATTTTCACTAGTTTTGTGGGATGATTCTGTTGACGAAACTAATGGTAATTTTTATCCCACTAGTTCGGTTAATAATTAGCTTGTTATTTTCACAGAACTAATGGGAATTTTTTCTTCTTACTTGTTAACAGTGTTTGTGTATAAAATATATTAAATAATAAAATTCTCGTGTCACAGTTTTCGTTGCCATACTCCTCCGAAACGGCTTGACCGATTTTGATAAAATTTTTTGTGCTTATCTGGTATCTATGAGAATCGGCCAACATCTATTTTTCATCCCCCTAAATGTTAGGGATAGTCCACCCCTAAATTTTATTTTTTATTTTTTAGACAAAATTTTTAATATCTATTTTTTTATGATACAACATACAAAAATACATACAATCCTCAATTTTCACTCTTCTACGATCAACCCTTATTTTTTAATAGCCATTTTAGTAATTTAATCATTTTTCCTCTCCGGTCGAAAACTGATCAATTATCGTCTTTTTTGTAAGGGTAGGGTAGGGGTAGGGAAGGGTTTAGAGTAGGGATGGGGGTAGGGTAGGGGTAGGGTATTTGTAGGGTAGGGTAGGGGTAGGGTAGGTTAGGGGTAGGGTAGGGTAGGGGTAGGGTAGTAAGATATAAAAATTTTATAAAATATATACAACGACCATTTGTATCAGCGGTAGTTAACGCTGCTTCTGAGCCATGGGTCGCGGGTTCGATCCCCGCACAGTACAAATATTTGTGTGCATGAACATGTTTGTTTGTACTGGTCTGGGTGTTTTCTATGTATTATAAGTATGTATTTACAAAAAAAAAAAGTATATAAGTAAGTTTATCGGTTGTCTAGTACCCCATACGACAGGGTATTTAATAGTACCTTAATTTGGGACTAGATGGCTCAGTGTGGCCCGGTGAGGCATGTCTTAAAAAATATAAATTATAATATATAAATTATAATATATACAACCCTAAATTTTTACCCTTTTACCACCAACCCTATTTTTTGTTAGCCATTTTAGTAATTTAATCATTTTTATGGCAAAACAACGTTTGCCGGGTCAGCTAGTATTATATAATAATGACCCTTTTATTTCATCAAAAAAGGTGTAAATGTAGTTACTGGTTTTCCTGGATCTTCTTTTGTTTTCGTGCCATTTGTTTTGTTTTTTAAACGATTCTATCGAAAAATAAAAGGACGTCTATTAATTTAATATTAATCCAAGTCGGCAAAAGCAAGCAATTTGCGACCTTATTTAGGACTACGGACTTGTTTTGTTTAAAAAAAAAAACAGATCATATTAACATAATATCGGTTCAGATGTTTTAGTCAAATTCGGTTTTAATGGTAATATGTATCATCGAATTTAATTGACTTCTTAACAAATAACTTTTGTGTCAAAAAGAAATCCGTAAGCGATATTTGGAAAAGTAACAGAATAAAAAGCTGTATATTATGGTGGGTGCATCGCTACTTCAATCCTATCGACTCCTAAAAAACTTTAGACGGCAATTTGATCTTTTATTCAAAATGATATCAGTTGCTACTTCGGGGTTATTTATCTTATAACCACATTATGATTTAAAAAAAAAGAAGCAATATTTGGAATATTTAAGGCTGAGCCATATTTTATTCTAATAATAATATAAACGTGAAAGTTTGTAAGTGTATCTGGATGTACGGATGTTTGTTAATATTTCACGCAAAAACTGCTGAATGGATTTCAATAAAACTTTACAACCATAATGCGAATGTAATGTAAGGTGAATGAGTCCTACCATTGCGGGAGTTGTTAACTTTCTTTGGTATGTTCGCATCATGGTTTCATGTATGACAATATAAAATACTATAGAGAAATTAAATAGGTATCTTATACTGATTAAATATTTTATGTAGATCTGTCTTTTTTTTAACTTCAAACGAAAAAAAAATCACCTAACCAAGAAAATATTGATTTATTTATATTATTGTAACTATGGTTCATGCAATATATGTTTTTGTTAAGAAGAGTGCTAAAATAAACTTACCCTTAATTGAGATAAAATTAGCAATTTGAAATGATGATGAAAACCCATATTAATTTATGATTTAAAACTCAGTTCCAAATAACCCCAAAACGGAAACCAAAAAGCGCCCCATTTAAAAAAATCAAAAAAATATAGCCTTCTACAAAAGATAGAAATAAACAAACAGAATCAATGAAATGCGCTTAAAACAAACTTGTATTTAATCTATTTTACTTTGTACATACTTGTCTATTCTTGTATCGTACTAACGATTATCGTCAATAACCGCCAAAATTTAATTTTGACATTGACATTATTTTTGACTGTGTTTCTAGGTAGTAAAATATAATTCATACTTTTACCATATAAAAAATACACATAACCGAATCTTTTTTTTTTAAATTCAAATTTTCCTCGTGATTTCCGAATAGCCCCATTTTAAGGTACTAAGATCTGCGAGCATTGTGTTTAGATCTTCCAAGGTCTCAGCCATAAGAACTATTTATCATCAGCAAAGCGAAGGTGCATCATGCCTTCGGCGTTCGACTCTTGAGGATGATGGAATGGAAGATAGAGATGTAAAGAACTCGATTTCGACAATATGAAAGAGTACGGACAACATGTAAAAATAGCGTTCTGATGCTAACTTGGTTTCTCCCTTATTACAAGCTACTCCCTACGTATTTAATTCAATACGTCGAAGCACCTCTGGTATTCTGAGTAACCTGGTTGTGAGTAACGTTACATACGTTCTGAATTAAATATTCTCTGCAAATCCAACTCGTATAGCCGTGGTATGTAGCTGGAAAAACTCTTCAGTATCGATTTCCATATTTTACTTATTAAAATCAGAATTTGCCAAATGTGAAGGAAAGTCCCTTGCCAGCTTTTAAAAAGCCTTTTAAAAGAGAAAACTTGCGTCTGGTTTTCATCCACTATACACTATATTATTATGACACATTATTTTGACATAATTTATATGATATAAACGGTCCCTCCCCCAGAGCTCAATAAGGGCTTCAGTATTATATATACTCATACCATTAAGCCCTCGGCACGTGCTCACCTTGGCATTGGGTCATCCATCTAATCAATCAGACATAATCCACATTCATAACAAATGCATATTTACGCCAATCAAGATACTCATCAACGATCGAGTCAAACGCGCCCAAACTCGATGGTGTTGCGTCGTTTAATTACGGAGTTCCTATGGACACCTTCCAGCTCCATTATCAAACCCTGGTTACTACCTAGTATCAAAGTACTCGTTGAAACGAATCAAACGAGCCCAAACTCGATGGGGCTTAGTCGCTTGATTACGAAGTTCCAATGGCCACCTTCCAGCTTCATCATCAGACCCTGATTACCATCTAGTATAAAAGTAATCGTTGAAACGAATCAAACGAGCCCAAACTCGATGGGGTTTCGTCAGTTTATTACGGAGTTCTAATGGCCACCTTCCAGCTTCATCATCAGACCCTGATTACCATCTAGTATGAAAGTACTCGTTGAAACGATTCAAAAGAGCCCATACTCGATGGGGTTTCGTCAGTTTATTATGGAGTTCTAATGGCCACCTTCCAGCTTCATCATCAGACCCTGATTACCATCTAGTATGAAAGTAATCGTTGAAACGAATCAAACGAGCCCAAAATCGATGGGGTTTCGTCGTTTAATTACGGAGTTCCTATAGCCTCTATCCAGCTTCATCATCAGACCCTGGTTATCATTTAGTATGAAAGTACTCGTGGAAACGAATCAAACGAGCCCAAACTCGATGGGGTTGAGTCGTGTAATTACGGAGTTCCTATGGCCTCTATCCAGCTTCATCATCAGACCCTGACTCGTGGAAACGAATCAAACGAGCCCAAACTTGATGGGGTTGAGTCGTATAATTACGGAGTTCCTATGGCCTCTATCCAGCTTCATCATCAGAACCTGGTTACCATCTTGTATAAAAGTACTCGTTGAAAAGAATCAAACGAGCCCAAACTCGATGGGGTTGAGTCGTGTTATTACGGAGTTCCTATGGCCACCTTCCAGCTCCATCATCAGACCCTGGTTACCATCTAGTATAAAAGTACTCGTTGAAACGAATCAAACGAGCCCAAACTCGATGGGGTTGAGTCGTGTAATTACGGAGTTCTTATGGCCTCTATCCAGCTTCATCATCAGACCCTGACTCGTGGAAACGAAGCAAACGAGCCCAAACTCGATGGGGTTTAGGCGCTTAATTACTGAGTTCCTATGACTACCTTACAGCTCCATCATCAGAACCTGGTTACCATCTAGTATAAAAGTACTCGTTGAAATGAATCAAACGAGCCCAAACTCGATGGGGTTGAGTCGTGTTATTACGGAGTTCCTATGGCCACTTTCCTGATCCATAATCAGACCCTTGTTACCATATAGTATCAAAGTACTCATCAAGACTAATCAAATGAGCACAAACTCGATGGGGTTGCTTCGTTTAACTACGGAGTTCCTATGGCCACCTTCCAGCTCCATCATCAGATCAGCTCTATGTCATAAAAATATTGCATGGTCATCCGATTTATACATGCATGCAAAATTTCAGTTCAATCGGAAACCGGGAAGTGGATCAAATTTAGCTTGCAAGATTTGATTACAAAAATCGGGACAGGTGGAACTAAATAAAAGCTTGTATTACTTGTATATAAATCATTCGTTAGGTACCAATTTAGAATTTAGGTAAGTAACGATATTACCATGGTAACGTTAAGATAGATTAAAAACATTTACCGGTAAAATGATACGAGTATCGTTAAAATATAACGATAATCACAGGATTGTAACGGTAACATTTATTTAGTTTAATGTTACTAAAGTAACGATACTTTGAATAACAATACCTTATAAAGTATCGATACCTCAGGTACTTGCAAGTAACGTTACCAAATTTTTACCGGTATTTCAAGCCCTGCTTCGAACTGCCCAAGTTTAAATAAAAGCAGCGAATGTCATGTGAGGCACCTACCGTAATGCAAATTAAATCTTACGTACATGACATAAAGACGAAAGTAACTTAGTTAAACCAGTTCCACGGGTGCTCACTTGGGGAGGACAATTTATTGTCACTGATGTATTTAGTTCCTTACTTAACATTGATGAGCCTACATTAAAAATATCGATCTCTGCATATAGTTATTCATCGGTAATGGGCGATCACGGCTGTTATCCTATTCAATTTAAAAATTGTGCTGATAGTACAGCAATCTTAAAGTAAAGAAAACAACAAAAATAAAGAAATCAACAGTTTCTACAGGATGACTTTTCCATCATCTTCAAAAAAATTATAAGCGTACAGTATCGTATTTAGAGACCATTTATGAAATAAAAAATGTCAAACAAGTTTTCACCTGAAAATATTTTTCGCAACATAGTTTTCAATTTTTACGCTCCTAAGCCTGTTAAGTTATGAAGGGAAAATCAAAAACTTATGGATAGTATCGTAATGAATGAATGAGATGCGCATCGCGTAAAAAAAGTGTTGCAAGGAGACTTTATCAAAAATTTTAGATTTTTCTAAGTGCTTTATCTTGACATTTTTGTACTGGGATAAGAAAACAAATGACGTATTTTTTCTTTTGATGTTATACAAAAGAAAAAATACGTCATTTGTTTTCTTATCACGTAGATTGCTATATTAAAATTTGGAAGGTGGTTAAAATTTCATTCTGTATAACCAGATTCCAAGTGGACGGAGTGCTAGTATATTATAAACACTTACATGTGCTCCCGTGGATGATGTGCTTCTCTTCTTGAAGGTGAACTTCTTGTTGTGGCTGCGTTCGTCGGCGGCGCAACCCGAGTCCGCCCCCGTGTCTGAACCGCGTTCGTCGTCGGCTGACCTTTGTATATGCCTGTGATATAAGTTACGTTTTGAAAAATGTAGAACATTTCACACATTAACATTCACATAACACTTTACAGCGTGTTAAACTAAGGTTACATAAAGGCTTTGTTTTTATTTCAGTGTATTATTGTTTTTAGGAAATGACTTAGTGCATCTAATAAGTGAAAAAATAGTATGTTAACGGTCTAGTTTTTTTGTAACATTGAAAAATTAAAAAAAAACATATTTCTTTACGTTTAAAGTGTTTTTTTAAGATTTTAATGGGAGCCATGATCTTTTTGATGTCAAATGTCAAGTTATTGCCTACTCTTTTAGCTGTCGAACGAATTCTTTTTTATGCTTATAAGTCCTGAATATCGGTATCAATCAAGCCAAGGACTCAGAAACCAAAAAAATTAAATAGCTGAATTTTTTTAGTAGTATCGGTTAAATGTTTTATTAAAGTGGATTCGTCAATAAAATTGATAATATTACTGCATCCTAACGGGTCAGACACCGGTGACCAGACACACGGTATACGTTTATATTTAGTTATCTGTGCGTAAATGATACCGTTCGTCTATAAATTACACTCCTAAAGATAATATTTCTACAAAATTGTTAACAAACCTTATGACCCGTGTAGTCTGCATGTAAGATTCTTTCTGTTGGCTGTCAGGTCTTTCGGCAGTGTCCAGTAGACCGCTGAAGGCCACCACTCGGAAAACCCCGCCGTGAGCTTCACGCACATAGCTTAGGAGGAGACGCACCTCCATATACAGTTTCTAAAAAAACATGGGAGTGTTAGGGTTAAAGGAATTATTTTAGTCAGACTTACTTAAAGGTGTTTGATAGTTTATAGGTAGCGCTCAGGAAATATTAATGCTTTATCAAGATTCATCCTTATCTATTCATTCCAGACTACGTCATAACTAAACGATTCTGTGGGTCTAGCACGAAAAACTATCGAATTCGAATCGTTTGCGTGTTCGTATCGCCATCGAAATATTTAGTATGAAAACTTAAACAGCGCTCGCGCGGTCAAAACGAGAACTACAAAACAAAGCACGAACTTTGTGTCGTTTGCTTTCGATACGCTAACGATTCGAAGTCGATAGTTCTTTGTGCTAGACCCACTGGGCTATGTACAGCCGAAGAAATTATTTGTTTGAATGCATGTAATAGTTTATTTGATATTTCAGCAATTAAATTGCAATTATAATATCAGTATATAAACTTGAGCAATTATGTCTCAGGCGGGACTCGAACCCGCATCTCCTCGCATGCCGGGCGGGCGCTATACCATTAAGCCACCGAGACACTTACGCTGGCTTACAGCGTTAAGAATATGCTTGAAAAATTCGCGCTGAGTCGCAGTGTCTCGGTGGCTTAATGGTATAGCGCCCGCCCGGCATGCGAGGAGATGCGGGTTCGAGTCCCGCCTGAGACATAATTTTCAAGTTTATATACTGCATGTAATAGCTTACTGCAATCTTTACAAGGTCAGCAGTACACCGGGTCAAATGCCTAACCAATCTGTTTTCTAGTTTGTGCTTGACGTGGTTTGATAAACCAGTAATAAAAAAAAAACACTTACTGAGTTATCTAGCATCTTCAGCTCTTTATGCATTAAGGCGAACCTAGTGACGAGCACTCGAAAACTGGACTCTATAATAAAGTTCTCTATGGCCCGATTTGCATTGGCTCCTTGCGCCGCACCAAAGTTTGTTGCATAGCCGGCTTGGAGATGGCTTATTTCGGGAGATTTGGTGCTGCGTTTTTGTTGGCCTAAAATATAAACAAGATAAGATTTATTGTGCCACTATGAAAAATAAAACAAATACAGGATGAAATTTTAACCACCATCCAAATTTTGATATAACAATCTACGAGACAAAAAACAAATAAACGAATTTTTTTCTCTTGGTATAGTCCAGTAAAAATGTCAAAATAAAACACTTAGAAAATGTCAAAAATCTAAAATTTGTGATATGGTCTCCTAGCAACACTTTTATCGCGCTACGAGCATTTCATTCATTCATTACAGTACTATTCATAAGTTTTTGGTTTTCCTTTCATACCTTAACAGGCTTAGGACCGTAAAAAATATAAACTATGTTGTAAAAAATATTTTTCGGGTAAAAACTTTATTTGCATTTTTTACTTTATAAATGGGCTCTGAATACGATACAGAACGCCTATAAAAATTATGATGAAAAAGTCATCCTGTATATTGAATATAAAGGTTCTTACTCATGGGTGATACCAAAGTCGAAGGTTCGACGCAGAATCCAACGGTAGCATGAAGATTGTCCAGTACGTCTCTTATGGGTGCGAATTTGGTCATCTCCTTCAACCGTAATGTAAACTTTGGTATAGCAGCTGATCGCAGTTGGCGCAATGAGTTTCGGGCTTGCACTCGTAGGCATTCGGCTTGGGGACCTCGGAGAGCGGTCATGCAGCCATGGGAACAACCAAGTTGACGAAGTATTCTGTAGTAAAAATGACCCTATGAATCCCTTTGAAGGTCTCGTTTCCGCTATTTCGGGCTGGTATGATTGCCGGAACCCTTTTGCCAAGATCTAGTTACATAAAGCGAATCTGACAATGATACCAGTGATATCACATGCGGTAAAAGTCAGCAGTCAGCATCCAGAAGTAGTCATTTCAATGGCAAGCTTAGTACCACCCGGTTAAATCGATAATATTCTAAATAAAACAAAGGTAAATTCAAACATATGATATTGACCATTAGACCAATATCCTTAACGAACTGTCAAAGTTTTAGATACCTACCCATCACGTATCTAGCTCACAGACATCGTAACACTGGTATATAGTCTTAAAGGCAATGTATGACATACAACAATCACATAATTTATAAACTCAACTCAAATAAAGTATTAAAATGTAAGTAAGTACAGTCAAGGAATTTAATTGTTTAGCAGATTCGTTTAAATTCGGGTTATGAAACTGTAAATGGATTGATATACTCGTATGCTGGTGATGATGATGAAGTAGTAGAAGGAGTTAAGAATGGGAAAATGAGTTCCTGAAGATGTCGTACCTGAGTATTATGTGCATGATCATGTAGTAAGGGCAATCCAGATTTTCATCATCTTTCGTTTTGTCTTTCGTGCTGTCACAGCCGTCAATGTTAGTGTTGGTGGAATCTTGGCTATGAGCACAGGGCAGTCCAGAATCTCTTTCCTAAGAACAAATATTAAAATGTGAATTTACTATTCTTTCGATGTCGACTCAATGATCGCTGTGGCCTTGTTACAGGTCTCGGGTTAAATTCTTGGTACGGGGCCAGTTATTTTCTTTTTTTGGTCTAATTATGGTCGTACTTTAATATGTGCGCATTTAGAAGCCCCTGGCATATCTAATTAGTGCCTTATCATATCAAAAAAACACGATAATTCCTTTCATCGAGTACATAGCAATTGGTGTGTTATCCTGCGAATATTTACATTCGTACCTTATTATCTCTGTCTTTGTTAAAATCAATCAGAGGATCGACAGCGCCTGGTTGTGTTTCTTCCACTTGGTTATCCTGCCAGTTCTTATGGACGCCAATTTCCATTAATGTATCAACTAAGTTCAGCATCACTTCCATAACGCGTAGAGTTATATAAAAACTGTCCATGGTAGATACAGAATACACCGCCTATGGATAATAAAGAAAGAAAAATAGAACAGATGTTTTAAAACATGATATTAACTATCTTTGTGTATGTATGTAAGTAAAGTGTAGTTTGCTGCACTGTGATAGTAAGTAATTTATTTTAGTTCACGGGTACAAAAAATCTTACCTTAAGTACAACTTGGAAGTCAATGTCTCCATCTTTAGTGATATAATGCAAGGACCCCGGGGCTTCTTGTATCTCTTCAACAACGTACGTAATGTTGGAGTCAGTCTGTGACCTTGACAAGCTTGGCTTACGCTCAGGAGTCGGAATGTGTTGGGACCCCTGCATGCTTACGGAATCGATTTGTGATTCGAGAGAACCCTGAAATTTGTGTACATTAGGATAGAATCAGTAAAATTATGTAACTTTGACCGTCTCAAGTCATTTATAAAAGAGCTGCAATCACATCAAACTTTACATTCATACTTTCATTCAAAGTAATCGACATATGGCTATTACAACAAGCATAACAGTTGAATCACGGCAGTAGTAGCGGGCGTCGATTTGCTACGTACTGCTCTTACTATCGGGGCGGGACGGTACGGCAAAGGATTTTTTATTGACAAATGGTAATGTATCTTATCTCATCTCATTATTTTAGTAATGCCTCAATATACTAAGAAACCATCATAATTGCGAATTCAACCATAGTGTAATGATGATTTATGACACATTAATATTCGCTTACTAAAAATCCCTTGTCGTGCTTGCAAGCGTTGAATTCAATGATTGAGGACTTTGCCCTGCAGTGGGATGATTATTATAGGTCGCTACTTACTAACTTAGGTGTTTACCATTAACTAGGTTGCGATCGGCAACTTTTAATTCATTTAGTATAAATAAAACCTTACTTTTCATGCTTACAGACGGGGGTCTAGGTAATGTTGGTATTCGTAAAGATTTCCAAAGAGTAGAAAAAACTAGAGAATTCATTTTCTTAGAAGAAAGTTAAAACAGAAAAAAGAGGTGTGTCAAACAATCCATACTTGTCTTGTTTTTGACAGATAATCCGGCGAAGGCGTAGGTGTATGTTCTGTGACAGTTATTATAGGATTGTTCTTCTTTTGCAGGTTCGAAGGCATTGCGTGAAATGGACCATGTGCTCTCTCCGTCTTCACCTCACCGATATATCTGAAATAAACCACTGTCAGTAACGATACTCTTGTCTATACTATCTTGGGTAGTACGTCAATAAGATCTAGTGTCATATGGACCCTTTAATTAATATTGAATGAATACTCTAATGAGAAATATTGAAAATGAACATTCGAATAGTAGACATACGGATTCAAAATCGTAAAAAACGTTTATAAATAGTTTTATGAAATGGGTATGTGTAAAATATTAACTAAAGTCTGAATTAGTAAATTCTGTTTTCTTTAAACAGCATATTAAACTGCTGTCATGCAATAAGAACTTCAGTAATGTTTTACTTTAAGTCAGGGTATAAAACACTCTTTACCTTTTATGTTGGTTATAGGTCTGTCAAAAACAATAGAGCTTCATTAAATTTCAGCAACGCCGTGGTTTACTTTTTCAATTGTCAAGGTAACAGCTAAAGTTTCAGGAAAGTTAGTGCCTTATTGAAATTAGGGTTTAATTAGGTAATTTTAATTGAGATTAAATCTCAGTCAAAAATTTTAAGGAAGAAGAGTGTTTTACGACCAATTTAAATATATTTTTAAAACGCCATGCTCGATAAATATAATGATAACTATTTACAATGTTACATCAGCGTAACGCAAATATTCACTGGCATAATTTGTGTTTCAATAAATAGTGTAGCACTAGTTTATGACTTTAGCACAAGCATTGCATTGATTTCAGCGTCAATTTGTTAAGCTACGTAAATATTCTATATGATTGCTTGTATGAGGGATATGAATCGCGTAAGGTGCGTGCAATCAATAAATTAAATGTATGTTTGTGTTTAACAAATAAAAGCATGGTGTTCAAGTGATATTTTTTTATATATGTGATTCAAACTAAGCTTCGCCTATATCTAGAACCTTAAGAGTGGGGACCACACTTGTTAGCAGACTGCTATTGGACCATGACACCTTGTCAGAAGATTCGTGATTATGTAAGTACAAATTCAGACCAGACAGGTTTGATATTATAAAACTAATACCATTATAGACTAGTTAACACAAAACTAATTAACTATTGACAAAAATGTAACGCTCGTCTGGCTACTTGTACACTGTGCTTCTTGAACCGCCTGAAAAACGAAGCCCACGTTATGTAACCATTATGTATAACATCATGGCAGTGTTATTTATTTTGTCAATAAAAATAATTTTAGAAAATGTTAAATATTAAGAACTTTAATTTTGAAACACCTGTGAGGCGCTCGGACGTATCATTTTGATGCGGCGGGCTCGGGTGAGTGAACCTTACACAGCTACGTCCGTGCGCGTCACAGCGTGTTTCAAAATGAATATAGCTGAAACAATATTTTGTATTTTTCTATGATTATTTATATAACGCCGCCAAGATGTTACACAACGTGGGCTTCGTTTTTAGGCGGTTCAAAAAGCACTGTGTATAGCAGTAACAGACAAGATGACTTGGTCTAAGTTTTGTCTTCACGATTGTGTAGCAGCCACTATAGTTAAAAACCGGCTATACTCAATAGAAAGAAAACAACTAAATACTAGCCTAATAAAATAAAATAATGCCTGTGCATCACCGTTGTGGTATTTTTGCCTAGAATGCTTGCATCTAATTTACGAAGCATCTAATCCGTTGGAATACTTAGCGCACTTACCCATTATAGGCTAGCTCATCAATCAAACAGCTAGCGACCATTTTGTTTCGTCCAATACAATAGTGTACGTGGTTTAAGCGTTATTAAGACGGGAGAAAGAGAAAAATACAATTTTTAAAATAGGAAATATTGCCCAATGTGTAAAAAATAAATCATGCTGTGCTTTTATGAAAATATAAAATAATAGTGGTTTATTAAATAAAATTAACAATAAGGTAAGAAATAAATATGTAATTACATTTATGTATTTTAATTTCAACAGTTATACCTACATAAGTCCTCTACTAGAGTTGATTGGCTAAGCTTAGTATATTCCTATGAAAATATAATCGCTGTTACGGAATCAGAAATTATAAGAGATGTGAATTTCGAAATAGCTATAAGTACGATAGAATTAGAAAATACTATGTAAAATAAAAAAGAATGATTTCAAAATGTAACGTCGCTACTCACCTTAGGCTCGGCATACTTTTTCCTTTGATTAGATTGCACTGAAATAAATCGCCAGTTAGTCTAGGAGCAAAAGGTGGAAAGTTGCTTGATAGTGCAGAATTTGGTCTATCGTCAGCATTATCTAGACTTCTATGATATTCCTAAAACAATAGGAAGAGTCAAGAAAAATAGAAAAGACTAAGTTTAGAATCTACAAGGCGAAAGAAAGGAAGAATATCTACAGATATCATTCTTACTGCTGTGTGAAAGGAGAACTTGTGGTCCTCTTGCCCAATCTTTTCTAATGCTTTGTCCGATTTCGAGAGTAGTTTTGTTTCAACGAACGCTTTCAAATCCGCCATTTTCATTTTGCGTTTTATTTTCTCACTGGATCGTCGTATCATCACGGACTCTTCTTCGATCTTAGGTGAAACAGGAAAAGTTATATCGGTTACTGGAGACATGTCTTTTAGTTCGGGTACTTCCATAAAATTTTTCAATGAGTCGCGGTCTTTTATTTCTGGACTTTGATAAACTGAGACCTCGATTTTAGGTATGGGCAATGAGTTACTTCTTTTTCTCGGCTGTGTCTGTTTAGACATATCGTCGCATATATCACGTAATCTAAAAAAAACATTTACAATTAATATTCTATTATCGAAATGGTTATGTAAGTTGATGAGCTTGGAAACATATTTTATAGTATCTATCCATCTGAGTGTATTAAGTGGTTTCACCTATTGTACAAATAGTGTAGTGCCCAATAAACGCCTTCTTCTTGCCATTGAGAAGAAAAGAGACATCGTAAAGTTGCAACATCTAGAAAAGTAGCAGCAGACACCTAAAATAGAGATGAAGTATGTTATTCCTACTGCAATAAGATAAACATTCTTTTTTAATGATATGCCTCTAAATATTTGCCGCTTGTCCGTCATATGAAGTCGATAAGTATAAATATGCTTACATGAATTTGTTTTAATGTAGGTTTTTCTGTGGATGTTGGTGTGCCTTTCTGTCCTTGGCCTCCACCGGCGCTGTCTGATAGAGATTCTTTATCCGATGAACTGAAAACATCTTCATATTATTTAATAATCATTATTTATAATAAGGTACTGGCACACAGGAACGCCCATCTTATTTCAAATCTTAATAAAAAATAAAGTTTAAAAGTTTTGTCAAAAACAACTATGTAATAAAATAAAAAATAAATATTTAAGACATGCCTCACTGGGCCACACTGAGCCATCTAGTCCCAAATTAAGGTACTATTAAATACCCTGTCGTATGGGGTACTAGACAACCGATAAACTTACTTATATACTTTTTTTTGTAAATACTTATAATACATAGAAAACACCCAGACCAGTACAAACAGACATGTTCATGCACACAAATATTTGTACTGTGCGGGGATCGAACCCGCGACTCATGGCTCAGAAGCAGCGTTAACTACCGCTGATCCAAATGGTCGTCTATATCGTATGTATTTGTAATGTTGCATTGCTGTTCAAATGTTCTTTCTTAAAGTTATAATAAAGAAGGTTTTTAAAAAAAACACTATAGTGGACCTAGTTAAAAGCACAGACTCTTACTAAGGCCCGTTTATGACTGGCTGTTACTCAAAATCTACTTAATATTTCTGCAAAATAATTGGCTAATCACGTTTGACAGTTTCAAATATAAATATTCAACATATACTTTAGAAATATAAATTTAAAAAAAAACACAGGGCCTATGTACGAAAACAAAAATAGTCATAAAAGATAAAATTCTGCTCTAAATCAATGAAAAAACAATTCTTTCTGATGACCAACTCGAAACTCTAGACGGTACAATTCAAGAATCTGAATATTAGGTCCTCTTTTGCCACTCAAGTTTTAAGTGGGCCTTACTATGGCTATTGAATTTTTATTTCCAATTTTCACAGGCAATAACGCTTCACCTATTCACCGCCTCCCTAAAAAGTGACGATATTATCCCTATGCCGCTATATATTGTTACTCGGCCCGCCCATCGGCGGGCCCGGCATCTCGATAAAGTATCCTTGTCCGTCCATCGGCGTTTCTGGCATGAGACTTCAGATCGCAACATGAGTAATTTTTTATGTCCAGTTTAATACATATATGTACTCATAATTTTCTGTGATATTTGTGGCCATTTTGTGACAGTTTGATTGGATTAACCGAAATAGTAATGGAATGTGAATATAAGTTTTAACATTAAGTAAATTGATTTAAAACGTAACCAAACCGTGTACATCTGCGTATAAGGCCCGAGTTCACCAACAGACGTTTAAGTTTAAACAGCGTTTAAACAAGCGTTTAAGACGCTGACATGAGCCAAATTCAGCTCGATTAAATTAATCGAGATTAATTAATTTTTGAAATAAACTACACCAAAGTTTTGAAGACCTAATTCATAAATTTAACTTGATTATTTAAAATACCCTGATTGAAAAAGTATTTTATAAAGTAAGAAGAGTACAAAAATGATTAAAAAATGTTGTCTTTGGATTGTCTAGCTTACAACAGAACAAGAAACAGTTAGTACAAAATATCCTGTAAAACTTTGAAAAGAAGCCATATAAAACAGTAACGGAGTTTCTAGCGCTGCTTCTTTCTTCGCAGCACTATCTCACAGTTTTTTTAATATTCAGTTTTGATGACATGGCGCAAAATTTAAATGTTAAATCAGACAATATGTAGGTAATTTCATGTATAATAATTGTGTATTAAAATGAAAGTTTTATAATAACAGTTTTTGTTGGAAGGTACTCTACCTCATTTTAGTCACAGGAGGCAATGGTTTGATACCAGGCAGTCCTGGTTTCGAAGGGTCAGCTTTGCGAAGCTGAAAAAGACTGGGGTCAGCCGCGTACACAGTGTACGTTTCTTTGATTGCTCCACCGTAATTTTGTTCCGACGGTAAGCGATATATAAACTAAAAATTGAAAGGACACATTGTATTATTTAAAAGTTTATTGTTATTAATAATATGTAGTCTCATTAACTTAGGTTATGCACAACTATCCTTAGGAGCGCGGCGGCACTTACTTTTCTGTCTCTAATCAGTATCTACGCTTGAGTGCTCATAGCATGGAAATAAAAAATACGCACAATATTTAGGTTTATAACCTTTTTTTTACCTAACAAATACAGCTTCTGATTTCCACAAAACAAATGCTTGAATTTTAGGAGCTTTTTACTTTAGAATTAGGACCACATGACCTGTGTAGACATCATTTTATACACCGTGCAATTTTGAACACCTGTAAAACGAAGCCCACGTTATTGGACCATTATGTAGAACATCATAGCAGTCTTATTTATTTTTTTATTAAAAATAATTTTTGAAAAATGTTTATTTTTGGTTTAGACTTTTAATTTTGTAACACGCTGTGACGCGCCCAGACGTATTATTTTGCTGCGGCGGGGTCTCGGTTGATTGGACCTTACACAGCTACATCTGTGGGCGTCAAAGCGTGTTTCAAAATAAATAGCTGAACCGATATTCAATATTTTAAATATATTTTTTTTTGTAAAAAAAAATTAAATAACATTGCCAAGATGTTATACATAATGGTTACATAACGTGGGCTTCGTTTTACAGGTGGTTAAAATTGCACGGTGTATAAGTATGAGTGACGACACCCCGTGGATAGTTAAGCAAAAATAAAAAGTATTAAAAACTTACAACATGTTCTTCTTCAGTGCTAGAACTTTCTTCTGGTATAGTTTCTGGAAATATTGTTTCCTTTGGAGAGGAAAGCCACGGCTCTTCTTCTGTGCTTGGCTGTTTTGATGGCATCTCTGTCTGAGACACTGATACATTTTGGCTAGGGGGACTACCATTTGCGGTACCATCTTCTTTGGAAAATTTGCCTTAAAAAATTATTGTATATTGTAACATTACAAATACCTCCACATTGTTGATTAATGATGATTTAAAAGCATTAATGAGAGCCGGAAACTAGTAGCAAATAGGTAAGTATATATAATGTAGTAGTACTTATTACATATACTTGAAGCTCACTGAAAGATCAAAGCTGGCTACAGATAAAGATACATTTCAGTGGAAAATATAAGGGAAATGATAATTTAAACGTACGCCCCAGAAACACGTCCCCATGCTGATTTCGTTTAGAAAATTTCCCACCCAAAGGTTTCGGTTTGGGCTTGACGAGGGTTGTGAAGCATGGTGCATCAGGGTGCCGGAACTCCCATATCCCTTGCCACATCTTCAATCCATTCTCCAGGCGATAGTTGTTGGTGAAATCGGATTCTTTCAAATGCTGAGATATCGGTGCGAAGAGGAATACAAATAGCTGAAATAATAAAATTAATTTAACATTATCACATTCAATTAACTTTGTAATAAGACAAAATATGAGGGTAGGCAAAAAGTAATTTACCTAAATAGAAATATAATACTAAATACAAAAAACAGCACACAGGTAGATGTTTTTTTTGTAATATCCTGCAAATTATAATTTATAATATTGATCATTTCATACACTGTGATTTTTATATAGATTGATGACACTAAGTGACCATTGTCACAAATGAATTCTATCTGCAGGGGATAACAATGAAAAATTTAAAATCTATTATCTATCTTTATATACCTTGTAATATGACAATGACTATTTTGAATAAAACAAATACTGTAATACATACCGTTATAGAAGGTACTGAGAAGAGGTAATGGAATGGGTTGGAATAGAAGATACCATTTTCATAGTCATTATCAGCACACTCATCTGATGCATCAAGGAGGATCCAGTGCAAAGTATACAACAGAGTAGTCTCCACACTTCCTAGTGACTGCATGTTGTCTTTCACCCTAGAATATTAAGAGATGTTTTACTTGTTCTTAAAGCTTGTTCAACAACGTTGGAAATGTAGGTACATAACATGTTTTTTTGTATTTTGTTTTTTTTTATTTAGCCTTATTTGGTAAACTGCATACTACTACTTTTCTCTACAAATGACCAATTTCGTACTTTAACCCCTAGTAAGTATGTATTTATAAAATTACATAAAGAATGTGATTATTTTCACAATAATTTAAATTACAATTACTGCCAGAGGCTTCGCCTAGTTATTTCGACGTAATATCATCAGTCCCTAGGTGGTGAGTCATCATTTAACTGGAGTCTCTGTACTCGTAGTTTGAAGGTAACCTATCTTACTTTTGAAACTTCTCAGCTCGAATTTCAATAATTAGAAAATGGTTTTACGAAGTTTTGAATACGATATATTTAATACATAATATTGCAAATTATACATTTATTTTATACGATGCCGACGCCATCAACAAGCCGAAGCTGCGAAGGCGAGCGCGGGTGAATGAGATTTGTTGCGCAAAGGCGGAGAGTCTGCACTTCCCATAGCGCCGGAGACGAGGAAATCCTAATGCATGTGTGCTTGCTTGCTTGCATGTTTGCTTACATGATTGCTTGCTTGCATATGTAGCTTGTTTGCTTCGAAGCATTATTGCTGGCATGCTTGCATGCTTGTTTGCATGCATACATGAATGCTGGCATGCTTGCATGCTTTGCTTTTTCCCTATTTTTACATAAGCACTTTTTCAATTGTTAACATTTATTAATCGTCAAAAAAGCAAGAAAATAGTTATGTATCGTCTAATTTATTTTAAATTACTTAATAAATTTTTGTTTTTATTAATATTAAAAACGTTTAAATGGAAAGTAAATTATCTAACATTAATATATTTGGCATATTATGTTGAGTTAGATTTCAAACCAAATCGAATAAAAAAAAAACAACCGAAAATCGGAATATCAGCAATATGTCAATTGTGTTTTCGGTAAAATAAAAATGTGGCAAACCGTTTTCGGAAAAATGAAATTCGTACTAAAACAATTCCGTTTTAAAATAGGTATCCAGTTTAAAACATGGTTTAGGCAATACTTTTCTTAATTTTGCACTTTTGCTAGTTTTATCTCAGATAACAATGAACAAATCGCTGCTTCGGTACAACAAAGTCACATCAACTCATTCTATAATTTTACAGAAATTAACATTTAAGATTTTTTTAAATTTTGTTTCCTAATTAAGGCACAACCCCCTACGGTATGTTTAAAATTGAAATTAAATTTTAGTCTTTATTAACTGTGCTTCAACTTGTAGTTATAAAACTATAAAAAAAAATATATAATAATGTAAATTTAATAAAATACTAAAAATGCCCTAAATTGTGATTTTGTTGCACCATCTTAATAAAATATTGTGACTTGTGCCTTATGTTCATTATAATTAAAATGTTAGTTTTATACATTTTTTAGGAAACATTTTTTTGTTCTTTCTACTATTTAAAAAACATAAACATAATAATCATGTTTTGAAAACAATCTAACATAATATTGCCTTTTTTTAAGTTTTGACAAATTATAGGAAAGGCAATCTTACTTAACACTTTGCTAATATTAGCTCTAACCGTTTTTCAGTATTTTAATAAAGAAATACTGTGTTTTATACCATAGAAACAATACATATTTATTATTTTTAACTTACAGTCAAATATATTTGAAAATAAATTGACATTAATATCTCTAACAAAATAACAAACCATAAAATGATTATGACAATCATTCTCAGTTTAGCATTTACCTATGCTTGATTAAGTTATACTTGGTCTTTTTAATCTTAAAAAGCTTCGTATATTTTCAAATTTAAGAAATAATAACGTTCTTTGAACTCACATTATAGCTAATCGAATATTTGTAAACAAAAAGGCATTTTCGCCATCAAAAAATAACAATAAAATTAAGTAAAGCACTAAAGTATGGAATTCCTTCGTAATAAAAATCACACTTTTGTATCGCAGTCCTATTTGTAAATGACTTTTTCTTTGTAATATTTAACCAATTATTTAAAATTAAATTAAAAAGTTTGAAAAACGGTATTGGTTTCTTCATAAAACCGCATTTCTTTGTTTATAACTATTAAAAGCAAATCTAACTAAACGAAATGTGTGCAGTTTGTGCAAAACCTAATCGAACAAATATTTATAAGTTTTCATAAAATTTAGGCACAGTATTAGAGCTAATTAACTGCATAATATCTTGTTTTTTATTGTTTAGAATGGACAACTTGGAGACATAAACCTCATTCAAATTAATATATTTGATGTTTTTCTTGCCATTACAACAAACATGCAACAACTAATTTTAACTATTGCTTTGCTCCAAACTTGAGTTTTATAGGTGGTTTTGTATTTATGAGTATCAGAATCTTTACTGAATTTTACGACTTTAATATCAGCAGTCAGATTTAGGCACTATCATTTTATAAAAAACGCGAATATTGGATCAACAAAAGCGTTTTTGTAATCAATGCCATTGTAACTTCAAATTTGTTTTAAAAAGCTCAATTTAATTGGAGATAAAAGGTAAGATGAGCTCTTGATTCACCAATAATTTGCAATAAAATTGGTCATAAATATATCTATGCGTATTTTGCTCCAGAACAAGACAGCGGTGCGCGGGCGCGGGGGCACTACTAACGAATCAGTCTATGTTGGCCCACGAGTTGCGGAAAAAAGCACTGTAGCCACAAAGGCACTAGCACCATCTAGTATAAACTTGCGGTACTTTGATGGTTGTCTTTGTTTCCCCGAATAGACGCATGGTTTAGGAACAATTTGGCATAATCAACTCTATATTGAAATTTTGGGTAGTTGAGACTTTGTTGCACCGAAGCAGCGAAATATCAATAGCGTTTAGAGCATTCGTCTGTTTGTAAAGCGACAAGTTTTGCCATCATAAAGGCTAGCCATATTTAAAGGAAGTGTTTACAAAAATTAACATTTCCTATACATTATGACAAGAATGCCAGGGTACATGCCTATTTATAATGGTGTAAGTATTATATTTATTTAAACTAACTGAAAAAACATTTTATTAGAAAAAATCCGTAGGGAATTTATATTATTAATCATTTCATTTCTAATTAAGCTCTTTTACTTTAATGAACAATAGGAGTATTTTATTCAACGAAAAACACTGCTCTGTCTTATGCAACGGAGAAACTCGTAAAACTATGCAAAATAAATAAAACACATTCTGATGCACTCACACTTGCCCTCAGGGAGATTGCCAAATACCAAACTAATAGACACCCAAAGTCATAGCCAGTGAAAAGATATTATGTAATGAAATTTTGAACCTAATGAAAAAACATTTAGGAAAAAATTCATATTCTCTTAAGAGAATACAATTATTCCTAATGATTCAAATTTTTAAAACCTTTATAGGTATATCAGGCATAAAATTAAAAATCTATTTATTATGAGTTCTTACCTGTTGTGTAAAAGGGCTGCCAAGGAGTGCATAACATGTGGAAAAGCAGCTTGTATCAGGCGCCATCGTGGGATTGCTTCTATCGCCTCTGATTCAGACAAGCTTATCGATAATCCCAAGCGGAGATTTTGTACCAAAGCTTTTTCAAACGACTGAAAGTTGTGTGAAAGTTTAAATGTAGAACAGGAGTCAACTCTAGTAACTTTACAGACGTAATACAAAATAAAACGTATTTTTCCTTACCTTAGCCGCCTTTTTTATTTCCTAAGAGCGCACAGAAAGTAAGATGTTTGAATTATTAATTATATTAAATTATGATAAAACCAAAATAAACACGAGTTTGTTTACATTGTTTGACATTGACATACGGCGAAAGTGACATTTTTTTTATTACAAGTTGAAACCAAGAAACTTACGTAGTTATACATATCTGGATTAAGCACTTCGTATTGTACAGACAACGGCAGGTCAATCTATCCAAAAAGTTAAAGGTCATTGAATTGATTTTCAACTTTGATTCTAACAAGTAGAGATCAATATCAGTTCAGAAAATTTGACGTTTTGTGGTAGGTTGACGTGCTGTTGTCTGTACATTGTAGAAAAATCAACTTTAACTATGACACGTAAAGTCGATAATACATTGTGAACGAGATGCGGTCTGACGTTTGGAGAGGCCTCTGTTTCAACTTTCAATAGTCTGTTTCATTCTTAATAATACCAGAAAAAAAATACATAATTGTTAGGATTACATATTGACGTCCCAAAATTTTCAACATACTTTATGTCCCTTGTAGTATATTTTTATAATATTGTTTTATTTAATAACGCTAGTCATACTAATTCCTTCTAATAACGTAACTAAATATAATTTTATTATTACAGAAAAGACAAAAATTATAACTACATTTAGTAGAATAATTTACTCCAAATATGGCAACGTTATGTTGACACTTATATTAATGTCACAGACTAATAAGAGGATACTACGTTAATGTGTAGTCTGTCAAATTTGAAACTTCTAATTTTCATGATTTTCAAACTTATTAAGACAAAAATTTCAATAAAAAAATGGTTTAAAGTGCTGTGTGTAAGGTTGCAATTGCGAATCATATGCTAAATGCGGTATTTCTTTCTTTAAGTTATAAATTATTTTTATTGAATTGTTTTCAATCTGTATAGGGTGAGTGAGCATGTTATTTTGTTTTGATGGATTTGAGGAATTGTTTTGAGCATTTAGTTCATGTCACTAAATGATTAAAAAGTGTTGGGAAAACGGCGAATATTTTATAATAATAAAATCATTTTTCTATCTTGCTGAAAAAATATTGGGTTTCAAGTAAATCTCGTGTCCCCATAACTAAGTATAATATATCGATCTGATCCCTGTATTTTTGAAGGCTAATCTGACCTGAATGTACCGTTCTAATGCGTTGTCACTAAAGATTAGCTCAGTGGCTACTAAATTATACAATAAGGTAATAATATTAAATTCAACTGAATCTTTGTGATCTGACACTACTGGTGTTTTTTGCAGACTACCCAGAAATGAGAGCATAAAAAAGAGTGGCTTGCCGCTATGTCTAAAGAAAACTTTCAAAAACTGTAATTTGTAGCCTGCATTTTAACCCCGAGGATATCCTTAGATAAAAGTCATCAATGATTGTAAGACCTGGGGCTAAGTAAGTATTGGACCTAAGTATTGTAGACACTGTATATAAAAAAAAAAAACAATTTCATATCTTGTTTTACTATTTTTAAGTCTCATCACTGAATTTTGTAAATTTGCGATTTAAGAACTTTGGTTAATGGAAAAATCACATCTCGTTTTACGTTTAGAACAGTGTTATAATCCAATGTATTATACTTCAATATACTTACTAGTACTTCTAAATTAACCATGTACCTACGAATTAAAATCAATTTCTCAGAAAATCTGTCGTGACAGATGCAAATAAGGATACATTTTTTAAGTGAGATAAAATGGTAACCGATTTCAATTTCCTTATCATTTTATCCAACACTCCGTTGGTCTAGTGATTTAAATACCGGGCCAAGATCTCGGGATCCCAGATTACCCGAGTCGGGCAACAAAAATTTTCGAATTTCCGAACTTTGCTCGGGTTTGTGATCACCAGCTCGCATTTGACAAGCGTGGTGATTATGGCAATTCCCATCATTGCAGTGGTAACTTGAATTCAATGATGAAGGCCTTTTCCCTGCTGCAGTGGGATGATTATAGGCTGATACTTTCTTACTTTCTATCATTTTATCACGTACAGACAACAGCACGTCAACCTACCACAAAAAGTCAAATTTTCTCAATTGATATTGATCTTTACATGTTGGACTTAAAGTTGAAAATCAATTAAATGACATTTAACTTTTTGGGTAGGTTGACTTGCCGTTGTCTTACTTATTACTATTTGTACACCAACTGAACCCAAAATCAACACTACATCGCATCTGGAAATAAGGATTCTAAGGGGCATGGCTAGAGATCATGCTCTCCAGTCGCGCCCCATGAAATGTTCATTTTCTTCAAAATTACTGAACGAACAAACTAGATTGTAACTCGAACATGGTGTACTCGTACACTCGTACTTAAGCAGAACATTGAAGTATAATAGGTTAGACCGCGGTACAAACAGTATAACACAAGAAACAACATCTGGTAACAGAGAAATTTATTAGCTTTAATATATTAGCTATTTTATTTGATGTCGGTTTTCTCTTACCTAGATTCCTAGATATCCACGTATTCTCCTATTTTTTCAACTTGATTGTAATATTTCTACTTTTCAACGCTATTATGTAAAAAAAACCTATCTTTTATGTTAAAAAAAAAGGTTGTATCGAAAATCAAGCTATAAACAGTGAATATATTTTTTTTATATCATTGTATAGTTTCTGCTTTAGGCAAAATTTCTTTGACCTTAATATTTAAGTGGTCTCAATAAGTTGTGTTATGGGTTGTCACCCTACAGACGTAAGAGGCCTCTATCTCTGTCACTCGGACCGCGTTTTGTCACTAGTCCACATTCCAGTTATGTAATATGTAAATTTCTTGTTTGAAACAAAAGCAAACAAACGCAGCTCCTCTCTTCACTGAATAAAAATAAATCTGAAATTTTCGTAAAGAAATAAAACAATTCGTTACAAGTTCAGTTAAAAATTTAACTAGAAAATACTGAACGTTAAACTTTAAGATTTAACAATATTTTCTATCTACTTTGAGTCTTGAGCTGTTTAATATCTTTTCATTTGATAAAATTGTAAATAACATCAACATAAAATTAAAAGATTAACTATACGAATTTTACAATGCTAAACTATACTTTTGATAGTCTGAAAATAATTTTGTTAAATATAGATAGGAATCTAAATAGATAGGAAATTAGACTAAAAAAAACATAGATTTATATTAAATCTACGAAATAAAATCATAACTGCCTCTGAGTCTAAAGCACTACACTGCAGTTAGTTACTACACAACACGGACTTACACGAAGTCCGAATATACGGATCTATCTGTCTCTTTCAGATACTAGAAGACATTGGTATGAGTGAGAGAGACAGATGGACTCGAATTTACCGACATTGTGTTGCGAAGGCCATTGACTGACTGAGCTGAGTAGGTATCAATTATTTTTGCTGAGGCGGAATTATTTGCAATTTGTAGGTAGATATAATACCTACTGGAAACCGAGGAATTTCATTAACGCTACTGCTAACTCAAATTAAAACTAGCAAATTACACAAAACGATTTAAAGCCGTAATTTTTTGAATAAATTATTTCACATTCTACAAGCGAAAATCTCCTCTATCGATATGATTTAAAATTAAAGTGATCTTTCAAGTTCACACTTATAGGTAGGTATTTAATTTTATTGTATTTTAGTGTAGGTAATGGCTGGCTGGCAGGCAGGTAAACAAATAACTATTGTATCACTCATGCTATGCTACAAGCTCGTAATATGTAAGTCAAAATGTTTGCTCAATACGATTTAAGATTTCAAATGAACTTTCCATAAATTGTTATTTTATAATTGAGTAGGTAGGTATATTTAAAGTATGCTTCAAAAATATTTTGGAAAGTTTTTTTATTGGAAATAAAACTAACTACAATCACGCACCCAATATAAAAATACTTACATGATGCCCTGGGGCTCTCTGACAGAACTGTAATCAGTTATTAAGTTTACAAAAAAGTAAACAAAGAATTAATTATAAAAAGAAAGAAATGTGCAAAAAGCTTCCCGTACCGGGAATCGAACCCGAGCCTCCTGGGTGAAAGCCAGGTATCCTAGCCACTAGACCATACGGGAGATGAGGGCTGAATTGAAATTGTCGTACACTTTACTAAAATACTTTTTTCGTGATTCATTTATCTATGCAGATGGTCACATTCATTCATTTTATATCGTAGGTAATGATGACGAGTCAATTTGATATTTTGTGTATGGAATCAACCGACAAAATAATAAGTAGTGCATGCGTGGATCTTTTATTCAAGAAATCATGTTATCTTATGGCAAATTTGTATCTACACGTCTGCGTTGCCAGCTAATTAACTCGCAACAAAAAGTTTTAACTTCTTGATTAAAATTTATCTTCAATTGTTACTTTAATATCAGTATTTAATTTTGCAATTTTTTTAAGTTACGATCTATTATTATATTTTACGAACATTGTTAAAAATAGCATCAAATTGATTAATTGACACAAAGTGTCATTAAAACTAGCATTGGATTTACCTAATATTTTATGTTCCAAGTTGTGGTAATGATAGTGAGAATCAAGAAAACAAATCGGATGTGGATACTAAAGCTTGATAATATTAGTTGTTAATAAGCCTTGTTAAATTACACACTAAGATTGGCAAAGTTAGCTAAGGTTGTCTGGAAAAGATTGCTTTTAGCGATAAGACCGCCACATTGTACGTACTGTTTTTTGTTTTAAAATTTTTGTCTCTAGTATTTGGACAATAAATATTGAATTTAATTGATTAGTTTCTTATTTACAACATTTCTTGACTGATCTGGATCTGGATTGTCACGGTAAAGTATACCTACTTAAGTACGTACAGACCAAAACGCCTTATAGTAAAAGTTTAAGATTTCTTATTTTTTCCTCTTAGCTCGTACAAGTACTCACACCTAGTAAATTCTTGAGGGATTTGTTGATAATTTAATTAAACTGGATTTATAAGATAAATGATTCTACTAACCATGCAATCATCGTCATGTACTCTGCCAAGTCTGGGCCTAACGAACGGTGCTGTCAGTCGCCACAGGAAGATTTGAACCGGAATGGGCACCACGTCATCTGAGCTGGGATCTTCTTCAGATATTTCCTTCATCTTCATTTTTCTTGAGGTGAGTTTGTCTGTAAGTGAAATGTTAAATGAATGCAGAAATCTGTTTGCAAAAGTTTTTCAAGGGTGGGCTTTACTTTTGACCTTATTGCTTTGTTTCTTGATCACGATTGTTTTATTTTACTTAAAATTAATATAATTGATAATTACTTGTCTGCTTTACAATATGCGAATAGAAAGAACAAATTAGTAAGATATTTAGGTATGGTAAAGGCCACAGGGAAGAATTGGATAGATCGGTAATGATGGAAAAAGCTAAAAAAAGCATTCCTTTGCTAAATTAAAAACAAAACACTGTTAAATCTAGTTAAATAAAAAAAACAGCAAAAACACGAATCAAAACTTCCAAAGCAGCTAAATTATTTTTGGAAATAAAGAAAAGTAAGTAAGTATTTAGAATTAAGGGACCCAAGGTACATATACCGAAATGCCTACATTCTCTTAAAAAGAACAAAAGCCCTATGTACTTAGAGTTCAAATTTGTTGCGTAGTCGTGAAATAAAATAAATTGATTCTTCCAACTCCATTTTAAATTTCAGTCGCCATTTTCTATAACTGTAGAATAAAGATATAACCACCCAGTCAAAATATCATTCAAGAAAAACACAAGAAAAGGATGCATTTAAATATTTTCTCAACATTGTTTTCATATTAGACGCAGGGGCAGATAACCGGCAGCTGAGGAAATAGGTATTGGAACGCACTAATCGTTTTAAACAATATTTTGTATCTACTCATACATCACAGATACTGTTACATACCGAAGAAAACAGCGGAAAGGAGGGGTCACATTTTTAGAAGGTTGATTATCACTGTTTACATGTGGCAGGGGTTGATATTGCGAACCGGTCCGTCGCGGAGGCAAGGGAGCGCGCATTCACGGGAGGGAAGCTCGGCCCACAGTGAGGCTTTGCGCAGTTGGATCCAGACGAGAAGCTAGGGATGATACACGAGAAATAGGAAGAAAAAGCTTAAAAAATCTCATTAAAAAAGTATTACTGAATTTTTATTTTTGATCTTAGGAAATTAAAGTAAGAAAGCTCAGTTTAAAACCTGAAAAATTATGTCTCAGGCGGGAATGTCACAATACTGATCTTATAATTGCAATTAAGTTGCTAAAATATTAAATAAAGTATAAAGTAAGAAAGCTTTCATAAATTAAGAAATTCTTATATGTCGCATAATGGTAAGTGGTAAGAGTTTGTTTGGCACTGGCTCTATGTAGGTAGTACCAAGTATAATCGCATCATATGTACCTACTTAGTACAAATTTTACGCTTTTTTTTAGTAACATTTTTATAGCTAGTTTTAATTAGTATTTTAACCCACACATCATCACCATTTTTCTACCTTTAGTGGAACATATTTTTTTTTATTGTTTATTCTGTAACAAAATTAAATTATATTTAATTAAAAAATTTATGTTACGTTTTAGAGGTTTTATATGTAATATGTAATAACATTTTACCATACAGTTCATCATCAGGGCAGGCAGGCGGTTTGGCTATTGCAGTTTGGTCAGTGGTGTAAAGAAGACGCTGTTGCTCGTCTTCTTGTGGCAGTCCTCTCTTAACAGTTTCTTACGACACCCATAGAAAGAAATGGGGAAGTGCTATCTATCATTTAACGAAATTCAATTATGGAATCTTAGTGTACAGATGCAGGGGCCAACCCTAACGAATTTCCATCGATCTGTGCGCGCAGCCTCCTGTTGTTATGGAAACTTCAGCTGCTGTACAAGAAATCTGTAGAAAATTAGGTCATATTTATTTATGTCGGCTTTTGCTAGGTTATGTAAATATGTCATGGATGTGATGTACAACTAAACTACCTATATATTTATCTAATGAGACTTTTATGAAGCGGCAATAATAATATTTTGCAAACTTAATCTGAGTAAGATACTTAAAGTAACAGCCTATAATCATCCCACTGCAGGGAAAAGGCCTCATTGAATTCAAGTTACCACAACAATGATGGATGTACCCGTGTACTAGCATAATCACCACGCTTACCAAAATGCGGGTTGGTGATCACAAAACCGAGCAACGTTCGAAAATTTGAAACTTGTTGCCCGACCCGGGATTCGAACCTGGGACCCCGAGATCTTGGCCCGGTATTTAAACCACTAGACCAACAGGGCGTTAAAGTAAGATACTTAAATAAACTATATTTGTAACATATTTAATTATTTAGCCACAAATCACGTTCTAATTACTATTATAGTTAATAATTTAACCCAAACTCATAAAAAAATATCCAATGACGACTACATAACTGATAAACATACTTAAAATACATTTATAAACATCTATCATATGGCTGAAGTACAAATACATGTGTGAGAAGTGTGCATGATGATCACGCCGGTGTATTGCCTCTACGCGCTACGCCACAACGGGATTCGAATCCGCAACCGATGCAATGGTTGTGTTTTGTGTAGCCTACGTCACGTTACGTCGGTCGGAACATAACAATTACTAAATAATGATTCCTATGATAGAATAATTATACACAGACTGACTTTATAATGTCCCTCTATATGCAAGTGTATTGTACCCACTTGATAGGGTTAGATAAACTTTATTTTCGTTTATCCAATTTCTAATTTAAAATAATGATTTTTAACTTATTTTTCAGATAATTTGGTTAAGAATAAGGAACTACCGCTAAGACGTGTCAAACACAGAGATGTGTCCGCGTCTAAAAAACTGGCCCCCAATTCCGCTAATTTACAAATGGCTCAATAGCATCGCAACTGCATATTTTGACACATTTAATATAGAAGTAATGTCAAAATATACGATTGCGATGCTATTGAGCCGTTTATAAATTAGCAGAATTGGGGCCCTGTTTATTAGTCCAACTAACGGTGTTGAATTAACGAGATTGGGTTGATACAATATCAGTGTTCACTTAGCGGCAATTTATAAATAGAGTGCTAGGAGCGGCCGCACTAAACATTTGCCACTTTGTAAATTGTTTCCACTGATGTGTGGGCGTACAATGTTATAGAAGCTTTTCATTCATTCACAATGCAACTAAATTGAAGAAAATGCATAAATCAATACCTTAAGTTGAGGCTGAGAGAGATAGCAATAAACAACTCTTTTGGTGCCCGAACAGCTGCTTTACAGGGTTTATAGTACCTACACGAGGGTTTACAGTATACCGTGTGTCAGGTCACCTGTCCGACCCGTAGGGTACAGTAATATGATAAATTTAGTCAACAAATCCACTGTAATAAAGAATTTTCCCTTCTATTATAAAATGGCAGCTATTGTTTTTTTTTGTTACCGAGTCCGGGTGTGTTCATTTATTTAGCAATATCTAACGATGTACAGGACCTATAAACACAAAAAATAATACATTCGACAGCTAAAAAGTAGGCAATAAGTTGTCATCAAAAAGTTTATCAATATCATTAAAATGTTTAAAAATGTTTAAAAAACACTTGAAACGTAAAAAATAAATTATAAAATGATGTTTTTATTTTAAGTTTTTAATGTTACAAAAAGACTAGACCATGAACATTTTCTTTCCTCTTTTTAGATGCACTAAACCATTACCTACTGATGTTAATACCTACCTTAGCTATGAGCTAACTATTCATAGCGTTATGATGATTTATTTAATATGACTCTATCAAACGGGAATTCATCCCGAATCTTATTTTTTTCGTACGGATTACAATTTTGAGATTCCGATTAGTATGAAAATATTATTTTTTTAAATAATCATGTCAAATTTCTGACTTCATCATAGACCTTCCCTAACGATCTCCACGTCGATCAGTCCTGCGCCGCGCGCCGCCAACATTAGCAGCTAACAGAGACCTTCATTAGATCGCCGGTTCACCTGGGCCCTAATTCCGCTAATTTACAAATGGCTCAATAGAATCGCAATTGCATATTAATTGTACATTTTGACACATTTAATATTATGGTAGTAATGTCAAAATATACGATCGAGATGAATTGCGATTCTATCTATTGAGCCATTTGTAAATTAGCGGAATTGGGGCCCTGGTAGAACAATTACCTACACTTAGGATTACACTCAGATCGTCACTGGTGTGCGGTCGCCATACCAAAACCGTCTTTATCAACCTTTTTATCAACTCAGCTTTCAAAAAATGCTGGCCGATATTTTCTTACTTCACTAAATAAAATTAATGACAGGCCACGTCTCCAAAATTGTCATCTTTATTTTAAAATTAATAAATATGACTAACAAGGAAGGTGTGTTTTCGTTTATTATAAGTTTATTATTTACCTTTGATATGTATTCAAAGATTTTTGGTTTCTGTTAATCTATAGTTATCCACATGTTTATGTTTAGACGAAGGCGATTCAAACTGTGAGCTGCGAATCGCGGGATTATTAGCGGTACACCTTGTAAGTCAAGTTTTGGATGAAGCGTATGTCATAGCGAACGCTGCTACTGAATCAGGTATTTACAAAATGTTGCTTTTGATCTTGGAATAAGTACGCGGTTGTATACGACCGGTGACTCTCAGTAGGCATTATGATAATTCTTACATACTAAGCTTAGATACTAAGCATAAGCCTACGATAGTAGCTATTGAAACATTTTCTTTAACATTCAGGATGCTGTTTTTCGGTTTAGTTTTGAATTTATTTATAAGTTTAAAAATGTGTAAAATTACCTAGCAGACAATTTTCATGCGAAATAGTCGTTACCTACATACTAAGTTTTATTGTTTTTGATGGCCCGACATCCATGTCTTGACATCATGTCGTTTTCAGCCACAAGACAAATCAAGAAGTTGTATAATAGATATTTTAATAACTTCAAATGTTTATCTGATTATAAACTCTAGGACAACCATGGCATTACTTGGAAATGTTGAAAAATATCCGAAACGATCCATTGGAAGAGATTGAAGAGGAAAATGTCACATTTACTGCATCTAAGGCTGATGAAGCTGCTGTAGATAGTAAAACAGATTCTGCTGCTAACGCTGTGGCTACTTCCACACCACAGAAAGTTGCAGGTATTATACATGCACTAATATTATAAATAGTAAAAGTGTTTACCTGAAAGACGGGAACTGCTAATCTTATTATGGATGATGTGCATTACAGATGAAATTCACCAGGTAGTCAATGAAAATAGTTTTATAGGCCAAGGTGACGAGGAAAACGATTTGGTAATAACGATATTTGATTAGTTTATTAAAAACAAATAGTTATTAATTTTATTAAAAATTTTGGATATTTACTTTATTTGATATTTTAGCAACTTAATTGCACTTATAATAACAGTATATAAACTTGAAAAAAAAATTTTTTTTTGTCCCGCCTGAGACAAAATTTTTCAAGTTTATATACTGATATTTTGGATATTTTCAGCGACAACATGAATTAACCAAATCGACGTCTATGTTCCTTAATAACTTATTTGACATGAGTGAAGTTGAACGTGTAATTATGTGTGAGGATACTGAGATCGTTCAAAGTGACTCAAATGACTTGTTGACTGAAGCGATGTCTAAAATAATGGAATCCTATGTAAACACCGCTTTAGGCATAGCCTTTGGTGAAGGCGCGCCAAACATAGAATCCGTCAAAGGTGACAAGTCTCCCAGCACAGAGAATTCTGGGTATTCTTTCTTATCTGATGCATATACTGTAGATTTTGGTAATGACATGGCCTTTTGTGAAGACAATGAGCTAACTAATAAGAATTTTGATGCAACATCTGTAGAAACTAAAATAAAAGAGGTAATTTTAGTAGCCACAATACCAGAATAATGACTGGTTTTATGGAATAATAAGAAAAAAACATAAATAATAAACTATAATTTCAGGAAACTGATCAAAAGGTAAACGAAGAAGTCATAAGACATGATGATGTTGCTTTTTATGAAAACACCTATTTAACATTGAATCGTAAGTCATAATTTAACGTATTTTACTAAACGAACTAACTACAAATTCTTAGTGAACATAATTTATGACTGCAGGTGACTATGACCAATGTTCAGATGATGATGGTGATCCTGTTCTTCGAGATGCTAAAGGCATGTCCATGCAAGAAGTAGAACTAATGGCGGTGCACACGTCTGATGAGAATTTATCTCGCGTTGATGAACCTTTGAAGGTTATTTAGAATCAATAAATTGCTATTATCTACACTACATTAAAAATAAAACTGGCCCAGCAAGTGTCGGGCCCACAGAATGTGAAAAAGGTTAGAAAGGCTGTCATGCGCTTTACGAGTTTAATCCCTCAACCCCCAGGAGGCACTCGAGTTCCACGATAACAATTGATTTCAATTGTGTCTGGAATAACTCACGATCGAGGGATAAAATTAAAGGGTCGAGCGATGTCAAAAGAAACCAATCATAGCGCTCACTTACAAGCATTTGCTCATAACCTCTGTGGCGCGCCTTTCTAACATTTTTCTAGGTTCTGTGGACGGACCACGTGGTTCTGTAGGTTCTTTAATTGCACGTTGCAAATTCCGAAATACTTAGTTTTGTTCCATAATTTCCACAGCGTTTATTCATATAGTATTTAATTATAAATAACGTAACATTTATCAAACTTGTTTTAAACGGAGTTAGCTTTTCTGTTTACTTCGTTGTATAAGTAGGTATGCTACTTTTGCCAGTTTTTCACGTATCTATGAACAATAATTATTACATTTAACTGGGTTTTGCTAGATAGCATCACACATCCTTAGGGGGGTTATGTCTAAGAGTGAAGGTATAATGAAGTGCATAGGTATTTCTCGTTACTAATTACGTTTCTGTGCTTTACTTTATTAGTCCTGATATATTTTTTAAATAAGACATGTTAACATTATTACCTTATACTACACTATTGGAATGTAGGAATTTTATACATTTGATAAAAAAAATGAAAACATTTTACTTAATTTCAAAGCTTTTTAATAAGTCAATGCTTATGACATGACGCTGTTGCCAACTAAGAGTATCACTATGTGAATAGAATAGAAATTAAAAAAATGATTTACGGTGGTTAAATTAACTCAAAAGACTGGACTGATTTGGATGAAATTTAGGATTGGGATAACGCTCCATTGGTCTAATGGTTCAAGTACCGGACCAAGATTACGGGGTCCTAGGTTCGATCCCCGGGTCGGGCAACAAGACTTTCGAACTTCCGAACACTTGATTTCATACAAAACATGGAAATTCAACCAACCTTGAAAGTACGTGTTAAGTGTTAACTAATTCTGGGCGCTGTAAGGTACTGTTGTATTTCAGCAAAAAAGCAAGGAGTTTGCTGCACTATCGGCATCAGCAAGTGGCTCGCGTAGAAGTGGCTTGGTACAACGTTGCCGCTTGCAGGGAGCACGGCTACTAGCCCGCCTGAGAGGCTGGTGGCGACGCAAGACTCCAGGGAAACGCAAGGTTCTAAAAGTGTCTAAGTTATTATTGTTCAAAAATGATTAAAAATCAGCACCACTTTTAGCTCAGGTTTTTATTCCATCTTTTTAAATTAAAACGAGCGTGCGCGAAAGCGCCTATATCTTATACGCATAATGCTACAGTTTGTTCTTTTTCATAGGAGGCTCGAGTACCCGGATCAGTGCGAGGACTATGCCCCCTATCTCCAGATGCGAGACGCCGCGCTTCCAGTCTCCTTGATCAGCGCGGGCTATGCTCCTCCCCGCTCCCTGCGGAACACGTCGTTTGGAAGTTCAACACTGTCAGCGAGGCCCTTGTCAACTCCTCCCGCTGGAAGAACTATACCTTTGATGTCAATCCTGACGAATGTGGCGAATACTGATGAATTGTCCTATTGGTTCTTTAATAATTTAGGAGACTTATTTTGTGCTATAAAAATAAACATCTAAGAAAATAATGCTGATTTTAATTAACTAAAACAGCTTAGTGTAGATTTCATATAAGTCCCTATAAATCCGAATGGCGGAGCCTTCAGTTGCCAATTAAAATATCGGACACCTTGGTTTCCAAGAGCGGTCCTATACACCTATATCACACAGATCGATCAAAATAGTTTAGTGTAAATGTAGATATACCATTGGAATCGGAGTCAGCACAAGCATGGAAAAGCCTGAAAACATCTCATCTCGCTCACGCTTATGTGATAGGCGTGCGTTTGAAGACGTTACGCGCGCGCATCAACTTCGCCGAAAATAGAACGGTCGCGGATTCCTGGGCTAAATCTCAAATATCCAGACGGGTGCGCCATCTAAGCCAGTTAAAACAGTCCCGCAAAAAGTTACCGAGCCCCACTTCTTGTCTGAACGTCTGCCAGTGAAGACCGGGAGGGAACCAACTAACACCACACAAAATGGTGAGTCAACCATGACGGCAGTGAAATGTGAAAAGGTGTTCAGTGAAATATGAGGGACTGTTACATTAAAAAGTGATTTAGGGAAACGTGTTGTTACCTCGTGAAACGATTCCGCAGACCGGAAACTCGAGAGTGACATGGATTCACAGCATGTCTTTCATAACAATCATAACATAGTGTTGTGCATAAACAGTGAGAGAACATGGTATCGTATACGCAACTGTACACCAGCACTTCCAGTGTTGAAATTCATCAAAAACACACCCACACATAGCTTGATAAGCATTAAAACATCAAAGTAACGAAATATTTTTGGTAATTTTCAGAGCGACCTCAGCAAGAACGACATTGAAAGTGAGTATTTGTTTTATTGATTTAATAAATAACAAAATATTAACATGACTAAATTACTTATACAATTGTGGCTACTACTATATGATCAAATGGTTTCTTAATGTTATCATTCTTTGAAATAAGAGTATGTAATTAACATTAATTAAAAATTATCTAAGTTATTATCATTAAAAAACACACAAACATTATGTTAGTCAGGCATTATACACCTGAACTGTAACATTACATAAATTAAATGGGAGTGAACATCGTAACATCTAAGTTTAGATCCATTCTCATAAAAGGCGTGCGTACATAAGAGAAGCCGGTGGCGGCGCCAGTGGCAGGGCCACGTTGCGCGCGCGCTGCGTTCCAAAATTAAACTTTTACGTCACGTGATCGGTTCGGCCGCCCGCCCAAACAGAGAAACACCGCTCAGATTTCACTGCAAGCAACCGAGCATTTTTAGGCGCGACAATTGGCTAGTCAATCGTTACCTGTTTACATGCTGTATGTGTATGCGTCATATTTAGGACATTAATTGGGGTTCTGTTGATATGATAAATCAACTGTCATTATCAAGGTCGTCATGTGGTTTTAGTCAGCTGACTGCACTTATCCTAGTGGTTTGCATGCTAGCAAGATCCTCTAGGATGTTAAATAATTGGCTACAATTATTATTGCCTAGTTTTTAAATCTTCGTTGATTATTTACAAATTTGTTTTAATTTTTTTCAATAAATTGAGCTTATAATTGAGTTAATACATAGTAAATGTTTCTATATTTAAAAACAATTATTGGTATTGAAAATATCGAACTTTTGGCAGCCAGTTAAAATAAGGGCAGAGTTACAATTGAGTTATAATTAGAATGTGACTCACGAGTTTGCAGTGAATATCTTGAAACTTGCGGTGGAAAGTATTATTCTCGGCAAAGAATGTATGCCCACGCGCCGCCTACGCCGGGAACGTACCTATGCGTAACAAATTTAGGAAATCGTTTAGGCACTTAGTCAATATTGCAATCTTAGATTGCAATATTTAATAGTTTCTGACAAAATTATAATTCCAGAAGTAAATAAAAAATTGCTTTAGATTTTGTAAAGTAAATTTAAATTACACGTTTTAAACTTTTTCATCGTAAATACCTCAATACTAAGCGAATTTTAAGGTTAAGATTCGTGTTTTACTTGAAAAGCAAACGTGGAAATAGGAATTCTTAGTACTCATAGTTACAACTCGCAAATTTATTTAATAATTGTTTGGAAAATTTTAAGTTCTGAGTGGATTCGCGTGAGACAAACAAAGTTATAAATCTTTTGTGTAGACAGTTAGGAATAACTTAAACATTTAAGATATCATGTTGAAAGTTCTCGTAGATATTGTAATAAAGTTCATTTTAAGAAGGCAATATTGTAAAAACTTTCAGAGTATGGAGATTGCTAGAAACGAATTATTAAAACAATTTTTAAAACTAACTAACCTAAAAGAAAAAAATATTATTAAGTGTGTAATACTCCAAAAGAATAATTAGACCGAGGGAAAACAATATCTTTGTTTAAAAATTCAAGGTTAATTTTAAATTTGTAGTCTTTTAGTAACGAAATGTTCTTGTTAATCTAGGGGCAACCTTCGCCTATTCCATCTACGACTTCGACGGTTCTGGCAAAATTGATGCCTTCAACCTTGGAGATGTCCTGAGGGCGCTCAACTCCAACCCCACATTGGCCACCATCGAGAAACTCGGTGGTACCAAGAAGAAGGGAGAGAAGACCCTCTCGGTAAGTAACTCATTTGTACCGAGGCCACCCCTGTTATAGAGCTTACCAAAGTGGGGTGTACTCATTCCGAATCCATTGACTTGATGCCCATAGGTATTTAAACTATTTACGACCATTGACGACGATATGACGACCATTTGGATCAGCGGTAGTTAACGCTGCTTCTGACCCATGGGTCGCGGGTTCGATCCCCGCACAGTACAAATATTTGTGTGCATGAACATGTCTGTTTGTACTGGTCTGGGTGTTTTCTATGTATTATAAGTATGTATTTACAAAAAAAAAAGTATATAAGTAAGTTTATCGGTTGTCTAGTACCCCATACGACAGGGTACTTAATAGTAGCTTAATTTGGGACTAGATGGCTTTGTGTGGCCCAGTGAGGCATGTCTTAAAAAATATTTATTTACATCTTTGCAAATGATCGATCAATTGCAAAGATGCACACTGAGAAGAGACACAACAAGAGACACACAAGAGGCACACTTTTAAGTCCGCCTAACAAATCACGTAGCACTGACGGATTCTACGATATGGTCATTAGAACGCCTTGCCACGCTTATGCCTCGCATTTGGTTTTCTTTCTGCTATTGTGGGTTTTGTCGTAATTATCGAAAATTGAATTATTGATAGACGGTACTCAATTGACTCTAAATTATTTCGTCAGCGTATTTTAAAGCGCATATCAATTACCTTACCTACTTACTTACTTACAAAAAGTTATTATTGAAACAATTAGTATTTTTGCACCACTCGAGGGATTTTATTTAAAGTAAGTATGTATATCCCATTAAAAACAGTCTTCCTCCTTTTCTTGCCATGAAAATTTACAGAAGTAAATATTTATCAATTGTTATGCCAAGGTCATTTTCCTGTGGAGATAATGTTGGCACCATCACTGTTTAGCGAACAGATCGGATATCATTTAAAATTTCTACAATCATTAATCATGATTTTTACGTTCTTCATGGTGGAGCGTCGTACTTAAGAGTACTAAAAGGTGGAGAAAGAGTACTAAACTAGGGATCGTTTACTAAAAGGTGTCGCTTGCTTTGAGGTAAAGAAAATAATAATAATTTGTCTACATTTTCTCGGGTCTGTTTGTTTGTCGAGCTTTCGTTGTTTCCAATTTACACAAAACAAGTGTTTAAATAGTCATTTACTGTATGGGATATTGTCAACATACCATGCCATGGAATCAAACAAAAACGTGACGTGTGGTTCTATCTATTTCAGCTCGAAGAGTTCCTTCCCATCTACGCCCAAGTAAAGAAAGACAAAGACCAGGGTTGCTACGAAGACTTCTTGGAATGTCTGAAACTGTACGACAAGGCTGAGAATGGCCTTATGCTTGGCGCGGAGCTCACACACACCCTGATGGCGTTAGGTAAGCTTTATATTAGGGGTTAAAGTATGAAATTGCCGTTTTGTATGGACGAAATCGAGAAAAGTCATTTTTCCATACTAAATTTTTTTAGTTTTTTTAACAACGCCTGAACCGTTTTCGATGCAATTAAAGGTGAAAGTTAGATGGTTATAAAGCTACGCATTATATTATTTAAATTTCTGAAAATCAAAGTATATAATACAAATATACTTAATTGAAGCAAGAAGGTCAGCTGACACATTGTAAGGGGTCTTTTCAACGACTTCCTTTGAAGTAATAGGCTTTAGTATTGCATTTTTTTTTAGTCAAAAGTTACTTTATTTAGTTTTTGATACAATACAAAAAGAATTACGCAATAATATGACTATACTTAAGAGCTATAAACAAAATAAAAAGTGGGAAAATAATCGGCAATTTCATACTTTAACCCCTATTATATATATTTTAAAAATCTTGATTCACGGTTATAGTTACATAGCAAGGCAAGAATTTCATACCAGATGATGTTGACAAAGGTCTACCAAGAACCTACCGGCTGGCAGCTCTCAGTGTCTTCATTTAAGTTTAATCTACATGAATACCTATATACAACGGTGGTCAATTCTAAGTTCTTTGTAGCTGAACCATTGTTCTTCCAATTTAACAAATCTCTTGTAGCTTTATTAAGGGCCTTAAAATATGAGATAGAAAAATCGTCTGTACATATTGAAATAAAAGATTGGTTCATAAAAATATTGAACTTCATTACAACTGTAAAAAAAATTATGCGAGTATTTCATTCAAGGCTAAAACCTACTTTGTTGAAAAAAATGAATATCTATTTTTATGAGGTACATTTTAATTGAAATTCTAAGAAATATGGCTAGCCTTGGTATTTTCACAAAAAGTTTATATTATCATTGTAATAATCTAAAAGAACTTATTTAGTTTATTTTGGTTTCTAGCAAACTTCTCACCTGCCTTGAATCTATTACTATTTCAGCTTTTTCATAGATTACCTATAGGTACTATAGTTTTTTCTTTTTGCTCTTCTCTCTATACTATCAATGAAAATAGGTACAAAATTTTATATTCATACTAAAAATTATAATTCAATCAAAGCTATCGTTATCAATTAAAATATCGGCTTCTTAACTTACCACTTGTTTCATTGTTCTTGTTTAGGAGAAAAACTGGAAGACAAAGAAGTCGACGAGGTCGTCAAGGACTGCATGGACCCTGAAGATGACGACGGCATGATCCCCTACGCACGTAAGTATCAGAACAGTCACACTTACGCCCGTTGTATTATTGGACCCCTTTGACCTCAATGCTTTGAACCTCAACTGAAGCAATCTTTTTGTGTCCGTAGCTTAGAGACCTTGATACAGAACATACCATGTACATTTAATAATTTATTTACGATTTTTATCTGAATATACTGTTAGCACATTGACGCATACGCATGTCTCTAGCAATTTAAGACACCTACCCTTTAGTTGTGTGAACTGCACATCCTGAATTTAGAGTTTAGCACTCTGTTTAAATAGAGTTACCCTATAGTTCAGTAAATTATACAAAGCACGAAGCTCAAAACACTTTCCATTGTGCATGTTTCCTGATGTTTATTGATATTCCTTTACAGCATTCCTGAAGAAGGTGATGGCGTAGAAAAACTCATCTCGTCATATCTTTAGTTATAAGTCGTAAGTGAACCAAAACCATAAGGATACCGCTAATGCAAAACTTCTTCTCGCTTGTAGCAGGACTTTATACTGGAATCTTAAACTTTCTGCTTCAATCAATGTTGTGATTTTAACGATTTGTGATTTCACAGACGAGCTGATTTCTAACACACGTATTCACAGACACAATACAATCTCGCAATTTAAATGCGCGGATGCGTAGAGTAGAGGCGCACTATCTAAAATATAAACGTTATTTACTCAAATATTTTTAGCACAGCATATCTAATTACAGTATAATTGGTTTAAATGTTATAAGTCTCATAACAAATATCATAGACATACAATAAAAACCTGGATACTACATCAGTGATAAAAAAGAAATAAGGCCCTCCTAAATGTTTGGGTAATCTTTTCAATTCCTTGAACTTGTTTAAGGCAGGTACTAAATAAAACCATGCCATTCAGTCGTGGACGTTTTATAGTGTAAATTTTGTATGAGACCGTGTATCTAGATTTTTTCTCTATGATATATAGACAAGTATTGTTTGTGAATACCAGTTTGAGTATTTTTTATTGTTTTCGGGAGTTAACGTATGTACTTGGCTATTAACAATTTCTCCAAAAATGACTGCCCGAGCTTAAATTTTCTTATGTTGGCAGCTTTCCTCCGGAAAATGTGCGACGGCTGGGGCGCGAAGAAGGAGGAGGAAGAAGCCGCGCCCGCGGAGGGTTAAACTTCTTCGACCCGAATCCTGGACCCTGGACGCCGGCCGCCGGACGGCGCCCGCGCACCGCGCCCCGCTGCCCGCCGCCCGCCGTCCATCACTCAGCCGTCAAAGTTCTAAACAACCCGTATACGCCATCTTAGATACGGACTACCCCCTTTTTTATACTATGCAACATTGTACAACTTAATATCTGTGACTGTACATACTAAAGTAAGATTAAATTATACTGTAAAACACACGTTGTACGTGTCTTTTTAAATTTTATTATTATCTATTAAGTTCATACATTTATAATGACAAAAATACAAGAAGCCGTAAATTATTTTATAATAAATTGTTAAAATTACGAGTATTGTATCACTTGATTCTCAAAGTGATTGTGGTTGAAATGTTTGAACCCCTACATAACTCCTCTTTACTACATCTTTAATAAAACAAGTTCAAAAATAATGGACATCACTTAAATCGTATATTCGTGGAACAGACTAAAGTTAGCCAAATTTAATTTCCATAATTATACAATTCAAAAGTTTTTGAGCTCAATGTTAGTTATTGCTGTCATGAATAAATTAACAAAAATAATTTACCAAACAAAGGCTAAAACCCGCTAATGCCTGAAAGCAATAAAACAAGAAGCTTATATAGTCACGAAACAAAATGAATAATAAAAATTTGCAAGCACAATTATTCCACTGATTATCTCCACGAATTTATATCATGAACCGCTAATACGGCAGGTTCATCGTCGCGTGATTGATAATAATGATTAAATATTAATTGCGATTAGGACTGAACTCACAAATAAATATTTTCTTATCACTATGCTACCTTCAAGTATCCTTTATCTGAAACTTAAATATTCAAATCAAATTTCAATTCTTCAATTCAATTTCAATGCAAGAATCTGTTTGCCCTGCAGCTTACGGTACCTATCACCAATGAAGGATCTATCCATAATACCTATTATTGTGATATTAATATTCCAGTATGCTGTTTCATAAATTTTGATGAGATTTGAAGAAAGCCTTGGTTAGGAACAAAGCTGTCAGACAAAGTTAGACTGAGGTTTATATAAAACGTCACTTTCCTTATGTTCCGTTGGCTACATTTTTAGGGTTCCGTACCTAAAGGGTAAAAACGGAACCCTTTTACTAAGACTTCGCTGTCTGTCCGTCTGTCCGTCTGTCCGTCTGTCCGTCTGTCCGTCTGTCCGTCTGTCCGTCTGTCCGTCGCTCTGTCACCAGGCTGTATCTCAAGAGCCGCGATAGCTAGACAGTTGAAATTTTCACAAATTATGTATTTCTGTTACCGCATTAACAACAAATACTAAAAACAAAATAAAATAAATATTTAAGGGGGGCTCCCATGCAACAAACCCGTTTTTTTGGCCTTTTTGGTACGGAATCCTTCGTGCGCGAGTACGACTCGCACTTGGCCGGTTTTATTTAAAATCTACATAGGTTCCAGGTAGGAACCTATGTAGATTTTAAAACTTGAACATGAAAATTTAACATCCCCTGCCTGATTAGATGTTAGATGATGATAACAACGAAGCCTTAGAGCTACACTTGCAAACGGTGGCGAAATCATAAATAAGCTTATATTATAATTAAAACGAGTCTAATAATAAGGTACAAATTTTTTGCTTTAACTACCGTAAAAATCGGGTGACTAACTTAGTATGAAAAAAAAAAATATATATATATATGTTGTTCCTAATTGTTGTCTATAATAAGCTGAGTATTAAGGAAGGAACTTATAAATATTTTACTATGATACCTACATAGTAGAGTCTACTCAATATACACAATAATGTTTACATACTAAACACGACTTGAGTAAAAGAGAAAGACATTTAATTTTCTTATATAGTAGTCTAGAAAATTATAAACAAAACATTTACATACAGGTTTTGATTATCTCATCAAACATCAAAAATATCAAAGTAGGGATTTTCCTCCACGGTAATAAAAAAATCAAAACATTGATTGAATTGTCTTAATTAACTGTTTTAATCATTGTTTTTAATTAATTATATCAATTTACACTTACAAGAAGAGTGAATTGAGAATATAATTCTTCGAATTACTACGAGTATTCATTTATATTGACTGCTTTAGGTGGGACTCGAAGCCACATCCTCCGCTTAACTTAATAAAAAAAGTCTTGGTAAGTAGCTTTTTGGTTGTGATATTTTAATGTCAATAATTTTTCAAGGATAGAAACAATATAAAAAGTTTTAGGTCAATGCTTGATACCTGAGTTAGTAAAATATAACAGTACAACGAACGAATTCACCATTAAATAAAGAACCCTCAAGTATTTTTTGCAGAGAGTCAGACACTCGACTGGTCAATGCTCGTTTCAAAACAGGGTCAACTACTCATTTAGGGGTGTCGTTTGTTGCCAAATCCACCCTCGCTCGAGCCAAGAAAAATGGCGCGCAAACCGTTTCCCGGCATCAATACAAGCAGCTCGGCAGAGTTCGGCACTCGATCGGAGATATTCGGATATAGCAGCGTATGAAGCTGTGAAAAAATGTTGCCATACTTTTTTAAATGCTTCGTATTACGGAATTTTAATGTTTTTGATAAAATGGCGGGTTGCAGCCTTCGTTCATTGCTTTTTTAATATATTGACGTCTCTGTATCTAACACGTATTTTAAATTACCATCATAGATAGAAAAACCAGTACGAAATGATGCTTAGTTTAGTCAGCGTTAGCAATGGAAACTACCTAAGTATGGAGTCCGACATTTTTTTTTTATTTTTTTTTATTTATTGTGAAACATCTTCTATACATAATTATAGTAAAGTAAAAAGTAAAGTAACAGCCTATAATCATTCCACTGCAGGGAAAAGGCCTCCATCATTGAATTCAAGTAACCACAGCAACAACAGCAATGATGGGTATTGGCATAATCACCACGCTTGCCAAATGCGGGTTGGTGATACAAATAAGGGCAATACAAGTACAAATCTAATATGAAAATATTATTCTAATATGAAAATATTATTCACTCTGATGCAGTAGTAAGTATATAAAGCAGCAGTAAAAGTTTCAATTCCCGTTCGCAGTAAATGAAATGTAGGGATTTTCCACCACCGCACGCTAGCAACACCGAACGACTCCGAGTCCCAACGAGTTTCCGCGGCACAGTGTTTATCTCGACGCGAGCGCGACCGTGCCGTGCGCGAGTTCCAAGTGTGTGCTATCAGTGATAAGGTGCTGTGTTTGCCGGCACACGGGCGACAACCTCTCAAAGTACGAAACTTCAACGTATTGTTGATTGTTTTTTATTTTTAAACGTGTTTTATAATGATAAGCACTATTTGGCCAACTATCACGAGTCAATAGAAGTATTTACGAGTAGTATAGATACACAAAGTAGAACAAAGATGTGTTTAGGAAATAGAAAATTTATAAAATACACATTTTCATGTAGGGATCCAAACAAAGCAAGAGAAAAGTGATAATGGAGTTTTTTATTGTGTAGTTTAATCTTCAAAAATTTACACGAATTCTGCTCAAAATTCAGTATTCTAGTACTTTTCCCATTAAAGAAGTTCAGAAGTTTACATTCTACCTACATTACACCTTTAACAATAGGCTTAGTGGTAGGTTTAACAGTAGTAAATAATAAAAAATATTTTATAGCGCCTTTAAGGTAAGTAACTTTTCCTAATAGGCAGATGACATCATGTTATACTCTTTCTATGACATCACTGTAACGGAGAATCTAATTAAGTAGGTAGATATGGAACACTAAAAGGACATACGAATCACGGGTTAATTGTTCATTCAATTACTTCCTATCTACGGAAAATAGCAGATAACTATTTATTGATAGGATTTCTTTGTCGCACCGCCCACACATTATGTGTAGTGTAAAGGTTGACTGGTAAATAATACCGCATGTAAAAAAAATCGCTTTAAAAATATTTTAATTGCCTCAGATTGGGTTGATTGGACAAACAATGCCTTGTTGTTTATCAACATTAATCACAAGTATCACAACTATCTATCTAGGCTCTGTAAACTATGACAGATATTGCAATAATATGTTTATCTGTAGGTTTTAAAAATATAATTACGGTTAATTTGTGAACATCTTATACGGATGGCAACTACCTACTATAATTGACTATTATAGGATGCATAATATAAGTTTATTTTGACTATTTTGAATGCAGTCCGTATCTTTATGTATAAAATATTCCTATCTTCGACAAAATTGTCATACTCATTCCTGTTTAATTTTTTAATAATATTTTTAACAATTTAATCCCTCAACCCCCAGGAGGCACTCGGGTGCCACGATAACAATTGATTTCAATTGTGTCTGTAATACTAATAACTCACGATCGAGGGATTAAAACAAATTTGAAAACCAACCGTATTTATTATGTTTAATATTCAATTCCAATTTTGGCCAATGGTGGAGAGTAGACGCTTCTGTCCATCTTCTTCTGGCAGTACTCTTTTAGTCTTTTTAACCCATAGGAAGAAAAGAGGTAAAGCTATTATTTTTGATGTGCCAGCCCCACACGCACAGGCTGATTCATACCTACGGCTAAACATGTGTTATGGTGTTACAGTTTCGCCATAGGGTCTCTCTTCTAACTTTTCATAAGTTCTGCTTGGTAACTATACAAAAGCAGTAAGTCGATAGTTGACAGGATTTAATCACAGCTGCACCAGTGCATTCTAAACACGGAAAGATACAGTTCTATTTATCTGTTCTGTGGTTCTAACGTCACCTTAAATTTTGATGCCATTTGGTGCATATCGTACCTCTGCATGAACTGCGCGTTATGTTGATACACTAAAACTTGATTCACAAAACTCTTTAAGGTTTCGCCAGATTTCGCTAACTCTACCACTATCTACTTTATAGGTTGTTTGAGTTACAAAATAGCAAAATACATATATAGAATTAAAAAACATTTTTTATAACAAAATAACGTAAATGGTGATTGACACCTCCGTGAAGAAGCGTAGGTACCTACTCGCCGGATTTCAAGGTGTCGTCAGCTCTGAGGTCCCGAGTCCGATTCCCAGACATTGTAGAAAAAAGTAGTATAAGATTTTCCTTCTTCTCCTTCTGTACTACCTGCACGTTTCTGGTTTCCAATACAAGTGCTATAAATAGTTACTTTTGTATCAGAGCAACGTATGGAAATTTAAACCATTTTTTTGACCTAATGGTCAAGTATGATAAATATGATGAGTCACCTTGTATGATAAAATGTTTTTTTACTTAAAACACTTAATAATTTAGTACAAAATCCGGTTTTACCAAATTGCACATGCAAATTTACAAACAAAAGAAGTTACAAACTGTGAAAGATTGGTCAAAACCTATTTGTGAAAATTGGGATATTTTGTAGAGACGACTATGTCCGGCCATTCCGTCTTTATATGGGATATCCTCATATGAAGAAGATACGATCTTAAACAAGTGGTTGTTACCGTTTTTAGTACAGCCAGCATCATAAATCATGTCAGTACTACGTGAATGCAACAATTCGTCCATAGCTCTTAGAAAATTCTCTAGAGAGAGTTTTAGTACTATTTCTAAGTAACAAGTTTGTTTGTTTGCAGGATATGTCTAAGAGAATTGGATGAATTGTTACTTACTTTGACATAGTGCTTAAGCAATTAGCGACTTGTGATGCTGACGTGATAACGAACTCATCATCAGACAACATAACAGACGCTGCTGAAGATAGGCTTCTACAAAAGGAGAATATTGCCTTAATCAACAAGCTTGCAGTTTGACAAGTGGTATAGAGTAAAAACCCTGCTAACCTTCCCTTTGGTCGGTCGAACTACTTAAATTCGCCTCTTAATCCCTCGATCGTGAGTTATTAATCCCTAAACCCCCAGGAGGCACTCGGGTGCCACGATAACAATTGATTTCAATTGTGTCTGGAATAACTAACGATCGAGGGATTAAGACACCCTAGGACAAAAAGGGGTACCTCAATTATTATTCTATTTTAGGCCATTACCATATGGCGCTTACAATAATTATTAATCTATGATATAGATACCTTTTAAACTTTCATTTTATTAACGATGGCACAAATGTTTTCAGGCGTCAACAAATTAACGCAGTCTACTGGAATAAACATGGCGGACGTGAAAGAGTCCCCCGTCTCTCCGAACAAGAACATGGACAAACATAACACAGGTAAATGGGATAAGTTTTGAACAACATCTATACAAATACTGTAAGCCAATGTACCGTAGTTTCGTACATACGAGTAATTAAGAGTGAGGATCTTGTTATTATACTTACGTTTGCTTTCGTTACGTACGTACGTTTTGTTTGAGGGCTAATTAGTTTTAAAAACAATCTCAGGTACAATTTCGAGTCGCATAGGATAGGAGTTAATGTAGGAAAAACACTTTTTGCTGTGCTACGATATTTAGTAGTAAGTGCTACAGTATCTAGGATCTAAACATAATATTTTGTCCTTATTTGTCTTTTTTTTCAGATTATTTTTATAGTAGCAGGCAACGATAAATGATATTATTAAGTAGATCCTGACTCAACTGGATAGCATTATAGAATAACAAAAACTAGATAGTTACACTACCGAAATATTTAGTCGACATAAAGTAATAAGTAATTATTTAACCAACCAATTTTAAGGCCGGTGTTTAAAGCGATCATCACCTTATTATAGTTTAACCATAGGGAAAGAAATATATTATTACCTGCATGTTTTCTTACTATTTTAATTTTACTTCTCTAAAATTCCTAGATAACTTAATCTGTTGGCCATTTCTCATAGTGATAGATAGAAAAGCTCCAAAAATTTTTGACATTGTAAGTTGGTTTAGTTATCACATTCTAAAGATATTCAACTTCCTTTGCGTGTAAAAGTTGCACATGTGTAGCTGACGGAACAGTGTTAAATAAAACGTCGTTTTCTCAAAATCTAACCCAACAGATCGATTTACGTTATTAAGTTTCATGAAAATCGTTGGAGTCGTTTTCGATATATGTATATGTTACCGTAAAATTGTAATCTTCTTCAGATCATAATTTAACGTCGATGGAATACAACCTAAACCTAACCCACCGTTAGTTTATAATCTCACGCGTTGTTTTTTAAACTGATAGAATTCACAATTTTACGGTGATATATGTACAAGAATTGCTCGTTTAAAGGTTTTAAATAGATACATAATAAACTACAAAAAAGTTATGATATAGCATGGAATGTTGGTATACCGACTGCATTGACCGACTGGTCTCAATTAAACTAAAAAAGGCATTAGTAAACAATGTGATTGCGGAGTTTTACTACTAATACATGTAAATAATCGAGGGAACGGGACTAAGAAAAGAACGCACAATGTTACAACGTTAGTTCCCACAGTTGGCGGATGTATAGAGACGTAAAAAAATACATTCTCAGCCTACTACACTGCGTAACGCAAGTACAGTCAAGAGTTCATAAACTTATCACAAAGCGATAAATTACATTAAAAAAATATTCTGTTCAAAAGGGTACATATTTAATATATTAAAAAAAGAAAATGTTTAATTATGAATTTTCTTATTTATTTCACTCCATCAAATCTTCACTATGGCAAGTAAAATAAAATAAACTATGTGATGAAGTAGAATAATATGTTAATAGAATTACAATTTTGGAACCGTTATTGCATCAGCAGATATTGCATACTAAATAGTGGTAAATTCTGTTCAAAGTTTAATCGTATACTAGTTAGCTGCTTGTTGCCTGCGACTTCGGGCGACCTGAACTTTTTTCCAAGATAAATAATTGTTTACTGGACTGTTCTATATGTCGCAGGGAAATGAGGATATCAGGGATTTCATGAAATCCCTAGGGATATGACGAAATCCCGAAAGATGTCGAATATTCTTGTTTATTACGGCATCTTACTAAAAGTATCTAGTGATATGACAAAACACCAATTTATCGTCAGTGATATGTTGTTTCACTAAACTAAATCTACTCGTAGTAAAATGTCAGAAAAGCGGATACTGCCGAATAAAAATCGAGCCATGCATTTCACTCGCTCGCTCTAGTACCTACCCACAGCTCGAGCTGGCGCGGCTCGTGTACAGTGTTGCCAACTTAATGGATATTCTACTAAAACTGGTGGTTTTAACACCCAATTTAGTGGCGAAATATTGCTTTTAGTGGCAAGTGAATTTTTCGAGTGGATTAGTAAAATTCAATTTCAACTAAAAAAACTATCGCTCAGTCACAAATCACTTGTACTTACATTTTATTTTGTAGAAAAGTTTATATGCCAGGTGGTAACCATTTCAGGTATGTACCAATGAATCCGATGGCGCCCATTCATGTCAAAATTGTAATCAGCCTGTGTCTACAACAGTATACTTTATTTCACTACGTTTAGTTTAGTGAAATGATATATCTCTGACTTTATATTAGTATTTTTTCATATCACTAGATAATTTAAGTAAAAAGACGTAATAAACAAGTATATTCGACATTTACCGGGATTTCGTCATATCCCTAGAGATTTCATGAAATCCCTGATGTCCTCATTTCCCTGCGACATAAAAAAAAAGAATCAGTTTCGGATGAGATCGAAACAAACACGTGACACGAGAATTAGAAGATTATTCAACTGTTCATAACTTCCACCACAATCCGTATGGTCTAGTGGCTAGGATACCTGGCTTTCACCCAGGAGGCTCGGGTTTGATTCCCGGTACGGGAAGTTTTATTTTTGTTATTTACTGATTTATTAAAATACCTGTTTATTTATACCGTTAAAGGCCCACGAAAATACCACAAAACTATTGTGAAACAGTTAGAATGGTGGGTTTGGCATCAGCCTTAACTTTAAAAGGAGATGTCCCAAATTGTATGGCGGCTAGGCCCAGAACCTGTACACATTGCCAAAAGATAGGGCAATATACCTACGACACTTTGTTATTATCCAAATTCTTTAAAATGGCTTTGTTTAATGGCTTAAACAAAAATAAACTTATTAGAATAGCAATACTAAACAACATAAACTATCATGGCAGTAGATGACACTTTGATGACATCTGTCGGTTTTGACAATTTCAAAATCGATTCGAACAAGTGATATTTGTTGCGTAATCGTACTTTTTGTAATAACAACAATCAAAACAAAGAGTTTTAACTTATGTTTTGCCTGAAGGATATCTGCGATTATTTCAATTAGCTTTTAATTTACGTGAGAGTAAGACGAGTAGCAAAAACTTGAAAAGAAAGGTTATGTCAAATATTGACATAGGAAATCTGACAGCTACTGACATTTAGAGTTTATGGTTTATCTTTTTTTTTCGTCAATCTTGTATGCCTTATTGAGAGGGATATTTCTTAGATTGTTTTTATTTTTGAGCCGCCCAATTATACGTTATATACAGATATTTGTATTTTTCCCAAAGTCAGTAGATTTTTCTTGATTTTTTAGAATGCTGTACTATGTCCGGGCCTGTTATGGGACATCTCTTTTAAAGTGAAAGATATGTTTACGAATTTAACTAGCGTTTATAAGGATTTTAGATTGTTTTTTATCCCGACGTGTCGAACATTTTACAACGATTACTTACAGTCACGGGTTGACGAATAAGTTATTAATTGGCAGGATGGTGTGCTTTCTCCTATATGTACGCCTTGAATGAGAGTTTAAATGTGGCGTAGCATGAGACTAACAGTAACAGCCAAAACATTAGGACATACATCCTCCGTAATTTTTTCGAGTTAGGAAGTCGTAAACCTGTTAATGAGTGTTTCATCCAGAAAACGTGTGGGTAGTGAATAACCGACACCAATTTCAAGAGCTAGCTCAAAGATCAACTTTTGCATTCCAGACAATTTTACATAGAATGGCTTAACAGCAATTAATGGATGCCCCGTTGTCACCAAGATTTATTCCAATACATCGGTTTAGTCGTAACCTCTAAAAATTTAAATTGCTGCGTTCCCTGCGCGTAAGGCTACCTAGTTATCCATCCGAGTTTATAGCAATTGTTCTGGCATATTTATTAGTTCTCGTTTATTGTGTTTATTAACGTCAATTGTCAATAGAGAAGCTGATTAATCTATGAAATCATAAGCCTTTTATGTGTTGTCGGATTCTCTTCGCTTATCGTTATCATCTTCATGTGATAGTATTATTAGTATTATCTTATCTGTGGTATTACTGAAATAGACTATATAAGGTGATAATGCAGTTCAATTGCATTCTTACACTGTGTGCATAAAGTTTATAATTGGATGTGATTCAATGTTACATGTTACCTTTGTTGTTAATTGTGTATATCATTAACATATTGGGTACACCTATTGTTTAATTTGAATACATTCGTGAGTCAATATGTTTTTGTTTTTAGGAAAGCCATAGTATCTATCTATCAGCGAATAAAACTAGAGTTTTGACCGTACGCCAAAGAGTGCGCATAAATAGATCTGTTGTAGGTGGTTTCTAAGAATATGTTAAATGACCAGGTCAATACCACTAATGGACTGCTATAGCGAACTGAGTGCCTCAATTGCATTTAATCATCACAGCCATGGCTGCAGAGGTTCATTTCGTTTCATTTAATTTAAGAGTAACGTAATGAATACCTACATAATAAATTTGTTATCACTAGTATGTTGTCTTCACAAACTTGCTTTGTTAAAGGAATGCCTTTAATTTATTACTTAATATCTGTCCATTGATGGATACCCAATAAATGTCCTCGTATTAGGTATAATAAAATTTAAGTGAATTCAATTCTGCCAATTTAAGAAATGTGGGACTGTATTTATGTTAAACCAATTAAAGAAAAGGCTAATCTAATTATTACTTATCCAATGAAAACTTTAATTAATTATGGACCAATTATAATTTATTCTGTAACCTTTCCTAAAACTGTCCTTAAAGATCTTTTACAACTGCCTAAAATTATGTATATAAATTAGGATTCTCCAGGATATTTTCAATTAAAATTATACAGTCTTTGTTTAGCATGAACAATTTCCATACTAATTCCGAGTCATAAACAGCGCGGAACTTAGTTGTGGCAACTTAGGGTGGGTGTTCCTAGAAGACCGTGCCTGTCACGGATGGGCCTAGGTCTCAGTTCCTGCAGACCCTGTAATTGTCGACAATTAAGTTCGCTGTCGCGATTTTTGCGTCAGTGCTTGAAACGTTCTGTTTTTAATGCCGGAGGAAAAGTTTTGCGATTGTTAAATTGCAGGTAAAGTTTATAAATGTGAACTTTTGTGGGTTTAATCAATATCACATATTTATACCTCTCTTCATAAACGCAAACCTTGATTTTGAGGAAATTTCCCATCACCTTGAATTATCAGATATTGTCATTATGAACACTTTATTGATTATAATTGTATTGATTTTATAAGCTTTAAAATTCTTCTAAGAAACTGTATATTACAAATGTATACAGACACATTATTAAAGTCAAAATCATTACTTGTAAAATCAATAGCTATTTAGCTCATTGGCATCATAAATTTTATAGACATCTAATTTACTTCGGTGGCAATGTTAAAAGATTAAGGTTTTGGATTGACAAAAGATAAAGTGAATTGCATTTTTGTAAATGGGGCATGGTAAATTTTCTATTATACTTCCGTCTCTAGACCTACTCTATATTAAATTTACTTACTTATGCTTGTGTTTTGGAGTTAGTATAATTATTGTATAATTTTTTTATGAGTTGCTTCTAATACTGAAATAAAAAAAAGCTCTTACTTTTTAGTCATAAATTTTACAATAAAGGTCTGCTTTTTTTAACTTCGTTGTTGTACAACAAATAATAAATTGTGAATTACAGCGATTATTTTATCGCTTTTAATATTGTATACATTTACAGGGACATTTGTTACTTTAAATAGCGATGAAGTTTTGTTGATGTCATGTTGCTATCAAACTGTTTGTAGTTTTATCCAGAAAGAGGTAAATACTTGTCAACTTTAAGTACTAGACTTACTCCTTGAGCACTCAATCATTTAACAATGAAAATTTCCTTCGGTGACATGAACTGTTACTTTCTTACCACTTAGTAAATCTCATGCTGAGCCTTAAACAAGTTTCTAAACAAAAGACTTAGGTACAAGTTAATTTGTAGGGGCAATAAATGTTTTGATGAACTTCACATGCACTTTCCCATAAGTAAAACACAATGCATATAGCTTTTTATTATTTGTATGTAATAGATAGCATACATACTCAGTTTCTCACTAAGCTACAGAGAAGTTAGATAGTGTAGTAGACAGAAAAATATTTCATCGATAAGCAAATGATGTGATTTTCATCCTGACCTAGGTACCGTGTCGATGGGGTTTCATATATAACTCTTAGCATTTTCCCGCTGCTTTTCTGTGCAGTGTGCTCGTTACATATTAATTTAAATATGATAAACAGAAGGGTTAACAAAAATGAAAGTTAAATCTCATTTTTCAGGTTTTCATCATCTTTTCAAGACAAACTTTCAGACAGACAGATAATTTAAAAAAGCCCTATTATAGATAGTCGTCAATTTTAAAATAGATGCAAAAACTTAGTCTATTAACTGTTAAAAACTCAAACTGTTAGCGATAGTATAGGTTTAGTATCAGTATTTTAGTTTATTACATTTGGAGCTTTTAAGTTTTTTTTTTTTAATGAAAATACTATCCTACAATCCAGCAATGATAGTGTTGCTCTTAGGAGCCAATTAGCCGCCACTTTAAGTCAGGTGAGAACGGAGTTACGAGTGTTATTAGTTTTTTAGTTACTTTATCGACTTACAAGATCCGTCCAAGAACTATCGATATTTCCGCAGCACTACTGTCAGGATCTTGAACTGTTAGTAAAAACACTAATAAGAGTAATTTCATGCTACATATCGTGCATAACGTTAGCACTTTTTGTGATGCCAATCGTGTTCATGTGGGCGATTCTACGCATATAATGGAAAGTGTTTACAACTTTCTACTTATGGTACCTAATGAAGATCATTTAATAAGAAAACAACTTTAAAATCACTGACCAAAAGTCAGTAAGTAGTGTCCAGTCCATATGTTAAGTTTGATAAAAGCCAGCATGAAAATGTCGTTTTTCATATTATGGTGGATCAGGAAACGGAAATGTTTTATTATATTATTATAACTGACAACAACAAAAATATGAACTAACTGTGTACATGTTATAAAGCATGACATTAAGCAAATGTAATCCCATTATAAAAATCCTGACTGAACTTGTTAGCTTTGCAATTATACTTATTATATCAAAATCTTTTACTTCACATAAATCCGAATTCAATATAGAAACATGATAATTGGTAATACTATCTGTGGTAATAGTGACCCATTTGCAAAGTACCGCTTAGGTGTTCAATTCCTTCAGTGTCTTTAGAATTTGCCGTCATGATAACAAAATTTAATTTCCGTAATAGCTGGCTCAGTGACATTAGCTTACATTTCGTGTCGAGCGGCTTTAGGGGGAAATAGTACTTTACTTGCTGACTGTAGTGTAGTGTGTGTAACAAAAGAGTAGGCGAGCCGAGGCGACATCTATTGTGTTATGTTAATGCCATAAACACAATTAAAGTCACTTGCTCTCGTTAGTGATAATGTGGAGTCTTTGCCCCCGGCACGACCATTGTCTTGCTCGCTGCGTCTGCGGGCATTGTTTTCTGGACCAGCTGATATTGCATTTTATTCAAAAGTATCATCCTCCCGCCGATAATTAATCGAATTTGTACTCATTTTTAGTTTCAAGCTTCAGCAATCCAAAGCAAAAAGACGACAAAATAATTGACAAAGCATTGAGATTAGGTAATTTATTAGATGTGCAAACTAAGGAGGATTGAGCGATTGATTTTTTTATGAATCTTGCATATCTTCCAGTAAGGAGAATGTGAATCTACTACAAATAAAATAATATGTTATTCCTTTGTTTCGAACTGATTCCGATTGTTATATTTCACCGAATGTTTTGAAATGAAAAAATATATTGGAATAGTCTAAATTTAACGCTCCCTTTGACGCATTGCTTAGAGAGGGTGGATCGAAGAAGTTTAAAATAAACGTTTGTAACCAACTTTTTAACGTGTGATCTTGTTAGAATCAACACTAAAAATAACAACTAATGTTATGTGTCCTATTATTTACCGTAACACTAATTTAACCTTAGATATGACTGAAAGACAAATGCAACTAACGTAAAAGAGGACATGAGGAGTTTTTTTTGCAACTGATTATGTATCTAGTATTTTATTCCACATCATCAGTGCTAATAGGACAAGATAAACTTTAATTATGCTTTATGGTGCTATATATTACAATAATTAGTTCAACACACACTGAAACGATAGAGAGTCAAATGAGTTAATCGGAATGTGGATTAACTCATTAGAACTCAGACATCTCGTTGATTAGTTGAATCAGGTCTTTAGATCTTGTACCTATCGTTCGTTTTATTAACGACCATCTTTAAAACATTAATAGTCATCATCTTATTAATAAATAATAGGTATCAAAAGTATTTTTCTTATTATAATATGACTATCACTATCCTTAAGATGATCTGATGTCAGAGCGTTTTAAACCTGCCTTTTATAGGCCTCTAGCGTGATTCGTTTTTACGGCTTCCTTCACTCTATTGCTGCTTTCCGAAGTACCACCATAGCATCCTCCCTACCCTTTCAAAACCCAAACAATATAAAAAAGGTAGGACCCTTGTTTAGTAGGGAGATTACCGCTTTTTTAGACTTTTGTTAATATTTTGTTTCTAAGACAAGTTTTTACTATCAAAAAAAGTTTCTTTAGTTGCCAGAACTTTGTTCGGTTAACTAAGTATTCCTTTTTTTCGTTCTCTGAACATCCGTAAGGTAATTTCAAAGGAGTTTGAAACTTACGGTGATACAGATCATTTGTACTTTCACACATAATTTGTCAGTGGGAATTGTTATAATGAGAAGCAAAAGTTACTAAATGTGTGATTTATCTATCTCGTCGACTAATTTATTTGAATAACGACTTACATATAAATACATAACAAAAAATGGCATGTTTTTCTACATTATTTTTATTTTCTATTATCAAAATTAGTTAATTAGCTGCATAATCTGCATATAGTGTAAAACAATTTCATCTTTTAAGTATATCTTTCATTTTCAAGTGACAAAAAAGAAAGGTTTCTCTGGCTGGCCATTGCGCACCTTGTAAGTATTTATGTAGTCCCAAAGTACACTTAAAGTCGTTGCATAACAAGATAAGTTATAGTATTTACTTATATTAAGAATATTGTTATCATACAGTAAGTTATCGGTTTGGAAAAAAAATTGAAAGGGGTGAGACTGAGGATAAAAAAAGGTCTGAATCTAATTCTATTCAATACTCTCACTGGCGAAGATACCATTTAACACACACAAAAAACACAATCACGTTAAAAATTTTGTGTTTTGTGTGTCTTCCGAAAGTTGTGTATTGTTTTCTATCCGTAATGTGTTGCAAAATGATTCATTAATATTTTAATAAGCACAGCCACCGCCTTATCCCGTGGGCGCGGCAGGGAGCTGATCCTGAACTTACAATGCCAGTGATTAATGAACTGTGAAACAAACAATGGTGCCCTCTAAGATATTTTATAACGATCCCGGTGTAAAAACTTAGCACTTCTTTGTAGTTTTTATGTTCGTTCTTTAACAATATGTTACTATTGGATTGGACACGAAAAACTACATAATAACGTTTTTGACATCAAGGAAGTCATGATTCCACTCAATGATATTACAATATCATTGTTTCCACTAGAATGTTAAGTAACTCATCTATTTAGATTTTTGTTATTTCTAAAAATATTGAGGATGAATTGAAACCAGGGCAAACACTGAAATTACGAATTTAATTTCTGAAGCTACGTCAAAAAAGTATTTAAGGTCAAATTTGTGTGACATGAATATGTGAATGTAAACAAAAGATAATATAGGAGAAGCGCAATGTTACATATACAAACTGCATTTTGGAGTATGCGTAAAACTCCTCATTCCTGTTGCGACATTGCCTTCATCAGTTCATCGTTAAGGCATAACACATAGCTCTAATGGGTCTAAATGTCTCTTATCCAGCATCGGGCCCGCGCTACCGTGATTGGTAAATTACCGGACGCCTGGCGGTTTGGCGCACACGCATATCCCACCTACGAGCGTGGTAGATTGTTTGGTTCATTGTTTTTTGTGAATTAGTTTGGATAGATTGTTGATAAATGTGCATAATCAATGTGACTTGCTTTTTAAAACCTCACCTAGGATCAGGAGATTTATAAAAATAATTACGAATATCTTGCTAACCCAACTTGTCTTGTAAGTGAACAGCTCAAACTCCGATTTGGAACAACTGAGATTTCTAAGTCGGCTCTTTGTCTATAAGACAACTCTGGGAAAATTCATTGTTATATAGCAAAGCATGAACCTTATATTAGAGAATCTTATTAATTCTTTATTTCGACACCACTGCAGATTTTGTGCATATTACATATTATGGAAATATTGAATTAAAACATATTAACACAAAACTATTTTGACCGATTTTGCCTACGGCTGCTGAACCTTATCAATCATGCTGCGATAAATAATTAGCCTGATTTTATCGGATTGGATTGAGAAATATTGTTGTTTCACATCAAAATATATTTTTAATAAAAATCAATTCAGTCTTCACTCAAAAATACCGCGTCTTTCTATTGGTGAATTAATTTTGGAAATCGCAGTTACTTTTCCTTAAAAAAAAAAACATAAATCTTACAAACTTTACCTTTACATCAAATATTTATCTTATGTCACTTATACATATAATATTGTAGCTGTCTATTGAACAAAGATGTTTTTTAAAAGGTTCAGTGTTATTATAGATTTAATCTTCTTTCAAATAAATTCACTAAGTTACTTTAGGTCTTTATTAGATTGGTGTAGACATTTTATGTCAATTATGAATGATTTTTAATAGTTGTAATAAAATTTAGAGGATTGCCCATATTAAGTGTAAGATTAAACTAATTGTAAAACGCTTTAAAAGGAATGTTAAAGTACGTATTACGGGCAATTTAAAGAACAAGAATCGTTTTCTTGTCTCCCGAATCGGTATCGAATTAAAGCAATAACGTCGCCCACGAACTAGTAGAGCCGATTACGATATAATTGTAACGAGCACAATTTAGCGACATTGCGTGATCGCCGACAATTAGGCGCGACGAACAATTAAAAATGGTTTGTGAAATAAATAACCGCCATGGTAAAAGTAAGTCTGATTTTCTGATAATATCGCCCTGAAAAATGTCTTATTTGTTTGGGCGAATCAAATTGGATTAAATAATAGTGAGTGCTTTTGTTTGTATCACAATAACTTTTGTTTTTTACAAGTGCTGCTATACGCAGCTAACATATATGAGTAACTTTCCATGGTAACATAACTTTAGGTAGGATATGTATTTCCATAACCATGGAAAGTTACTTTTACCATAGTTTATGTATGTTAAGGACTTAACAGATGTCAAATTTTTTTGACTTCAAAGATATTACAGTTAACGCAACGTTTGATGTTTTTTTTATTTCTGTACTTAGATATTATATTTTCATAACTTATTAAATAAAAAATCATAATGGTAATATGAATAAACCTAGTAAGTTTCAAATTTACCTATAGTCAAAACCAAACAAGCAGTGATAATCATGTGCTGACACAAATTAGATACTTTTTTAGTTACTTTTAAACAAAAATGTATAGGAAACTTTTATAAACTTTGTTTATCTTATCCCTAAAATTAAAAAAAAAAAAAACTAATCACACGGTCGCAAACCGATACTTAGGTATACATATAGTTACTTCTTTATATTTACTTACTCGCCAGCAAAATTGAAACCACTTAATTTCAAATGCATATGTTTCAAGCGAAAGTATTTGAAATCAACAGACAATCGTTGTAAATAAACTTAATTAATTTCCAAGAAATCGTCGATGTAAAACGCATATTGATTACGTTCCTCTGCTACTTGCCTTCCAGCACAGTATTCAAATTGAGGGGATACTGCGGATGTCAAGTGAAACATCTGGTCTGCCCGTTGATGCCCCAGCGCAGGGTCGAGTGTGATGTCGCATACAAATTAGTGTAGCGATGCGCACGCGCTGCTCACACGCAATCGTCATGGTGTGTGTTTGCATACAAATAGATTTCACGTTACAACAAGGACAATGTAAATAGTCTCGAAAAGTCCGATTAGGTAGTTACATTTAAAATGTACTAGCTGACCCCGCGAACTTCGTATCGCCTCAGAATAATATAATTGGATTTTGACGTAAGACGTCACACAACTTCATTGGCATCAAATATGGCGTTTACCTTACCATGTTACACATAAAATTTGCAATAAAATAATATTGCGACTAAAAATTGAGTAATAAACTATCCTATCTTTTAAGTCGAGTCAAACTGCACACAGTGTACAAAATTTGATTAAAATCGGTTCAGTAGTTAAGGATTCCATTGCGGACAAACAACGTGACACGAATTCTTTATATATTAAGATTGTTTAATATTTGGTTGGAACTACGTAACAAGTTTCGTTTAATTTTTTTTATTTTATTTATAAGGGTCCTCTACAGGATACGTACCTCTACAGGATAAATTGAACTCTTAAAAGATCACTTCGGTACGGATCTCACAGTGCGCGAGTACGACTCGCACATTCATAAGTCCGCTTTTTTCTAGATTATTTCGTGGTATCAACACCTGACCTGCAGGTATGCTCAAGAAATAAACTTTGGCTCCTAGTATAAAGACACCTAAGATATCAGATATCAAGTAAGTAGTAAATGGAATATACAACTAGTAGCATTAGTGTTCATTCACTGTGTTTACACATGAAGGAAATAATTTTTCATCGCTACCCTACCTACTCCATCCATTCAATGCAATACGACTGTAACGTTAAAAATAATGTTGCATTATAAACAAACTATACTTATAAGTAGATGGCTTTGTTTGCTTCGAAGGTCTTTGTGATTATCCTCCTTGCTTAACAAATTGGAACATGTTATCATGTGTTACGGAACTTAACAATGTTTACCAGCTGCCTTGATTGCCGGCTTTCGAAATTTTAGTCTCTTGGTTATAAAGGAGATGTCCCATAATAGGCCCAGACATAGTACACCATTTTCAAAAATCAAGAAAAAAATACTGTTTCTGGGAAAAATACATATAAATTTATTTAACGTATAATTTAGTGGTTCAAATAGAAATAAGATCGAATAATTTATCAAACTCCATTAGGCATTACAAGATGGCGTCAATCTAAAAAAACTTTAAATGTCAGTAGCTGTCAGATACCCCTTGTCACTTTGGCATAATCATTCACTTCAAGTTTTTGTTCTGCTTGTCGCGTTTATATGTAGTTCACTATAACGACCTCATTTTAGATTTCTGGATTTGGTATTGATCGACACATTTCTTAATAATAATGGTTGTTATTACTACAGCAAGCGATGGCACTCGACTCCTAGATGCGCAATTTTGAAACTGCCAAAACTGACAGACGTCATCAAAATGTCATCCTACGCCATGATGGTTTTGTAGTTTTGTATTGCTATTTTCTTACTTATCTCTTTATTTGAACCACTTAACGAAGCCATTTTAAAAGAATTGGATAATAACAAAATCTTGTAGGTGTATTGGTCTATCTTTTGGTGGGGTGTACAGGTTCTGGGCCTGGCCTCCATACAATTTGGGACATCTCCTTTTGTGTCAAAAAAGGTTTCGTTCAAGCGTATTTGCATATTCAATGAAAAGATAAGCCCTGTCCTACTGCTCGGTCGTGTACTCGTGTTACATCTTGTTGTTAGTTCTTTACGTCATTTATTTTTCCGACGCGGCGATGGTACGAGTAGTATGGAAAAACAATCGTTTAATATTTAAGATTCCAAAACAGTAGAGTAAGCGTTTTTATGAGCGTTGACGAACGAAATCACAGAAATTAACGCAACCCTACATTGTATATAAATTCAAATTAGAGAAGTTTGTAAAAAAATATTTTTCTGTATTTAATACAATGCCATACGTTGTTAAACAGTTCTACGAGTAAGTCTTGTAGAAGTAGAGTCACTCAGTGGAGCTAAATATAGTATTAATAACAGCATCCAAGTAGAAGTTGGTGTATTCCAGTAGGTATTGCAAGGCATAATGTTCACGTATAACTCGTTAAAGAAATCTTTAAGCAAGGTTTAATAATAAAAACTGTTATAATTCACTTTCATAATGGTTTAGTACAGACGGTAGGTCGTCAGTTTATGTAAGGATAATGCAAGGAGAGTGTTCCTTTAACTGCATTTTGAATTTCTACAAGTTTAAAAAAAACGATCAGTGGCCTGATGACCCATATGAGGCGGTGTGATGTATTTGTACAAACATGCAAAACTGTGTAATCTTAGCGGTGATGTAATTCTAAGTTGTGGTCGAAACGACATCCGAAGGTCGCATTGCACCTTGCCATTCTTGTCTTTGGAATTGTTTTAATTTTGGTATCGGGTTTCTAAAAACTGGGGATATAATCATAGGGTAGTTGGATGATGGGGATTTAATCCTGGGATGGAATGGGATGGCTCGCCATCCCTACTTGTACGTTGGTGGCATAAACATCACTAAACCAGTCCATATAGAGTTTAGAGTTATATTTCCCCCACACACAAGTGAACTTTAAGTTCTTCTACATGGACTGGTACAAGAGTGTCAGATATAGTAGGTACTTATCTATATAATAATTAATTACTTCTATTTTATTAACTATAAAATAAGGTTGTTTTTATTACCAAAAGCTAAAAAAGTGAAAATTTTAATTATAACTATCTCTTACCTAAAACTAACCTTGTTTTATTTTATACTTAATTAACATACCACCGTCTTTCTATATTATCTTTTGATTTACATAAATTTATATGTATCGTCAATTACTTTTACTCGTACTTCACGAAAGTTTTATGTTTCATTTCTATTGAAAGTAGTATTCGTAAATTAGTAAGAGATTGTGGAGATAGAATACTATTTATAGAAAAAAAAATTTGAATGTACTCGAACTTTTTCTCTCTCTATTGATTTCACGTTCCATATCTTTATTTTCAAGACAAGTTGTCTTAAAAACTTTCGGAACAGTTATGGCAAAAGTCCGTAAAGTTAAAAAGTAAGTAAGTTAAGTATAAATGAAAAACAAATATTGTTTAGATAGATAGATAGATAGATAATTCTTTTATTGCACAAAACAAAGGTAACATAAATTACAATGTGACACATATGTACAATAAGGCGGTCTTATTGCTAAAAGCAATCTCTACCAGACAACCTTTGGGTAGAAAAGGATAATTACGTCTCAGTGGAGTAGGGGTGACGTGGTGCAAAGTAATAAGTGTGTATCTAACTTATTAAATATAAAAATACATACGCCCATACATATAAATCATACATAAATAAATACATATATAAAAACATATATAATTTAAAAAACATACATATTTATACAGGTACACATACATAAACAAAATACAGTTATAATATCAATATTTACCCGTATCTACGCAATCCTGACCCGATGCACACCATCAGCGCGACAAAAAAAGTGCCTTGACTCTAGTCTTGAAAGTAGAAATGGATTCTGATTCTCTTACAGTCTGTGGTAAAGAGTTCCACAGACGGACAGACTGGACAGTGAAAGATTGTGAATAAAATTGTGAAGAATGAGAAGGGAAAGAAAGTTGTAGTTTACGAGACGACCGCAAATTATCCTGGCCATTGGTGGAATGCAGAAATTGAAAACGTTCCTTGAGGTAAAATGGAGTTCGGGGGTTAAATAGTACCGAATAAAGTAAAGTAAGGACATGAAGATCACGACTTATATTTTAATTAAGACGTGGTTTGATTGACCTTTTATTTACTACACATAGGTGTACTCGTGCAGTGAGAAGAACCTACTCAAAAATATCCATTTGCAGTTATTTATTAATTTCAATATCACTGCTACACCAACACATAAAAATTACGTTTTTTAGTACAAACAAGTAATAGTTATAAGTATTATGTTGATTGTATTTATTCTGTAAGTATGTGACGTAGGCTGTTTATTTACAAATCAGAGGCGATGATCTCTTTTTTTATTTTCAAACAAGAAAGCAAGGGATTTGCAAGAAAGAGCAATAGGTGAATGATTTGACATTAGGGACAATATTCCGAATATTCGTACATTACTCGTATTTCATTGAAAATATTTACAAGTTCATTGTAACAAAACTGTAAATTGCAGTTAATCGTACTAAATTCTTCCCTCTGCATTTTTAGGTACGTAATTAAAATTGTTCAAATCCTGCCTGTTAAATTAGTTGAATAATGGCTAAACACCGAAACGTTTTGCTACTCTCAAGTAGAGACTAGGGGTCGGAAAATCCCGTCGAAGGGTTGCGAGGTGGTGAGTGTCGGTGTGGGGTTGAACAGGGTGAATCTCTCGGTTGAGAGCTCTATTGTTTGCGTATTGCGACCGCTTTACTTTTGGATTATTATACTTTGACTGATGCAGGCATATATTGATACAGTTTATAGTAGATACTCTTCAAACGTTGCTGTGGTGATAGCTATTATGAAAATATTTATTAAACATACGTCTACCAAGCATGAAAACAATAAAATTATCGTGTAGAGAATAGAATGTGCTTGCGAGGTATACTAGTATATAGGATAATTAACCATTTTAATTAACATTACAAAAGTTGATAACAGAGGGATATTTACATTCCATTACTTATCGTAAGTACTTGTTAAAAAAAACAGTGTTTCCACAAATGTTAACGAATAATAATAATTACTTATTATGATAAATTATGATAATTTACGGTGCTTTGTAATTATTAACTGATGAAAAAAAAAATATAAATAATATAAATATTAAAAAATATTTTAGTTTAGCGCATAACCTTTGATCGATTTTGATGTTTTTTATCGATAGGGGCATAGATTTAGGATAGGGGAGAGCTCAAAGTATAACCAATTTAACAAAAAAAAAACTATCTAGAAGGTATCAGTCTTTTAAAATAAAAAATAAGCAACAATTTTATGTCGATGTCAAACCTAAAGTGATTACTTGCTCAGTGACTACTACTATCATGAGCCGATTGACAACACGTCAGAATTTTTTTTAGTGTAAAATGATGAAATTAATCATTCTTTATGTAGAATAATAATTGACTTTTCTCGTTCTCGAAAAGAATTAGGAAAAAGGAAAATTAAAAAAATAAAACGTACGTAAACCCTTAACGAATTCACGAAGCCGCGAAGCATTTTCAATCTTAAAAAAAATTATATTGCCTTAGAGCGCCACCTGTCGACGAAACCGAAGACTGAGCCATCTATAAACCACGTAGCGTGGCGTGAAAGTTCGTAAAAACTACACGGGACGGCCGTGCTATGAGGAAAATGGTTGTTGTTCTCTAGTGTTCAAGCTATGAAACGATAAACTTGGCGTATCATAGATGGCGTTACTAGTATTCCTAGAAACGGCGTGGCTCTACATTTTAAGAGTTGTTGAAAAATTACATGTTGAGGAAAATTTAAAGCAATTTTTCAGAAATGTATCAATGTAAACCTATTTCATTAATATTGAAACGTATCCTTGGCTCCGGAGGACTGTCCTAACAACATTTTTGTGTTTTTTTTTGCAATTGTTTAGGTAAATCATAAATATTATGTAAATTATTCACAAGTTTCATACATGTGTGATAACATAACCCTGCTTATTTTTAATTCTGGTTTTCGGGACCGGTTCTCGTTTAAACACCTTTTACTTTTTTATTATGTTTAATAATATGCAATAATTAGTAAAATATATCTTAACGAAGTTGCGCAAACATTTATTTTTAGTTATTACTTACTTACAAGTACTTACTTAATTAGTTCTGCTGTGAGTGAGATCTGCTATCATGGTAATGTTCTACCCTGATGCCTATGTTCCCTTAGTTTGATATCTTGATAAAATCTTCTATCTTGTTCTTAATTTACTGTAACTAAGTTATCAGGCGTCGATTCTTATCGCAATAAAAGAAGAACAGAACCATACTTCCGATATCAGAACCTTTTGAGCTATAACTTAAATATGTGCTTTTGTACCATGGTGTTCAATGCGTAAACTGAGACTCAGTTATAAAGACAGTACAGTTTGTCGCTTATGCGGTCAATTACAGAACAGATAATCTACTTTGTCTGTTCTGTGCGGTGCCAATAATACTTACAGAACAATAATTGTCTGATGATTTTAGAGGAAACACTAAGGGCGAGTGAATGGGGGCTATCGCTAGTGAATTTACCACTAGAGGCGCTAGTGTCGCGTGAGGTCCAATATCATTCACTTTGTACTGGTTTTAGCGGAATTTGTTGCATAAATTATAATTTCTTTAATTTACCTGCTGGAAAGTGATCTCCTTCGTAAAATATCGCAAATGTGGATTATTTGGCGATTAATGTAAACGCTTTAAAAGCGGAATTAAGACAAAGCGCAAAAATAGGCGGCCTCAAGAGCAACTATTTCAGAAGTTAGTTTGTTGATATCAAGATAGTTATTTATAAACAATATAACCTTAATTAGATTCAAAATATAACACTTTGTTTCGGCAACAATCGCCTTTGATAGCTATACCTCCGGACCTCAGTCTACAGTGGCGCCAACTGGTAAGCAAAGAAACGGTAGTCCCCATTGAACCAACCTCAAGCCTCCCCCGCAGAGCTTAGGAATAGATACAACTGCATCTTGGACCGAAAATACCTACTAAAAGCACACAAAATCAACGTTTCGTAGTCCCCCGATTCCAAAACTAGACCGATTTAAATACTTTTTTTATTAAAATTAAAGAAAGGCTTTGGCCGTGTTCGTTTATTTTGCTTTTTTATAAAATTTAGCCAAATTTGTTTTCTGGATGTTTGAACACAGCGGGAAATCTGGCGAATTTTTTAGATTTTAGAATTAATGAAAAAAACGAAAACATGGAAACATGCCAATAGTGAGTGGCAATAGATATTTGTAATAAAATTATTGCTCTACTGGCATTATCCAGGGAGGAAACAGGGGACTACGCTTGTATGGAAAAACGGCCCTTGTGTTTCCTCTTAAAGACAAGATCAGAAGATGCACAGACCGACCGCCTAAGTTAGTCAGTAAGAGTATGATACCTCCTTTCATAGTATTATTCCAGATACTAAAGCTATCTTTGTAATGCAGGAAATACGAGTAACTTATCCAGCCAACTATCTTTGTTGCAATATTCTCAGTAATTACGACATTACTGGTAAAGCAACCGCACCCGATATGTATGGAGATGCGGGTTCGAGTACCGCCTGAGACATATATTTTTTTTAAATACTGATATTATAATTGCAATGAAGTTGCTAAAATATTATATAAAATACGACATAATGCTGCAAAAGCCAACAAGATATTGTATCATTAATTAATTCTAAAAGTAAATTTATTTAGATGAGTTGTAGAATACCAAATTATTATTTTGTTATGGTTGGTTACTTTTTTATATTACATGTAATGAAAAAAAAAAAAAACATGAAAAAACAATAAAAAACAAAAACCATTCAATCACAATGTGCCATAAGCCATAGCGTAGCGTGGCAGGGAGGAACAGCTAGTAGGTACTCTATATACATTAGATTCTAAAAATTACTTAATAACTTAGTAACCAATGAGATCTCAATGACAATGTAGTATTGAATATTAAGATATTGAGATATTTGGTTTAAATATGTTAATGTATTGAATATCTACAGTGTGATGGGCTTTAAGTAATGCGTAAAAGAGTTTCAACGTAAATACTAAAATTAAATTAATACCGATCCAAAAATATTGTTTTTGTAAATCCGTTCGCCAATTTACGTACATGTTTAAGCGATAAATGTCTCTCGTACACCCACATTAAGGTATATCATATAGGTAGAGGCGTCTATTGATTGGCCGATAAAAGACAATGCAGCGGTAACTGAGCCACTGAGCATTTTTCAGGCGGACGCCTGGATGCGGCACGCACGCCGTAATGAAGCAACGCACGCGATGGTGGATTCGCTTCCTGGTTGGGACGAATTTTCGCAACGCTCGTAACCTTCAAGGACTCTACCAGTAACGATCACAAACGATCGACAAGACACTGTTACCGAAATTTATGCGGAAAGTTATCGGCAGCGCGAACCGCAAACGAAAGTTTCCAAGCATAATAAACTGCAGAGTATTCCTAAATGCATATTTAATTTACTACCTATATCTAATTTTGGTAGCATTAATGTTTGGGTGATGTTTACGTTGGCAATGATCATAGAAGTTACGGTGTTAACTAATATAGAGTTTGGCTTTTTTACAAGCTTCAAGCTTAGCTAAAAGGTTTAGTATTAGGCATATGCTTTAAATATATTTTTATGCTATTTTTTATTTGCATAAAAACAGTTCCAATAAATTATTCTATCTCTTTCATCTTATCTGATTGTAAAATATTTGTAAAAATATTTTTCTCGGGTGTTGGGAGATAATGATCAAAAACATTGATGAAACTTCGCCAGCTTAGGTAGGTACATCGTAAAATGCATAAGCCATAATAAATTCGTCTTTACAATTGGGATTCAGACCATTCCCAAGTCATGGCTACCTATCCAATGGCAGGTTTCCTTAAGAAATATGTATTTTGAAAATTATTTTTGTAATGATTTTCGCTTGTTAACACCGGGCCTAGGTACCTTAACCACACTACCCGCACTAACACTGAATGAGCTAGCACTATTTGATGCAGGAAAACCGCCCGCCCTCCCTCAAAAATGCATGCAGTACAGATAATACAATTATTAGTACCCAACACCGATATAAGAAAAACCTCAATGGTTTTCATAAGAGGTTTTCCGTCACTGCCGAGCAGATGGTATAAATACTATTGTAGGTTCGTATTTATTTAATCTCGTACTCTACATTATGTAGTTTCTTGTAACGATCGATTTTTTATATTTTCATGTGGGTAATGGTAACATATCTCTGATTTATAAATATTATTACATATTTTGCATAGCTTAACATTCGAGGGCACCAAAACGAGGTTTTTGTAGTGTTAATTATATATTTAGACTCATTAATAAGTATACAAATGAGTTACGTCCTTCTAACAAATTTAATATACTCGTAGGTACCCTGATGCTCTCGACTCTCGAGTTTGTTGCTAAAATTTCCAATTTGTAGCTCGGCGTAGGAAGACACCAATTAATTAGCCTGAGTGAAATCGGCGCTACAGGCACTAGTTTCTGGTGTAGGTGGGTAATATTACTGCGTACACCTAGGTAACACTGAAAATGAAAAACGGCTTAATGTAGAAAGTGCCAATACTTTTATTGTTTTTCGAAGTAATCTTCGTTCTTCTTTACACATCGTCGCATTCGATGGAACCACTGAGAAAAACAGTGGGCCCATTCTTCCTTAGGGGTCTCTTCTATGAAATTTTCGTACGCTTTCACCGCATCTTCAGGGCTCGTTAAGCGAATACCTCGTATTTTTAGTTTTTGGGAATATATGAAAGTCGCAGGGCGTCAGGTCAGGACTGTATGGCGGATGACTCATTATCTCGACACCTGCCATAGTCAAATATTCAACAGTCCGTTTTGCGGAGTGCGCTGAAGCATTGTCATGGTGAAGGAGGATCCTGCTTCGAGGGCGCTGCTGTCGGATTTTTTCCAAGACAACAGGCAAACAGCGATTGACATACCAGTCTGCAGTAACTGTCCTTCCATCTTCAAGCACAACTGTCGCGAAAAGACCTTGCCGACCAAAGAATGAGAAAATCATCTTTTTTCCTTGACTTCTTCCTTTCTTTAGGTACCTTAGTTGGTCGATCCTCCAAAGGAAACACCCACTGAGCTAATTGTCTTTTGGTTTCGGGTTCGTAGCAATATATCCAGCTTTCATCACCTGTGACGATGTCAAATACAGCATTTGAGTCACCGCCGTTGAACTTATCTAACATTTCGCGACACCAGTCCATGCGAAGGTGTTTCTGGTCGACGGTTAAAGTATGGGGAATCCATCTGGTACAAAGTTTCCTGACGCCTAAATGTTCGTGTAATATTTTTTGAACTTGACTCATACTAATGCCTAGGCTTGTCCGTATCTGCTGATAGGTCACTCTCTTATCTTCCCCTATCATGCGACGCACAGCACTGATGTTATCTTCAGTAGTCGCTGTTAAAGGTCGTCCCTCACGCGGATCATCATTGAGATTGCTACGTCCACGCTTAAACTCGTTAAACCAATTGTAAATAGTGGCACAAGATGGGGCTTCATCAAGAAATGCTAATCGCAGCCTATCATAGCTTTGTTGTTGAGTAAGCCCACAACGAAAGTTATAATAAATCATTGACCGAAAATTTTCTCGCGTTAGGTTCATTTTCACGTGTAACAAGAGTTTTAGATTTGCCGCCAATTCCCAAAAACAAATTACAAATGAATGCAATATACTACATTAGCTTACCAAAGAGTTCTAAAATTGAAATTCAAAAAAAGTTTTCATTAGCAATTATTTATTTATATATTTATTTTTGTGATTTACAACGGAGGTAGCTAGGTAGACGTCCGTGTACCTTACTCAGCAGGGCACACTGAAAACCAGCGCCATGGCCTACTCGAGCCATGGCACATGCTGAGTGAGGTCCTTTTAAAGTGGACGTCACGGACACGTAGTGGCACTGGTCGATATTTTTGTTGTTGTATGTTTTGATTGTTTTTTTTTGTGTTAGTATTATTATGATTTTTTTTACCGAATTTAAAAAAAGGAGGAGGTTCTGTGTCTTAGTAGCACACAAAAAAAACAAGATTTAAACAGAAATCTTGTTTTTTTTGTGTGCTACTATCTGTGTGTGATGTCCAAATTTTAATAAATGTATTTTCTTTCTTACTTTCTTTCAATGTTTCTAACTGACCAGTTCTAAACATTTTCAGTGTTACCCACGTAATAGAAACATTCGAAATTACATTTATAGAAATCAGTAAAGAAAATATTAAATGAGTTTTCTTATTATCAGAGAGGCCATTGAAATAGAATCCATAATTTTAGAATTTAGAAATTTTACATCAAATAATTTTAGATTCGATGAACAAAGCTGATGAAATATGGAAATCGACATGGCCTTTAGGATAAAAAAAAAACAAAAACCGGTTTGAGTAAATTATAAATCATTTAGTGATCAATAGAATAAAACCTTTAAGAGTTTAAAATTTTTATCAGATTTTATTTAAAACATAATTTTGAACATGTAGCTAAATAACCATGTTACTTGTTTATTAATCAATACTATGCACAAATAGGTAAGTACATGACGCTTCTATTCTGCTTCTATTCAAAGTCTAAAGATCAAGTTAAATTTACCTGTATTATAAGATTTTTGCCGTGAATAATAGTAAGAGCTTAAATAATGAAATGAGTCACGGTGATAAATATGTAGGCAGAGATGTAACACGTAGCCTCCTTACATAACTTGTTATACTTATTGAAAGCTAAAATTTAGTTTTTATTTTACAATCAGGTACAGCCTTTTTACGTCCCTACTGTTCACAGATTTGGGATAGGTAAGTGCTAAGAAAAAAGCATCGTATAAAAATCCATGTATGGTTAATTATACTATGTTCTGGTACAAATTTCGAGGTAGGTACAAGAACTAGACATTCTAGCTCTTTTTCTATTTTTCGTTAGCGCTATTTTTTTTACATATAGGTGTTTGTTAATGTATTATAGCCATAGAATTATTATTTTTGGGTTCCATGTAATACCTTGGTATTATGAGTTTCCGGTGTTTTTGTATTTAATTAGTAGTTTGTTGCAAGCGCTATGATCAAGGAAGAACCGAGTTCCAACCCTCTGACGAGGTGATAAATGGTGAAAATCCCCCGACCATTAATACTGACTGATACTTAAATCAGTTATTATTTACATACAACTCTGATCTGATGCTTAAGAGGAAACACTACGGGCGAGAGAATTGAAAAATAGGTATTTCTACAATCTATTGCTGTCGCACAGTGCCAAACGCATTCACCGCAGAGTGTGATAGAGATAACTGCTTTTTGGAACGAAAATTCCTACCAAAAACACACCAAGCAACGTTTCGTAGTCCCCCGATTACTTTTCTAAAACTAGACCGATTATATTTAAAGAAAGGCTTTGGCCGTGTTCGCGTGTTTTCCTTTTTTTCAAAAATTTAGCCAAATTTGTTTTCTGGATGTTTGAACACAGCGGAAAATCTGGCGAATTTTTTCGATTTTTAAGGGCTCGTATATTTTTATTAATTAATTTATGAAAAAACAGAAAACATAAAAACATGCTAATAGTGGCCTTAAATTTTTGTAATAAAAATTATTGCTCTACTGGCATTATCCAGGGAGGAAACAGGGGACTACGTTTGTATGGAAAAACGGCCGTGGTGTTTCCTCTTAAACAGGAATTCAGCAACTATCTAATAAAACTATCCTCGAGGAGCCGTGTCTTTTTCCGAAATAAAAGTAGCTATGTGCTATTATAGCAGCTAGTAGGTAGGTACCTCAAATTTTATTCAGATCCCATCAGCTGTAGTGGAGTGATCGAGTTTCAAACATATACCAAAACTTGCGCATTTGTCATATAAGTAAGATTAGTAATAATATTCTTCATTATGTCACAGTGTTCGTTACCGAACTCCTCCAAAATAGCTCTACTGATTCTTATTTTGTTTTTATATCGAGTTGGTCTGAGAATAGATAGATCGTAAACTATTTTACATTCCGGAAAAAGTACTGTTTCCGTAGGATAATATCAGATTCCAGGGGTACGAAAGCGCGGGCAAGAGCTAGTGTTAACATATAGTTTGTTTTGATATATTGCGTTTTAAGCATTAAATAGTTCAAATCAGTAAAGATTGCTTTCAGGCAGCATATCAATGTAAGCTGTAAACCAACTGGGAACCATAATACTATGTTTATGCTGGGAACCTAGACCGTTCAAGTCACAGAACAGATAAAGAAGAGATCAAGATTAAGATCTGATGTCTGTTCTATGGTTCAAGTAATATCACTGTCATAATAATGTAAGGAATAATCAGAATGTATAAATGATGGTTTGGTTATATTTTTTTCTCTTTTTGTTACAGGTAGTTACCGCGACAAAATTGTTGTTATCATCTACTTTATGGGATCGGCTCATTCTAACGTGAAACTATACAGTAAGCAATAACATTCTGTTTTTGTAATAGAATTACTTTCACAAATTGAGCTCTCTTGTTTTAGCTCGCTTTGTTTATATACGCAGGTTATGAATAATTTTACTTCGCATGAATCATGGATCCTACTACTGCCGCTGTAACGCACAGAACGCAAATCGACATGTCATGTCCCGCTTGAGTGATAGCGGGATGAAAAGGACGGTCTACATGTTTTCATCAATGGAATCGGATGTGAGCTGTGAATAGACTCCCTCATAGGGATTGTCCGAGGGAGGTTGCGCGCGCATCATGTTCAGGGCGCAGGACGCGGTCTTTGCCAGTGTTATGAACTTCTAGACACGTTAATTTACATCAATTGAAACCATATGTATTTTTTTTAATGAAACGAGTATTTGATGTCTGTATTCATAGATAAAAAAATAAGAACTAGACATACAGTCAATTGCAAAAATGCCACTTACACGATTGAATAAGACATAATATAGGTATTTGCGATAGAATCTACGTAGCTGTTGTAGTGTTTTAAACCTACCTGCCATAATGGAAATTCAACTTTACGAACGAGACATTAAGGTTGTATGCTACTAAATTGAAAAGCACCGAAATGTTTATTGTGAAATGCATTTAGCGAAGACGTATTTCGGTCGCTGATTGTGTAGGTATTTAGGTTTTCATTTTATATCTACTTCTGTAATTTATTGTTATCAAAAGTAAGTTTTTTTTTAATTTAGGACCATGCAAAGTTAAGTACAAAACTCTATTGCTTTTTCCAAGATGTATTATTTCAGTTATTCATACTTGTAGCTTTCTTTAGTTTAAAATTCATAACCAACACTGTCAACGTTTTGGATTGGTCTTGTATTTCTTTTTAGTGATATATTAACAAAAAAAATAGCTTCCTTTTATTCGGAAATAGCCGTCATTTCTAACTGTTTACGCGGTCTATACATGCTTCAGCCGCCGACAGAGGCCGCACTTTTCACATCAGGCTCTGCCGGCGACCGGAGGGCGCGTCCTTAAGTACACATCGTCTTAAGCCCAGGCTCACTATCACTCCAGCGACCTGCCATTCCACCTGTCTCCCTAGGTAAGTCCAACCACAAAAACATATGAGCACCGCCTAAGCTTACATTAATCAAACACGGAAAATTCTAGATATACGCGTACAGTAGCCACTATCGGAAAATACTTAGTGTAGATTCGTTTCAACTGTAAATATCGATTGACTTTTAAATTATTTATTAGACAGCTAAACGTAATAGCTTCATGCGCGTCATCATCACAAAATACTAATAGATTTACCAATTATTTATTCGTTGTTATTGACATAGAATTGGTTTTTTTCATGGTTGTGGAATGTTACCTGATACCAACCAAGTCTACCAACATAGATAGTTTTTGATCTATTACGCAGTTACGAAACATGATCGGTGTAACGATATCAAGAATTGATAAAATCAATTATCATCTTTTATTAACTGATTATTGTTGCTGGATTCAATCATAGAATTATATGTTATCAAAGCGAGTATTGTATGTAACAATTTATAAAAAAAGTAGTAAAAATCTGTTTTGCTTTTGTAATTAAGACATAGGAGGCATTTTTACTCGTCCCAATAATTGAATCTACCAGTGCTTCGGGACAGCAACATGATGGACATAATGATCATCATAAATCGAATCGAGAATAGACGAATCTTGTATTTAAAGAGTTTGTTTTTATGGATACAATAAAAAGCTAAGTGTTTATATTTTTATGGTGACAAAACTAGCAATAATAGCTTATAATAAAGCGTTTTCTATGAACTTAAAAATTTGCATTGATAATTTTTCTTATAATAAAGTTGTTAAACCTTAAACAAGCACTACACACATTGACATAATTTGTAAAATTGCTTTTCAACGTAAATAAATAGAAGCAATGAATGAGTCATAATACAGCATTTTAATCAATTTGATTTTCTCGTAGAAGAAATGTCCACATTTCCTTGTCATAATTTACATTTAGATAATATTCCCTACCCTAAGAAGATCTGGAAAGAAGACACAACTGAACATACTTTTGTCATTCTAAATACGTATTTTGTACATCCATGATTTTATCTGACATTTGTTGGTGTAGAATATAATAATTAAAAGCACAGTGATTTAGTTTAACAATAAACTAAAATAGAGTAATACGAGTATATTAAAATTAAAATGAATTGACGATTGTGCGCGCCTCACTTCAAAATGGTTGCGGTTAAGTATTGGCTAGATATTATTGTCGTTTGTAATTGTCAGGATATACCTAGAGTGATTGAGATCTAAAGACATATCTAGTTGTACAGGGAACATTTGGATCTCATTTCAATCTAGAAAAAAATTTAACCAATTAATGATTATTTGTGCTTAAAGCATTTCAAAATTGAATAGATCCTACAAATAGCCATAGATTTGTCATTTGATATAAACTAATGCTACTATTTTGTATTGTAGACATCGTTTTGAGTCTGATCAAATCGGATTTTAGCTTTCCTGGTAATTCGATGGCATCACATACGGCGCTTTTAAAAAAACGTTGTTTTTATTTAGTAACGAATTACTAAAGCTATAATTATAAATAGCGCTCGAGTATTGCGACAATGTTCCCATAAATATATATATATATAATTTTAAACTACGCTTAACTGTTATGCCTTACCTTATTCATATAGTTTAATTATAGTTAAGGTTCCGACGTTATAATAACAGCTCAATTGATTAATACTTTAGTATTGCTTACAGCACAAATAACAACTTTTAGAAAAATTTAACTTGTGGTCTTCGAACCAATATATTCTGCCTGTTTTTTGTATCCTGCACGAGCAAATATGGCGACCAACATTTGCGATTTTACCTGACCATACACCTCACCTTACCTGTGACGGGCAGCGTCGTCACGCAGATATTATAGTTAGGCACTGTAGGTTAGTGACAACTTGTCTGCCCAGCAGGGTCAGCACCAAACAGAAACGGCCCCTTTATCCTCGTCATATTTCTTAGTAATACTGTGGAGCGGAACGTGCTAAGAGTCCCAGGCCATTGAGTGAGCTAGTTGATTTTTCGGCAGTGTTTCTATTGAGCTCAGAATTTTTTCGTCATACAAAATCTGATATTACCCAGTGTGTTGTCTCATCTTTAAAAAAACATATTTAGAATTTATAGACTTACAGTTTTTCACCGTGGCAATAAAACCCCTAAAATCGCTAAGTAAACTATAGGAAGATTCACATTGACTCTTATTTATTTATTTATTGCATTTTGTTTACAAAATAAATGTAACAAAACCCTGTAAGGGTATAAGCAAACAACCTTAAATTAGTTTTAAAACATAAGCTTAGACAAAGTTTCAACATACTCTAGAGGTGTTGTATTTTGACACAATGCTATGAATAAAAACTGTGATAGTGAATGAATGACGACTTCGATAATTTTAAATTGTTTTAAACTTAATTTATTATGAATCCTGACACTGCAATGTCCATCCAAAAGAGAAAACCTAAGTAGGTAGTAGTGTCGCCCACGCTGCAACACTTTTAATATATTTATCCATTACTTTGACCCACTGTAGCGGTTAAAGAAATGTATTCCGACGTATCTCAATTAATTATTGCTAAAAAGACATGTAAGGCTTACTTTGTGCAGCTTGTTGCCAAAAAATCGGTTGATTGTTTTCTTAGAACGCTTTCTGTGGGATGTCATTGTGCCTAATCGCAAGCAGGAAGTAACATTTGGCAGTGAGTCAGGCTAAAACTGCAATTGTGTCACTTGAAGTTCGTATTTAACACCCACAACGTTTGTTTTTTTAACCTCTATGGGCCTACTTACGAAATCAACCTGTTTGCTAAGAAATTCTTAACAAAAGTATCTTGTTTGGCGCGAGCAGGTCAAAGCATATATAGAAAAAAGCCTCAATACTCTAGATTTTATTAGATTCTTTTCTTCTAAAAGGTTTCATAAGAGACAACTATAGGAATATGAAGATGTCGGGCAAGGGCAAAAACATCTTCTCCCACCATAGGCCCATAGATACGCGATCAACAACCCGCCAATATTATGGTAAAATACTGAATACCGAAGAAGTCTGTGTCCAACAGAGCACTGATTTGGGCTAATGGTACAAACAGACTCAATCAAGTCAGCACATATATATTTTTTGTTTTAAATGCATATCTTTTTACGTAGTACCTGTCTACCTTTGATTATATTTTTCAAAAAAAGACAATTAACCTATGAATTTCGACCTTGGGAAACAAATTCGCATTTTGTTAATGTAATAACAATTGGTATAATGACTCAAATTGAAGAAAATAAGTTTGCCTAAAATTACAATTTTATTGCGATTTTTGTAGCTGCCATGGGAAGAAAATAATTACTTATTTTCATTGTTTCAGCATATTTGTATGAGACTTTGATATTTCACTGTAAACAATGCGATACATTTATTCTCATTAATTTAATTTTAATGTTGTAGGGTATAATCTCTTGTAAGAGGTATTCTTTAACATTTTCCAATAGAAGAGCTCTGGGATCTAGAGCTATCCCACATCAAGACATTTCTAGTAATACGAGTAAATAATGCATTTCCCTGATAAAACTTTTTTTCACAAAAAAACTAACCGAGAAGGACGTGAAATAAAAAACAAGTTTCAAGCCTATGCAAGATTATTGTCGTTGAATTCTTGTGTATGAAAAATATTTTAAACTAGCTGTTCCCCGCGACTTCGTCCACGTCAATTTCTGATATTATCAACGCGATTATTTTTGCAACATTTTTCACTGATGCTTCGCTCCTATTGGTCACAGCGTGATGTTATATAGCCTAAAGCCTTCCTCAATAAATGGACTATCCAACACAAAAATAATTTTTCAAATCGAACCAGTACTTCCGGAGATTAGCGCGTTCAAACAAACAAACAAACAAACAAACAAACAAACTCTTCAGCTTTATAATATTAGCTTCAGCTTTTTAATAGTATAGATGTTGTTTTAAGTTAAGTTTAAGTTTGAGAATCTCACTTTTCTACTCTTTGGTGTAGTTTCAATTTTGGAATATCGACCAAAATAAATCATATGAATCGGTGTTCACAAAAGTCGTACCAATTACTAAAAGTTATTTTAAAAAAGACATTTAATTATCATGTTAGTGTCACTCTTTGTCTTCGCCAGTTGAAAATAATATCACAAACGTAATACAGCCTCAATTGTAAACAATTGAATATAATGTAAGATTCTAAACAGTTAAAGTATAAAACAGACTATAGAATAACTTGGAAAAATTCTACAGTGATAGATTTATGGTTGGAATGTGCTATAAAATTGCTATTTGCAACTTTTATGCCTATTATTTATATTTAAAAGCTGTTAGGAGGTTTTATTTACTGGAGAATAGTTTTGATTAAGTGGACAATCAAATATTACTAGAATGTTTTAAAAATAGTTTTGCTAGTGTGAATTATAAATACTATTCCGCGAATACAAAAATATCGCTTGCCTTAGGTTGGACTGGAACCTACAACCTAACGTGTAACGGGCGCTTGCTCTACAAGACATTGCATAAAATGAAGTTGTTTGTGCATTGAATAATATATATTTGTAATGTAAAAAAATACGTTTATACATTTTTACTTTTAACTTAAATAGTAATTGTAATATTAGGCATTCATATAAGCCGAATAGTCGTAATTATTTTTGCATGACTGTCAATTTCTAAACAGGTATTTTTTGTTTTTCAAATATCTCCGAATCAAGTTGTGGTAAATAGTTAAAGGCTAGGAAATATACTGATAATCAAGTATAGCATTGCATGCTTTTTATTACATCAATAACTTCATTTAGTTTTACTTTATATGATATTTAAGCGATTAAATTGCAATTATCAGTATTTAATATCAGTATTTAACTTAAAAAAATATGTCTCAGGTGGGACTCGAACCCGCATCTCCTAGCATTCCGGGCGCGAGGTTATATGGTTAAGCTAATACCATTTAGCTAAATGTTAAAGCGCCGCGCCCGGCATGCGAGGCGATGCGGGTTCGAGTCCCGCCTGCGACATATTTTTTTAGGTTGAAATACTGATTCATTCCGTATGTTAGTAAAAGATAAGCTCAATCATCAGAACTATTTTATTAGTACTTTTATTGGTCCTAATTTTATAAGTGATTTTTTTATTTTATTTAACACATTGTGCGCCATGGGAGTCACCGGTGAGCTCCAAACAATACAATTTTAATTGTGTCTAGCACTTCGGCAGTTAAAGGCTTAAGTAAATCTCTTGATAACTTTCTGGTATACGGTGGGGTTACGGATAACAAAGCCAGGGTTAGCTAAATAAACTGTCATTCTTTGTTTTAATAAACATATTAAAATTTATAATTAATTAGCTAAAGGTGAGTGTTTATTTTCTAATTACTAAGAACGTATGAAGCCAAATAATAGTCATGCAAAATCTTTGTAGTAAGGAGGTGGTATTTGTTTTATATGATCGTTTTTACTAATTCCTTGCAATAAATTCCTATATATACACGGATAGTTTTTTTGTTCACACACTTGAATTATTTTTTTCAACATCATTTCCTGAGGGAAACTAGTATTTTTTAGAAACTAAAATATTAAAAATACTGTTATTGAAGTTCGTGAGTGATTAATTTATAAAATGGACATACGGGCAAGTTACTTACGTTATCTATTTAAAGCACTCGTGGAAAAATCGGCCAATTGACCTAAACTACTAACCCACGATGTAACGAGGTGGACATGAAATTATAGTGACAAATTTAAATAGCTATAATAGCACTATTACAGACTTTATGCAGCTCAATTTTATTTTTTATGAGAGACTTTTTTTATAAAACACAACATTAAAAAAACTAAAAAGTGATATAAATCTTTTAGTTCTGTCACTTTGTGTTAATGTCTCATCAAGATAAATATAAATCGTGAGGCCACTGACCTATTTTTGCTTAATAAATATTCTAATCGTGCCACGGTTAGAACATAATATAAACACACATTAAGGTAGATAAATTTGCACATTAATCATACAAGAATCATTATTATAATGAATCTATATGATTATAATTTACGCGTTGCAATTTGATTAATGACTTTTACTTTTAATACAATACCAAATCATCAGCAAGTACGATTAAGATTTTATTGTAATTGGCCTATTTGGTAATACACATAAGAGAGTTAACAGCATATTCCATGCACATCGTAATCTACGCGTGTAGGTGTGTATATATATGATAGTCATCGAAGCAACACTTGTCGGGTTTCCATGCTAGAGTTAACCTTCGGTAGAGGAAAATGTTTAGGAAAAACGTAAACATAGGTAGCTTAATATATATTTTATTCAAGGAATTGAATGTTAAATTTTTTCAAAAAAATTACTCTAATTCACAATAACAGCGAACATAGCAGTCTTCAACTTAAATCGATGTATTAAGTTATATATTGCATGAAAATGAGATGAAAGTATAAAGATTATAACGTAAACTTTGTGTATAACATCTTTAATATGCTAGGACAGTACATTTTGAGCACTTAACATTATCATTATTCGATACGCTTGAGAGATAAAACCATATACCCTTGAATTACCTATATCATGAGAACATCGTAAACGTATTAACAATACCCACACACTTAGAGCTACCCTTAACAGAATACACAGTAAATTGTTTTACAATTAGAGCTGCAAGTTGATGTCATTCACAATAATAATTAAAAATAATTCACATCTACAGTTAATTTTCTTCTGACCTGTCAGCGCGACCGATCAATGTGATCAAATAACTCTACAAAACAAAAGACGAGCATAGCCGGCAAACCCGCAAAATGTGCGATTGACGCACTTTGGCTCGTAATTTGGCCAGAACTTCCCCCGTCTCCGACATTTGCGCAGATCTTAGAGGCATATTTTTATATTGAAGCCCGTGTATCAACAAAATGGCAAGTTGCCATTAGAGAGCTATTTCGATGATTGTTTGGGTCGAAGCTACCCTATTCTCTGCGGGAAGAACTCGAGGGGTTGGGCGTTGGTTTGCGGCGGCGGGGTAGGCGGGATGTCGTGGTGGGGCTTCAGCAGGCAGGGGTTGTCAGTCACATGGTTCGGACTGCCATCTGATTTCTTTTGAGTGTTGCTAGATGGAGTCAGGTGCAATAGCGGTAGCTGACCCTTTGGGCATATTGGTGGTCTTTCCGATTTTGGCTGCATTGTTTCTAGAAAGAATAATGAGAAAAAATTGTGAGTTACGCACATTAAGGGTAAAGTTTACCAACAGACGTTTAAGTTTTAAACAGCGTAAAAAATATTATTTGACATATTTTGTATGGGAATTGTGTTAAATTAAACATCAATCTATGTTTACCGGCTGTTTAAGAATTGGTGAACTCGGGTTTAAGTAAACACTAAATATAGAGGTGATTTTAAAAACACTAAAAATTAATCTTGAATATAGGTACACTTGTAGTGGTCTCAGATTTAATAGAAAATAAAGTTCACTCGTGTGTTTATGAATCCAAAAAAATCACTCGCACAGCACTCACTTTGTATTAAGCTTATGTTTTCCAGCCGGGAACTGATAACTTCAACTCCGTTTATAAACATTGACGGTTGATATCAATAATTCGATTGTGCGATGCACGGCGGTCCGATACGGAATGTGTTCTGCTCAGTTCACTATGCCGTTTTATATCGCGGGTGACTCATATTTGGCAAAAGAACTCTCTAACGTTGTCCACGTCATAGCACACCACTGACGCGAGATACAGTGACGCCAGTCGCAGTCTCTACACTCTTGCGCACTAAAGACACAAGAAAACCGCACACGTAAACGTAACGGTAAATCTGTGACAAAAGTACCAAGGAAAAACAGATATAAAAATGTATTTATTAAAGCAGTGGAATTACTTTAGGAAACCAAACTGATATCACCCCTACCTAAGTAGTGGCGAAAATATTGTTAGTTTTAAATTAAAACGTTTAGTTCCTTTCAACGGCGAAACTGAATGAACGAAACTATAATTATGTTCCTCGCTTTTGATAACTTATTTATGCACATATTATCAGGATAACACTATCAGATAAAAACAGTAAAATACCAATTACGTCAAAAAACGTTGAATAGGATATGGGACAGATGATCGTTCTAATCATTTTAAAGATGAATTATTTTGAGAATACAAACCATGTTACGCCTAAATAACCAAACATTAAATAAATAATTATTAGCCAGACAAACTTGCATTGAGTCAGTAATAATTTATACCAGAATTTATTAGAATTGACTGCGTACCTACATTGATGAGGGAATGATCAATCAAGGGCAATCTGCGTCATGTGATTCAGTCATCTGACAATAAACATTGAACACGTAGTTAAAAGAGGAAAATGGTCTTAGTGTTCAGTGTTCAGATGCGATCAGGTGATCAGGACGGTAACATGTGTTGCTAGCAGCATAGAAAAAGAAGATTTTTTTAAAATATGTGTTATCCAAGTCAATATTATCTTATTGTACTCAACAAGTGTTAAGATTTTAAACAAAAATAATTTCTTAAATTTTTTTTGATTAATTTAAGGAGATCCAAAGTTTAGATCTCACAATAGATCAACAAAACATTCAATCAACTTAGTATTAAATATTTAATATTCTGTAGTGGCTTCACAGGACAAAAAACAAGAGATGCGATGGATGAGCACTGGTGCACATCTTATGACAATGGCTTACAGAGTACTTACTTACACTAGCAATTTTTTTGTTTAGCGTTTTTTAACACTGTTTTCATATTTCAATTTGTTTGTACATCTATAGGTACCTAGTGGCTCACCATCTAATAATGGGACTGTGTCTTAAGTTACTGAAATGTAATTTATTTGCTTTCTGAGGTAGGTAGTTACAATATATTTCATGTACCATTTTATTAATAAGGAATAACTCCAATGTCAATAAACCCCGTGATACACTTTTCGATATTGTACTGAAGAAGCACGCGACGCAAAATATTTTTTCCTAGAACGTGAGCTTAATAACACAGACTTTCGAGGTTATTTACCTTTGCTGCCTCGTGTCTTTCCCTAATACAGATATGTGTTACAAAAATCATGGAAGTTTTATCAACTTACTATCAAAAATACTTAAAATACATCATTTACTTATCCATTTATAGTTTTAGAATACTATGCGTTGAGTTATATCATGTAAGTTCGACCTACATGATTAATCACGTGCAGGCGATAAGTAATGTCCATAGAAAATTGACCAGAAAGTAACATTGTGTAAACTTATATATTTTTATTAACCAGTAAAATACTGACGCAACTTATTTTTCATTTGCGTGCGTGATGCTTTTTATACGCGTGCTAGATCAATAAAATTGTGTAAGCTAGTGTTGGGTTTTTATTGAAAAAACTTTTTTGGCTATAATGACCGAGTTGCATAATGTACTAATTTTGTTTTATTTTTAGTTAGCTTTCACTTAATCGATTTTTATTAAGAGAATGATGAATAAATGAAACAACCCAAAATACTAATCTGATGGACATCAGTAGGTACTTTACTAGTAAAAAAATCTGTAAGAAGTAACATTATTTCAGTCACAATTTTATTTATCTGAAGTTGTATTTCACTAAGAGATGTCTAATAAAAATAAGTTAATACCGAATCCGTACATTATGGTAATAATCATATACTACCTGCCCTAAAAATATATAAATAGAGGTTCCGTGTTGCCCTGTAAGGCACGGAATCGTAAAACTGGAATTATTTTACAGATCTACCATCAGACATTCAAAATATAAGTAACTATACTTATAGAATTAAAGGGATATATCAAATATCACATTGAGCTAATATTATGTTCAAGATGTTAGCTAAAAATAAATTCACTGAAAGTAAACATACCATTATGCTGCTGAAATTATGGTTCAGTCACAAATTGTAGAGCAAAGTTACAAATTGTAATACAAACATAACTAGAATTCAAGGTCTGTTACTCGAGTAATAATATTTGTAAAATATTACATTTCTACTACTTTTTCCTATTTACTGCAATACGATAATTATGCAGCGAAATTAAATCATTTTAGTAATCGCTTTCAAATCGGATAGCATCAGTTTGGTTGGCTCGATGTTTAAAATGCTTTTTTCACATTAAAAATAGTGTGAAAGAAGCTAACAATTTAGAGTCGGTGATTTTTGTTTGGCAACGACTCGATAGTTTCTGTAGTCGATGGGTGGATTTTTTTGTAAGAAAACTTTTATTTTAATTTTTTGGCTGTGGACTGTACTTTGTTACCCTTAAGAGTTTTTTTTTCAGAATATACCTATTAACTTGCGGAACCAAATAGAAATCGAAATGTACCTTGTTGTCATAATTTCGTAGATGCTTATTAAAAGCATTACAGTTACACTTACCTACTTAATTCATTCACATTTAAAAGATATATCGAAAATCAGAAGTCATTAAGAAATCCCAAAGGATACACAAAACCCACCAATATTGTAAATTTTATGAACCCTGCAACATTAGGAAAACCATAATAGACTTTGTATCATATGGTAAACACGTTGCTAACCACATTAATGTTTACTATCTGTCCCTTCTATAGAGAAGTAGGACATATTATGAAGGCTTACAGGTTATATTATCCATGAAACCATAATCGCGACCACGAAGGTCGAGCCATCCCGGGGGGCTAGTCTTAGGTGTGGCTGAATACATAATCACCCATTCCCCCTATAATATCCTAACACGTGCTACAAGCGTGCGTTCATAAAAGTTGGCATTTTTCCTGATCATTAAAAGATTTTCGCATCAAACATAAAAATTTCCGATTGTAAAACGCAAGAAATAAGAATCTTAGTACATATTGATAACAGCGTATAACATAACGCTGGTATGACGTAGTTTAAGTACGCAAAGTATATACTATAGTACTTTGTATATCATTGGGTAGCGTATCAACTTCTGTAAAAAGTCTTTGAAGTTAATTAATACATTTACTTATAAAAAACTGAACTTATCTGGTAACCATTTATCGTCATCATCATCATCTCAACTAAACGACGACCATCACTAAACGCAGGAATATGATTAGGAGAAGGGAAGGCCTATGTACTCGTATACTTTTAACCATTTATAAGATAAAATATTTTAGTGTCTTTTTTAGCTGCTACTTTCAAACATGTAACGGAAAAAATCTAAGTTACAATTGAAGGTACATTCTGAGTTCATGCCTGTGTTTATCTGACAATCTTTTTTACATAAATAACTCGGAAAGAGTGCCAAAAGTAAAACAGAATACACATTGAAAAACTCGATTTGAAATCGACGCTGTTGTTCTCAAATAAAAATAGTAAGAGAAAAAGTCTGTCAATGACGCAGTTTTTCTATTTAAGGAAAACCGGTTATTTTTCAAATTACAATTCATTTTTAATGGAGGATTGCATATTAATATTATACAAGAGACTTAAGTATTATTCAGAAGTGTGTTATGTAGGTAACCAAAGAAAATTACAAGAAAGTGTTCTTAGAATTGTGTATTGGATGCTAATCGTATGTAGATATGAAACATGGGGTGAATAATGACAATTGGGTAAATGACGCAATAAAGTTAGGATATGACTCACCCATCTACAACCACGGCTTGATCAAAAACGGTGTTACATCGTTTTACAACTCTTGAACTTTGTTCAAGGAATTAAAACGCGATGAAGTGAATTTAAATACAAATAGCTAACCTAAGTTCTTTATGTCATTGTTTAATTAAGCCATTGAAGTGCTGCTTCATTTATTATTTACTACTAGCTTTTTGCCCGCGGTGCTGCCCGCGTGACCTACACGTCATATCGCGCGGGCGAAAACCTATGCCCAGCAGTGTAATACGCAATAGCCTATGTTACTTCTTATACCTCCAAGAATATGTACAAAGTTTCTTGACGATCGGTTTAGTAGTTTTCGCGTGGTAGCGTGACAGACAAACTTATACTACGAAGACAATCAAGTACAATCATTTTATAGGATAATCAACGTTACGAGTTTTTTACGTCACTTGTAGAATTTCAATTATTGCAATGACACATTAGTCGTTAAATGAACGCACTTGAATAGGAAAATGTGTTAATTTCCATAGACTCAAGACGTGACTCATGCCAAACAGAAATACTTAAACAAAAAACTACATAGTCAATGATGATTACGATTTTGAACAACTTTTTTGTATCTAAATCAAAGTTGACAGGACAGTGGACGATTCTTATATTTAATGATTCACCTTATTTATTTTGTTGATTCAAACAGAAATAAAAATAGAATCTAGTCTTTATAATGCGTCTTCGCTTGGTATTGAATCCTAAGAGGAACAATTGATTGTATGTATGAATGTGATAGCACTTAGGGTAGGTATCTACAAACACGTCTATTAATTTGTCATTTTATGGTTCGCTGGAGAAACAAGATGATTGTTTCATGTGAAAAAGATAATTGATGTAAATTTCAAAACAATAAACAGTTGATACATAATCATTCTGTAGTTTTAACATCATTGAAACCTGCAGGCTTACTCTTGACAAGTTCGAGTTACGATCCAAATCGAATCGACGTCGAGAATCAGTGATTTGGTACTCTGAAAAGTGAACCTAACCTTTGAGTCGATGGTGATTACGTTATCAACCGAAAATGTTTAACGGATCGCCATTTTAGATCGATCTCGACTTGATTTTGATTTCGATTCGATTGAGTTTGTTCACATTTTGACTAGGTCGAATCGAGATCGAACTTAAATCAAATTCAAGAGTAAGGGCCCAGTTTATTGGTCCCCGGGCAAACTATTGGTAGTCATAATCGTTGTTCTAAGCTCAGATTCCGAATCTAAGGCCAAAATATGAAACACATTTAAATATAAAAAAAATGGATGAAGAAAATAAACTATTAGCTTAGTTTTTAAATTTATTAATTTTTTGGCGATAATTTTCCTGTAAAGGTCTACGTTGTAAATAGTCAAAAGTAATGGCTTTGACAACCTTGGATGTGGACAGTTATTGGTTTTCAATAATCTCGATATAATCTGAGTTTGAATATAAATACTTATTATTATGTTCATGCTTTACAGGTTAGATGCTAATTTGTCATTCGCCATTGTTCATCTGTTTAGGCATAGAATAGTGAAAGAGACAAACTTCTTAGCTTTCCATGGATTGCCGTGCGGGTGCCGGGTCCATCGTGTGGCAGAAAGAAAAACTCCGAGTAGCTCCCGGGACTTGTGACATGGATGTAGGTTTAAGGTTTCCGACGTACATCAAGACTCACCTTCACTACTCATGTTTCTCTCCCTGCCCAGTCAAATCTGGTACGAACCTGCTAATGCAGCAATAGACACTCGCTCTAGTATAGAACTTACTGCAGTTCTAGCCAAGCCAAGCTCTTTCAACAGGTTATAGAGAGATTTTGCTGGTATACCTCTCGCTCCTACTTCTACAGCATATAGACTAACTATATAACCTTTTTCGTTAATTCATTTAGGAGATCTTTTTTTTTTCATTTCGTGGTCTTAAGGTATGTTAGTTTCCCACGGCACGGTAAGCTCTACAAGTACAATCCGTTTTGTAGCTCTAGAAAAAAGAATAATATCGGGTCTGGATGATGAAACACACACATCCTCTGGGATTTTATAGTGCTTTTCATGCGTGTCCATTAAAATAGTCCAGTCAAGTGCTGTACCCAGGATTGAGTAAGGCTTGTTCTTAGAATTTGCAGTGGAGCCTTCTTTAATGAAGTTAATCTGTCTTTTGTTTGAGGTCAATCCTTTTTGGGCCCTAGCCACTGAATGGCTTAAAGCTTCACGTATGATTTGAAGTACTCTGTCATGGCGATGTAAGTAATGACCCCTATTCAAGAGCACCTTGCATCCCACCAATAGGTGTCTTGCTGTACCTATCGCCTCTCCACAAGTATAACAACATTTTTCAGAGGCTTTTCCCCACCTTACTAAGTTACTCATGTCAGGGAGGGTCATTTAGAAGGCATTTAGATAAAATTTTAATAAGGCAGGAGACCAATCTTACAGCAAGGTGCGCCACTTCATAGCTAACGGGATACAAAACTCTCCAATAGTTATCCACTCGTTTTGCATATCTAAATTTATAGCGTGCACTTTGTAGCTGTCATTTTCATCTTGTCGAATCATCAGAAAGTTTTTTACAATGAGACATTGTAAAAAACTTTCTTCCTTCTTCTTACCCGTACCTTATATTTTTTTGTTTACGTAGGGAAAAATGCAATACGCATACCTACTGCTTCAGGGGCAGCAGTAGTTTATGTGGGACTCTCTTGTCGGTGCCCGACAAGCATACCCACTAAAAAGACCTGCGGTGTACCTTGCAACGTATGTTGGCAGTGTATGGGTTTCCCTTAGGATGCCCTCCATGCACCGCCTACGTACGGCCTATGCCGGGCCTCAGGCATAAAGTATGGGTGATCCTGTACACCAGGAATCACCCCCAGTCTGGCAAGCTGTGCAATACGAGCGTTGAGCCCCCCGGCCCAACGCCCACTAGCCTGCTAGAGATGGGAAGTTGAGTTCGGCGTATGCCTTCTCGTCTTCCCCCATCTACGACTTCGGGTCGGGTCCGCAAGCAACCTCGCCGACCCAAACGCACTGCCGTTGCAAGGGGCCGCCAACGTCTCACGCCCAATCGCTGCCCAGCATGGCTCAAACCATACTGGGAAGCGAGCGACTTCCATCCGCCGCGGGCTGACGCCCCAACGGCAACACCGCCGTCGCACCCTCCAGCGCGAACGGCTACAACAGGCCACGGGCCGAAGCCCGCTACCACCGTCTGGAGACGCATTCAACAGCGGACTGCCCAAGCCCACTGGAAGCGTCTCCCGTGTGGGTTTTGGTCCGGCCAAATGACCGGTACCCTCTATGTCTGGAGGGCGTTCCCCTATCCGCCACCTGGGGACGCGCCCGGTAGGAGACCCAAAACTCCTTCCCTGTGAAGGGCGGGTTCTTTCCCGTACCTAACCCAGCTCTATGTGATTGTGCACCCGCCATAATTTTTTTGTGGTATTGCAGTCAGTCAGGAGGGATTCAATTCAAATATTTTATTGCGTTCCATAATGTTACAGGGATGTTATAAAGTATGATAGAAACAGTTCGTTATAGACCCTGTTCGGGCACAACAATACAATTAGTAGTAGGCAGAGAGGACGACGCCACAATTACATAATATTTTAGTACAAAAGAACAAATATTAAATGTATAAATTTTTTCTAAAATTGACTTTAACTATATTCAGTTTATAGATATCGATTAATTCGTCTTGTGATTTCCCCTACGTTTTTGTAACCATGAGGTGTTTATGGAGTTCGGGTGGTTTCTTTAATTTCAGCCCAAAACTATTGTGATCCCCAAATAGAGTCGATGGATCAGCCGAATGTGCTAGACCAAACTATGACTTCAATATTTTTCAATTCAATATCTGACATTAGCATCTAGCTTTGCCAAGAGGGTTTTACCGATATCATATACTAGGAAAGGCCAAGTGAGACGCGATGTTAGATAGTTGTCGTATATCCACGCTTTTTTAATATTATTGATTGGCAGTTGGTGTAACTTGTTGAGGTCATTCATGAAATTTTCGTAGATAGATAGATATAGATAGAATATTCTTTATTGCACACCAAACAAGATAAATTAAAAAAATAGTCTATATTTCTACCGAGAAATTTGAAAAGGACTGCTTCTGCAACAGTGGCAACTTTATTATAGAGAGTCCCGGATCATAAGAAGTATACTTGGTATTTCTTCTACCCAGACATAAACAATGACATTTACTTGGTTTTACCCTCAGTCCGCATAATAATAAAAAAAAATACCGAAACATGTAATAAACAATTTCTTGTTTGTCAATTCAAACTTGGGATTTTCCATGCAAGAATTCTTACATTCCTATGCCAAAGTAATTTTACTTTTGTCTGTATTTCAAATTTACTTAGTACTACCTTAGGTAGATAATGTAGACATAACTAGGTACTTTCGTCACAACAAAATTTGTACCTACTTAGGTGTGCTTGTTGCGCAGAAAATCTCTTATCTAACTAAGTAGTTCGCCTTAACAGCTTTTTTCAGCATACTTACAAAGTACACTGTGCGTAAGAAATTTTAATGTGTGCGAGCTTTGTTAAATCTGTTAGACGGATTGTTAGAATCCATTGCACCCACATAGATCGTAGGATACATGTACAAATTGTAGATTTATTACTCGTAGATCGGTAACCACTGTGAGCTGGCGAGTGTAAAAAAGTACGCATTACAACCGCCGGTAGGCACCACACGATAGCGAGTAGTTTGACGTTAAAATTCCGTGGCTAATAAAATTTTTACTGTCTTTTATAGTTTCAAGGAGACATCGCATATAAGCGATCGCCTCGTCGAGCGAAGAATTATGACATACAATCCTCTGTTTACTGTCTGAAGATATATATAAAGGTTTTGTAGCTTGAAGTATGGACGCTAACAGCGCGAATCGGGTAAGCCTCGTGGACTCGCGAGAGCACAGAGTGCCAACATGCACCTTGCACCGCAATTAATGTACCCACAAAATCAATGTTGTATGATTGGGTGTGTAAATAAAAACTCAAATAAATATGATTTTTAGATGTTATGGCTATTTGAAACATAATTTTATGTATCCAAAAAACGTATTGCAATGTGCCTATGAGCCATTAAACCATTTGTAAAGGCCTCACTGTCTCAGTAATAGCTTTCTTGTGGCAAATTCAGCGTTTACACAGCTTTTTGTTAGAAAAAAAGCGCAATTTCGCTCACTCATTGTTCGCGAATATCAATAGGTGCGAAAGAATTGTTAACGGTACAAAACAGCGAAAACACTATAAAAAATTTGTAGAATAAACTAAAACTGGCTTTCAGACACTTTAGACCTATTAAGTAATCAATTGGAGCACTTGCTCATCGCGATAAGTTAAATGTTTCTGCCATTAGAAGCAGCTAAAAATTACAAGCTGGGAAAGTTGGCAAAATAGGCGTTACGTCAGGCTGTTGGCTGCTACGACCCAATAAATAAGCCAAATTAGTTCAGCGCAACTTTATCAAATTGCTTGTAGGGGCTCACATCGACAGTTATTTGCTTTTATTTTTCCCAACGAATTATAATAACTTTTTGTTATTGTAGTAACTAATTTGAGTTGTCATTTGTTTAACCATTGATTTTGTCACAGACCACAATGTGTTCTGTGGATTTTGTAGATAGAATGTAAATGTCCGTTATAATTTCTTTACGTGTATGTTTGAAATGACCTTAGTGATTTTTTATTTTTCATGTATTTTTCTGCGCATTATTTTGATATGCTATCAGTATCAGTATATATCCTAGAATAAATCGTATCGTACCTCAATATTTTGTAGATGGTATAGATAAAGGTTGTAAAGATAGATATCAAACTGATACTGACTAGACAAGGGAGTTAACATAAATAAATATGCAGCTATGCAATATCGCGTCAGAGTTAAACGAAGGTTTCGCGAATTTTACAGTATACCGACTAATGTAAATTTGTCAGTATGGTTTGACGAGCGCAGTAAGAATTGTGAGCTCACGCGATGGTACGTAGAGAAGAATCTAAAAACAACTATACTGAATTATTTATACTCAATACGAATAAGTACCAAAATTTGTACAACACTATTGGTAGACGAGTTTGATTCGCATTTGTCCAGTTTTTTACATTGGTCTAGCACTAAGCCAAATCTTTAAAGAATAATATTGTACATCATCATGTAGATTGGCATTTTACTAAAATTATAATAAACACAAAATTTTAGTTTTACAGCTACCTAATAAATTGGGTCAAATCGGTTTTAAAATGTTCTACTTATCTAAAGAACTCTTGTCTAAGTATTATCATAGGGAGTATATTTCTTTCCCTATGGTATTATAAACGAAAGATAACGGGTACATTAGTTAGGTAATAAATGAAGTAATTTACAAGTATCTATCACCAAATGTGATTTTGTTGTAGAGACTACACAAATACACAATGCAAACAATGTGTTAGTAGATTGATGTATTTATTAACTATGAAACCTATACTTTATTTGATATTTTAGCAACTTAATTGCACTTATAATATCAGTATATAAACTTGAAAAATTTTGTCTCAGGCGAGACTCGAACCCGCATCTCCTCGCATGGAGGATGAAACCTATTTAAATAATTGAGACCTTTCCAATAAATACTTTATTTAAGTATGTCAATTTCCAGAGGATTAATAGGAAGTTTCCGTAACGAACAGTATTAGTATTGGAGGGCCCGTGATTTCTATCCGTCTTGTTGACCCAGTGGCCGAGTTCGTGACATGCCGTATCTGTGATGCACGTCGGGCTGAACAACAAGCGAACACGGAAGCACTCTGCACCAATCACAATTTTTCGGGAAAAATATTTCACTTTTCTCAAATATTGTTAATAAAATAAAAGTTTCTAAATAGAAAAGCTTAATATAATTTGCCAAACAGTTTAAATAACAGCTGAATCTTAAATCGATTAATTGTGTAGGTAGACAAGACTCTAATTAATTGCTATTACGATGTTGTTAAGCCTATCTGGCTTAAAACATCGTAATAGCAATAAATTGGAGGTATTTTATTATCTAACGTTTAGGTACGTACTCCTACAGGATTTAATATTGTTTTCTTGAGAAAGATTCGAGTAGGTTTGTTTTGCTCCGGGTCGAGTGCGGGCGGTGACAGCGCGCACGTCGCCGCCCACCGCCTTATCGTGTTCAACCACTACTATTTCGTGAATTTCCTAAAATCGTCAATATTTGCCATATCTGGACGTAATATCCTAGTTTTGATTTCAATGTTGTTATGATAGTTTTACGTAAAAATATGAATAGGCAAGCAGAAACTTTAGCGTAAATTGCATAGAAATTTTGTAAATATAGTTCATCAAGTACTTGGGCAGGAATTCATGTCGTTGGCACTTGTATGTCATGCAAAGGAATGATTAGCTAATACAAAGCAATTTAACTAATGGTTTAAAGTTTATATGCGCACCTCAGCTAAATTTTCTGTTTATCTAAATTGAAATCTAAACTTTAAACTTCACAATAAACAACAGGAAATGAATTTAAGTTACATCTTTTGTAATTTATATTTACTTGTTAGGCACCAGTGGAGACTCGTCCTCCGAGTGTGGGTACACTTGGCTCAGAGTCGTCCGCTCCAACACAGCCTCCTCCTCGTCCGCCCCTTGCTAGAGCTGATTCGAGATCATCGTTCCCATTGCCACCGCGACCAGGGGTTCCACAAGTACAGGCGAGGCCACAGTTTCAACCAGGAGGACCTGTGACTGTTCCACCGCAGTTCGGCATTCGTCCTGGCACACCGGCACCGCGTGGTCCATTACCTCAGGGTCCAGTTGGCTCACCGCAAGCTCGACCTCCACCCTTACGTCCATTTGGACCTCAGTCTATTGCACCTCAGGGACCAAGACCGTTGCAGTCACCAACTTCTGGTCAACCACCTCAAAGAGTTCCACCTCCAAATAATTTGCAATTTGGTCCAAGACAACCGTCTCAATTTGGAGCTACTACACCTGACGCTGCTCGTTTGCCTATGCAACCTGCTAACGGTGCTGCAAAAAACGGAGTAACAGGCCCTGTACCAGCTCAATTACCTAGACAGCCATCGCAAGGTTCTTTGCGTGGTATTGATCCCACAAACGCCTATCAAACCAAACCGACCAACCTGGAGAACCAAAATCTCGCAAACAATGACCAACCAAACCAAATTACAAAGCACTCAGAAAATGGCATTGAGATGGCTGGCATCCCTAAAGGCCGGAGCTATAGCATTGCAGCGGCTCCTGGTGCACCCAATGTTTTTAAAGCACACGATGATCGGCGAAAGTCGGTCAGCGCGCTAGGTGGTCGCGTTGAAGAATCCGCTAGCAGAAGCCCAGGACTCGGTTTGATTCAAGAAGGAAAAATTGAAAGCAAAGAAAATGTTCCTGGGTCTCAAGAAAGTCTCCGATCGGAAACATCCCATGAGGTCGGCAAAGACATTCCTGACCGACCAGAATCTCGTCTATCTGGATCAAAAATGACTGAATCTTTTATAGGCTCTCTACCAACAACCAAGAAAAAAATAGATGACGATGATGATGTGATTTTGCAAAATCCTAACAATTTGACTACTCTAAAAAATGGTACAAATCCACAGTCGATTCAAAATCAAAACAAAATAGATATGTCTGACCGTTCACCTTCTTTGACTAGAAGTGAAGACTCACCAGAGCCTAAACAAGTTACACAAAGTCCGTTGTCAAACAAATCTCAAAGCATAACTCCTGAACCGCAACGTCCAAAAACACCAAAAGTAGAAGGCAAACCGTCATCTGATCTTGGGAGAGACATAAAACCTGCTGTTACCCCAAGTAAAGCAGCCACCAAATCTCCACTCCTGGAAACGAAACCTCCTATGCCAGTACAAAAGAAACCAAATGAATTAAATACTTCTGTCACTTCTGCAGACTCTAAGAAATTAACTCCACGTAAAGCTGCTTCTGCTCCAAAGACTCGCCTGAAAGGTAACAATTACTGACATAAATATGTAACTTACTGTTTTAATGAGCCGATCCCTATATATCTATTTACTATTCTAACTAAACTGTGTTTATATTTATATTTGAAGTCAATTGAGTTTCAAATTACTGTTTCAGACGGAGACAATGATAGTGGTGTTGATGAATCTACACAGGGAAATGTAAGTACACTATTCACTCAACATTTTACAGCTCATGTGTTTCATAACGTATTTTTTTATGAATATAAAAATTTCTTTAGGACATCAACGGATCTCCCGGTTCACCAAATAAGAAAATTCCGAGTAAGCTGCCCATGAAAGAAAAATCCAGTAACAGCCTGAAACAGAACCTCTCTCGGTCTTCGAGCAAAAGTGCGACTGCTAAGACACCAGAAAATCCAATGCCTACAGACAAGAAAAGTATATCATGCGTTAATTATACGTATACGATAATTTATTCTTATAAGCACATAAACAAAAAATCTTACACGTGACTTTTTAAAATTACAGAGGTGCCTATGAACAAGGTTCAAGTTGGAAGTGCACCATCTCCCAATATCAAAGCTGTGAAGTCAAAGATTGGATCTCTCGAGAACGCCACATACAAACCCGGCGGTGGCAAAGTTAAAATTGAAAATAGGAAAATTGACTTCAACAACGTCACACCAAAGATCGCCGCTAAAAACGATGCCTACGCTCCAAGTGGTGGTGCTAAGAAGGTGAAATATCAAACAAAAATGTTGTTGTTTTTTTTAAAAAAAAAAATGTATTAAGCTTAAAGAACAAGAAAATATATAGAGATTGAATATTTATCAACCCCTGTTTCCGTATTTTTGTCGAGGCCGGTCACCTTTCGTTCGGTCAGTCTCAGTCGAAAATAATAATTAATCATTGTCTGTTTAGTTTGTTTATAAAATTATTTTTTATAAAGTTTTCAATTCTTGATTTTATTTGGAATTTTACAAAAGTTATTAATATGCTTGAATATTTCCAGATCACTACCACCAAGTTGGAATGGAATGCAAAATCGAAAATAGGGTCACTGCAAAACGCTGCCTACAAGCCAGGGGGTGGAGACAAGAAGATCGAAACTGTCAAATTGGACTTTAAAGAAAAGGCAAAACCAAAAGTTGCTTCTACGGTCAATATCACTCACAAGCCCGGCGGCGGCGGTGTTAAGGTAACCTAGAACTTAATGCAATTTAAATCCTATGTCGTATATACATGTAGGTGACCAAGGCAAAGGGAATATGTTCCACTTTTATATATCTGTGAGTATTCAGAATCGTATTTAGAAAAGTTAAAGCTTACGCATTTACTTAGTATAAGAACAAAATCACGTTGTAAGCCATGATTCAGTAAATTTTAGAAGAATAAAACACAAACGCACACAATTGTAAAAGTAGGCTTTAGTAAGCTAAAGTAAGTCCTGTAAGCTAAACTAGGCGGCGTAGGCTCTGTTTTATAATTATTGTTAATTGCTATTATTCCTTAGTCTACAGTGGCAAAGAACGGAACGAGAGCAGTGAGTAACCTAACAAATTCTTAGATGTCCACTTTTTGTTGTGTCTTTCAACCACAAATGCACTATGTTTTCAAAACAGTAAATTTTGTAGAGTTAAGGCAATCGTGATTAAGTCAAAGTAATACTACTTAGGATTGCGTAACGTTCTGTCGTTAATGGGCAGTCATAAAGTGTCGTTATTGTTTTTAGTTTGTAAAATGGGCGTTGCCAAGGTGGAGGGCATCTCATAAACAATTTGCTTTCCATGCCTTATGGAATAAGGTCAGTTTGGTACATTTTCTAATTAGAAAATGATGCCATGACAAATAAGTAGTATCAATGACAATTGAATTCTCGAATGTTAAGTGTTGCGGCTGTACTAGCACGCTGAACGGCTTTGGTGACAATGGTTACAGTTACACAGAAGTTACATTGAAACACAAACATCGTCCGGGAATGCAACACATGACTGCAACACGTAATATACATTTTTATTACAATCTGAACTTTCATTTTACAGGTAGTCAGTTAAATGAGAGTTTGGCATAATATAATAGTTGTATTATCTCGAAATGTAGCCGTCGTACTCATAAATAAATATCAAATATCACACTATATTTATGATCGAATACCCATTCGACACAAAGGAATGCCACCAAACATCAGCATTGAAATACAAAGGGCTTACATAAGTAGCTGGTTACAAACCTTATGATATTCTTACATACACGATTCACACGAATACGGTCGACATGCACGCTATGAAAATCAATATTGATTATATATGCATAACTTTTTGATGGAAATACCTCACCAGATATCATGGAACATTTTACTTACGATGCACTCAGTAATATACTACGTCTATTTTTATATAAGTACCACAATTATTGTCATATATTACGCCATTAAACTTAATGTGTATGCGTAAAATGTGGTTCGGTAGATATAGGTAATAGTAATCAGATAAAAACCCTCTAGCAAAAAAAACAACTTATTTTTTTATTTCCCTTAAAATTGAGTATTTGATTATGATCGTCTACGGCAAAATATGCAGTTATTTTTTGGAAATGCATTTGCATTTTTTGTGTTTTTAATTGTGCTTCGTTAAGCCGTTGGTACCGGCTTTTGTCACAAAGTCCCTTCAGACTTTTAAGAGGCCTGTGATAGGCTGGTTGACAAACTCTGACAGCAGACTTTCCTTAAAAGATAGTCATACGATAAGACGATAAGATCTCAGACTGAACTGTAAACAGATACGGGCGCGTTTTTTAAATAGAAATCAAAATACTAAATTGTAATAAAGAAAATGTCAAATGAAGATCAAGTCAGCTAAGCCAATTAGATATACTATTCCGTTATATACTTTTCCGGTTTTTTTCAATTTGGAATCATCAAATTAGTTCAAATAATTAATCTCGTTGTATAAAAAACAAATCAACGCGAATTTAGCGCCAAGTTTAAAACGATGTAAAAATTAATGTACTAACCAATATATCATCCGAGCCACATTGTGTACTTATCTTGATATTTACAAATATTATGTATATATTATATGCGCATTGACTCTTCCGGACAGATTGAAAATCAAAAATTGGAATTCAAAGCTCAAAGTAAAGTGGGCTCCATGGACAATGTAAAGCACAAACCAGGCGGTGGAGACATCAAAATATTTGACGACAAAGAGTACATCAAGCAGATCGGGCATTCGCCGCTACCTGACGCGTGCGCCCTCTCTCGGCAGGAGGTGAGGCCCCTTCCTCCACTCTTGTGTGTTGGGCCTAACTTTTTTGTTGTTGTTTCTGTTTTCGTCTTCTTTTGTTTTGGTGGAGGTTTTCATCATTTACGAGTCATGCTCTTTATCACCTTTCCGATTTTAACCATCCACATTTTTTGTTTCAGACCGAATATTTATACACTTTCTATTGAGTAGGTAAATTATATAAGGATAAACAATTCAGTTTAAATTGACTTGACTAACGATTCCATTTTTTTTCTGTTTTGGTTTTGATTGTGTTTCTTTTGCTGATTAATCAAATGAATTTGTAGTTTTCATGTATATGCTGTGAGATATCTATTATAATAATTTTTGTTTTACCATAGAGTCCACTACCGCCACCACAGCCGCCGAAATCTGATGAGAATCTGAATCAACAGCCGTGTTAAGAAGCAATGCTGGAGAAGTTCAGTTTCTGAATTCGAGGGTCACTACTAACTTTTTGTAATCAAGAGTCCAACTTTTGTGTTTAATTTTTTATATCTCTGTTATTGATACCTACATTTAATGTACCCAGATTGAGTGATCTATTGAAGGCTTGTTTAATTAATAAATGTCCGTGTCGTAAAAATCAATGTCAATGATTTAGCATATCCTTGTAGACAATATGTTATGAAATGTTGGTTTGGTATAATATTTTTTGATTGAAGCGATTGTTAATTATTTGTAGCGTAGTAGCATTAAATACATGTAACCTACGCATTACCAAACCGTTGTTTGTTTATGATCAAATTGTTTCATTTATTAGAAGCTGAAGTATCATGAGTGCCAATACATTGTGTGTAGCTAATATTATTACTTTCATTTATACCATAAGACAAAGTGATTTACCAAATGATATTAATATTTATAACTCGCATAATAGTGTCTGTATTATTACATTTGGAAGAATAACTGACACAATTTTTTGAACTGTTTAATTACCCTGCATAATACAAGCACTTCAGCACCAGTATGTTTTGATATGGCATTTATGGTGTCAAGGAGATATGGTCGTTTGATATACTTACGTCTTATAATATTGTATGTCTATTAATTGTTACTATTACGAACCAGTTAATCTATGTAAATGTTTTAATTTGAATAGAGTTTGCTTTGAGTTTCAATATATAAACATTAATGTAATACATTAATTTGGAATGCTTTAAGGTATTGGGCAGAGTTCTTGACGCAGCAAAGTAGTAATTAATACAGGTGCACGCATTACGTAGTAATTAATTGCAAGCGATTAATGTTTTTAGCTTTTTTACGCAAATAGATTTGATATTACTTTAGGCTTGGGTATTTTTGGAAAATATGTATCTACATTGTATACTTATTTGCTGTGGAGAGAACAATGTTGGCTCGTGATTGACTGACCAGTTATAAAATTATTTATAGAAATAAATGTTTTGTAAGTAACTACGATATATTATATAAGATGTTAGGTTTAGATATCGCGTTCGTTGTTAATTGCTTTTATGTTATAAAACTTTTTTGGAAAGCTCTTTCAGGTTTTGATAAGTTTTTTTCTAAACTTCGTGACTTCAGGATAAATAAATCGTCACAACAATTTTGTTTTTTTCCAAAACTAGAACAAATTTGGACTTAGATCTAAATACTTAATAAGTATGAATGATTAAAAGAATATTTGTTTTTCCGATTGTGTTCATTTTATTCCATAAACATGCAACTGCTTTCTTATTTATCTACTTATAACTAAACTTACTGGTTATTGTAGAAAATCTACTCAAAATATAATAAAATGTTTACGTTTCAGGCTTTTTTGTGAACGCAGAATGACGTCTTAAGTAATTGATTAATCATTTAATATAACTTAACACAGTACCGAATTTTGTTTTATTTAATATACTGTTTTGTACATAAGTGTATTATTTGTTTAAAGTGCCACAGTAAGAATATAGAATAATAAACCACCATGGCTTTTGACGTATTTATGAACAAGAAAGTTTGTGGCAATAATATATCACAGCTTTTTTGTGCGTCACCGTATAGTGAATTAAGTACTATTTAAGACATTAGTCATGACATTGCTGTTACATTATTACCTACCTACCTACAGTCACTTTGCACTTGCACGCACATAGTCAACGAGCGACATTGGACTTTTGGTAAGTTTAAAAATCATATACCTAATTTCATTCGAATTCGTATGTATCTACATAACCTACTTAGTTAAAAAAATCTAAATCGACCCATAAAAAGTTATTAAGTTTCAAACTCAAAAAGAAATTAATTAGATATGTACGGACTCTAAAACTCTTACTTAAGAATTGTTTGTACTTATGTTGATATTAATTTACACTTGAACGATTTATTAATTTCTTGCTTGCTTAACCAATCAGAGGCATTCGAGACGGTCAGGGTTGGCGAAACAAATGCAATATAAAAAAAATATATTCCATGTCAATTAATTAATTACTTTATGATGACTAAACTAATAAACAGATATAATTAAATTACTAAGCCTTAAACTATTTGAAATACTAAATCGTAAACTAAGCAATTAATTAACAGTGCTAACTAAAAGGAGAGTAAAGCAAAGTCTAACTTTTCCATATCACGCAGGAGAACTACTACCTGACAGACGAATGGCGCGAAGACCGTCCATTGTCGCGGTGCCGATCTGCGCGGGCGCCTCGAACGCCGCGAGCGCTATCTCCTCGCCGCAAACCGCAAGGCTTGCAGGACGAGGAAGACAACCTCGTCCGACGGAACAACGAGAGGAATCGGCGCTCGTCTATGGCCCGCCCGGCGAGTGCCCGCGATCCACAGCGTTCTGTCTGCTCAAGACGCACTTCACTCACGCAGCGACCAGCGTTTTCTATTTATTGATGTAATTCAGCCATACGTTGTTCTGTGCTATGTCTATTTCAATGTTAGTGATAGCGAATCAAAACATATTTGGATGATACAACCGGCTGAATATTAATGGCACAGCCATTAAGGCTTGAAATTCTCTGCGATCCCAGAAACAGCGTTTCTGATTAATTGTGTTATTTAATAGTCGTGTGTTTAATTTCAAGGCACAATTCAATGCTATGTCGTAATTAGTGGTAGCGATTTGAAACATCATTAAGATGAAACAACTGGCTGTACTTATATGCATATTGGTAGCGCAGCCAGCAAGGGCTTGAAACTGTCGCGATCCTTGGAAAAGCGTTTCTGATTAATTGTGTAGTTAAAAAGTCGTGTTTTTCATTTTACCACTAAAATCAGTTCTTATGTCAATGTTAGTGGCACGTAACCAATCAAAACATATTTTAGATAAAACAACCGGCTTAATACGCATATTAATGGCGTAGCCAGCAAGAGCTTGAAACTCTCCGCGATACCAGGCACAACGGTTCTGATTGTGTGTCGTTAAATAGTCGCTATTTCATTTTGATGTTAAATTCACTGCTATGTCAATGTTAGTGGTAGCGAATCAAAATATATTTTGGATAAAAATTAGCATAGGAATTATAATGGAGCCGCCAGCAAGGGCTTGAAGGCCTTAGCGATCCCGGGATCAGCGGTTTTGATTAATTGTGATGTTAAATAGTCGTGTGTTTATTAACTCAGTGCTATGCCAATGTTCGTGGTAGCGAATAAAGAGCTCTTTTGAATGAAACTACCGGATGAAACGCATATCAATGGAGCAGCCAGCAAGGGCTTGAAACCCTCCACGATCGTTTTGCGACGATGACGACGAAACAAGCGTTTTGATTATTTGTGTTGTCAAATAGTCGTGTGTTTAATTTTAACGCTAATGTCAATGTTAGTAGTAGCGCGGTAGCAGTAGTATCAAATTGTCTGATCTTATTGCGAGAGAATAATCGCACGCACCTTTTTACTAAATATTGCTCTCCAGTTAATCTCTTGGATGTTCAGCAAGTCTCACTTTGCTGCTGACCCATAGTTAATACATAAGATTAATGCATTACCTAAGTCACAACGTTTTTTAAATTTCGTTGCCTTAAGTTAAGACACATTATAATTAGTTTTCAGTCAGTGCCTCTGCGAATGTACCTAAGTGATAAGAAAATCATCCGTCTGTTAGAGATTACAATACAATAATAACTATGCGATATAATTTTAACAGTGTGTTTTGTTGGACAATACATTCTAACATTTTTGGAAATCACGTGCATCGCTTACATTACCCAGGCATAACTTCACATATCTACTGGTCAGAAAGATCTTTAAATTCCAGTAATATTTGTCTAAAAAATTTAACCATCTTTGGCAAAGTCGCTGCTATTATCTTTGAAAATACGTTAAGATGTGACGTTATTTTAAAATTAAAATAATTTGTGCATCTAACTTATATGCTGCTTATTAATAATTAGTATTGACTAAAAGAAATGTGAATTACTGTCGGCAATCAATACATCTCGTCACCATTTTAATTACTAATTAAGGTATGAATCAGTGTTTTTCTCATTCTATTACACACAAAGTGCAAATATAAAACTTATTTAGTTAATATTGGAAATAGATTCATCTGAAAAAATTGCGTTACCTACTTCTGCGGTTTTACTTTTTTGATTCTCGGTTCAAGTCACATGATATTTAGATACTAGTAGTTTAATGCATAATATTTATATCAATTGTAATAATATTATTACAATGTTAAATATATTAATAAAATAAGAATGAAATAAATAAGAGTACAATAAGATTTCAAATTAAATTATCTTCACAGTATTGATTTAATGTGAGTGTATGTAGTAGAGTATGTAGAATTGTAGATTTCACTTAATGTGCACGTGGAACCAAATGTTATTTGCAAATGTGAATCTTAATGTACACATTCAAGTAAGTATAGTACATATTAGTAGTTTTTTGGCAGGCTTTAAAGTCAGGCCTAGATTTTACTCTCAAATGTAGCTAATACAAAAAATATGTCTTATAAATCTGTCTCTTGTCCAATTCAACACTACAAGTGTATTATCGATTATAATAACGTGTTTCGAGAAAATTCGAATGTATCTTATCATCGAAAAACATGATAATTAATAGCCGCGTTGCGACTATAAGAACGTTATGAAAATTGCGTCTGTCCTGAAAAGTGAAGAATATTTGATATTTACCGACGTGAAAATTCTGTTTACTTTTGCAATAGAGCTTATAGTTTTTGACGATATGAAATAGTTATTAAAAAGATCAAAATCAAAATAATAGCATGTTGAATGATCTACAGACAGTTTTGTAAGAAAAACTATGTATTAAATATTTGTAGAGACCATGGCCGGAACCAGGAAAGTGTTAATGTTTGTTTACCAATGTATTTTTAAACAAATACATATTTGCCCAAAAACTTTGAAAAATATTTTCTAAATATTACAATGTATATTATCAGTAAGAACCTATTAAACTTGAAAAAATATGTCTCAGGTGGGACTCGAACCCGAATCTCCTAGCCGCACCCGGCATGCGAGGAGATGCGAGTTCGAGTCCCGCCTGAGACATAATTGTTCAAGTTTCAATACTGATATTATAAATGCAATTAAATTGCCTAAATATCATACGATGTATATTAGTTATTTATTTCAATAAAACGCATGGAGGAATTGTGCATTCTTTTCTGCAAAAAATGTGATCAAAATGATTCGCTGAAAATTTGTCAAGTCAATGTATAAATTATGAAATACCTACGTTTTATTAAAATAAATTCATTAGTGTTTTTTTATGTTATCCAAGTTTAAATTCATCTTTATATGGATTTTAATTTTCAGTGTTTATTTTTATCATACAACATTTAATAAATAAATAAATTGTTACTAAAATTTTAGTTTTTTCTAAATGCTACCTGTTCCCTTCTTCTGATAAATTAAAATGAAACGTATACTTAGCATCCACGGATTTACTGCTCGTAGACATTATTACTTGCTTTACCATTGCATAATTACATAGCGTTGCCGAAAGAGGTAATGGGCAGTGCCTGGGAATAGCGACCCAGGTGTAGGGTTAGGGTAGCATAAACAAGTAAAAGTAATTACTTGAGAGACAATTTGTATGCCTTAATCAAGAAATTACTAGAAGTTATAACTACCAAAAGTTAGCATTTTCAGCCAAATAATATGACTATTAATGGTGACCAATTTCTTTCACTTAAGCACTAGGTACGAGTATCAACACTTTAAGTTATGACTTTCTTAAGCAATAAGTAATTACTTCTTTATAAATACAGGGGTAGGACTTAGGACGTCTTAGTAGTCCTAGTACAGAAGTAAAAAAAAATTTGGGGACCAAAAAAGGTTTTTCCATTAAATATTAAAACATTACAGGACACTAAAATTAAAATTTTGATATGATATTGTGTTTTTAAGTACCTACCTATAAAGGGACGTATAACTTGTGACGCATTGCTTTGGTCCTTTTTTCATATTTATTTATTTTTATCATATTACAAATAATTTAGAAAAAACTATGCAAAAAACTCGCGTAGGTACAAATAACTGATAAGGTTTGTAGGTAATAAATTAGAAGCTTGAGAACAAAAAATAGATAGCTCAGATGACTAAATATTCACCCGGATAAAAGGTCGTGGGTTTGAGATTTCTACTTAAATGTTGTTTCAATGAATAATAAATGAAAAATAGACATTTATTTTGTAAAGTTTCCTTTAAGTAAATCATGTACTATTCGTATTATGCCTTTTTTCTTAATGGTAAAAAGAAACAACAATATGTTTTATATATTTTTAATTGGTGTACATGGTTATGCATTACAATAATATTTTATCAATTGTTAATTCATTAAATTATGGCACTTAACATAAATAAAATATATTAAAGAAATACATACACTGAATGACAAAATGTCCAAATATAATAATCATATACCATTTCTATTTTCGAGTTAAACTTAATTATACATTATTCGGAATAATTTCTCAGTCGTTCGTTGGCTTCGTAGTTAACGAAAAGCCTCTTTTTTATTTTTATGATTTTTTCTTAAGAAAATAAAGATTTCAACTCAAAGTTCAACTTATTGATCCCGATCGAAATTATAAATAAATCCTTATACACAACTATCGTAAAATAACTTAATCACTTGTACCGATGAGGACAACCGACTCACCACATTCTACCTAACAATGTAATCTTAAAACGAACGCGCAGGAGTTAATGTCATTTTATAAAAAACATGTTCAACATCATTCGATAATACAAACCGTTGATAAAAACTTACGTCTAACAAACTCCTAACTGCGGTAGAGGGCGCGCTGCAAGCGGTTACGTGGAAAGACGCGAAGCGAACGCATGGTTCCACTCCAATCAGTAAGGCATGGTCATTCAACTAATACTTTATCGGCCACTGATTACCTACTATAATAATAACACGACTTTATTTGTGGAAGCATACAGAGATGCTACTCATACATTAAGTAGACGATATATTATAATGATTACTCCGACTGATGCAACAAGCGCACACGCACAACACAGTAACACTAATATAACTTTAATACATAAAAAAGGCCACATCACATCATTCAGTCACAAAGCGCGAATAATTCTAAAATGGGTAATGGGACGCCTATATATTACAAACGAAAATGTTTCCAGAATACGTAGCTAATGATCATCTAGTATTTCCACTATGTTTTTAAATAACATTAACATTTTAACTATCGTATGATGAGTTACATCTATTGTACAGTCCTAATTTTGTGTCAACTCACGTTCATCTTATTTAATATGAGATTTATCATGACGACGAGCCTCTTGTTTCTTTGATCGCTGAACGCAGTCGGCAAGAGCTTCGATATATCACACGCCTCGAGAAAGACACCGCATTACACGATTAATAATTTTGATCACTAGAAGTATACGAGATACCGACTACTTCACCAATGTGACTCGTTAGCACGACGGACTACGAGAGGAACTGTATCGTGCATTTCAAAGTTTTGTTACAAATTTTGATTTCTAATTTCACTACTAACCATAATAACATATTAATTATATACAATTTACATCGATAAATACTGATTTTAGTCCACGAGTATAATGTTGATTACATGAGTATTACGTAGCGAATATCATTCGATCATATCATTGGTAATGATGTCCCATCTTGAGCAATACAAATTCGTACCAAAAATATCATTTTTCTTTGCGACCTGCTTTTGAGCAGTGATATGATTTGTGTATCACAATATTCGTGAGTACAGATGAAAAGCAGTACATTAAATTTATACTGTTTACTGCAACCTATTGTAATGACGTTAATGCGGCAAGGCAGACGAACAACGATTTCCATTGGGTACATTTATTTGGCGATGAAGTTTTGGGTTTAAGGTACGAGTACGAAGGAGAGGCAGATTCTATTATTCGTGACAAAAATGTTATGCTCCAACACCAATTTTAGGCACATTCTGAATAACATTTACAACTGAAGGTTAGCTGAAATGGGAAGGAATTCAAGGTAAAGGCCGTGCAGTTAGTACAGTACACCAGTTAAGCTATCCCCAGTTATGATTGTGATATGTAAGTCTCTACCACGGATCGCGTAAGGAAGGTGCTGAGGGGAGGCTGCATGCTATTAATAAGTAAAATGAGTTAACGACAATCCATGGACTCCAGATTAAGTAGCTTGGTAAATACTGCTGATAGGTCTGCTTTACATTCTTGCCGCAACACAAACTATTATATTATTTAAATTTAGCAAAGCATATTTTTTCATCATATTTAATATATTACACGCACACACATACTCACTATAATTCATATTAAATTATGTTTATTACAAGGGTAACACTAGACATCAAATTCACATGGAAGTTACGTTATTTACCTAAACATCAAAATATTGGGTGCCTTTCTCTAAGCAACAATGAAATTTGATTATTAATTTAGATACCATACACAGGAGTTCGACCTTAAAAGTATGAGATTTGTTCTTAAAGTAAAACGTTAATAATTTACCTATATCACATCCCATAAATAGAATATTTACTGCTGAATAAACGTTTGTTCATTCAGAGCAAATATTCAATGAATAATGTTCTTACAATAATATATTATTTACAGTCCAAGACTTTGTCGTGCCTTAAAACATAAGACTAGATTTTACTAATAATGAATCAGAAATGTGTGAGTTTGATTTCAGTGATGTTAGGGCTAATAATGGAGTAGAGATAATGGATTAATAAAGGCAACAACAAAAAAAACAATAGATTTAAATTATACATAGAATAAACCTTAAAGCCGAAAGGATGCGGTACTAAAATACTAACTATATATTTACACAATGGTTCTTAAACAGTAGAGTTCCGATCACATGTTCACTTGTATCTCTTCAAAATCAGCTTTTTAAACGCAGTCACGTACTATATCAACACAAACTGAATGAATTCCAAATAACATCGCACTCAACTGAACAATCACTATTAAATAACTTGTTTTTCCATCCTCCTCAATCACTCTTTAGTATGCAGTTAGGTAACTTTAATAATTTTCCAAGCTCAGATATTATATAAACAGATTATTGACATTTTGTAAATTTGAAGACGGTATTTAGTAATACAGATGTAAAGAATGAGTGAGGAGAAGCTTTACTGATTCATTTCCTTCTAAAATTCCCGTTCAAACGTAACGGGCGCCAGCACGGCTGCCAATCATGCTATGGCTGCCAATATCAGAAGTCCTCTAGCAAGACGGCATCACGAGGGACCAAACCCTTCTGTTCTCCTCTGCAGCATAGTAAATACTGATCGTCTACCTCGAGTATCAGACGAAGACGCTCTCCTTCGTTAAATGCAAGATGACCCGAATCTGACGGCAACCGATGCCATAATGTTCTTACGTACCTAAAGAGAAATTTAATGGGTAAGAAAGGTTTTTTATAGATGACAGATATTTGGTGGCAACTCGTCGAAAAAAAAATTACTGTCGTCAATGATAGGAAGATTTATGTTAAAGCGCGCGCGTTGTTGAAGACTCAATTACGCCCTAATTAGGCCGTTTTTACAACGTCCGCGTCGAGTGCAGTCACGAGCGGTAATCATTGAAAATTATGGCCATCTCTTTCATTTGCATGCTATTCCACATCGTTTGTTCTGCATATCTCTCTAGTTCTGTTTTAGATTGCTCGGAACAGATTTAATACGCGAATTACTATGAAGGTAACATATTCATACTTTAAAATGCATTGACTGTCGTGCTTGGGAAGGCACGTTAAGACCTTAAGATCATTGGTACCAGCTGCTAAAGAAGCAAGATCCAATATAATTACTGCGGGAATCTCAACAGAAACCCCTTTAAGGGGTTTCTGTTAATGACCTGACCTTAATAAGGTCAAATCCGAAACAGTGTCTCATCATGTTTACAACATGTTTAATAAATACACGGGTTATCACTAAACCGAGATTTTCAATACAATGTTATAATTTACTAGCTGTTGCCCGCAACTTTTTACTGATGCTTCGCTCCTATTGGTCGCAGCTTCCTCGATAAATGGATTATCCAACACAATAAGAATTTTACAATTCGAAGCATTACTTTCTGAGATTAGCGCGTTCAAACAATTAAAAAAACAAACAAACTCTTCAGCTTTATAATATTTGTATAGATAGGCAAAATCGAATTACCTTCCCGAAGTTTAGTGTTAAGTTTTATGTGTAACAATGCATCAAAGTTTAAAAACATATACACAACTGTTTTACCAAGGTGAGTATTGTACATAAAATTAAAAAGTAATAATTACTTATGCTTCTGCTGATTGGTTGTGTGATGAGGTCGTGACGCAGAGGAAGAGGCCGCCCGCCGCGGCGCCGCCGGCGGGGCCGCCCGGCCGTAGGGCAGGGACGACGGCCGCGGAGCCGCCCCGGCCTGCCATGTCTGATCTACTCTAGACGTCCTATACGAGTGTATCACATTTTATTCATGACAAATAAGCATCGATATTCAGGATGAAATTTTAACCACTTTCCAAAATTGTAGGCTTTCAGTAATCATATAAATTAGAGCCCATTTAGGAAGTAAAAAATGTAAATCAAGTTTTCAACCAAAAATAATTTTAGCAATATAGTTTTCAATTTTTACGGTCCTAGGCCTGTTAAAGTATAAAGAGAAAATCAAAAACTTATGATTACTATCGTAATGAATGATTGAGATGCGCAACGCGTAAAAAAAGTGTTGCCAGGCGGCCGTTTTAAAAATTTTAGATTTTTGGCGGACATTTTCTAAGTAAAACACTTGAAATTTTTGTACTGGGCTATACCAAAAGAAAAAATACGTCATTTGTTTTTGTCTCGTAGATTATATATTAAATATTCTATCTTAAGTATACTTCTCTATATTAAGAACTAGATACACAGTCCAATACCAAAGTGACACCGGACCTAACCTGAAACTGTCCTTGATTGAATGATTGACGTTGATTTTATGTCAATGCCAAGTTTATAACCCGGCCAAATTATGTCGACATGCAATATAGTATAGATATTTCTGTCGTGTTGTATCTATGCGTTTGATATAGCTTGTGCTAAAAGTGCATCCTTATGACAAATGGGTACACTTTTAGTTTGGACACTTTTTTGTATTTTTATCTTTGTAATTGTGTATCTAGTTTTTAATATTACATCAATGCAATTAATATAAAAAAGTTTTGCTTAAAGCAACATTCTATTATGTGTTAGTTTCGTACATGCGTAAAAGATTTTATTAGATTTGTTAATGAAAAAGGTTAATGTATTATTAATTAATTAAGAAACAGATGCATTTTATTCTTTTGAAAATAATATTTAAAATGATAATAAAAATTACTCCATGCGGTAACGTCATGCTGTTATGTTAAATTAGTTTTGAAACAGCATTGACAATTTTTTTGTTAGATCTCCATTCATTTTACATACGAAGGTTTCTTAGCATTTGTTGTGGCTTTAACGACAGCATCATTCAACAGTGGAGATTGGTATGCTTTGGGCTTCCTCATTGGCATCTCTGGTGTTCTGAAGATATTGTGAAAAGTTTTATTTTTAAAATTAAATAGGTACACGTCTGACAAACCAATGTTTAAATGTTACTTTATGAAAATCTTAGAAAAATAAATGGCACGAATTAATAAAAACTTCAAACCGTAGTGGTTTACACAAGCGTATGATAGAGTCTTAAGAGCCGTCACCAACAAATGAAGATAGAATTAAACAAGATTTTAACATTAAATAAAAGTAAAATACCTACCCCTACAATGGTCTAAAACTAAGAATAGGAAATATTATGAACCCTCATCTGTTATTTAACGATAATAAAATAACATCAGTTTTTGTTTAACATCAGCACGTGATTTAGCTAGGCAAACAATTTGCGATGTATCTATTTAAATATTATCTGGAAAACCTAATATCTTCTAGTATATTTTGAGTTCGAGAAAAAAGGTCCCCACTTTTAGTTTCAAACAGACAACTATTTAATGGCCATATTTTCAGGGTGTTATGCTTTAAGTTTAAATTCATACCTATTTGCGGGTTGCGGTGGTTTTTTGCTTGTGACACCAGATCTTCCTGATGTAGCCCGAGGCGTTGCTGTGGTGGGCGATGTGCCTTTCCGCACCGGCACTGGTATACCGCTGTAACATATTCATTGTTCGCGTCATTTTGTGATGTTTTATCAAGTGACCTAATTAAAACAAAGCGATCATTATTGCGTTATTAATTCTAGATGACGCAATGCCCTATGTTCAGATATGCCTTGTATATTTCATAATATACTAGTTGTGTATCAAAGTTTAACTATTATCTCACGGGAACACATTACTGGAATAAAAAGTATTTAATGTGTAACAGGATAGTTATACAAGATTATGGTTTATTAGTTTAGTTTCATTCAATACGAATGTAATAAGAATCGGTGGAGTCGTTTCAGAGAAGTTCAGTATGAATTTTGTCCAAAGAATTATATATTTTAGATAGGTATTGATGTTTTGATACAAACATGATTGCGTAAAGTTTAGGTATTTTTACAGCTATATTAGGTACAACATGGGAAATCCACCGCATTTTCAGGAACATAAGGTAAATAAATGCTTTTGGCAGATCACCAATATAAAATAAGAAACATTTTTAGTCTAATTTCGTAAAAAGTTGAATAAACGAGATATTCGTTAGTTATCAAAGAATCATTAAGGTAATATCAAAAAGTTTTTATTTAAATTAAAAGAAACAAAGAAATAAAAGTTTACTGACCGGTGTTGTGTCTTAGCCGGTGACTGTAGAGTTGGCGCCTGCGGCCGCACAGGCGAGGACACCGGCCGAGGAATCTTAGAGCCACGAGATGTAGCCGGTGAGGTCTCTCCTGAAAAAAAAAATGAAATTCAGTAAATGGCAAATTAACGAATTTGTTAAGCTAATCGGATTGGAAAGAATGAGTAAAAAAACCTTTACTATGTTTTTTTCTCAGCATGAGCTCAGCTGATAATATCGAAAACATGATCGTTGTTTAATAATATCGCATACACAACCAGAAATAGAAAAATATCACGAGATATCGTGAAACAATTGTAAATTTTCAGTGACTGGGAGCTGGTGTATAGCGCAGCTTGATAGAGTATTGTTCTCTCCTGAACATTCAGACTGATTGCATTTATTGCAATTATTTTAATGTTAAATTACCTGATGGTGTGCTCGGGCTCTCTGCATTGCTCAGCAGCTCCCATTTTAGCTGTAGCCGACGGAACTTGCCACCAGAATTGTTGCTGCCGTTGCCAGTGTTGCCACTGGCGCAACTGCCTGCAGAACTCGGCCTAAATTGCTCCTCTCCGCTGTTATCCAGCTACAAAGCGTAATAATCAGTTATTAGATGTATGCAAAGTTACTAACTTGTACATAAATCTCAACTACAAATCATGGAATGTAGGGAAAACTAAGTGTGCATGTATTAAAACACAAGTAACACACTATCTAAGATTAATAAAAAAATAAACTTTTCAGCAGTCTTACTTTATTATGAACAAAGTAAAAAGGGTCGTGTGAATTAAAAAATATGATTGAATGATTAACAAGTAAAGCATAAAAAGTGTCTGCAAATAATATATTAAAAAGCTGAAAGCACGGCGCGGTGCTAAATAAAAGCAGGCTGCAATGATATAGGTATCCAAAAAAAAAACACAACAGGCTACGAAATGAAGCACACCGAAAACACACAATGCTCCACCAAGTTACCTTCGTCTGGTTATTTTCTTTGCCTGTCGGCTTATTGTTTTCTAAGCTATCTGTGTAATCGTCGCTATCATCAAAGACGAGCCGATCAAACGCCTGCATCAACTTCGAGCCAAGCTGGACACCGGACCATCTGCGGTTCGTCTCCAGTTCAATCCGGCTATTGTTTGGACATATATCGTAACCAATCGCAGATGGATTGACGCATGACCGCGGTCGGATTTTCTCTAGTGTTGTTTTAACATTTGCCGAATCATTAAGCAAATCGGGCGTTGACGGTTCTTTGTTTTTCGGCTCTTTATGTCTCATAATGACGCTAGTCTGACAATCATCGCTCGAGAGGCCGCTCGATTGCATTGACCGGACCAGTTTCAACAAATTCCGTTGATTCAGTGTTAGTGGTGGAGTGTTAATCGAAGTTGGCTGTTAAATACACCAAAGTTATTTTAGCATCATGCATCATGCCGATTGTTATTTGTTAGGAAAGTTTTGACAAGGTCAGACCGATATCGATTGCGAGGTCTTTATTTGCATTTTATGAAAGCTGTGCACGAAAGTAAATGCCAAAATAATTCGCGTAGACTAGAGCGCCGTGAGTCGTGGTTCGTAAGCACATGCAATAAACAATAAAATGCAAATAAAGCGATGTCTGGACCGGTAGGCGGGAAAACAGTATGTATAAGGTGGTTTTGATACAGAAATGACACGTCACTTTTACGTACTTACTTACTTATCGAGTTGGTATTAGTAAGCATTTTTGTTTATTTTAGATTAATATAGAAATATCAACTTACTCGGCTGGCAGCACGCATGTCGCTTTCTATCCTCTTGAAGCTTCGGTGTAGTTCACGCATTTCGAACATGAGGTCTAAAGAGAAGGGTAGCAATTTCAGAGGCTCCAAGCTTGTAAGTAGAGTGTCCAAGAGCGTCCGGCATCTAGACTCTCCAATGCAACCGGCAAGGATCAAAGAATCGGAATCATAATGCTTGGCAAGAATTGATTCTCGTGTCCGTACGTATGATACCCACGCGTCCACTGATTGTGCACTGAATTGAGAAATATTATTAATCAGTAAAAATACAAAGTCATCGTCGATATACATTTAAATATTATTTGTTTTGCTTACTTCAGGAGACCCAAGATAAATGCGTTGAATTTAACGAGACCTTCAGTTACAGCATCTTCACTATTGATTCTTAGTACCAGCTCGTTTAAGGATTTCGTAATAGGACCTAAAATAAAATACAATGTTTTGCTAGGTACAATGAAATAACAGTGTTCTTAGAATTAAAATTATGCAATGAACACAAATGATCATACTTGTAAAACTATTATTACCTTGTCTTGCTGTAGCCTCTACTATTTGCCAAACTGAGTTATTCACAGCTCCAAACGAAGTTTCAATATTCTCTTTGAGGCCATCTCTAAATATTGCATACAAAGCAGGACATAAAGCATTCAGAGCTATTTTAGCGCACGCTGGGGACTGTTTTGAGTCGCCTAAGAACGCTAGTTCCGCTTGATCTGTTGCGGTAGAGAAATGTTGAATTAACATCTCAACAGCATCTGTCACGTTTGAGACCAAGGCTAAAATAGAAAAATACATTTACGTGTTAGTTTTTGTAAGTAAGTCATCATACCGTAACAACAAACCATGATACAAAATAACTTAGACTTTAGGTACCTCTTTTTTGTAACACATCGATAAGGTCATATTTTCCTCTCCCATCGTGATGAATAGGACTTATGAACTCATCTGGGCTTAATTCAGCTTCTTCGCATATTGGTATTTCTGCAAGGTTCTTTCCCTATAACATTGAGAAATAGACCAAACGCTTAAAACGGGTACTTAAAAATATATCGCAAGCAGTAAACAATGAACTATGAGCAAAAAAATAATCAGCACACTATTAGACATGACAAATAAAAAAATAAGCATTATTAAACAAAGATAACAACTAAAATAACAAAAAAATGGAAACGAAAAAATTGAGGAAATTCAAGAACCAAAGGTACTCACAGAAATCAACGGACAATGAGGCGTGAGCAATGCAGACTAAATAACTAATATTACCTGATAGTGTCTTTGCGCAATCACCGCAGAAATATTTGGTGAGTTAGGTGGAGTCGTAAGTGGGTCCACTTTTAACTCATCCACCACCTTTAGTTGACTTTGCTGTTCAGGCTTGCCTTCAGGTTTCTGTGCAAAGCTTACAGACTTTTTGCTATTACAACTACTAGCATTTGATTCTGTGGACCTCTGATTCTCCTCCTGAGATCTTTTCATTTGAAGGAATTTTGAAACCTGACTTCTTACCTTTTGCACTTGATTTTGGTCCCATTCATCCATGTTTTGACAATTAACGCCACTAAGCTTAAGGAATTCCTCTAATTGTTGTAAATCTGCACTACTGATTAGTGCCCCTGGAGGTGGAAATTCAGTGTATTCGATTTTCTTTGTTCTTGGTTTTGGTAAAGGTGGCGTGTGTGGCCTATGGAATTTTAGTTCATTAGATTTTCCTGATTCTAAACTACTTTCGGTACCAACACCTTCATCCTGATAATATTCATTGTAATCAGCATCTTTGTCAGCAGCATCAAGGAATTGCTGTGATAATCTTTTGGCTGCTAAATCATTATTTTTTCTATAGTCCATGGTTTGATTTTGTAAATAATACGGTTCTTGCAGTGATCTCCTCTTAGTTTTTTGTTCAGTAGCGGCTGTCATGCAAACTACAGGGTCTTGCATATATTCATCCATTTCAAACATACTATAACGTTTCGCGTGTGAGTTAGATTTTCTGGTTTTATCCATCGATTTACGCAATATACTCTTCGGCAATGGTGGTCTTGGTGGTGCTAAGTCCCCTTGCTTGGCAATTCTATTTTGATCCGCAAGGGAAAGTGAACGTTTTGGAATTGAGGGGTTAGTTCTTTGCCCTTCATTATTGACAGCGCTTGCTTCTGAACTGGTAGCACTATCGTAACGGTAAACAAATAAAGGATTAAAAGTTCCAGCAGGAGCTGGACTATTCTGAGCTGAAGAATCAGTAAGCATTGTTGATGATCCGCGGTAACCAGAAGATGGCTGAGTTGCAGTACTCGAACTGGACGAAACAGCAATTGTATTTCCCGCCAAATTATTACAATCACAACTCATAGGTCTGTTCTTAGACTTTGACGAAGGTGTAGAATTACAGTATTTTTCTGTACATTTCATATTTTGCATCAATTCCGGCAATTCTGATAGTAGCTTTTTGCATTCCAAGGGTAAGAGGAAATTTAGTGAATCCCAATCTTTAATATGGCCTACGCCCTTTTTCTTCAACATTTCTACATCGTTGCAAGAAAATGGTCGCTTGCCCTTAACTTGCATTCTATTTCTTTTATTTTCACTTGTTCTGGCTGACACATTGACTTTAATTGGATTTAAATATATATTTGGTCTTCCGTTTAAGAAACTTATGTCCGGTAGCGTGTAACTTGGATATAGAACAAAGACAGGCTTTTCACAATCACCTTCTTTCAATTTCTCTAAGAAAGACGGTTCGACTATTTTGAGTAGTTCACGTTCATGGGACAAACTCGAGAGATGCAGGCCTGATGTTTGCATACTCTTATCTATCGTATTAACTTCAATGTGAGTAGAGGTTGATTTATTGTCATAAGACTCACGCTGCAGCAATTTATTCATTTTTGTTATCTGTGTACCATCTGACTCAGAACAGCTAGAAATACTCACACTTGTTGCGGAAGATTGAGACGAATAAGATTTTCTTGTATTCCTCAACTTTGATGGACTGTTCATGATATTTAAATTTGTTCTTTTAATATGAGGTTTGTTGACAGTTGCATATAAATTTGTATCACTATCACTAAGTTTAGCCCCTTCAATAATCTCTTCTTCTTCGATTAAAACTTCGTCGTAAACTCTGTTGTTGTAAGGTGTAATCGATCTGATTTCTTCGTAAATGGTCGAGTTTTCATTAATATTTGTAGGTAGTTCTACTTGAGGCCTTTCCACCGGTTTAGAGTCAATAGAATCAATGCCTTTTTGCTCTCCAATAGAATCACCACTCTCACCACCTGAGCTAGACGGCCAACATTCTGATCGATCTAACTGATCCATACTAACAATACCATCGTTGCTCATACTTTTTTGTTTCATAAATAATTTCACTAGACTAAATTGCTGTTTTGGATTACTTTTATCAGATGAAGTTTGATTTTCAGTTGACGATGTACTCATTGGTTCTGAATGTTGACTGCCATGAGAGGAACGGTTTTGAGATACATCATACACCTTCATGCATGTGGGTGTGCCTATTAATCTTTGATTGGCTGAAAACGAGTCAACCTGCAAAAATATCGATAAGTTTTAATATTTCTTGAACTATTTGTAAATAAAAGTAGCTAGCTTTAAAAAGGCTTACCGTTGAGGTACTTAGGACAGTAGAATTGATAGAACTACTCAGAAGTTTCCGTTTGTAGAGATTTGGCAAACTTTGGCTTTTTATTACAGAGTTAATCATTTCATTTGTTGCATCAGTCGATTCATTAGAATCTTCGTTATTATTTCCAGATGGATGTCTAAAATTGAAACAACGATAATGAGATACTATATCACTTGTTACTAAATAGAAATCAGTACAATTACAGTAATATTCTTACCTCCTTAAGGGTGACTGACTGCTTTGTTTCTTAAGCTTACTCCAAGTAGTTAATCCTAAATCACTTCTAGCCATAGAGGTTGTTAATTTATTAGTTATTTTTTTACATCTTTCTAATAGTTCTAAGTTCCTGCGCGTTCTTTCATTGTTATCTAATACTAAGTTCACATTTTCTTTACCCATTTTGTCTGAAATAGATTATCAACAATTAAAATAATAAAAAAATAATATTTAAGACATGCCTCACTGGGCCACACAGAGTCATCTAGTCCCAAATTAAGCTACTATTAAGTACCCTGTCGTATGGGGTACTAGACAACCGATAAACTTACTTATATACATTTTTTTTTTGTAAATACATACTTATAATACATAGAAAACACCCAGACCAGTACAAACAGACATGTTCATGCACACAAATATTTGTACTGTGCGGGGATCGAACCCGCGACCCATGGCTCAGAAGCAGCGTTAACTACCGCTGATCCAAATGGTCGTCTAAGACCTTATCATGAGTAATTAAATGAGTCAGATGACTCTGTCATCTTTACAAATTCAAAGCATGCATTATCATGGAGAAAACAAACATTGTTAACATGGTAGGTAAATTGTTAACTTGATTTTTGGAGTTAACTTTTTCATATGGCAGATTTTGGATTGGGTATACATATTTACGTACATACTTGACTATTTTTTATAGTTTAGATATAAGATTTCAAACTTTTCCGCATCTGGAGTAAAAAAAAGCCTAAACACGAGTCTACTTGTTATCGGTTAAATGGTTAAAAATTACAGTATTAAATGGAGGGATTATATCCTGAAGCACGTGGAATCATTATGTGTATTAATTGGACTAATTATTGGTCTTTTGTATTAACGAAGGATCACTGAATAAGTTTTCACCGCGTTTTTCGGAGTCAATGACTTCTTACTTTGGTATTTGGATTGCAAAATTATGACGTGATTTATAACCGGGAACAAAATATAACCGCAGGAGCACGATATAACCGAATTCAAAGCAGACAAAGTTCAGGATAACACCAAGCTGTTTTTTTATGCTTTTGCTCGTAATACGTTTATATTATTACCATTTTAGGTAATTCATTTTATTTTATTTTATTCGGAACACTAACAGCACTGATACATAATAAGAAAACCATTAGTATTCTTCTGTCTATAGTATTCTTTACATTTAAAATTGTATTTCTTTTCTTCTAGATATGATTATTTGCTCGTTACTGAAATGAGTGTTATTTTTTCAATGGCATGGATTATTCCAATACAGAAAAGAAATAAACCTTCGGTATTATTCTAAGGTCTATTGCAAGTACAGTGACTTACCATGTTTGTGATTGACGGCTAGTTCAACGCACTCACTATCCTCGGAGTATGTGGTAAGGCTGCCCTCGAAAGCGATGGTGTAGTTATCCTTATTTGCTTGGCAGGTGAGGATGAGGTCTTGTTCAGTGGGCAGTTCGCAGTCTAGGCTGTCCACACTAAAGTGAACGCCATGGCCCGCTTCCTTTACGGGAGAGAACAACAACTCCGACTTGCATATCGACATCGTGTTGATCGAACCGACAGATTCTTCACCCTACAAACATAAAACGGGACATTGGAGCTCGAACAACAATAAGACTGTTCTAAAACCGTTTCGGCTGTACACATAACAACAATGACAAATGGGGATAATAAAAAACTTAACTCGCCCAAAAAGATTCAGTGCCGGTGCCCAAAAAATTGGAGCAGTGCATGTTTTCTACGTCTTTCTTAGAAGATTTCGAAACACACGCACCGAGTATAAACATTTACGTTTAGCTATAACTCTGGACGCGGATGTAAGGCGCGTCTATATTAAGGAACTGCACCGCTGCTTGCAACTAAGCATGAATAAACTAGTCGAGGTACTGAACTAATCTAACTGGGCTATCCCAATATTGATAAAAAGTTTCCAATAAATGCTTATCGTTTCTGTTTATTGATTAGGCAATTATTTGGGTCTGTAACTATACGTAAATAAATAAGTAAGTACCTAGGAAATTAATAATCAAAGGTACCTTTTACAATATAAACTTGTTTTAAAAGTTATAGTGTACTACTTTAAAATGACTAGGTACTTATATAGCAAAATGGCGGAGCAGCAATGCTATCATTAATTCCCTTTCCTGCTAAGAATGAGGTCACAAATCAAATACCTAACAACGCATCATAATAAGACTGTAGTGTCTTTTTTATTGGTTTTATGAAGGCATTTTGACAACACATTAGACAGCTAATAATGTAATGAGGGTAGATAAGCTAAATGTTGAAAATTAATTATATACAAATGAGTGATTACTCGTAGCACAGAAAAAGATAGTATGAGGAAGAAAACAATGTGTAAATATATGCGTATTTTATAGAGATAATCAAAATGATAATGTAAAATATTCATGCGTTTTAAACGAGTTATTGGAAAATAAAATTAAAAAAAATTGTGAGTGTTTAAAGTAATAATATTTGAAAACAATGTATTCCATTACACAGATAACAAATATAATAAAACTATGTTGGTAAATAAAGTAAATAAAAATGATAATGTTAAATAGTCCCGCGTTTTTTCCGGATCGTTAGAAAATTCAATACAATTTAATCGCGCGCATATTTAAAGGCATACTTTTGAAGTAGTTAACCTTACAATGATAACAGTATCAATAAGTTACTTTAGCATCCTGCAATAACAACGATAAATCAATGATTAATGGTATTTGTATTAGCGTTCCCGCGTGACTCACTGAATAATATCCATTGTAGGAGTCCCAGTCGTACTCGGTCACACCCATTTTTAATTCTTTCAGTTTATTTTCACTGTCCCTAGAACAACTAAATCAATCACCAGCTACTCGCCCCGAACTGTGGCATCGCGCCATTTCACCACTAATGAGTCAATATTAAAGTTCGTAAAGGTCCACAATTGTTATCTAACGCACACACAACTATCTATTAGGTCCGTAGAATGGTCACTTTTACTGGAAAAAGAACACGTGACGAACCGCATCGCAAGAGATTACACTGCACAGCACTCCCGGGAGCCCTGGACTCGACTGGGGCAACGGGCGTATTAATTTTAATATTAGCCACTGCATGGTATTCTCAAAGTTTTAAGTCAATCGTACTCCAATGACAACAACGTCCGCAAGGCATGTAAGCCGCGTCTGTTATCACGCCACAGTATGCTACTAAATTAGCTCTGAATGTTTCGCAAATTAACGTAGAAGTTAATGAGGGCATAATTAATGATGAGTGTACTAACACCTCCAAGGTTTGCGGTACTCCATAAACATGTAAATTTCATAGGCCCTTGTGAATTGAGAAATTGACGCCCTAGAATTTTTAGTTAGCACATTAACAGTTTGAGAATGTATGGCTGGCAGGATAGACTTCATTGGCAACGCACACATGGTGGCAATATGTGAGCGGCCACACATACGATTAATTAAATATAGCGCACCCACACACGTATGCTATGAGGAGGGAATGACTGTATGGCCAGGGGAATAACGAGCATAGTTAAACTGATTGACGCAATATAGCGTGGACGTACGCACACAAAGAACTTGGGTCTATTTTATCTTTACTATTAGTACCTACTTCCCGTGGGAGCTAAGTACTTGGCCTTTCGATGTAGGGAGCCTCGTTGTGAATGCGAGCCAGGTGCCCTGCTTTCTATGAGCTATGAGTGTGTGTGGGGTTGTGTCCTCACGAGACACAATAACAGTTAATTGAAGCAACGTGACAGACTTAACAAACAAATCAATCACTTCTTACAAGAATATTCCTTGGACACTTTATTTAAAATTTCAGGAAGATTTTTCTGATCAATAAAAGGTAGGTACCATGAATATCATACTAAGTACAAACTAGTAAAACCTATCCCTAAATAGCAAAAGCAATATTTAAATAGCCTAGTGGTAATCGAGAGATCCTATCCTATTCGAATATAGTTTTTCGTACGAAGTAAAGTTTTTTGACAGTCGTAGATAGGGTCGACCTTTCGTTATCCGGGCCACTTTCGTTTCCAACTGAACTATCACGTCACTTTAAAGTTTTAAAATTGCAGACCCCATTTTGTCAGGCTTGGAATACTAACGCTTGTGTCTTTATATACAGGGTGTTAGGTAAATGGTTTAACAAGCTGAAATGAACCTATGTTAGCACATGCATATAAATAGTATAGTGAAGTCAGGATATTATTATTTTCTATTTTCATACAAATTTCTGACTTTACCATAGTATTTATAGGCATATGTTTCGGTTTGTTATACCATTTACCTAACACGCTGTATATTCGAAATTTAAAAAAACTATTTATAAAAAACAAAAGCAAGTTTGCGCAAGCAAAAGATTTCTACCATCCACCAAATAGTTTAAGAAACAGAAATAATTAAGATGTACCTTTTACTAAACTTCACAAGGTAAGCTCAGGCACTTTTCACATGTCAATGAAATTAAGTAATAAAATACTACAAAAACTGCAGGAAATAGACAAAGATACAGAGTTTTACATAAAGTTAAATGATCTTTTGTTACATAAATATTATTACTCATTGAAGTACTATTTTGATGTTTCATTTTAGTTAGGTTTTATAAAGGATTTAGATTTTATGGATATATTTTGTATTTCTGCGATACCCCTGCGATATCTACATATAAAACCAACATGTTGCAATAAATTTTATGAGTATGACTATGACTATATTTTTGGCAAACAATATCATTTTAATTTCTAACAAAAACAGATTTAGAAAATATATTTGATTATTTGTTTGAAATTTTAAATGTGAGCTAAGAAATTTCAGATTCAGTGACATCTTGCGTGATCTAACGAAAGCGGTTTAGAGTTGTGTAGACTACGAACTAGATGGCGCTTATAGAACATATCCATGCTATTAATCTGCTATTATTAAACAATAGTTTATTCGTAACACAAATTATAATGTAGTGTATTTGTGTATGTTTTGCTGCAATATTGAATTTATCGTGCTAAACATTCAGCAGCAGTGGTGATCTAATGAGTGTTTAGCTTAGGAAATGAAACATTGAACAGCTTCGGGCGAACCTGAAAACTACTGTTGGCACTGACACTGCTGTCGAATCGAAACCTTTCCATGAGCGAGCTTGAGATGCTGGCAAACATCTCGCCCCGAGGGTTACTCTGCAATACACCACACAAATAACCCTCATCCACCGAATCATTAGTATAAAACTGAAAATAAACATACATAAAATAAAAATACAAAAATATAACTTTTTAGTTGCCAACACCTTAATAGAATAAAGCAAAATTTTAATGAAACCATCTACAAAGGCGGTCAAGAATGTCAAATACGCTGGGTGAAGGTTGGATTTCATTAGCGTGAAAGTAAAGTAAAACGTGACAATAGAAATAGACTTCATTTATTTTTCTGGCATTTCTACATAATACTCGTAGGAATATTTTGTGGGACAGACAGTTAATTACGTTTCAAGATTTATATTCTGAAGAAATAAAAAATAAACTCTTATTCTTAATGTATTAAATATGGAACATTTGTACACAGGTCACGGCTGTCACTTTTAAAATAACGAAAATCATATTACGAGCAAATTTAATACAAATATATTTAAATACATTAAAATATATTTACAATATAGGGAAGAAGTTACATTTTTTACTTTTGGAACGAAGTTCCTTATCGCGCGTTGCGAAAGGGGGCTAGACGGAAAAAATTGTAACGACACTTTTTGCTATAGTTGTAAGCCGTGCGACGTGCGCGTGTTTCTCTGTCTTTGAAGGGAGGAGAAAGGAGAGAAGGCAGAGGGAGAGGGAGAGAGAGGGAGAGGGAGGGGGAGAGGGAGGGAGAGGGCAGGAGAGGGAGGTCGAGAGAGGGAGAGGGAGAGAGAAAGAGAGAATTAAAAATAAAATAAAATAAAATTTTATTACAATTCCTTCACTAAAAAAGAACTTCGTTTCATCCGGGTGTCCCTTGACACCTCTCAAGTTTTTTTTATTTACGAATTAAGTATCAATTTATATAAAATATCAATCATATTTGATTATCAACAGTAATAATCAAACATGGTGTTCTAAGGTTCGTAGAAATGGCTACTGCGGTGAAACTTACTACTCCGCAACACCATAACAGGAATGAAACTGATTACATTACAAAACGAAAGTTGATGCGCCGCTAGCTTTAGCCACACGCCATATGAAATCCGACCCCTTAGGATTTGATGGATAAAAATTGAATTAAAAACCGAACAATGTACTTAAATGAGCGCAAACTAGTAAAATTAGATAAAAATAAAAGACTTGTTAATTCACTTTTGTCATAAATGGATTTATAAGCCGGTTATTACTGCCGCTTACCTAGTTAAAATTTAGTAAGTGATACCTATGTATTTTTTAACAACCAACTTTAAACCGGAGGAAGTTCTTATACGATGAATTTTTTTCTTCCCTAAACAGACTAGTCGGTAGTAGGTTACTAGTACATTTTATTTTTTGCTATTTAGTGCGTTTACGTAAGAAGCATTTTTAAAGTTTTGTCTTGATCTAAAGATATATACAGTTTCTTTGCCAATTTGAAGTACATAGTTATAAAAACAATTAAAAACTTCTGGTGACTATTCTATAAAGCTTATATACTGTGTTGATAAGTATTTATTAAACCACAGCAATATTATATTACAAAATATTTTATTTTATTATAGAAGAGTGAGATTGAATAGCAATAAAAAGTCCAAGATTTCTAATAGTTAATATATAAATATACAGGATGAAATTTTAGTCACCATCCAAATTTGAATACAACAATGAAATCTACGAGACAAAAAACAAATGACGTATTTTGTCTTTTGGTATAGCTTAGTACAGAAATGTCAAAATAACGCACCTAGAAAATGTCCACCAAAAATTTAAAATTTTGGTACGACTTCCTAACAACACACTTTTTACGCGATGAGCATCTCATTCATTCATTAAGATACTATTTATAAGTTGTTGATTTTCCCTTTATACTTTCACATGCTTAGGACCTTATAAATAGAAAACTACGTTGCAAAAATATTTTCGGGTGAAAACTTGATTTACATTTTTTACTTCATAAATGGGCTCTAAATACGTCAAAAAAGTCATTCTGTATAATAACAAGCTTCCGAGAAAGTTACTACTTGGAACTTTTATCATATTGCATGCGTACCTAAAATAGGAACTATTACTTCAAGCGGATCTTTTATATAAATAAAACTGAGTGCATCTATTGTAAACATGCTTGACTTTTAGCTGTTGTGTTTTGTTATTTGAAAACGTATAAATATAAATAAAATAAATAAATATTTTAGGACATGCCTCACTGGGCCACACAGAGCCATCTAGTCCCAAATTAAGCTACTATTAAGTACCCTGTCGTATGGGGTACTAGACAACCGATAAACTTACATATATACATATTTTTTTTGTAAATATATACTTATAATATATAGAAAACACCCAGACCAGTACAAACAGACATGTTCATGCACACAAATATTTGTACTGTGCGGGGATCGAACCCGCAACCCATGGCTCAGAAGCAGCGTTTACTACCGCTGATCCAAACGGTCGTCAAAACCACTTAAAAGGCGCTCTCAGTTTTCTAGCGAGTTGATTATTAAAATTTAATCACCATCATTATTACGCCGACTCTTAAATTATTCTGGAGCGGCTAAAGTAAATTAGTAGGTCTTTTACGCGACCACTCACATCATGCGTTCTGTCGTCAATGATGGTGTCGTGAGGCAGGTTGGCGGTCATCAGCAGTGCGTGTATGTCTTCGGTCTTGAAACTCTCCATGTCAGCCTCTGCAAGGTTCGCGTCTAGGTCCCGCGCTATGTCGTTATACCGAGAGGTGAACTCAAAGCGCGAGGCCAGGTCGCTTATGCCCTTGTAAGACGCTGACACAGAGGACAGGACTGAGGCGTGGTGGCACGAGCCGTCTCTGAATATTGGGCTGGAACAGAAATAAAACAATTTGTTTGTACACTGTTTCTGTCTAATATATTTTGTCATAATAACATTAATGTTTACAATTAATCATGACCGTTGTTAGTTTTTATCAAGCTTGCAGTTCATTTCAAAGTAGAGAAACCGATAGCTTTTTAGGGTTCCGTACTCAAAGGGTAAAAACGGGACCCTATTACTAAGACTTCGCTGTCTGTCCGTCTGTCCGTCTGTCCGTCGCTCTGTCACCAGGCTGTATCTCAAGAGCCGCGATAGCTAGACAGTTGAAATTTACACAAATTATGTATTTCTGTTACCGCAATACCAGCAAATACTAAAAACAAAATAAAATAAATATTTAAGGGGGCTCCCATACAAAAAAAAAGTTTTTTTTTTCGTTTTGGTACGGAACCCTTCGTGCGCGAGTCCGACTCGCACTTGGCCGGTAACATCAAACCTTGGTAAATATTGTCAAACGGAGGCAACTAGATAGGTGGTGATAGCTACAAATCTTGAGCAGTAGGTAAGTATACTAAAGCACGAAACGAAAATGTTTTTGAGAAACTTTTCTCTTCAATAAACAAACATGTATCAATGACTTTTTAACGAAGTTTAACCTAAAAGAGCACAGAGTACTGGCTGCCGAAAGACTTCTAATAATCAAAGAACTAGAGGTAGCTGGAGTGGTCGTTAAGCACGCCGAGCTCATCGTGCTAAGAGTTCCGTTTGATAAGTAACTAAAGGTAGCCAAAGTGCGTGTCAAGCACATCGTCCGTAATTCTAGCTGCCGGTGCTGCTTGTAACTATTTGCACATGAAGTACTTGGATAAGTAATTCATATTATACTAAAGTTAACGCCCCGTTGGTCTAGTGGTTTAAATACCAGGCCAAGATCTCCGATTCCATGGTTTGATCCCCGGGTCAGGCAACAAGAGTTTCGAACTTTCAAATATTGCTCGGGTCTGTGATCACCAAACCCGCATTTGGCATGCTTGGTGATTATGCATATACCCATTCGTAATTTGAATTCAATGATGAAGGCCTTTACCTTGCAGTGAGATTATAGGCAAAGGCCTATAGCCTAAACGACTTTACTTTACTTTTTTATGATAAATTTACTGAAGGCACTTGTGAGTCGATAGAAGAAAACTACTTACTTATAGTCAAGGAACCAGAGGTAGCCGGAGTTGTCGCAGTGCGCGTCGAGCTCATCGTGCGCAGAGTGCTGGCTGCCGGTGAGGCTGGTGTTGCTGTTGCAGTCCTCGTCAGCGGCAACTCCGGGGCTCGCCGCCTTCAGCCCCAGCCGTGGCGGTGGCCCTGAAATCAAGAAACATTATCTGTTAAAATAAAAGCTGATATAGAAGGGCAGGCCTTGATAACATTGTCATTGATCGATACGTAATAAAAATATCTATGGGATCTAAGAAATTAGAAAAACGATTACTTTTATATGATATTATTCAACTTTATGATGCTGATGCTGAAGTAACAGTTTTAATACCTATTTTAATTAGAAATTAACACTAAAACAAACAAAAATAACACGATTTAACTAGCCCTAATTACTTAGTTAATATGTTGAATTCAAATACTTTCGTTTATTTACATTAACCTTTTCCAGGCTAAAGAGACGGTGAATGATGACAAATTAATACTGAGTTAGTCGATTATCAATGAAATAAGACAATTTGATTATAAAATTATAAGCGTTTTCGACTCGGAATGGGATAAAAAATATTGTAAGAAACTGTTTTACGACATCGGTAATTGTTTTGATGATCATACGACAATGATTCAAACTTTTAATTGCTTAATTATGAACGATTTTTAGTAAAAATTCAATAAGGAACTGTTGTTTTCACCTTTGTTTGAGTTGAGTCACAAAAAATGCATGATGACATCATTGCTGATCTTTAGTACCTAGGTGGAGTCGCTTGCACTATAGTGTCAATATAAATTTATTTCAAGGTGTTAAGAGTAGGCAAATAATTTGTGGGTGATTTACAGTAGGTAAAAGTTGATTAGAGAACACTCGACGACTATAAATATATCTACGTTCAGCGTTGGCGCCACATTACGCGTCAAGAGCGAGGTATTGAAATACTAAGGCTCAGGCCACACAACTAGACGCATGGGTCTGTACCAAAAATATAGCTAGACCTTATGGTATTGGCATACATGAAGTGGAAATAGATATAGATCTATTATTTGCTTACTATCATTTGGCTATTATAATTTTAGAAAAAAAAACAAATACATACTTTTCACAGGCCTACTATAATTTATTAATAAAATCAATAAAAAGAGAATGAATAAGAAACAGTTGAAAAATGTGACAGCTCCACCCACATGCATACTAATGCTAGAATGTTCCTATGAAATAAAGTTACAAACAATTATTAACGCCCACTTAAAATAAGTACCTTCTTATAAATGGCTATTGCTAAAAGTTTTATTTTGTCACTCATAGATTGCAGATTTAATTTATTTTTAAACAAGAATGTTTGTCGTCCCATATTCAATTAATGTAAACTATAATAAGAATATTTTTGACTTATATAAGCCTCGTATACGATCTGGTTGCACCCATTGTTGAACTTCTGAAATACTGTTCTTAAGGTATGTATAGCTAAAATATATTTGACACCAAAGTATCGTTTGGTATTCGCGGCAAGGACATGTTTTTATTATTGGTGTGCTTTGAGCCTAAAGCGTAGTGGTAGCTGTTTATTCTACGGAGCGAGACGTGGGCGGGCCGGCTCAGGACCGCTTGCCTTCTAGGGAATGTTGCTGTGCATCCAGAAACATATACCTACAAGGAAAACTGGGCACGATATTAGCTTTGTTTACGTAAGGAGGACAGGAGTTGTAAGATATTCGAAGAATGGTAGGTACTTTCAAAAATGCAAAAAATATATACCATACGTACCATTGAGAGAAGCTAATCTCTGGAAGTACGGGTTAGAATTGAAAAATTATTTTTGTGTTGGATATTCCATGTATCGAGGAAGGCTTTAGGCTATATAATATCACGCTGCGACCAATAGGAGCGAAGCATCAGTAAAAAATGCTGCAAAAATAATCGCGATCATAAAAACAGAAATGGACGCGTACGAAGTCGCGGGGAACAGCTAGTGTAGATATATTTTGTTTTTTCTATTATATTATTTTGATAACAAAATGCATTTTTAACAATGTAGGTGCGTAGGTTCCAAGCCTTCTCATAAAATCAGGAGACTTAAGGTGTGTAGGTGTTGATGTTGGAATGTGAAATAATTACCTTTTACGACTTCAAAGAAGTAAACTTGTTAAAGATAAAGGTAAAGGTAGTGATGTAAAGTCAAAAGTTGGTATTACATATGTCAGAGTAGACACAGACGCTATCGTCTGTGTTAATCATGTCGTAGAGTAACATGGTTTCGGAGTTAGGCATAGATTTAATATACTGTATTAAATCTATGGAGTTAGGTAATGTCGGTATCACGTACTGTCAAAGAAACGTAGTGTCTGAGTAACATCTTGTCGCCTTAAAAAATATCAAATGATACCTTCAATTAAAATTGTTATATTTCGGTCTTTGTTAGTTGTTATTCTTGAATAACCTAGTTACCTAATTAACTAATTCTATAGGTACTTTTCCTTTATCCTAAATTTGTTTCTTTACGACAAGAACCTATTTCTAAAACTTGTATGTCTATAGTCGTTACAAGGATATTTTAAATGAGGTCAATAATCGTCATGGTCACAAGCCTATATAAGTTCTAAGCTTGCTAAGGACAACCGCAGACGTTGGATAATCCTATAATTATTGTTCTATTTCGCCTAAAAATAGACAATTCGGTATGGATAGACGACAGATTTTTTTACAAAGTTGTCACTTGTCAAGGAAGAAATTTTAACCAATATTGAAAAATGTGTTTTATGAAGTAAATAATGAGGTAATATTTCAATCTAAGATTTAAATTTTATTAACTACCTATTAATTAAAGTTTCTCATGATGGACGGTGAAATCTTAAATGTTGTTATGTATCTTCAATCGATTGCAGTATTTATAAAAACTTATTCGTTTTAAACATAGTTTTTAGTAAAAGTAAAAGTGAAGGTATAAATGTGGACAAATAAATGTGGACAAAACTAGCTAGAGTGAATAAACTAGCTAGAGTCTACCTAATAAAAAGAAGGAAAAAACCATCAATTACTAAGATAATATTTCGTCGTCTGCGCAAGACCATAATTTGTCGTAGTTTAAATTGAACTCTTGCGAGCGGCCGGTAGACTAATCATGACGCAAGTGCAGTTGACTCATCCCACGAGAAGCTGGCTGTCGGATTCGATTGTTTCTGTACCCCGACGTTACATATCTAATTCATAAACCGACCCAGTGAATCACTCATATACAAAGTCGAAATCGGCACGGAGCGTTGTTGGTTCAAGAAAGCGTATGCGACAGCTTTAAGATTATTAATTATCGTGCAAGCATTTTGATTAAAGTAAATATACAGCACTATTTAATACATTATTGTTATTTTAAAATGCAGCTCTGTCTATTGATTTACTCAATGTGTAAGCAAGGATTAGGCATAATTTTGATCATAGCAGCAGTACCTCGGTCTTTCGGTTTTACTGTGTCATAGCATGGTACAGCCGTCAATAAGTCTCAATTAGTAACACGTAATTTGTTCGACATTATTTTGTAACTACCTATTCTAGGTTTTTTTACTTCAAGGTGGCACCACCATGGTATGGTGTTACGACGGTTCATTTCTATAAAACGTCGTGTCTGCGGTCAAAACGTTATGTTGAAGAATGTGGACCAGTGGGAGTAACATGGGCGGACTCGGTATGGTGTCGGTATTAAAAATGATGTAAAGTTGCGTCTTCAAGCTGAGCGAATAGATCGTTAATAAATGAGATGAGATATGGGAGCATCGAAATACTAAGGTGCAACTCTTTATTTCTCTCGCAGATATGGTACTTATTAATTTGAAAGTAAGATCTGGGCAATAGTTCCGGAAAGAATTTTAAGGGCAATGGAACTAAAACAACAAACCCACTGTGTTATTGTGAGTGCTGCCGATTGTCAAGAAAAGAAATAAACTGTATAGTGAAAAATATATTCCCATTTCTAAATTAGTATCAACAGATATATCAAATTGTGATTAACACAAACTCTGTGGGCGGTCATACATAACAGTATGAACTCATATTGCTGGAATCCTAACTACCGGACTGCATTGGAACTTAAACTGGATTCATCTTGTTCGGGATTATGATAATATCACGGAGTTGAGGTCTGATTCGTTTCGCATCTCAGTATTATTCATGAGTAGCAAATTATACTGCATCATACAGCCTGTATGACGACGTTGAGATTTGCGATAGAGTTATTTTATGCTGAATCAAGATTATGCTGCGTATGTAATATAATTGTAACTTTTCATTGAATTGATCACGTTCCAATTCAAAGAAATCCACTCAAAAATGCTAGAAAGTATGAATCAAATGTATGCAGATAAGATTTTAAACTATAAATCAAATTTCCAATTTAACGGTAAAAGGTTTCCAAATTTCATAGAATTGATTTCGTTAGAAGGCGTTCCACTATGTGGTCGTTGTTTTGATAATGGCCGCCTAATCGCTGGCTTTGCGCCAACATTTAGAACATTACGGATATTCGTGTCGCTTTATTATCCGAATCTGTGTTCGTTTTGTTTTGTAATGAGGCACATCACGGAGAAAAATGCGTTAATGTAGATTTTAACCGGGTAATTTCGGCATCCTACTGCTAAAGTTGATTTAGATAACTGTTCTACTTTTTTTTATGCTAAACATTATTCTTATAATAGAATGTTAGAGCATAGGTATGCCTTTAGAATTACATTACTCTGTCTGATTCTATTTTATTTCTTAATTTAGGAAAGGGTTATTCAATTTGTGTAATTATAATAGTCCGGCAGTAGATTTTGGTAACGGCTATCTATTTCCATACAAATTACCTATAATATTATGGAAGAATTTCATAATGAAGAATTCATATTTTTAAATAAAAAGTGCGTCAATTGATTAAGGTATTGAGTTACTTTAAGAATAAACTCATGCTCTAAACACAAATCTTGCTTGAAATATTAGTTTTTTGTGCAACATCCAAGGTAGTAAGAACCGTGAGATCAGCTGTAAATTGACAGAAGTTATAAATGGAGGTCATAATAATATAGACCTCTACCAAGTGATGGTAGCCTACTTTTGTCGTTTACAACCACAAAAAATTCTATTGCATATGTTAATTTTTCCTAAAGTAACTACAACATGGTAGAGGGTAGATTTCAAGTAGTAAGTTACCAAAATAGCATTGTAAATACTTATCATAGTTATCGTAATTTAAATATTACATTATTCTCTCTTCATTAATGGCAGATGTAGGTACGTACGTGTATATTTTTTTCATTTAGCACTTTTTCCTAAGGTCTTTAGATTTGTTCTCACCATAATTGACGACCTCCGTGGCGGAGCGGCGCACACACCGGTTTTCAAGGTGTCGCCTGCTCCGAGGTCCCGGGTTCGATTCCCGGACGGGTCAATGTAGAAAAAAAAAGTGTTTTTCTCCATTTTCTCGGGTCTGGGTGTGTGTGGTACCTTCGTTGTTTCTGGTTGCCAAAATACGAATGCTTTGAATAGTTATTAAAATTGGGATCAGAACAATGTATGTGATGTTGTCCACATTTATTTATTTATTTATAATACAAAATATCATCTATTCCTAACTACATAGTTACCAGTGCCGTGGAAAGGGAATATGTTATTATAACCGAACAAAATTGTAACCTCGATATTAAAGTAACAATGACATATTTTATAGTTCACTTCAAGTTCTTTTTGGTTGTCAAGAGCAGATTTTACGGAAATGGCATTTCAGCCACTTGCCTGTTCTACTTAAAGAGCCGTAAAGAATTGAGTGACCTAGATAACAACCTGTCTCGGAGACACAAGACGATCTTTAGGGTCAACTCGAATCAATTGACTTTACAAAACCATTTAATGATTCATGGCAGCTTTGCCTTTACTAAGTTTAGCTGCGGAGTTTTAGCAATATACTTACTACGCTCTAAGAAATACCTACGTATAGTTTTTTTTATATTCGCTGCAAGATTTTTAATTAAAATGTTTTAGTGTTTTTTATGTTACAGTAAGTAAGTAGTAAGTAGGTAGAAGCACAGAATCTGATAAGTCAATACTAATGGTAGGCACTGGTACGTATACCAGTATGCATCGTAATGCATAAAGTCTAGGTATTGTAAAAAACAGGTTACTAGAACTCTACTAAAAATGTCTTATTTAATGGAGGAAATTATAAAACTACATTGCGTCAAGACACAAATGTTTACAATTCCCATTGTGCTAATTAGAAATTATAATATTCTATATCCTGATGTCGTCATAACTAACAACAAATATGAGCACTAAGCAAACGTGAGAATGGTAACAGAGACCGAAATGGTACGTTACGAGCAAGTTACAACCTTTCACCTCCCACAGGTCCTAATACGGCGACGACGGCGCCGGCGCACGGAGAAATGCTACTCGGACAGTCCTGTTTCCGAGAAACTATCGTTGCCTAACAAAGTAGATAAAACTATGCTAAGTACAGAAAGCATCGAATGACGCTATTGTACACAACACAGCCGATAAGAGTGCTAGTAATGACTCATTGAAGTACCTACTTTGTTGCTTAAGAAAGTACTTATTTAAGGCATGATATTTTCGTACTAAAAATGTACGCTTATTAGACTCCTGCAAACCATATTGATTTAATGACGTACTTTAACCATAACTATTTTTTTAAATTATTATTGTAAAAAAGGCCTAACCTTCGAAATATAAAGGATTAATGCGGTCTTTAAAGTAAAATACCTTCTATTGCTTGAAACATAAGACCACATAAGTATAGTCCGTCATACAGAAAAGACTAAGTAGATTATCTGTTCTGTGGTCTGTCATGATAAATAACATAATCATATTATTTTCTACCATACATTATTCTCATGATAAATCGGATTAGAAATACAAGTAGACACAAAAATTCCTTAACCTGCAACCCTTCCGTCAGATTAAACTAACAATTGAGGTTGATGTAAACGGTAATCCGGGTTGGAGACGATAAAACATATTTGAGTAGGTCGACACCTGAGTACCCTCGAGGGTTTAAGAGCTTTTCAGATTAAATGTCATTATAAAATATAAATTAAACTAGAAGCCTCCTTTCCCGAGGGTCACGGTGAATTGAACCCGTATTTTATCTAAATATAAACGTCGTGAGAAATATAAACGGATTTATTACTAATACGTACCGAAGCAGGCGAGGAATATGTGCCTAATAAGGATCGACGAAAATTTTAAACTTGTGAGTCAGGAGAAAAGTAAGAAGCAAAACCAAAGAGACAACAATAAAAAGAGCGCGTATAGAAGGCGCCGGGTAATTTTGCATCGCCCCACAACATGGTTCAGTGTAAAATGAAAAAAAAACACTAATTTTATAAATAGTCGGCTCCTCGGCCTGTGCATGACCAATTCTCTAATTTTACAACCGGGTACCCAGGTATTATTTGAAATAGATCACATGGTAATTGGCGAGTGCGATGGACTTGCATCGTTGATTCCTGGTTATGATTACTAATCAAATTGAGATGACCATTTATTACCTGAGCAGGTGTAGGTGTAATCCTAATCAATCTTGTTTGGTGAAATCTGAACAATTACGATCTCTACGTGTGGGATGGCGACTCATCAACGCTGCATAATAATTCAAATTGATTGTTGTGCATAATTTCAACTTTGTTTTATGCTGAAAAACGTAGTAAAGTAAAGGAACTGTTATTATTAGCTACTGTACTGTATGTACTTTGTTCAATCAAGAATGATTATAAAAAATAAATGAATTATTACTATCTGCTCCGACAGACTTCTGTCAAAAGTTATGAGCCTGTTGTTTTCTAGGTTTGTATGGGAAAAGAAAAATATTTTGTGTACTATTTATCTCAATTTTTCAGTTTATTTTCTGCCCACAAGAACTTTCCTTGGACAATAAGAGCTCGTACGAAGAAATATTAAAAAAAAAACAATTAACACCAGTCTTAGAAACTCGATACATTTTGAAAGAATAATATATAAGATTCGTTTAAAACGGTTTCTTTTAAAATCTTATTGATGTCTTTTTTTTTTCAAAAAGAAAGTCCCCACTTTGTTCAATCGAGTTTGAATCTAAATATTGCACAAAAGTATAACACTTTTTATGATTCAGAATTTATACCAGTTGACTTTAACTTTCGTGGATACAAAAACAGAACAACGACCGTTTGAGGCCAAGCTAACCTTGAAATCAACTTATTTGTTACAGCAGGTGAACTGATAGTGTGAAATGAGTAATGAATGAATACATGTAGCGTACTGAAATTTATAGACACAATGTTTAGCAGATTCAAGTTTTGCAGAGTCATGAAACTGATGAGTCATTCCTGTCACTTGCTCGTCATCCGTCTGGTCTGACTTTAATTTTTCCGGCTTATGGAACTGGTCAATCATCAGTCACAGGTCAAATATAGGTAATACAACCCAGCAAACTTGAACTTTCTTAAATCTGCCAAACAATTTTTAACCTATCTTCATGTAAATATTGTAAATAGATAATGGAATTGTTGAGAAGATTTATGACAAATTAATTTTGCTGGGTTAATGAGATGATAATGATATACCAAAGACGAGAATGTATCATTAGTTTCATAACACGGAACAATTAAAACGACTTGAATGAATTTAGCTAGATTGTTAAATTCCTTACCTACCTTGAGCATTAACTGTACATAAACAGTTTAAAGATTTTCCACCAAAAACAAACTTTCCCTTGTTTATTTTAACACTCTCTACGTCTAAAAATGTTTATATTTCCATTAAAATGTTTAGTGTTTACACATAGGTGGTAATATTACAGCTAGTAGCGAAAGTTGTTTAGTATAAAACTAACGTAAGGTAATGGACCCTAATCAATCTACGAGTAAGTATCCGGTTTCTATTTACGTACGGGTTTAATGGTATTTAAAAAAAGCAGATTTTATGTAATTTAAGACAAATGCACTTTCTAAAATGAAACACTAACTAAGTAAGTAATTCTTGAGCAACCAACGAATTTAATATCGTTGTGAGCAACACGTAACTAAACTGCTAAAATTTGAATATTGCAGTTAAAGAGTGGATGTAAATAATCTTAGAACTTCAAAACAGTCTTGACTGCTGAATATTCAAGATACAATCTGTAATAGGAAATGTAACTGAATTATTCACATCAATATACCTAAAATAATCGAAATTCTATCTGGAGGACTTTGCAGCCTCATATCCACTGTGAAGTGACGACACGTCAAACTTAATTTAAAAGATTCGCAAAAAATAAACGATGTAGCGATATGTAAGTTAGTACAAAAATTAAATTACCACCAATCACAATACTTTCAAACTAGACAAGATCTTGAATCTCAAAACCAAACGGTTTGAGATTCAAGATCTATTTAAACAATAAGTAGTGTGTGTGATAGATTATGCTCTTTCTGTTTTGCCAGAAGGTAGATAGTATTATACAGATAATATTATACTTATAACGTATTCCAAAAAAGTGTTAGGTATCTATATGTATTGATGTCTAAAGCAAGGTCAGTAAAAGACAAAGTAGTAGATAAATCAGAATCACAAAATTATGATGCTAGTAATTTAATAAAACCCAACACCTCTTTAGCTAGTTTTAAGCCACCAAATCAACTGTTACTTCAACAAAACACAAAGCGCAGTGCTGAGCAATCGGTAGCTAATCTGCAGCGTGTACAGCTGTGCAAAAACAGTATTTATTTATGAGAATCATAATACATTGGCATAAGGATGAAAACTGATAAAATATCTATACACGTCGTTGCCTTACGTATTGCCAACGAGGCCGACGAGACGTCAGCCAATTTGTGCTACACAAACGGCAACTTCCTTCTGTAAAGGAACTCGAGTCTTTATGCAATTCTTTTACTCTTCTCCTTGAGGAATAACTACCTACTTACGTAGTATTTTTGACATCCAAGACAGTGTTTAAATAAGTTTGCACTTGGTAAACTGAAATTTAAATTTTAAGCTAACCTGAGACAAAACTCAGAGTAACAAGCTTACGTATGCGTTTTTTTGAATTTTATTAGTTGGGTACTGATAAAATTAAAAAAAAACGCAAACGTAAACTCATCAAGCCCTGAACAATAAAATTACTGTGATTATACTGTTCATCATCGTTGTTTTAACCTATTAGTTAGATTAATTCACAGCTGGACATAATGTATAATGTTGGTTGGTAACAAACAATGACAATCATGTACTATCTATATACAAAACTAAATTTATCCAACTAAAACGAATCAGATACTTACGTCAAAGTAGATATTATGATTGCTTTTTAAATGCAAACCACGGATTGTCAATGCGTGGATTATATTAGGGAAATCGAGTCAGTCAGTGGTCTGGTCGGCTTTAATGCATCAATTAACTGCGCTAATGCACGTTGAACCTTTGCTGGAATACAAAGAGTCATCATATTGGTTTTATTGTACTTCTACAAAACTGGTGAAAACATATCGCTTTCCAACTATAGTAACAAAGGTGAAATTCGCTTGCATGTTTGAGTTGTTGAACAAGTCACAATGATCAAATTGGACTGACCAGGTGCAACAAAATTGTGTAGAGCTAAACATTATGCTTCCCCTGCCACAATGATACGGCGCCTTCGATTGTTACGTTTTACAATACTATACTGATTATTGCAATGTGATACCTATGTTAATATTTATTTAGTTTTAGTTTTATGTACTATGCACATATTAATGTTTTTTAAACTATTAGTAGCAAAACGTTTTTGTGGGACGTAACCAATGAATGCAAACTTTTATTAATATTTATTTGACATTGCTTGCACATTGCTTGCCATTAATTACCACTTTAAAAAAACTGACAATTCGGGTTGTAACGTGCTCCTTAAAAAATTATCATCAACTTCTTCGCAGCGATAGCTATCGCTGGAGATTCGCACTTAAAATGTAATTAAGTAAGTACCTATCATAAAGACAATAGACGTGAAGCGACTGAAAACTGAGAATATTTTATCAATAAACTTAGCGTGTGCAATGTGCATGTTATACGTGCGGTGTTTTTGCAATTGACCACAATTGTGTCAGTATTATTGCAAATTAGTTGTCTGTCTCACAACAATTTGAGGTTCAACTTGCAAGATTTTATTACGTTAACAAAAGTTTTTCGATTTTAGACATAATTTTTTGAAACAAGCAGTATCGTTGCGGACTGTGGTTCCAGTAATATTTTCTGAAGAAGAACAGACTGTAAAACCAATTGAGTAAGACCGATATGGTGGTAAGATAATATTGCTGAAGCGTAAAAAATTTACATAAAAAAAACCACTTTAAAATAAGGTTTTGTCCTTGATTAACTTATCATTGCTCCGAGACAATTGTGGCTTAGTAGCGAGAAGAAGCAGCACAAAACGGTCACTCTTGACAAGAACGAAAAAAATAAACAGTTACAACAAATATATACCGTTGAGCTACAATATCTCTAACTGATTATACCACGCAGAGCTTGATTATTATTAGTAATTCGACATAGCAATTAGTACCTAGTGTTGGCCAAAGTAGGTATTTTCACTTGAACATGACTCAGAGTTGAAATTTGGCAACGCCTAAATGTTACTAATGAAACTCATACGAGTCAACGAGTATACGGGAAGATTAGAATTTAAAAGTATTGAGATCTGAAACATACTTAAATAAATCAAAAATTTTTTTTTGTCTTTTCAGTCAAAGGTAATAAGAATTAATAATGTAAACTGGACATACGGAAACAAACAATGCCTATTATAATAGTGTGCTGTACATTTTTGACATCTATTCTAATAATATGGTCTCGCCTACGAAAACACGAAGCGAACAAAGAGAGTAACAAACACTGTGTCCTCTGGCATCACATGGCAAATAAATGAAACTAATCTGAATGGGGGTTTACTCACTACATTCTTTGCTACATTCTACAGATCTAGTGTTGAGCTCTGGTATTGTTTCGTCGTTTTTACTTAATTTTGATACAGTATAATTAACTTCGTTCAGTATTTAAACTTAAAAAATTATGTCTCAGGCGGGACTCGAACCTGCATATCCATGCATACCTGGCGCGGTTTAAATACTGATATTGTAATTGCAATTAAGTTTCTAAAATATCATGAAGTGAAGTGGAACCCACACGATTACTAAAATATTTGGTAGAGTAGGTATATTGGCTACCGTATCATCTTAGATTAATTCTTATATTTTAGTAATACTGTCGTTAAAATAAAAATAAAATCAGGTATAACATAATTTGAAAGTAGCCCTAGACTTACTTACAGGTCAATTATTTTTTTTTACTTATTTAAAGGTTTCTCCGTACTAACCCAAATTTACCCTACAAACAATTATAACCTCTGTATTTTTTTGCGTCAAGGATATAAACTTAATCTCAAGAATACATTTGCTAACAAAAAAGAGAGGAACATTGGATCGCAAAAACGTATGAGCCATCTTGCACGACAGCAGTACAATGCAGCGACTGCGCCGTCGTCCTTGGCTGCGCCGGCGCCGTCGCGCCGTGCCGCCAGTATATTTAGCGTTGCAACAGAATCAACTGGCGATTTATAGTTGCAAATCACTGCAAAGGGCTTGATAGGCTGATTGATTGCGTAGGCATCTCATTTGATCGCTAAACTCTTATTAGATACTTGATTATATTACCAGCTCTACAATACTTTCATGTTATTTTTGGTTAGTTTACCGCGTATGTATTTATACTTAATAGAGTTATCAAATATTAAAAAAAAACATCGGCTATGAAAGTCCCGCATTACCAATAACAATAACCCCGAACAAAAATGTCACGACCTTTTGCCTCATGCGGCAAAATTACTTAATCACAAAAGCATGCACGGGTTTCATTTCCTTTTTTGTTTGCAGATAAGAAGTTAATCGTTTCATAAATAAAAAGATAAAAATAAAGTAAAGATTTCGTAGCAGTAACTTCATTGATTTTATTTTGAGAATTGAAACTGTAACTTTCTAATCTTAAAAATATTTTTTATGCTGAAGTTCTTGTTGCCATCAAAAGGACATACATATAACGGTCAAAATAATATGAACACTCATAGCGGAAGCTCTTGTTATGATACCATTCTTTGTACTCGTTTAGCCCATTACTTAAGAGCATTGCTTGATACAAAACAATGGTTCCGAGAGTCCTAATGGATCAACGGTAAACCCGAGTCAATGACCATAGACATGAGCTACAAATACCGCAATATTTGATAGTCACGTTGTAACCAAAACGGGTCAGCTTGAACGGCGAAGTCAACAAATTGAATGTTTACTGTAGAATGATGTCAAGGAAGTTTATTTCTTTGTATGGCGGTGATTTTGCGTTTTCATAAGTTGGTCAATAGTTTACCAAAACAGAAAATTAAGTGTTCACAAAACCTATATTTGCACCATCATGCTAGTACATACAAAATATCTTCCTTAAGTACCTTTTACAAAAGAGAAGGAAGCCATTAAGGAAGCAGTTTTTTTGTTAAATATACATATTTATTTAAATAATATATTTAGAAATAAATATAAGAACATATTGGTATTGCAGACATCAAAAATGCAATAAAAAAGATGATAGTGATATGATCACTCCGTATTACGTTTCGTTCATTAGTCATTACCGAAATGACCGACCGATTTATATTAATTGCGCTCTGCTATAGAAATTTCCTGGGTGTCAAGGGTAATTCCTTATTTTGTAAGTTCAGTGTCTGACTCAATTAATGTAACCTCGCACCATCATTACTGTTCAACGTTTTAATTGAGATACAAAATTTGAAAAGTCAAAGTGAACTAATAAAATAACGATGGAGTCATTTTGATGACAAGAAGTAGTTCTATAAAACGTGTGACACGTGCTTAAATATATATTCTTAATACATTACTCGATTTGTAAATCAAGGGACATATCAAGAGATTTCAAACGTAATATATCGAATATAACTACTTACAAGGAGTGTAAAAATTGTATTGCAGAATTGCATGTGCATTTAGTCACGGGGCTGCATGGCCGAATTGAGCTTCTTGTCTGACCGCAATTTGTCTCAAATAGTGTCTATCAAGTCGAGTGATAGAGACTCAACATAAACAGTTATAGTTTAGGAGTAAGTTGTCAATAAAGTTGGTCTATAAGCGTTTCGGTCGACGATGCCATCGTTGTTGACCGAAATTATTAGCTAAATATAACTCTATGAATGAATGGACGAGGCAGTTTCATATGCGTCATTATAACAATTTAAAAAGGAAAATAATACTAAGTAGGTACTTTACATGTATTGTCAACTTTAACACACTTATAAATTTTATCCACATTCTTTGTTCTTTGACGACCATTTGGATCAGCGGTAGTGAACGCTGCTTCTGAGCCATGGGTCGCGGGTTCGATCCCCGCACAGTACAAATATTTGTGTGCGTGAACATGTCTGTTTGTACTGGTCTGGGTGTTTTCTATGTATTATAAGTATGTATTTACAAAAAACAAGTATATAAGAAAGTTTATCGGTTGTCTAGTACCCTATATTACAGGGTACTTAATAGTAGCTTAATTTGGGACTAGTCGGCTCTGTGTGGCCTAGTGAGGCATGTCTTAAATATTATTATTATTATTTGTACCAATTTACAAACTAAAGCAATGATAGTAAAACATATAGAGTAACATTTATATGACAACTAGTTGACCCCGCGAACTTCGTATCGCCTCAAAATAATTGATTTTGATTTTGACTTTTACCATCTTTTACTTACCAAGTCTTAAAGAGTCAAGAAACAAATTATTTGCAATAAAATTATATTGCGACTATAAATTGAAATGTAAGCTATCCTATCTTTCAAGTTGGATCAAACTGCATACGGTGTGCAAATTTGATCAAAATCGGTTAAGTAGTTTAGGTGTCCATCGCGGACAAACAACGTGACACGTAATTTATGTACATTAAGAAGATGGAGAGTTTTATGATAAGTACTTATAACTTTTTTTCTCATTATTTCTGCGTACAATAGTATCGAAAATCGTAAAACACTTAAAAAATACCTGTAAAAGCATGAAAGTCATATTTTAAGTAGGTAATGACTTCTTCTATTTTTTTCTTCGGTTAAAAAATTTAGTTAAGATATCTTGATTTCTTACTCACCATTAAATTAGTTCCGATACTTTGCGGACTAGTGTCAAATCTATTAGTAGCCATGACTGAAACCGAAGTGTAATTGCATTTAACAATAGTTTATTGCTGCTAACAAACTGTGCAATAAATAGTTTGGCAAATAGTTTCTACCGAGAATTTTTTTGTATTTCAATATAAGCGAACCGTTAGGTACGTAATATGTTTTATTGACCTCTATAGCCTTAGAGCATTAAACCAACTCTATAGCCATAATCTGCAAAACTAGTTCCAAACAAAAATCAACCGAGTTCAAGTAGTCTCTTGAGAAAATCATATATGTATATAATATATCATAGACCCGAAACAAAATTGGAAGTGGAAAAATAAATACGAAGTTGGACATTGATTCCTATCTAAACTCTCACGGGATACAAATACAAGTCAAAACATATAAGAAAGTGGAACTCTAGCTTTAGATACTCGTACTTTTTCTGTGCGGTGTGAGTGTGTACGTAGATACATCTCGTATATTATGTATCAAGTAGCAGCTACTTACTTACGTACTAGTACTTGTCCTCGACTTCGTATGTGTGAAATTTGGAAGTTAAAATTTTACTGCAGGACCCGTGGGATTTATCCGGTATTAAAAGTAGCCCATTACATTGTAGCCGACAATATAACTGCATACCTTTTGTCCAGATCCGTTTAGCGGTTTTTGCGTGATTGAGTAGCAAACATGCATCCAAAATTGTACATTTACTATATTAGTTAATTATGAATAAGCTTTTAAGGTAAAAATATACATTTTTATTTGTTATGACACCTTTACATACCAATATTATTTTACAGCTGGTAACATTGCTAATTCATTATTCAGTATCAAGTCCTATGGTGTTGCAAAAACAGTTTGATCAGTATGTCAACGTACTAGATTGCGTGCAGAGCTCCTCGTTACACAGATTACATAAGTAGTTCTAGACAAAAAGGCAGAGTATCCCGATGTAGAAGTTGATTGGGGCGTATAAATAGAACGAGGCATCCAGCCGGCCGCGTGGACAATGGATTCCGTAGACAAAAGAGATGTGCAGGATATATTCATACTCGTGCCTTTATTTTAATATTTTACAATATTATTTGAAAAGAAGATTTTTTTATAAATGTTATAATATGAGGGTTAGGTTTACCGAACAGTACCCCTTTCAAATAATACAATCTGATGATGATAATTATTGAGTTGATGTATGTTAGGTACATACATTAAATTTCGTAGACATAAACACTGTTCAGAGTATAATGAATCTTCGCAGGCAAAGACTGGGAAGTCGATCTTATAATTTTTTATGGTGTTATAGCAGCCAGCGAGGAGATGGTCTCGGGATAGCACATAATATGCAGTATTTGATGGCACATCACTAGCAGACGGGACGCGTTCCATGTTCCATATGGATGAACGGCTAAAGGGCGTATAGCATTCGAAATGTTAAACCACTCGATGAATTCTCGTTGATGGCTGCAGTTTAATACATTTGATGTCTGTTTTAAAAAAACATGACTACACTAATGAGGGAAATGAAGTAAACATTATTATTATTAGAGGCAGCAAGATTAAGGAAGTTGCATGCAAATCACATATTATTATTTTGTCGAGTTGTCCAGTTTAAACTTTCTCTTGTTAATTTGTAGTGCCAAACATTATGCTTGTATTATTTTACTATGCGTAGTTTTAGTATGCACAACTATAATTTGTAAGTATAGATAAACTACAAATTAATAAAACTAAGTAATTCAATGAAGTTGTGGTTTGAATTGTCCATGAATCTACAGTCAGCTCTAGTTTGAAACGGAATAAAATTATTATTTTGCAGCTTCTGCGATACTAAATTAATCAATTGATGCTTTTTATTATACCAATTGTACGAGACAACAAATTAACGATTAAAAGGAACTTTCCAATTTCGTTAAAAATCAATTAAAATCGACATCGTATCTCGTGTCTAACAAGTCTTGAAGTTAATCGATTTTGAATGATAGGGGGGGTTCATCTAAGTATCAATCAGCTGATGTTAGGATTGTCACTTCAGATTTAAAAACAGTTTATTCAATTTGTTTCTGAATTTCTTTCCCGAATCTGACCTGATAGTAACCTGTACGCAAGAAAGATAAATAAGATCATAAATTTTAATTTTGTAAATTTCTGTACTCGTTGTTGAGTTTACTATTGTGTTTACTTAAAATAAATTACATGATTTCTGTCAGACTCATATTTTGTTGTGTTTTTAACAAAACAAAACTACAATTTGTAACAAAAGTAGTCATTTAAACTTAATTCCATGTAAAATACCAAGAGGTGAAGTGGCTATTCCGTGGAAAAGCGGATAGGATCTCAATCTGTGAAAAGCGTGGAGTGGTGACGCGAGAAGATAGGTACCTATATCCTATAGGCTTGCTGCATGTGATATCAACGGCAGAGATACTTAGGGCTATCAATCAATTTCATTATATCACACAAAAGCGTAATAACATTATTAACGCAGATAGAATATATTATGTTGACTACTAGTTCAAATAAACATCTTACCAATTAGATGATAAAGCACATGTAACACAAATTAGTTGCCTTCGGTATATATCCTTGTTTTTGTTACACACTCCTTAAGAGTTATCAGCAAAAAATATTTTAAGATAAAAAGTAAGGGCCTATACCTAATCATGCCACTGCAAGGCAAGGCCATTTAGGTTACCATAGAAAAGATGGGTAAAACGATAAGTAATTGAAAAGTGAATCAGTGGCCAAAAATGATGAATGTCAACCAAATGGTCATATTATGCGTATTATTGTTTTAAGTATTGGACTGTTCCTTGTTATTTTATGTGTCAGCCCTGCCAGCTCAGCGTCTTATCTTAAAACCCGAAGCCACAGCAACGACGCCATTACGTGCTGGAAGCTAGCTGACGACCGGTCGCGCGTGACACAGCCATACTAATGTGCTTATTGCAAGCTCTTTTACTCGTACAACTAACTTTATGAGGATTAATGCTGCATTGAAATCATAATGATTTACCTACTCGCAGACTAAATTTATTTCATAAATCACACGACAGACAGACACGGATATCATCAATCTTATGAACCAACTACTTACTTTACTACTAATAGTCGTATAACAATACATTTTTTATATAAAACCAATTAAGAGAAATTAAAGTAATCTTTCCAAATGAAAAGCAGCTATTAGGTAGTCCCCTATAAATGTTGAACCTGTGTGGTATCATCAAACAGGTTAAAATAGGATCACACGAGTTCCATTCCAACAACCTTGAACTAAAAGTTTTATGACTTGTTTACACAGAGTGATGAGTTCCGTTTGATGGGTATTAGACTCTAAAGTAAAGATAGTTAACGTTTAGGTATTACAGTCAATCTGGCGATTATCTTTTACATAAACACTGAGAGCAATCCGTGATTGAACGTCACCAAACATAAGACCCGAAACAAAACAATTTGTTATTCCTAACTATTAGTTTAGGCTTCGCAATCCAATTTACGGGAAAGCTAGATCATATGCACGGCATCTAAAATCCACGATGCGTTACTAATAAACATTGCTTAAAACAAAGTTGTCTCCTGAATTTGTCTTCAAGTTACCGCGTCAATGAAATAAATCAGGAGGATTTACGATGTAATAGCAAAGATGCAACTTAGGCTAAGCCTCGGAGGCTTGACATATCTCAACGTGATTAAGAATAACGAGTTAATACAAACCTCCACATTCTTGGAACCGTGGTGTCGCATTGATGTTTAGCAAAGTCGGTAATACAAGTTTCTTACTTTACAAAATCAACAATTGCATTATTCTACGTTTTTACTTTACAAGTAACCTAATTAAAAATGTAGACTTAGATGAAATTATACGTCTTTAACCAACACAATAAGAATCATAATTTATAAACACATTGTTCAAAGAAACTACATGCGTAATTAATATTGTTGTATATACTTTTTAATTAACAATGGATAGTTAAATCAAAAGTAATAAATACATCAGGTATTTACAATGCCGAGGGAGAGGTTTAAGTACTTATTATTCTCAAATACACCAGAGTCATTTAAATTAGATTAATGTGTGAGTATGGCATTATGTGACACTTGAAAATACTAATAGTTTCTGAGTAAAGAGAAGAAAAGATAAAAGATCTGATATTATTATATTCAATTTTCACTTTCACGTTTACAATATTAAGTAAAGAAAATGTACGTAATTCTTAAAAAATTGTTAAATACAGACCTATACCAAAACTTCAAATTACAATTACAACAACGTTTTTGTCTTTATTGAAAGTAATCAAAATATTTGATTTCTTTTATTCAGTTTTCCTATTACAATTATATGACTATGCTTAAAGATAGATCAGACAAAATAGTTTATTTTTTAAAACATCATTTTGATTAATCATATTTTATACATACAACTCTCCTCCGTGGCGGAGTGGCGTACACACCGATTTTCAAGGTGTCGCCTGCTCCGAGGTCCCGGGTTCGATTCCCGGACGGGTCAATGTAGAAAAAAAAAGTGTTTTTCTACATTTTCGCGGGTCTGGGTGTGTGTGGTACCTTCGTTGTTTCTGGTTGCCAAAATACGAATGCTTTAAATAGTTATTCAAATTGGGATCAGAACAATGTATGTGATGTTGTTGTCCGCATTTCGGATTCTATGAAAATCATCCAGCCATAAATTGATATTTGACGTAGCGCATCCTCATTTGAGTGGAACGAAAAACAATGTCAGTGCCTGTACCTTTGCGTACTAGTATACCTACTGTTTAAGTACATGTAGATCTATGAGTAAATATCTACGACTCACGCAATGCGATAGGAATTCCTGTTTGTTTGGACGGGATTAAACATAACACACGCTATCTGTGCCATATATTTTTATCCCGGAACCAATACAATAGTCGGCTACTGAAACATTCAATTTGCCTTTTGATTTCAAATTCCACAACAAAACCAAACAGAAAGCTAATTTTGGAAAGTATTAAGGACTTGTCTATGTGATTAGAAACAACTGATTTTTCTTAGCAATTTGTCCCGTTCCTGATACGCTGACCATCATCATGACCAGAATCTAGGATAATTCAGCAAATCTGGATCATAATGTGAAAAATGAAAACTTCTTTAACTTATGTAAAGGATAATGTATTTCCCAACTAATATACATGAAGTAACTAAAGACATTCGTGTTTAAAAATAAGAATTAACTATAGTGTCGAAGATAGAACATTGTTAATTTTAAGAACTCATGCACCGGGATCTTGTACGCAAAGGCGTAGGCGGACCGGACTATTGAACTTTATTCGTTGTACTGCAAATTAAAGGAATTGGCGCCAATAAATTATTTATTATAACACGTGAAAGCTAATATATTGTACGCGAATTGTATATTTATCATTGTTTTGTTTTAGACTGTCTAGGAAGACCTTAAATTTACAACCAACTTAAAGGTCAAGCTTCAATGTTTCCTGATCTGATACCAGTGATTTGTGTAAGGAATCTTGAGTCCTTTACATTACGTATAAGGTAATAGAAATGTGTTATGTAATATAAATATAATGTGTCTTTATAAGCTTTTTATATTTGTTATCTACCTTAACCTAATTACGGTTTTAAAATTTAGTACCCCTTCCTTTAAAGTTAGTACTGTTGTCGTACGGTTTATCACGATTTTGTGGTTGTAAATAGCTGAATGCTATGATCAGAATGCCAACAAAATGTATTAATATAAACATCATCGATTGCTGCGACTGACCCGGCCCACTAACACCACAGTTAAAAACATAATGGACTGATGTCGCAAACGTGATATCAACGCTCCCGTTTCGATGAAGTTTCACTTGAAATATTCAGATGACGAGAGTTGATCTGCGCAAGTGTCCCACGCATTGCAGTTTTTGTATGTCAAATAATAATAATTTACATCGGATTGTTATATTATGCTAGCACCTATTGAAAACATATATTAAGCACGTTCTGATTGTGAGGTATGATACAACCTTTAAAATAAGAGCTATACCAATGGCGACAGACTTATTCATTAGACTATTTTTTTTACCTCAACATTTACTAATTAAGGGGCTTGTAATTCATCATCATCACCATTATCTCAGTCAAACGTTTATCTTAGTTCTCCTAATAATATTAAAGAACTTTTGTTTAGTCAACTTTTAAGTGAAGACACAGTTTGCATTGTATTGTAATAAAGAAAACCTAACAATATTAATATTACAATGAGAAACTATCCAGTTCCCCAGCAACCACTTTGAAAAAAATTAAGGAAAAAATAGGCTCCGATTATCTATTAGTAACTTATTACTGGATTACTGATATTTATCACATAATAAAGTAAGTGCTAGTTTCTTAGTAAAACTTAACACTTCAATATGACAAATACGTAAGAATCTTTCTAATTCTTTTAAGTAAAGTAACAGCCTATAGCTATCCCACTGCAGGGAAAAGGCCTCCTACATTGTATTCAAGTTACCACAGCAATGATGGGTACTGGCATAATCACCACGCTTGCCAAATGCGGGTTGGTGATCACGAACCCTAGCAATGTTCGAAAAATCAAAACTTTGTTGCCCGACCCGGGAATCGAACCTGGGACCCCGTGATCTTGGTCCGCTATTTAAACCATTGGACCAACGAGGCGTCTCATTCAACTCTTTTAAAGGCAGAAAAAAAAATATCTCAAACTTTTTCAATATTCAGAAGCTATTTAAGACCACCTCTTGAGAAAAAACTTGAGAATTGTGTAGCTCATATCCAATGTAACTATCTACTCAGTATCTTACACTACACCCAGAAGTAACATTACATACGAAAGGGTACTTAATTCTCGTATGGCTTCACCACACGTGTGGGTGCAAGCATTATACAGTACAAAATCGGCGGGAGCCAACCCTATAAAATTTCTGGCTGAGATGCCCAGCAAACAGCAATGTTATGAATATTTTAGTCCTGGCTATATTTTATGGGCAAATCCCTTTTTATTAGCAGTTCTAGTTCTATTAAGATTTGGCTGATTTTTATACATTAAAAACCCGTTTTAAATAGATCTATAGAAATATTTACACTAATTCCAATTTAATATAGATTTTGTATTAGTTATTATCTTGATTTGAAAACAAGATTATGTAACCTGGTGAGACGAAAGTGAGACACGGTTTTTAAACCTACGAAAAACATCTGCAAGTAAGGAAACCCTTAGCAATGAGACATGACGAAGAAAATCTTTATAAATATATTATTGTTTAATAAATAAAATTGGCTATTACATTTGATGTAGGCGTAGTCAAACACTATTAACAACAACAATAACAACGAGATTAAAGTCAATCGCTTACTGTAAAAGAGTCGGTAAAAATCATTCTTCACTAACTCAATACTCATTTTTTTTATTGCTTCCTAAAAACAGTTGTATTTTATGGGACCTAGTAGAATGTAGAGAATGGCAATAGGAACTAGGACTAATAATTTTTTTCCAGAACAAATTGATCTAGATAAAAGTGAAGAGAACTTCATATCAATTACACTAACTACCAAATGAAAATATCGTACTTGTATTACCAATAAGTTGTGTTACCCAGACATATTATAATAGAAGGGAAATATGAGTTGTTTTCTGGGCTGTTTTCAATTTTTATATTTGTTCATACCTACTTAATGCACACACGCATCAGGTATGACGAGATATGATCGGTATATAAATGTCCTGTTTATCGCGAAGATAACAAATACACGGAGTATCTCCGTTTAATTGAAAATCTTTATGTAATTATTGTATGGTGTAATCATTATGCTTATCTCGTAGCCATCAAGTTATCTTTCCAATACGCATGGTGGGATTGGTGAGCACGTTTCCCTTTGATTTAAATCGTCACCACTGAGATTTTGAATAACATTTCAACAACAACATTATTTAATAAAGGTAAGGTTTAACTTTAAAACGTAAATCGAATAACATGAATACTTTTACCGTGTCGTGTGTGCGTGTGAGATTGTAATTTGAATTTGCAAGTTTCTCTACCGAGTAGGTGTTAAAATCTTAAAATCCCGATCCACTCATGTAAGGCGAGGCTTCGACAACTAAGAATATAACGATATCATTAAACAAGTAAATGAAAAAAAAACACGAAACAAACGAGGCACTAAAGTTTTGAGTCGCGGCTTGTTAATCATCATTGATCGTTAGTTAAGTAATCGACTGCAATAACAATGATTGACAGTGGTCTTAAATAGATTTACTATTATACTCGATTCTTTGTAAAATTTGTGTGAAATAAATATGTTTTACTGTCTTATTATGTTATTACTTACTTTGTGTTTTTAGCTCATTCCTGTTTTGTCTATATGTATATACCTATACATACAAAAAAATATTGACGAAGGTATGTATACGCATCACATCAGAATGGCTGCTATGATTTGGATAATTATTTTTTTTATTTTATGTATGGTCAGAAGAAAGTTGGTATGGAAAACAATGTTTGATAATGGTATGCAAAAAACGTTTCAGAAATATCCATATGAAAAGTGTACGGGGTAAACGTGGTAATAGACAGGACATTTGCTTGCATTATATTCTTTGGTGAACCCGGGCAAAACCGGGAGGGACCGCTTATTTTTATATAAACTTTGAGCCCGTTAGAACGAATACGTACATATCGTAGGTTGGTAAATAGGTTTCTTAACTTATTTGTGCATCAATACAGCGCCCACAGTTCTATGAATACAATATCATGTAGGCAGATAAAATGGCACTAGTTTTATGTAACGCACATTTCGAAATGATAAAGACAAATTGCGATAATTATACAAAGTCATAAAAAATTATAACTGAGATAAAATTGAGCTAAGCCTCAATTAGCACTTCCTTTCGAACATGTCATGAGGTGGATTATTGCAGCTACTTTATGGTAAGTGTTTAATATTTAAGAAAAAACACATCAACATGAAAACAACTGTTTTCTTCTATAAGCGGGTAGCGACTTCGAATACATTCCCATGGACTACTTGGAATAAACCTACTAAGTAAATGGTATTACAAGAAGAATTCTGTGGCTTGAAATTGATATTAGCATATTGTTAATTTTTATTTCTTTACTAAACTTAAACTCAGGGACTATAAGACTAGCTGTCCGTTCTCTGACGATGTTTACCCTTTAAACACTTTTATGTAGATATTTCTAAAACAGATGTTTTTGTATATTATTAATTACATACAATTACCAAACATTGTATACAAACCTCTTCCTGACCATAACAAACATTACAAAAAAATAATTATCCAAATCGTTGCAGCCATTCTGAAGTATTTCGACAGTTGATTTTTAATTATATGTATAGATAAATGTATTCAATATAAGGACTGAACACAATTAACATTCCTATAGTATTTAATTGCATTTTTGGTTTGTACGTAGGTACATAATATTACCATGTATTTTACTACTGAACGTAAGGATTTATTTATACCACTTGCCTGTGGTTAGCTCGCTCTCTGGCGTTTGGGGGTTAATTAAGATCTCATAAAACATTATTATTTCAACCTTGTTGAACTTATTCTATTTCTTCTTGAATCACACATATACCTAGTCAACTGTTAAATATTATAGCACATACCAACTAAAACGGCTAACGACTATGAACATGTATTTTCGTTCTATCACGAACTTACCTGAAAAAGAGCAAAAATATTTAAATAACTTAAAAAAAATTTTTTTTTAACACATTTGATCTCGACTATAATGCAACACCATAATGGTATAATCGTAACAAGAAGCTGCGCATCAAACCGCCTATTATGTCAGAAATGTGAATCTAAGTTGATAGTTATAAATATGAACGAAGCCTAGATTATAATATTCTAAGAAAAAATCTAATCTAATACTGAAATACTTCCAATGTTAAGTGTAGTAACATACCTATAGGCTATCTTAAGTGGTCCCACAAGTCAGTATGCTAATACTTAAACTATTATGGTATAATAACTCATTGAATAGAAAGCGTGCGTTGCATAATCGATAGAAATGTCAAACGTGTTAATCCGAATGCATTTGGCATTGATAATGTCCGAACATTGGTATACGATCGCCCGCGCATTTCATTATATCACAAGTGATAGTGTTGCGCAACTAATTATGTCTTTTTGGGTATCAATTACACAATCATAGAAGATATTTTGATTATAAATTAGTTAAAACGGTAGTTATGGACATGTAATAAAGTATGTTGAACACAGGTGGGTAGTAAGTATTGCGTGACTGCTGGTGTGTGAACTCAATTATGATTTAATTGAAAATACGTCCTGTCGTTTTTATGTGTTTTTATTACTGTTGAATACTAATTGACTTTAAGTTATCCTTACTAATCATATAAAATGCAAAAGAAACTCTGTCTGACTGTCACGCTCACACGCCTTGAACCGATTTTTATGAAATTGGCACAAAGTTAAATTACCTGTGAGCCTGTCACAGGTAATTTTGTATCCTATTGCTGGGAACAGGTTTCTACCAAAGCGATCTACGTGTATATCATGCTGCTCAGAGCTATGAGCAAAAGTTTGTGAACAATTTTAAAAATATTATGAAGCTGAAGAGTTTGTTTGTTTGTTTGAACGCGCTAATCTCAGGAAGTACTGGTTCGAATTGAAAAATTCATTTTGTGTTGAATAGTCCATTTATCAAGGAAGGCTTTAGGCTATATAACACCACAATGCGACCAATAGGAGCGGAGCATGAGTGAAAAATGTTGCTAAAACGGGAAAAATTATATCATTTGACGCGGACGAATTCGCGGGCAACAGCTAGTTTTAAATATTTTAAAGAGTTCGTAGCCGAAGAGGTCCCATTGCTTGGTACTACTTTCTTGCGCTTACTAGTTTGTCTGCCCTACACATGGGTCGGGTAGTAGGTACGTATCTACAATTATGCGTTTATGTAAGGTATTTTTTGCTTGGTTAAATAAACATCACAAATTTGACCCGTACTTGTCTATTACACAATTATACTATATATAAACCCGTGTTAACAAATCTTGCCGCTAACATACTACTATAACGCCACATTTACAAAACGATCCTTCAACAAAATACTAAAACTTACCTCAAGTTTAAAGTAAGGAAACTTCGTTAAGTCTACTATCCCGTAATGGTGGCCCAGCACTCAATGGCCGTAATTAACCTACGACCTCTGAAAGACGACTGAAATGGAAACCGCCTTACATGTCCTTCTCGGGAACTACTCTGCTGAAGGACACTCTCCTTTATGTTCCACTTGCTCACCTCGGGAACACATTATGCGAGCACACCAACTCGGCACCAAAACTCAAAGCCATAAAGGTAAAATTGCTCTGAGGGGGCCCGTGACGCAAGCTCAACCAGTGCGAGTACCGCCGCACTGAAGCATGAACCATGAAAAGACCGACTAAAGAAGTACCGAGTACTAATTAATGCAAATGTGAATTATACAATCTATCTGCCCGCAGGTTGCAGCTTATCTTATTCTAAGCTGAGTAGGAAACTACGTAATTCGGAATTACGAATAGTTTAAAAAGTTATTCTTTTGTTAACTAAGGTCGTAACATTAATGTATTCTGATTCCCAGCTCATTATCACATGTTTTTGATTGCATTATTTATTTCAGTTTTACTTTAGCATTCTTAAATATTTCTTGCTTTTTCATGTTGCAGAATATTACAACAGAACACCACTTGTCATATTGCGCCCGATATTAGTATTAATTTATTAAATGTTTGAGATATGCCTATCCCGGTTATGTTGCAAAGTAACCGTTGTTATTTTGAATAAGTTGACGAGAATTAGACTAGGCAACTAGTCTCTTACAGGACTTTCACTGAGGATAGGTTATTTTTACACAATAACAGGCCGATAATCATACAAGTCTTAAAGTTCGGATAATAATTACGATAAACATTATTGATAAGGTAAAACTATTTTTTTTTACGCTTATAGTTTATTTTATACAGAAAATAAAACAAGGTTAAAGTAATACTGCTGCTATACATACCAGGCAAGATAGACCTGAAAGAGACTTTCACCAGATTTTATCTAACAAGCTTCATTTGCCGACTGGTTGAGAATAAGTTTTATTTCATTGCTTTGTTGGTTATACGAAGTGCATTAGCAATTAAAGGGTCCAATGCGGGTGGCGTAATGAATGGGGCGTATTGATGCGCACGCGTCATCCCGCATATAATGACAAATACATTATACAACGTTTATGTCGGAACCAGATGTTTGTATAAATCATGCGGCAGACATAACACACAACTTAAACTGATACTTGAACAAAAATACGTGGAAACTACATCATTCACAATTTAGCGTGTTATTTTTTTTGTTTTCAGTGGGCTATTCATACCTATTTCATTTCATAGTCAATAACTCCTTCCAAGCATGGAGTACTAAATACGCTATCCATGACCTAGTTTGCCAAAGCGAGCTATAATCTACGTCGTATCATTAATTATACTTAATACTTGTCCGAGATGGATTTTTACATGTAGTAACGGCGAAGCACTAGCGCAGAGCCACAATTTTTTCAAAGCTAAAAAAAAAAAAAGAGAAACAGAACGTGTTCTATGGCAACCTATCAAATGTCATTACGGTTTTTGTGCGAGCGCGGTCACATCGTCGTTTTATAAAAGATGGGTAAAATATCTATTACTCTTAAGAAATATACCATAAAAGTTTATAATCAGGCTTTAGAATTAAGGTAGTCAAGGTGCAAAGTGTTTACTTAGGTCGAATTGTGATTTTTGGGAAAATGACAAGAAGAAGCCTAATCAAGTTCAAGGCTTATTATGCAAATAGAAGGGATTTATAACATTAATCACAGGTATGATTCAATTTATTCTTACTTTCACATATAGAGCAATGTTGTAGTTAGGATGGTTTCGAGTTGACTCTTTAGAAAAAATTCATAACCTATAATATCACCTTCCACCATTTTTTCTGTTTTCATTTCGTTGTACCTTTGACGTTAGGATATTCCCAGACACAATTAAATATCAATTGTTATCGCAACAATCGGTTGTCGCTTGGGGCTAAAAGCGTTACAACGAAAGCAATGATATATCTATGCATTCTGCAGATTCAATATTTATTCTTAGTGCATAAACCTTCGGTTAGGTTACGGTAAAAACAAGATTGCTTTTCGTAATTTCTTTTCGGAGAGCACGTTTATCATTTCGTAACCGTTTTACTCACTTGTTTAAAAATCTCACCATTAAAATCCAAGTGTTTGAAGAAAATTAAATTCAAGAAAGAAGATCAAGAAAGGAAAAGAAACGAGGAAACAAGAGGAAGATTCGAAAAATGGAAGCTAATAAAGGAAACTTCAAGATTCTCAGAGCAATATGAGGAAACATCTTTGACCACACCCTCTTAAATGTGTTATCATAGAAGATGACACATACACCAATAGGTGAGGCTAACATATTTCAACAAATATGACTTTTCCCTATAACAACTTTAAACGTCTGGGTAGTTTCATGTATGATGAACAGAACCACAAGCTCTAATTTTGTGCGAGATATTCTGAATAATCACAAACAATGGCTAGACATGCTAAATGTGAGAGTTTTTCTATTAGGCAAGTGCTATCACTCGAAGATAGACATGCTTACATTAAGGGCAAGAGCTAGTATGCTGGAACTAGATGCCTTCATATTATATGAGCATGAGAGCTACCACATTTTTGTAGACAATTTGCTTCTTTGTACAGAACAATGAAAATTGTTCCTTTTAGATGACAATCATCTTACAGAAGAGCTTCTGCTGGCTCGGGAAAAAGAGGGTGTAGGAAAAGCAGAAATGGGAAAGCCTATCAGGCCGGATTCTTTCCCTATACGGGGCGAATATAACGAGAGAAGGCCTATGAGACATGCTTACATTAAGGGCGCAGGCTAGTACGATGGGACTAGAACGCCTTCATGTTATCAGTACATAAACTTGTAAAATCATGTCTCAGGCGGGACTTGAACCCGCATCTCCTAGCATGCGGGGCGGGCGCTGTATCGTTAAGCCACCGAGACACTGCGACTCAGTGCAAAATTTTTCTAACATAATCTTAACGCTGTAAGCCAGTTGCTTACCCTTATAGTACATGGGCTTATGCCAGTTCTTCACATAGTGGTACCACATTGCGGGTAGGCAATTTGCTTCCTTGTACTGAACAATAATAATTGTTCCTTTGAGATGACAACCCTCTTACAAAAAAGTTTATTTTTTGGCTCTGAGAAAAGAAAAAATTGGATAGACTATCAGACCAGAAGTTTCCCTACACGGGCGAAAATTATGACATAAGGTCTTTGTAAAGAAGTACGCTCCAATATCTAGGAAAATAGAAACTCCTTCCTTTTTACAGCTTTAAATATTTTATTTATAAATGGCTTGAGATTACAAAGGATGATGAATCATGGGGAATATGAAATCCTTTTCAGCACCATTCCACCCTCCGATTTCCTAGAACCACAGCAATTGCCTTTCATAGAGAAAAATATAATTGCCTATGAGATAAAGTAACTTAAAATTCAGGGAGCATAATCTGTGTGCCCATACTGTATGTACAGAATAATTTCTCAACAACTTTGCTGTATTCTTGGTTGCAAAACCCAATGGTACTTACAGTTTCATTTCGAACTTGAAAAAACTTTTTATAAATAATTATAGGTACAGAGATTTTGATTTTGAGAATATTATAACTGCTTACAAAACTTATGTCTGTTATATGGCATCAAAAGATTTGAAAGAAACTTATTACTGAACCGGGATTTCCAATGTAATGTTAAATATAATATATTTATAGATAACATCGTATTTACCTTCTCAACGATTTGAAGGAAACAAACAATTGCAAAGACAACATTATTGTTGCATGCAAACTCTTACATATCTTAAGTTATGAACTTTGAGAAAAGTGCATTGTTCCCAATTAAAATTGCAAATACCTAGGAGTTATTTTAAAATTCCACAGACTGATTTGAAATTTATTTATTTAAACCTTCAGTCGAGAAGTTAACTTAAATCTAAAAATACAGAGTGTTCAAAAGTAACCTTTGTGTCTGAACTGGAGTACCCTGTATTTTTTTTTTGGACTTATAGTCTAAAAAGTTATACAAAAACATAAGAGCAAGACTATTCTTAAAAAGTAAATACAGTTGGATAAGAAGGAATTTGAAAAAACAACGCCCCGTTGGTCTAGTGGTTGAGGTACGGGGCCAAGATCTCGGGGTCCCAGGTTAGAATCCGGGGTCGGGCAACAAAAAATTTTGAATTTTCAAACATTTCTCGGCTTTTGATCACCAACCCACATTTGGCAAGAGTGGTGATTATGCCAGTACACCCATTATTGCTGTGGGAACTTGAATTCAATGATGGAGGCCTTTTTTCCCTGCAGTGGGATGATTATAGGCTGTTACTTTAAGAAAAAATTTAATCCAGAGAAATTGTTTGGTACCTACACTTAAGACAATTTATCCAGCTGTTGTATAGATGACTATATACAAAAGTAATGGAAAAACACAGACTTAAAGAATTACTAAAATCACATGAAAACTGGATTAAGTTATGCCTAGCATTAAGGAAATAAAGATATAATTAATTTGGGGAAAAACAATATGAAAATTAGCAATTCAAAAATTATATATTAAGTAAACAACTTAACCGTTTCATGGAAATACACACCAAGGCTTCAACCCCAGGACCTGGGGTGCTGTATGTGGGCCATAATAAGGCTTCGGGGTCTTGGTCCCGTGCAGAACAAACACATCATATTAATCATATTAACCATTGTAAATCTTAATTGTGTAATAAATTCGTATTATTATTATTCTTATTTAGAATTAAAAACTGCACTGTTGGACCTACAATGTTTTACTTTAACTAGGAAATTTTAATGAGTATTGATAACACAACCGCAATAGCTTATTTTAATAAAATAGATACACAGGTACACAGTCTCCTCACCTTGTAATTAAGTTATTTTAGTATTCTCACGAGCCCTATTTGAGAAAGCGGATGCGGGTGTGTTATTGGGCCGATATAAAAAATCTTAGGCCAGAATCCGTTTTAGTATCACTAAAAACATGTGACAATAATGTGAAAGTATATACTGAAGAAAATTTCTAGGGAAAAAGGAATCAAGAAAAGTTAAATAAGACTCAAAAATATTAGTTTTCCTCTATTGGCCATTACAACCATGGTTTCCCCTAGTCAAAAAGCCATCGACACTTATTAGTATTTTTATTAAAATAATTTATTTTTATTTATTTAAGCTTTATTGCACAAACGAACAGTTATTGTACAAAAGGTGGACTTAATGCCACGAGGCATTCTCTGCCATCGGGCTAAACAGAAATGCTATGCAAATATATTTGAGCTTAATAGAACATTATTTTAATTTCAAAGATTACTATCACTTATACCAGCAGCTTACCCTGGCTGTAGGGCTGTTGACAGACAAGAATTTATAAGGTGGTGCCCTTCAAAACTTAGCACTTGTCATAATGGTCAATTCTCTTTCTAAAATGCCCTAAATATTGTCATAGTTTTTTCCCTGTACACAATTATGGTAGTCTGGTAAACATCATTCTTTTGCGATAAGACCCCCAAAATTGTACATCTTAATATTATAAAATAGTATGTTATTCCTTTATTTGGTGTGCAATAAAGAGTATTCCATTTGGGTATCTAAAGGCGATATGACTCACTCTTAAAATTATGGTGACTATTTTGCAGAAAAGCACAATATTGATACTCATGCAGGAGGTTCCCATTCCTCTCATTGTTAGTTTTTTAAACACAGATCTATGAGAATGATCAGCTCTGTCTCTACTGATTGGTCCTACAGTTAGATCAGATGACAGAATGTGTCACTAAAAGAGTTAATTGAAAAACGGGACGCATTACTTGGCTCTGTGGGCGTTTGCAAAACGTTCTTGATGTTCAAAATATTACACATACTTCAAGAAAAGAAAATCCTCAGTCTTCTTTTCAATTAGAAACCTTTGTTCAGTAATAATAAATTAATATTGTGTCTACAATAAAATCGTATATAGAGAAGACCAACTTGTCAAGGAAAAAATGATAACCTTTTGATTTTAACCATCAAAAATCCAGTCATAAGTTGGTGGATTAAGTAGATTTTGAGAAAAGCTGGTATTAATGATACATATATTCTTGGATTATACCACAAGACATACAACATCTGCTGTGCAGCAGAGGTCACGTGTTAGAAATGATTTTATTATAAAAGACACTGCAGGTTGATCTCAACATTCTTCTATATTCTAGGCCAATATTTCAAATTGTAGCAGAATTCAATAATACAGTGTGTAATAGTATTTTTCAGAGTGAAAAAATTAAATGTTTTTACTTACTATTAATCTCTCTCAAATTGTTTATCGTATAAATTACAAAGTTTTAAGGTTTATTATTATACTTAATTACATATTTTTTTTCATTCTTTAAAAATTGTACTAATGATTCACAACCCATCTTCAAACATCTACATGTAAAAATCCATCTCGGACAAGTATTAAGTATAATTATAAGATTAAACGAACTTACCTTAAGTGAAGTTCAATCTTAATTATACGAAGATACTTGTCCGAGATGGCAGTCCCAAAAACCCACCCACTAATACTAAATTCTATAGTATTATCCCATTAGTTGGGTTGTTCTCATTGCTTTAAACGTAATGACATTTGATAGGTTGCCATAGAACACGTTCTGTTTCTCTTTTTTTTTTTTTAGCTTTGAAAAAATTGTGGCTCTGCGCTAGTGCTTCGCCGTTACTACATGTAAAAATCCATCTCGGACAAGTATCTTCGTATAATTAAGATTGAACTTCACTTAAGGTAAGTTCGTTTAATCTTATAATTATACTTGTAACATGAAAACTTCAGATGCTGTCGTAAACTTGTAAACAAGGGGAAGTGATAAGTAGTTTTATTAAGCAATATGTGACTAGGTAAAGATTCTGAAGTGTTCTCTGTCGCGCTCATGCCGATAGCAAGATTCATTACAATGAGGTATCCTTTCATTGTCTCGTATCTATCTGAAAAGGTACTGTGTCCCTATACCTATCAAGTCGGTACAATACTGGCACTGCTAATGATCGACAGAACGACCATTGTTCGACCCACACCGAGGCAGTTTTTGACAATGAAACCACACTCAGACTATTGAGCAACGGTCGGCGTGCGAAGTAGGTACACCACAATTTATGTCGTAACTTCGGGCGGTCCTTGCACTGAGTAATTTATTTGTCGTTACGACAAATTAAATTCTGAATCAAAACAAACAGAAAGCAATTTATGAACTGTTTTACGATCAATGGTGCGAAACGCAAAGAGGGTCGGACGTGTATTGGCATAACTTCGAGTCTATGCCCTCGCCTAAAATTGACGAAGGACGCAAAATTGGGCACACAAAAAGTATGACTTTCGCCAATGTCACAGTTTAACGTGATAGCAGAGAAGCGCTTTCGACTGTGGGTGTCAGCGCCCGCCCATTGTGTTCAGCGAAAGCCGAATAAAAACAAAAGGAATTACATGCGGAACTGACTGCCGAATAGATTACGCGCAGTCGTATGTGGACAACTTTGCTTGGTAACATAAACCTTTGCTACATTGTCTTAAAGTGTAATATGGAAAAGATTTAATTTTATACATATATATGATATAACAGCAGTAGCCAGTTAAAATAAGTAAGGCAGATAAAACTGCTAATTGCAAAGGTGGAAACCACTCATAAAATACATATTTTTGAGAAAAGCTGACTTATATTTATTTAGCTCATTTATATTTGTTTCGCTAGTCGCAGAACGCTGAGCGAAAACCGGAATCTCAGTATTTATAGCCGTAATAGTCGTAAACAAAGTTTTTGCACGATATTCCGAGCTATTTACTTATTTTTCTAAAAACTGGTAACGGTTTTTACTTTACTCCAGGATATTTTCGGTCTGACTCTAAAAATAGCCGTTCTTATTACAATAAAAAATTACGAAGTCAAAGTATGGTAATTCTGTTGTAAATTGTTTTAATTATGTAAAAGTGATAGGCTATTGTTTAACCTTTCCGTCCCTACCACAGTTAACAATAATAGATTCAACTGTGTTTGTTGGTACCACCAGCTGTGTTCATAAATATATTATAAGCGCATTTAAATATGTTAAAAACCAGTTTTTTCGTCTGGTCGATGTGAACTGTTTATTAAAAAATATGTAGGTATATTTAGAAGAAACCGCTTTCCCTGTCTAAATTGAGGGCATGGCTAGGCACAGTTACATCAGTTAATAGTATTTGCGGTTTTTTGTTTACATAAATAAAATCACGTTGTTTGCAACCTAAAAATAATTTAAAACATGGAAAAAATGATTCTTATGTATATTATAAACACTGATTACTATGAACGTGAATTTTATAATATGCGATTTTATTATACTAGGTATGTTAGAAGCGTACACATATCAGATTATATAAAGTAGATAGGTATCTTTGGAATAGGATAACCTACTTTTATTTATATTTAGATATATATTTTTCAAAAATTTTATGAATAATAGAGCTAGAATTTAATAATGGCCATCCTTGATTGTATCTTCACTGTCAAACTTTATCATATTGTAACGCTGTATGAATTCTTAATAAATAAATAAATAAATTTGACGACCATTTGGATCGGCGGTAGTAAACGTTACTTCTGAGCCATGGGTCGCTGGTTCAATCCCCGCACAGTACCTACAAATATTTGTGTGCATGAACATGTCTGTTTGTACTGGTCTGGGTGTTTTCTATACATATATTATAAGTATGTATTTACAGAAAAAAAGTATATAAGTAAGTTTATCGGTTGTCTAGTACCCCATACGACAGGGTACTTAATAGTAGCTTAATTTGGGACTAGATGGCTGTGTGGCCCAGTGAGGCATGTCCTAAAGAAAAAAAAATGACGTCATGCTTCTGTTTTCATATATGAAACAATAACGCAATTCAATGAACTTATCACTTCACCATAGGCATTTTACAATGTTGATATACTGCCGATTTTATAACATTAGTGCCACTAGAAAGTAGTGTAGATAACTTTTTATCTTCGCATCGCGTCGATAGTTCTGCGAAAGGTGGAACCACACAAGTTATCACCTGTCTCCCCTTATACTACTAATACGAGATGCCTAGTTTTCTCCATGTTATAGCTATTGAGAAAGGTACGAACCGCACCAAGCGTACAACTCTAGACTTTAGCAGGCACATTATAAGACCGAAGTTGAATTTTCACGCGTTTATTAGGACGACTGTATAGTAATTGCTAAACGTCAAACTTGGACTAATTGATGTTTACTTTTTATTAAACTGAATAAAATCTGATCGTGTGCGATCAATTATCGTGTAGCAACATTTCCTAAGAACTGTTTTTCTACTGAAAACAAATAAGTTACTTTTTTGTATGGTGCGATTGATATATAGTGTATCGAGATTACATTGAAAGTAACTTTGAATATCAAGTTCCGAAAGAAACAGATAGTGGCCTCCAATGACGATTGTTTCAGAAGCGATTTCCAATCGATATTGCAATTGACACCAAAAATGACCTTCCATGACAGAGAACTTCGTTGTCTAACGGTTATTAATACCGAGTCTCTCAACCTTGGCACTCGTTGATGCTCTAATAATACTGCCTGCATAGAGGCACGCAGCCAAGTAGTTTCAAGAATCATTTTACAATCGCCACTCAAAAATATTGAAAACAAACAAACGATGTATTTTGCCAGTGTGGTATATAAAACTGTTTACCTACCTATTGTGTTTTGACGTCAAACTATCCAAAAAATAAAATATTTTAGGGATGTCATATTTTGCACTAATAAATAAACCGTCACTAACATTCTCTTAAAAACTTAAATCTCTTTTTGGGCTCGATTCTCTTGAACCATTCGCGGAACCTTATTATAACTCTAATACTTATATCTTTTATGTTAAGTTATGACAGAATTATTATGTTATCATACTAATTGAGAAATACAATAAAACTAAAAATCTTTAAACAACATTCACCAAGTACTTAATATTTAAGCACAAAGTAAATGGTTATGTGGTTGTGCCAAAGAAACATGGGTTGAATGATGATTAGCATTCGCATACGATGTATGATCCTACAAAAAAGCTTATTGTTTACTTAATTATAGACTTAAAATATCCTTTTATGGACTTGCTTAGGTTCCTGGAAAGGGTGTAACGTCATGTGATAAATTCGATTTAAATAACTAGGTACTGCAACTAGATGTCAGCAAATAAAACTAACATTACAAACAAAAAGAAATCCCTTATAAACCCAAATATACGCATACAAAATAATAGGGGTTAAAGTATGAAATTGCCGATTATTTTCCCACTTTTTATTTTGTTTTTAGCTCTTAAGTATAGTCATATTATTGCGTAATTCTTTTTGTTTTGTATCAAAAACTAAGTAAAGTAACTTTTACCTAAAAAAAAATGCAATACTAGTGCCTATTACTTCAAAGGAAGTCGTTGAAAAGACCCCTTACAATGTGTCAGCTGACCTTCTTGCCTCAATTAAGTATATTTGTATTATATACTTTGATTTTCAGAAATTTAAATACTATAATGCGTAGCTTTATAACCATCTTAACTTTCACCTTTAATTGCATCGAAAACGGTTCAGGCGTTTTTAAAAAAACTAAAAAATTGTTAGTATGGAAAAATGACTTTTCTCGATTTCGTCCATACAAAACGGCAATTTCTTATTAGCAAGCTATTAAGCTGCAATGCAAAAAAAAAACAATGTTCCCAAAAGTTTGAAGCTGATCACGACAACGTTCATTATAGATTATTTGTGTTACACATCTATAAATTAATTATTACATAATAAAAAAAACAGTTTAATTTTACCACGGATAACTACTAGCGTATGGCTTTCTTGCAATAAATTAAGAGGGTAATTTTCATTCCAAATTTAAATAGAACATTGAAGTAATACCAACTAAAAAGAGTAGGTATTCTAAATTGGACGACTGCATTCTGCGTAGCACAATACAATTATGTAAGTACCCCACTGTTTACTTAATTTTATTATATTTTAAATCTTAAATAAACCCTTCCAACAGAACTTTTTAACTCCTAAACAATGAAGGTTGCATTGCTTTCATTGTAATAGCAATATGTGTAAAGTACAACGCAATCATGTAGTCACATCTGACGAGACCCTTCGTGGAAAGTTGGCATTACATAAACTTAAGTTATGGAAATCCGGATGATGTAAACGCGTATTATTTGAAAAAATACACTCTCCCTTTATCTTTATGGCTAAGAAAAGCTGCATCAGGCTTATAATTATGAACGTAATAATCGAAATACTTATATTCCTTGAATATATTCCCATATTTTGACTGTCTTAGGTGAGACTTCGTGTGGGTTTTGGTCTAAACTCTAAACTAAGGCAGTTATTTTTTTTTAAAGATAATTATAAGATTAAACGAACTTACCATAAGTGAAGTTCTATCTTAATTATACGAAGATACTTGTCCGAGATGGGTTTAACATGTAGTAACGGTGAGATACTAGCGCTGTCACAATTTTTTCAAAGCTAGAAAAAAAAAAAGAGAAACAGAATGTTTTCTATGGCAACACTATCAAATTTCATTACGTTTAAAGACAAGCATTATTAACAACCCAATTAATGGGATAATACTATACAATTTAGTATTAGTGGGTGGGTTTATTAAGGGACTGCCATCTCGGACAAGTATCTTCGTATAATTAAGATAGAACTTCACTTATGGTAAGTTCGTTTAATCTTATAATTATACTTAATACTTGTCCGAGATGGGTTTAACATGTAGATGTTTGAAGATGGGTTGTGAATCACTAATTAATACAATTTTTTAAAAATAAAAAAAAATATTGTAATTAAGTATAATAAATCTTAAAACTTTGTTATTAATAAAGTAAATAATTTGAGAGAGATTAATAGTAAGTATAAACATTTAATTTATTCGATCCGAAAAATACTATTACATAGGTACTGTATTATTGAATTCTGCTACGTTTTGAACTATTGGCCTAGAATATAGAAGAATTCTGAGACCATCCTGCAGTTTGTTTAATAATAAAATCATTTCTAACATGTGACCTTTGCTGCACGGCAGATGTTGTTGTATGTCTTGTTGTATAAGCCAAGAATATTTGTATCATTAATACCAGCTTCTCACAAAATCTAATTAATCCACCAGCTTATGGCTGGATTTTTGATAGTTAAAATCAAAAGGTCATCAATTTTTTCCTTGACAATTATTTTGTCTTCTCTATATACAACTTGATTGTAGACACAATATTAATTTATGTTTGCTGAGCAAAGGTTTCTAATTGAAACGAAGACTGAGGATTTCGTTTTCTTAAAGTTTAATGTGTAATACTTTGAACATCAAGAACGTTTGCTAACGCCCACAGATCCAAGTAATGCGTCCCGTTTTTCAGTTAACTCTTTTTGGTGACACATTCTGTCCTTTGACCTAACTGTAGGACCAATCAGTAGAGACAGAGTTGATCATTCTCATAGATCTGTGTTAAAAACTAACAATGAGAGGAATGGAAACCTCATGAGTATCAATAGTGTGCTTTCTGCAAAATAGTCACCATAATTTTAAGGGTGAGTCATATCGCTTCAACCCTCGTATTTATAAAGAAGTAATTACTTATTGCTTAAGAAATTCATAACTTCAAGTGTTAATACCTAGTGCATAATTGAAGGCAATGGGTTATTATTAATAGTCATATTATTTGGCTTAGAATGCTAACTTTTGATAGTTCTCACTTCTAGTAATTACTTGATTAAGGAATACTTATTGTCACTTAAGTAATTACTTTCAGTCAAGTAATCACTTATACTTGTTTATAAATACGGGTGTTAGATACACAGATGGAATAGGTACTCTTTATTGCACACCAAATAAAGGGATAACATACTTTTTGATAATATTAAGATGTACAATTTTGGGGGTCTTATCGCTAAAGAGCGATGTCTACCAGACAACCTTTGGGTACAGGGAAAACTATGACAATATTTAGGGTATTTACGAAAAGAGAATTGACCATTATGTCAAGTGCTGAGTTTGGAGGGCACCACCTTATGAATCCTTGTCTGTCAATAGCCCTACAGCCAGGGTAAGCTGATGGTATAAGTGATAGTAATATTTGAAATTAAAATAATGTTCTATTAAGCTCATATATATTATTTTTATTAGTGTCGATGGCGTTGACTAGGGGAAACCATGGTTGTTATGGTCAATAGGGGAAAACTAATATTTTATTTAAATAAGCTATTACAGTTGTGTTTTCAATACTCATTAAATTTTCATAGTTAAAGTAAAACATTGTAGGTCCAACAGTGCAGCTTTCAATTCTAAATAAGAATAATAAAAAGAATTTATTACACAATCAAGCAAGATTTACAATGGTTAATATGATGTGTTTGTTCTGCACAGGACCAAGACCCAGAAGCCTTATTGAGGCTACATACAGCACCCCAGGTACTGGGGTTGAGGCATTGGTGTGTATTTCCATGAAAAGGTTAAGTTGTTTTATTATTATATAATTATTGGATTGCTAATTTTCATATTGTTTTTCCCCAAATAGTTAATATCTTTATTTTCTTATTTATTTATCTTTATTTATTAAAAAGGTTAAGTTGTATAATTAGGTTGCTAAGTAATCTTAATGCTAGGCATAACTGCATCCAGTTTTCATGTGATTTTAGTAATTCTTTAAGTCTTTGTCTTCCTATTATTTTTGTATATAGCCATCCATACAACAGCTGGATAAATTGTCTTAAGTGTACCTAACAATTTTTCTGGATTCAATTCTTTCTTAAAGTAACAGCCTATAGTTTTCTTATACAACTGTATTTACTTTTTAAGATTAGTCTTGCACTTTGTTTTTGTATAACTTTTAACACTATAAGTCTAAAAAAAAAAACCCATGTATTTTTAGATTTGAGCATACTTCTCGACTGAAGGTTTAAATAAATAAATTTAAATGTGGACTGCTTTTCATTTTGCACTGTTAGGGTTTGGTCAGTGGAATGTAAAATAAATCATAAGTATTTGCAATTTTAATTAGTAACAAGTGCACTTTCTCAAAGTTCAAAACTTAAGTTATGTAAGAGTTTGCATGCAACAATAATGTTGTCTTTGCAATTGTTTGCTTTTTTCAAATCGTTGAGAAGGTAAATACGATTTTACCTATAAATATATAACATTACATTTGTAAATCCCGGTTCAGTGATAAGTTCTTTTAAATATTTTGATGCCATATAACAGTCTTAAGACATAAGTTTGTAAGCAGTTATAATATTTTCAAGTTCAAATTGTCTGTACCTATATAATTATTTAGATAAAGTTTTTTCAAGTTTGAAATAAAACTGTAAGTACCATTGGGTTTTTCAACCAAGAATACAGAAAAGTTGTTGAAAAATTATTCTGTACATACAGTATGGGCACACAGATTTCGCTCCCTGAATTTAAAGTTTCTTTATCTCAGAGCCAATTTTATTTTTCTCTATGATAGGCAATTGTTGTGATTCTATGACATCGGAAGGTGGAATGGTACTGAAAGGGATTTCATATGCCTCATGATTCATCATCATTTGTAACATCAAGTTAATTATAAATAAAGTATTTAAGCTGTCCATTTTTACTTATTTTTGGATATTCTTATCGGCTTCCGACAAGGCAAGGAATTTTCTAGAACTGGAATTCAGGTAATGTAAGGGATCTGCCCAAAAAAGTCCTCAATTTCCTGTCAGGTTCTTTCGGTAAAACAATTTGGCTGCCTCTTCTAATTAAAGCCGTTAATGGCTGGGTTTAAAATTGATAACCTCATTTTGTAAATAAGAGGGAGTTTGTATTTGCCTAAATATTGGAGGGTGCTTTTTTACAAAGACCTTCTGTCAATATTTTCGCCCATGTAGGGCAATTTCTGGCCTGATAGGCTATCCAATTTCTTCTTTTTCCCGGAGCCAAAAAAAAACTTTTTTGTCAGAGGGTTGTCATCTGAAGGGAACAATTTTGATTGTTCAGTACAAGGAAGCAAATTGTCTTCCTGCTATGTGGTAGTGCTCTGTGAAGAACCGGCATGAGCCCATGTAATATAAGGCAAGCAACGCTGGCTTACAGCGTTAAGATCATGCATGCATGAAAGATTCGCACTGAGTCGCAGTGTCTCGGTGGCTTAATAATACAGCTCCTGCCCTGCATGCGAGGAGATGCGGGTTCAAGTCCCGTCTGAGACATAATTTTCATGTTTACAAACTGATAACATGAAGGCGTTGTCTAGTCTTATGTAAGCATGTTTATTCTCATAGGCCTTCTCTCATTATTTTCACCCAGCATAGGGCAAATTCCGGCCTGATAGTCTTTCCAATTTCTGCTTTTCCTACACCCTCTTTTCCCAGAGCCAGAAGAAGCTCTTTTGTCAGATGGTTGTCATCTGAAAGGAACAATTTTCATTGTCCATTACAAAGAAGCAAATTGTCTACAACTATGTGGTAGCGCTTATGCTGATATGAAAGCTTTGTCTAGTCGCAGCGTACTAGCACTTGCCCTTAATGTAAGCATGTGTATCTTTGAGCGATAGCACTTGCCTAATAGAAAGCTCTCACCCTTAGTATGTCTAGCCAATGTTTGTGATTATTCAGACTCTTAAAGACTTAAACTCACACAAAATTAGAGCTTGTGGGTCTGTTCATCATACATGAAACTACCCAGGCGTTTAAAGTTGTTATAGGGAAAAGTCATATTTTTTGAAATATGTAAGCTTCACCTATTGGTGTATCTGTGTCATCATCTATGACAACACATTCAAGAGGGTGTGGTCAAAGATGTTTCCTCATCGCTGCTCTGAGAATCTTGAAGTTTTCTTTATTAGCTTCCATTTTCCTGATCTTCTTTCTTGAATTTAATTTTCTTCAAACACTTGGATTTCATTAGAATAGATTTTCAAACAAGTGAGAAAAACGGTTACGAAAGATAAACGTGCTCTCCGAAAAGAAATCATGAAAAGCAATTTTGTTTTTACAGTAAACTAACGAAAGGTTTATGCATTATGAATAAATATTGAATCTGCAGAATGCCTAAATAGATCATTGTTTTCGTTGTAGCGCTGTATGCCCCAAGCGACAACCGGTTGTTGCGATAACAATTGATTTTAATTGTGACTGGAATATCCGAGCGTCAAAGAGACAACGCAATGAAAACAGAAAAAATGGTGTGAGGTGATAATATAGGTTATGGGTTATGATGTTACCTACCTATTTAATTTTTCTAAAGTTTCAATTCGAAACTATCGTAACTACAACATTTCTCTATATGTAAAAGTAAAGATAAATTGAATCATACCTGTGATTAATGTTATAAATCGCTTTTGTTTACATAGCAAGCCTTGACCTTGAATATGCTTCTTTTTGATCTTCTTGTAATTTTCCCAAAAGTCACAATAAGACATATTAAACACTTTAAATAATGACCACCTTAATTTTATAGCATGATTATAAACTTTTATGGTATATTTCATAAGAGTAATAGATATTTTACACATCTTTTATAAAAAGATGATGTGACCGCGCTCGCACAAAAAACCGTAATGAAATTTGATAGTGTTGCCATAGAAAACATTCTGTTTCTCTTTTTTTTTTTCTAGCTTTGAAAAAATTGTGACAGCGCTAGTATCTCACCGTTACTACATGTTAAACCCATCTCGGACAAGTATTAAGTATAATTTATTTTTAATGAACATTAGCAATTTAATTGTCTTAAAACAGTTTATAAACCTTAACAATGTCAGCATTAATTGTAGCTGTTGTGTGTTTGTTAGTAGAGTTTCGTTGATGCCTGGTTCTAAGATATATTGATTGGTTAAACGACAATTAAGTGCAAGTGAACAATCTAAAGATATTCATGTGGATTCAGGTGCTTTTGTAGGTTATTCTAATCATATTAAAGTATAATTACGGCTTATATTCATCCAACTGCAGGGCAAAGGCCTCCGTCATGGAATTCAAGTTACCATACCAATGATAGGTACAGACATGAATCACCCTACTACCCGCTTCCGAAATGCGGGATGGTGATCAGAAACCCGAGTAATGTGCAATAACTTAAAATCTTAGCCCGCTATTTTCACCACTAGATCAACGGGACATTAGTCTAATCATACAATGTGTAATATTCCAGTGTTATCAAGAACTTCTGAGGCAAACACCCAAATCGATTGTAAGCCCGCGCCGCGCCGCGCCAATTTGGCCCACGGACACTAAACCGTACGGAAACTGTTCTCATGGCCGTTTAGTTTTTTAGCCGCCACGAGTGCCACGGCAAGCTTATGCTCGTAGTTTTAATTCGTGAGCACTTGCAATGAAAAGGCACAAAATATGCAAGTCGTTTGCATTTTTGCAAGCAATAAATTTTTTTGCGTGATCTGATTTAAAAAGGTGTCAGTATGTACAGATTTCGGTTTTCGTACAGCGCTCTCAGTGGGAATGTGTTACATAATTAATAGGTCTTTTGCATGTCTAAGCGTTCAGCTTACATCTTTTAACTTTATAGCACTCAGATAAAAAACGTTTTCCGCATGACTGGCTTTTAAATACTATTATGTACATTTTATTGAGTCGTTGTATTACCGACAGGATTACAGGTGAAGAGTGACAGCTCACACACTTTCTAAAATATTACAAGCCTGTGATTATCGACGAATGTTGATACAAGCTATAAATCTACAATTCGCTAAATCATAGATCAATTCAAGAGTCTAAAAAATATTACGTGTATCTACCTATTTGTAAGAAAAGTAAAACTTCCGTTATTAAGTAACAGAAGAAACTTTCACTTTTATAACGCCTTATTTATTATTGATCAAAATAAATACATACTTACACATATTTAATCTTTAACAAATTTCGTAGTTAATGTAATTGGTAGAGAAAGGAAAAAAGTAGGCAGCAGCACATCAGAAAGGCCTTACGAGAACGAATTAGGCACCTATTACATTTTTGCGATACAGTATTAGAGACCGGCACTAAACTTTGAAATATTGCAATTATATTTATGTGAAACAAAAGTACTGTCAGAATAAAATATTTTTATTTTGGCAGTAAAATAAAAAAAAAATTACTGTCGATTGTCGGCTCTCGGTTTAAAATTGATTGAGAGACCAGGCCCCTAATTCAGCTAACCAAATCGTATCACAATCGTAATTGAATTGCAAGTTTTTGACATTTCTAGTATGGACTAAATGTCAAAATCGCCCAATTCAATCACGATCGAACTGCAATTGAAATTGCTTAATAAGGCCCCTGGTAGTTAGTCAACTCCAAATTTGTTTGAAATTAAATATCAATTAAAATTAAGTATAATATTTTTCTGATTTAAAGTATGTAGATCCATAATTGATATAAAACTAGCTCTTTAGTTGTTTTTTTATACCAACGCCTAAACCTGTGAAAATAAAGAATTGGTCAGTTCAAAGATCAAACTTAGTACGTAAAAACTGGCATCACCATAAACTTGAAATACTTTCGGATCTTATTAAATGTATTCCATGATATAAACAGAATAGGTATACCTGAAAATTAATACAACAGAAATTTAAATTTGTCTATCATGGTCCAGCGCAAACAACAACCAGCATAATTACCCGTAGAATCAGATAATTCTATAATAATGCACGTATGTTGTTTCGTGTTTGTGCGCACGCGACGTCATTGGCGCTGATTACTATTGCAGCGATGCGGTTACAATTACATGAAAATATCCAACCTACTTCTGAATCTGTTCCATTTTTATTTCAGTTGTAGTTAAAAGGCTCAATTTTAGTATTCCTTATTTACGATATTACAAATTATCTTACTATGTTAAAGAGACTAACAAAATTTTTCTACTACTTACAAAATGAACCATTTGTTTTATGATTTTTAAACATTTTCAAACCTCATAAAAACAGCTTTAAGAGAAACACAAGGGCCGTTTTTCCATACAAACGAAGTCCCCTGTTTCCTCCGTGGATAATGCCAGTAGAGCAAAAATATTTATTATAAAAATCTATGGCCACTATTGGCATGTTTCTTTGTTTTCCTTTTTTTCATAATATTAATTAATAAAAGAAATATGAGCCTTTAAAGTCTAAGAAATTCGCTCAAACATCCAGAAAACAAATTTGGCTAAATTTTAGAAAAAAAGCAAAATGTACGAACACGGCCAAAGCCTTTCTTGAATTTTTAATGAAAAAAGTATTTAAATCGGTCTAGTTTTGGAAAAGGAATTGGGGGACAACGAAACGTTGATTTTGTGAGCTTTTAGTAGGTATTTTCGGTCCAAGATGCAGTTGTCTCTATCACGCTCTGCGGGGAGGCGTTCGGGCACTGCGCGACAGCAATAGATTTTACAAATACATATTTTTCAATTTTCTCGCCCTTGGTGTTTCATCTTAATTGTTTCCTGTAGTTTTGCGCGTGCATGTTTACTACTCGTATAACTAGGATATTTAGGGGCTTTTCATTTTATAATGAAAAAGGTTAAAATTTTACTGTACATACTTCCATACGTAACATCAGCTACCCCGCGAACTTCGTATCGCCTCAGAATAATAATTTTATTATTATGACGTCTTAAATGTCATTGTCATCAAACATGGCGTTTTTCTTTACCAAATTACATAAACAAATAATGTGCAATAAAAAAATAATGCGCCAATGAATTGAGTTCATAACTATCTTATCTTTCAAGTTGGATCAAACTGCACACGGTCTGCAAATTTGATTAAAATCGGTTTAGTAATTTAGGAGTCCATCGCGGACAAACAACGTGACACGTAATTTATATATATTACTATATATATATTAAGATATATATATAAGATGATTACAAACTTAACCAAGGTTCATAATATTGTTTCTAACTTTATTTCCATGTAGAAACAACTCAATCGCCAATCTTATACGTTTACTACATTAACCGTCAAATAAAAATCACATTATAATGAAATTTAATTATTATCGTGTTATTCGTGTGCCAGTACTGACATTGCACGCGACGTAATTAGTGGTTGAGCAACAAGCTAAACGACACGACCGCACGGCTAATTAAAGTTTCCAGGACACTCATTAGTACTATTTACTTATTAGTACCTACATTTATCTGTTACGTTTAGTTCTAGTAAACTTAGAATATTTAATGTAAAGCTCTTTTTGAGGAAAATCTATAGTTATCTATCACTTGTTATTATGTCCGTCTAACTGACTGATGGAAGTATATTATGTGGGATAAATAGGGCAGATACTTGAGAATAAAATTTGAGCCTTAACACAAACACTTTGAATTGTGTATTCGAAATGTTATAAATCAAAATATAATGTATAACCCTAATAAAAGCGAGTTAAATTCTTATAATTTCTACTTGTAATTTTTCGTATTTATGTTATGATGTATATTTGACCACCATTTGGATCAGCGGTAGTGAACGCTGCTTCTGAGCCATGGGTAGCGGGTTCGATCCCCGCACAGTACAAATTTTAATATTTGTGTGCATGAACATGTCTGTTTATACTGGTCTGGGTTTTTTTATGTATTATAAGTATGTATTTACAAAAAAAAAGTATATAAGTAAACTTTATTTGATATTTTAGCAACTTAATTGCACTTATAATATCAGTATATAAACTTGAAAAATTTTGTCTCAGGCGGGACTCGAACCCGCATCTCCTCGCATGCCGGGCGGGCGCCATACCATTAGGCCACCGAGACACTGCGACACGGCGCGAATTTTTCAAGCATATTCTTACGCTATAAGCCAGCGTTGTTTCATCAAATGTTAGGAGTTTGCACCCTTAACACCCGAAAGAAACATCTTTGCAGATGTTTGACAGTCAGTTAAGATGAAACAGCTATTTATATACTTTATTTGATATTTTAGCAACTTAATTGCACTTATAATATCAGTATATAAACTTGAAAAATTTTTGTCTCAGGCGGGACTCGAACCCGCATCTCCTCGCATGCCGGGCGGGCGCCATACCATTAGGCCACCGAGACACTGCGACACGGCGCGAATTTTTCAAGCATATTCTTACGCTATAAGCCAGCGTTGTTTCATCAAAAAAAAAAAAATTTTTCAAGTTTATATACTGATATTATAAGTGCAATTAAGTTGCTAAAATATCAAATAAAGTATATAAATAGCTGTTTCATCTTAACTGACTGTCAAACATCTGCAAAGATGTTTCTTTCGGGTGTTAAGGGTGCAAACTCCTAACATTTGATGAAACAACGCTGGCTTATAGCGTAAGAATATGCTTGAAAAATTCGCGCCGTGTCGCAGTGTCTCGGTGGCCTAATGGTATGGCGCCCGCCCGGCATGCGAGGAGATGCGGGTTCGAGTCCCGCCTGAGACAAAAAAATTTTCAAGTTTATATACTGATAGTATATAAGTAAGTTTATCGGTTGTCTAGTACCCCATACGACAGGGTACTTAATAGTAGCTTAATTTGGGACTAGATGGCTCTGTGTGGCCCAGTGAGGCATGTCTTAAATATTTATTTATTTATATATACAGTTCTAAGGATTTGATCTGCACTCTGTATATTTAATTACATTTTCGCAGCATTGTAGTGCAACTGTCTGACGCATTCTCAGGAATTTTTAGGCGAATACTCGTAGGTCTCGTTAGACTAACTAACATATTCAACGGCTGTTATTACACTATTCAGTATAATAACATGACGAGAACATAATTTCCAACCATCGCTATTTTCCAGAAGCTGGAATTTCGATGTTGAAATACATAGGTAATTGAAAATTAACATAAATCAACAGCATGAACTTTGGGAGAGTTAAATTTCATTTCTTTCAAATTTTTCATGCTGTAAACTTAACTCGTAACAGCCAAGAGGTAAGGGTCGCTATTCAGGGAATTCATGTTTTTCATGCAAAAGTTTCGCGTAGTTTGCATAAATTATGGAAACAAAGAACGCTTTAAATACCAGCGCTGAAATCATAGTAATAATAGAATAAAAAAGTAATATCATATGGGAATATATTACACAGCATAAACTGTCTAAAATATTGTTTGTGTCGATAGTGGCTCGAATGTGCGTGTATGATCTCATGATGAATCAGATCATCAGTACACCATTATGTAAAAATCTTTAAGAATGTGATGCCTTTTTAGGGTTCCGTAGCGGAATGGCAAAAAATGGAACCCTTATAATTTCGTCAAGTCTCTCAGTCTGTCTGTCCGTCCGTTGTCACAGCCACTTTATTCTGAAAGTATTAGCATTACACAGTTGAAACTTGGTACGTAGGTGTATTCTGTTGACTGCATTACGATTCTCATACATAAAATTAAAAATAATCATATTTAAGGGGGGCTTCCCATACATAGAACTTAAACAAAGAATTTTTTTTACTCAAATTTATGCGTATGGGGTATCTATTGATAGGCCTTTTAAAATGGCATAGAGGTTTTCAGAACCATTTTTTCCAAAAGTCTAACGTTTAGAAGATAGACGCTGCCAAAGTGGTAAATGTGGTGTAAAAAAAATGTTTTCACCTACTTAGTTTAATCTATCTATCTAACGAGATCAAACTGGTAGTTTTTGAGAAAATAATAGCAAATTTTTAACAACCGCAAATATAATAGTTAGTTAGTAATTTGTCCTTCATACAAACACTATGAAAAACAAAGTTCTTTTTGCAGTCAATTAAATATTGTGGCATTTTGGCTAAGTGGAAGTGGAAGTAAGTTGACCCCTAATTCAGTTAAAGTTGGTACGGAACCCTCAGTGCGCGAGTCCGACTCGCACTTAGCCGGTTTTTTCTAAGTTTGCTCTACTCAAACTATTGCCAGTAGCCCTTATTACGCTTGGAAACATTTTGCAATATTTACAATCGAAAATTTAATGTTTTATTTTTATTACCCGTGACTTTTGTTAATTCGCTTGGTCTAATATACCTAAGTACCCTCTTCGATATCCTTTCACTAACTCATCAAATTAGCATCACACACAATTTTATTGGGATGGGATTAAAAGACCAACAGATCAAACATCCAACGATTACGTTTATCTAAAACGTTTCTAAACACTTCGTTTTTAAACTTTCTTGATGCATTGTTACACATAAAACTTATCACTGAACCGGGATTTACAATGCAATGTTAATATTGCATTGTAAATCTCGGTTCAGAGATAAGTTTCAAACACTGCCTCATGATTTATTTGGACGGTCTCCTAATTAACAATAGTGTTTCTAAAATTTTATACAGAAAGAACCAAAGTCGTGAATAACTTTTCTGAGGAAAGAAATGTTTTTATGATTAATTATAACATGATAGTCTCAAAGGTCGTCCATCGCTGTAGATAGATTTAAAAATATTTAATACCTACATAGATGAGAACGTTCCCACGAGTTTTACATTGAGTGGATTTGAATAGCCGACTGAATAACACCGTGACACTCAACCACTGTAACGCGCAAAAAACATCAATGTTCTTCAATATCATTTTAAAACATCTTTACAGATTGATATGTCTGTCAAATGTGTTCAGAAGTCAGAAAATGTTGAAGTCATTATTAACTAACACCCGATATTCATAACTTAGCTTCAGTAAGTGATGCCTATCATGCCACGGAACCGTTGTTATTCTGAATGAATGAGTAAAATATCTAAGCATTAGTCCATGGTAGGCCTATCTCTATCTGAGGATTGGCTATTAATAATGCCAGTACCTAAGTAAGAACTTTTTCTTCCAAAATCTTTGATCTGCATTAAGAATGTCATGTCATACTTATCTAAGTATCTAATTATTGTAACAGCAATGCACGAGTATTTTTAATCAGTTGGTTGCGTTTAATCTTGTTAAAAAACATAATAATGCTACATCCGAAAACACGAGTGTGACTAATTAGGAGTTCAAATGTCTGTCTGAGTTAATGAAGATATTTTTATGACTTCTCAAATTCTAAGACGTTCATTATAACTGTTCCGCTAAAATTAATAAGTATCGTAGGTTCTTACGTGCTAACACATTGATAGCCTCGTTGTTGGCACCTGCGCATAAACATATTTGTCAGGTGCAAAAGAATGGTCAAACGACCTACATGGAGAGTCAGATGACCTCGTTTTCAAAGAATAAGTACTAAGAATTCTTACATATAATTTATAAAGAAGTAATTACTTAATGCTTAAGAAAGTCATAACTTAAAGTGTTCATACTTAGTCCTTAAGTGAAAGAAATTGATCACAATTAATAGTCATATTATTTGGCTAAGAATGCTAACTTTTGGTAGTTATAACTTCTGGTAATCTCTTGATTAAGGCATACAAATTGTCTCTCAAGTAATTACTTTTAGTCAAGTAATTAATTTTACTTGTTTATAAATACGGGGGTCGTATCGTACATACATTTTACATCTCCTTATAGAATACAGTAATTAGATAAACAAACAATTATTTCCAAAAAGGAAGTCTTTGATACTAAACCTTGACATGATTAATAAACACGGTTGTGTAGGCTCCTTTCTTTAAAAGACTGTTTAAGGTCATTCATATTACTAGCACTTGAGATCGCTTGACACATTTACTCTTGCGTCGAAGACAAGACAATGTTACTTTCCGACAGACGATAACTTCTTGAGTGACACCAGCAAGTTAGTAATGTACCATTAGACATATAAGTCCCTTCTATAGATAAAAATGGCATTGTAACAGCTACTACTACTCCGAAAATTTAAAATTTAATAATTATGACTTTAATAAAATTATGTTAATGACGTGCGAGTTGAGTAGGCACCACACGTGCACCCAAAACAGAGCACCACTTCTGAAGGCAGAAGAAGAGTCAGCAGCGTCTTTTCACCGCCATTGGTCAAACTGCGATCGCCAAATCGCCTGCCAAGAGTGGTCATTATTGCAAAGTCCACCTTTTCGAGAGGTGGTTGGGTTGATAATGATGAGAAACTGACATAAATAAAATTATTTTAAAAAAAACTAGTAAAACAACATCGATGTGTTGTGTGAAAATATTATACCCAATAAGACCTGTCAGGCACTTAACGCTACGTCTGGTTTCAATCGTCAGAGCAGCGAGATCGAATTCTTTAGAGGTATTTTTAGATGGGTTTGTAAATGCGAAACGCAAGTACTAACGTTCTTTCACAGTGCCTCCAGATTATTTCATATGTCCCAAAGGCTAATTTAGATATGAAAATAGCTCGTAGAACACAATTATGGACTGCTTAGCTCATTATTTGTGCATTTTATGAGATAATTACTATCTACTCTGCTAATAACAAGGTTATTTACGCCGCATTGTTTTAATGCTCTAGCACCTCACCTCTAGTGTTGGTTTGACAAGACAATATCTCGCTCTTTATGAACACGATATCTTCTTATCAGTCACTCGAAATCATCTAAGTTGAATCGAAAACTTTCATAATCGGGTTCCACGTGCCCCTTTAAATATTTTCAGTGAAAACTGTCCAGAGACAATAGGCAGGTATGTGGATTAATTAAACGTGCTCTAAATTTCACCATATTTCAAGGCTTTTTCACATGTTACATTACAGTTTTCACTCAAGTTTAACAGAGAGAATTTTGTTTTACTTTAACGAATCAATGTTTTTTTTTTTGTAACAATACCTTTACGTTTCTTTTGTATACTCTTTAGCCTTTGCCGAAGTTTTCTTAAGTAGGTACATTTGCTAAATTTTGCTACGCCATACGCTAATCTAGTATTATTTATGTTTTCCTGGGTACCAGGTGCCTTTATTTCGGTGTTGCTCTATTATTCTTAAGAGTAATTCGTATAACAATACGATCCTCAACAGCTCTTCTTTGAAAATGAAGAATAAATAATCTTTTATACCCTATCAAATTAAAATGGGACCAAGCTTGACCAAATCACCGATGTGACCAAAATAAATCGGTCAACCCTATAAAAAGTTATGGATAGCATAAAAAACAACTGAATTCTGCTTTTTTCTCAAGCATATTATTAAGTTACCACACCTATTTTGTCTTGTAACATAATGTTATTTCTCTTTCCAGTATTTAGTCCTGGGTTTTTCCTCTAAAAATATTTAGAGAACTTCATATCTGCGAAGTTTAAGAAATCAAGTGTTACCTATATCCATATGTTTTGACTAACTTAATAACATTATAAAGTACTTAGCCGAAATAAAATTAAGCACACATTAAAACAATAATGAAAGGGGCATTAAACTGCTTGTGACTTCAAAGATAGTCCCGCGGAAGCTTTGACTATATGAAAGTCCTGTAAATCACGTCAACGACTGAAAGTAATAAAACTGATAGGTTATTGCCATCTTCGTCTAGTATGTCGTCGCCTGCAAAACGTCCGAGTATCGAGCCGGCTGTAAAATTGCAAGGAAAAGTTGGCGCTGTGCCAACACCGCGTACAGCCAGGGAATGGCGCGATTTATTGTTTGCAGAGAGGAAACTCTTATTCCTTATTCATAGGGACACAAAACTCGTGATGTTGAAAGTGAGACTGCGATACACGTTGCCTACATGTATATTGTTTGTTGTGGTGCCATTTGCCTGCACCCCTTCATTTCCAGTCATTTAGATTTTCGTTGCACCATTTTCACTTTGGACTCTAGTTACTTTCTACAGTGCGACTATTCTGGCTTCTGATTTTGCCTTTTACTAAGAAAAACACTGGTTTTATTCGTATATCAGTATCGGTGTAATTATGTTGTTTGTCGATGCGTGATAGTTTTCTCGGTTAGCGAGTATGTTCGGATCGTTAAGTGAGATTGGAAAATGTAAAGGCATATTCTAATACTCTTTCAGTCCATAGACATACTGTAGGTCTTTTAATAGTGCTATTTACAAATAAAATATTTGAAAAATTTCAGACTTTAGAAAACAGAGGCGATTTTCCCATCACCTAAACGAAAGTGTCATCAGTTAAAAATTCCCAAGTACCATAGGGGAGGTAATGGCATTAATTGTGGCACGCAATCCACGGCTCCCTCGCTCTTGAACGAGACACCTATGCAAGTTCTTTTAAATTTTAAACGTATTGCATTGTTATAAGTTCCAAATTATAATCTTACAACTTGTGCGTGACGTCCTATGAAGGCATCACGCTGTCACATCTACGAAGCTGTGCTTCTATTACTGTCAGCTTGGAATTTATAATCGGTTTATGTCAAGGAGTTTGATCCATATTGGAGTTTCTTATTTATATTTTTACAATTTCCTAAGACTAACGACTAACCAACGTGTATTTATGAGTATCAAATTTCATAGGTACTAAATAGTGCTCAGATTTTTTTAGAAATGCCTTATTAGAATGTAATTTGTTTTTATTACTTTAATAGTAAAAGAAACAAAGTTATGACTGTGTTTATGAATGTATTTTTCTTGCAAGCAAGTTACTTTAACAAACTATCTTAATATTATATATAGCTAAGCATTACGCTTTCATTGAAAATAAACTTTAGCCTCATGAATTTAGAGCTCCCATTACCCAACACGAATGGATATAGATAAATGATCGATGCAGACAGCGAGGGTAAATGGAGTTGCCCTGTCCTCCCCTAGCTATAGCCTTGAGGGTTCCTGGAAAAATCGGCTCTATTCAAAACAATACCCTAACCTTATCCCTGACGCACGTATACGCGTATTTAAGCTATAGGTTAATACACAGCTTAGAAATATAATATGGATTTAGCCTGACCCCTACCTTTACGTAATTGAGCCATGAAATCTGAGCCAAAACGAAAAATCAGGTAATCTGTTATTTTGTGTTCTAATTTTGGTGATTGTGTGCCTAGAACTACCCTTGAACTAGCTTTGTAGCATGTGAAAAGGTCAAGACGATTTTTAACACGAAACTGTTCTGGTATTAGGGAACTTTTTACGTAAAAATAAATGTATGGTCACAAACTAACAAGAGCTATTTATACACACAGACGAAATTACTGCACGTATGTGTTCTCTTATATAGTACTATAACAGGTACCTACGTTTAATTTATATTTACCTGCAGTTCTTTAAATCTTACTGCATAATTTCATAATAACATTTAATAAACTAATATTAGGTATATTAACGACCTAATTGATACATAATCTCTTTAACCTAACCTAAGATAATCTTGTATCGTTTACGACACGGCGAAGTAGAGTATTAAGAATGTAGAGTTAGTTTTGCCTTATATTTTACCGTTTCCATTAATTCTCTGAAGGCAAAATACCTAGTTAAGTTATACCTAGTTAGGATAAGTGTCTTCCAAATCGTAAGCGAATGGTCTTTAGTTAGTAAAAAAAACTCGTATAAAAAGACATTACTGCACAAATAAAAATAATCTAAGTATCGTTATTAATTTGTGTATCCATGCTAAATTATATCAGAAGTTTTCAACTCATATTACTCGTAGTAACGAATGGTTTAGGAACTGAATCCGCAACTATTGCTTCTACGACTATGCAAAGGATCCGGCTTGATTCCCGGTAGGATCAATTTAAGAAACGATCTTTACAAAATCGGCTCGGGTCTGGAATGAGAGTGAGGATATATAATAGTCGTGCTTTGAAGGAACGTAACGCCGTTGGTCCCGGCTTCTATCGCAAGATGGCAGGCACAAGCAAGTCATGTCAGAGGCCTGTACGGAATGACTTAGAAAACTCTGAAACCAGACCATCATTGAAGTAAAGTCATAAAAAAAGCAGTACTTAACTTTATGTTTACGGGAAGAACTCATGAGCCATATTAAACTAAAAATTGCAAGCTTCATAGCTAGAAGAGCAACATAAGTAAGCCAGCACCATTCCCTTAATAATGCAGTCTACTTAATCCGAAAAAATCTAGTGTCAATGTCCGCTTATCCTCGCGTTAAATTATAATAGAAGTTTAGCACGGACGGGTATGGGGCGTGTGGGCCCCCTAGTCGTTAATCTCACCGCGTTCCCCGGAGTTTTCCTGGAAAACACGCACAGGATGATTCATCGAATAACGCACAATACGTTTTAAAAGTCCTATGGAAAACTTATAACATTGACTAAGTGTTTGCGATTCTAGCTAAAAAACATCCATCTTGTTCCTCCTCTGCAAAGTTTGATTTTTAGTGTCATAAATTGTGCATTTATTCTAATGTTTAGGGTTAGTTCAATCATTAAAATGGCTCAGCACACCTTAGCACCAGATGTGTTTTATTGGATTTGAAAGTGAATACTTATAAATAATTTTATTAAATTCATACTGCGATCCTCGTCTTAAGGCTACTATAATACTGAATTTACTTTATAAAACCGATTTTAGTTAATTGGAACAATATTTTATATATGGATTAAAGTATTACTTATGTATTTCCGAGGATGTAGCTCATTTTGCAAAGTGTCTATTTCATCCCGAATTAATTAAAATTGTTTTGAAAGATTTTCTTTTGTTTACACATCAGATGAGCTGTTTTAAGAAGTCAACGTTAATTATTTGAAAACTTCATGCTAAATACTGAGTTCGAATTAATAAAATATGACTACCTATATAATACCTCTATATAAAAATATCAGAAGCGTATGAAAACGACAAACAAGCAAAGCGAAGGCTACTCATTCAGCCTCTTCCGGAGAAAAGGGTGACCTGTTTACTGCCTATGTGGTGCGATCAATGAAACAGACCAGTATAAAGACTATAGCGCTATAAGCGTTAATGACGCGTTTCCTATACCACTCTCTAGAGATTCGATATTCAACCGACTAACGGTTTGATAGCGTTCTGCTTATTAGCTTCGGAAGCATAATATGTATCTATTTCTGAAGTGGAGAGCCGTAAGAGCATATCTGTATTCAGATGTCGAATAAATTGATACTTTTTTTTGGCGCTAATACATATTGATGATTTCCTTGTATGTAGGTAGAGAAAGTACAGTGCTTTCTCTTCTGTATTTTAAATGTAATATTAAGAATATTTTCTTAATTTTATTCATTGGTATGTGAATGTTGATAATAAATGTCTGCAAAAACCAATAACCTCTATAATAAGAAAAATTATATCATCAAGACAAAAGTAAAAACTTTGTTATTATTCGTGTTTTTGTATATTAAATACATTTGTAGATATATTTGTTTAAATAAATAACTTCGATTTAATTCTTGGCGTCTACGCTTGCAGGCAAGTAAGTATCATTCATACAAGCAATTACGTTTAGTAAAGTTGCATCAAAGGATATACTCGTACTGAAACAAACTGAAAGCGCTGGCTTGGCAACTTTTAGAGATATTCAAACATAGTGTGCTGTCATAAGTTAAGTAAAGTGTGAGTTTGAGCAAATCACGAATAAATGGCGGTAGAAACGTCTAGCAGGGTGTTTACGCTGAGAGTGCTATTACTGCGTTATAGCGCATTGCGGTTGCTTGCAATTTGCTTTTCCATCGCCTTTAGCCAGTACTTCCTAATTGAAGACATTACGTGTATTTTTTTTCTAGGCTCTGAGCTTTATTTTCTTGTAACATAATATAAAATAATTATTATGATATTAATTTTAGAAATAAAATACCCATTTGACTCTACATCTACATTAAAGCTGAAAAATTTATGCCATGTACAGACAACAGCACATCAACCTTCCACAAAACGTAAAATTTTCTCAATTGATATTCATCTCTATTTGTTGAACTTAAAGTTGACAATCAATTCAATGACCTTTAAAATTTTTGGGTAGGCTGACCTGCCGTTGTCACAGGTACTAACATGAAATAATAACACTTCATACGTAAGCGTCAGCGTACAACGGCCTAAATAGAACAACACCACCCCTTCTCATCCTTTGTGTGTCGCAAGAGATGACTCAAGTTGCGAACGCCAATGTTTATAGGGAGTAGGTATATGTCGTTCGGAGAGGTCTGTCTCTAACAGACTATCGAAGCTGATGATGATAAATAATACATACATAAAGCTATTATTTTATCTTTAAAAGAGTAACAATTCGTTAAAATTAATTGATATTGTCAACAAAGAAGAGCAGATGCACTGCACATGAAAATGTTTCACCTGTCCTCTTAGTAGGTACCTTGGTCTGTCTCATCTGACTCCTTTTTTGAAACCGAACATTTTCCGCCTGCCTTTTTTGACCAATGACATTTGAGTCAGTCTTATTTTAAATTAGTTTTTATGCATGTGATCCATAATATTTTTGTGTTAATGTCCTCTGCAGCTTCATCATAATGACATCAGAATTGAAACAATTTAAACAGACCTTGACTTATTTTACAAGTCTACCTTCTCTATCTTTTCAGTCTTATTTATTACCAGAATCTTAAACTTATAATAATCTTTTCTATTTACATTATTATTTCTTCTTATTATATAAATGAAACTCGTGTTAGTTACACCACTTATAACTCGAGAAAGGCTGGTCCGATGGGAATAGGATAATGAGTATGTATTACCTAATGAACGTTGGAAAGTTAACGTGAAAAAAAAAATTATTCTTGATATGTTTTTGATGACAATGACATTTCAGATGTCAAAATCAAATACTATTCTGACGCGATACGAAGTTTGCGGGGTCCACTAGTATTATACTTTAATATAAACCACTTATAAGGCGAGAACGACTGGACCGATTTTTATGACTTTGCTGTTTTTGGATTTGTCATCATCCGGAATCATAGGATAATAAGTATAATAACCGGCCAAGTCCGAGTCAGACTCGCGCACGAAGGGTTCCGTACCAAAAAGGCCAAAAAAACGAGTTTTTTGTATGGGAGCTCCCCTCAAATATTTATTTTATTTTGTTTTTAGTATTTGTTGTTATTGCGGCAACAGAAATACGCAATTTATGCAAATTTCAACTGTCTAGCTATTGCGGCTCTTGAGATACAGCCTGGTGACACAGCGACGGACAGACGGACAGACAGTGAAGTCTTAGTAATAGGGTCCCGTTTTTACCCTTTGGGTACGGAACCCTAAAAACCGTTGAAAGGTAACGTTTTTTTTAATAAACTTTTTAACCACGCCATATTTGATAAAAACGACATTTAAAACGTCGAAATCAAATACGAGTACATACTAGTAATTCATAAAAAAACTGATTCTTTAACCATTCATATTAGGGTGATTATCAGAAAAAAGCTCAAAACGCATAATTTCATTGGCGCATTTTTTTTTCGATTTTGTACTCATAAAAAATAAAAAAAATTGTAGACGTTGCCAAATCCAATAAATGAATGTATTTGGCCCACAATTTGATCGAGCCATTTTGAAGTTTAAGCATTTTGAAATATTACTGCCCAAAGAAATTAGATCCGGCCCAAAGAAATTAGGTTTTTTCCAAAGAAAATTAGAAATATTGCCAAAGATATTATAATCACATCCAAAGAAATTAGCTTAATTCGTGTTATGTGTGTTATGTCAATTATTTGTGTTAAAATATAGATAAAGATAAAGGGAAAATATAAAAAAAAACAATGTTTCCAATAATTTTTTATTTATTGTCTTTTTAACATGCATTTATAATCATGTTTGACTGTGAAAGTGTTCGTACAAACTCTTGGAAGAAGCCACCTGATGAAACTGAGCACACAGTGGAGAAGACGTTACTTCGAAGCCAGCAGTCCTTTCTGAACTGGAACGCTTCTATGGCTGGTTATACGCTTCGTATGCATCTCGTCCTGATCCCGAAAATAAGGACCCTAGAGCCGCGTTAACACGCCACTACACTCAAAACCTGCTAGAAGTCAGCATTAACGAAATCGAGATGGCTCTTAAACAGCTGAAAAATGAAAAAGCCCCTGGAGAAGATGGCGTTACAACAGAATTGCTGAAGGCTGAGGGTAAATCCGTACTGAGGGAGCTCCAAAACCTTTTTAACGCTGTCCTGTTTGAAGGGAGAACTCCTAAGGCGTGGAGTGGGAGTGCAGTCGTCCTGTCCTTCAAAAAGGGAGATAAGACCCTGCTGAAGAACTATCTACCCATTTCCCTTCTGAGCCACGTCTATAAGCTGTTTCAAGAGTCATCACGAACCGCCTTGCGCGAAGACTCAACGAATTCCAACCACCGGAACAGGCTGGATTTCGGAGCGGATACGGTAAATAGACCACATCCACACAGTGCGGTTGATTATACAGAAGACAGAAGACTATAATCAGCTCTCGTGTCTAGCATTCGTGGACTATGAGAAAGCCTTCAATTCGATCGGGATCTGGTCCGTTTTGTAGTCCCTGCAGCGTTGCCAAGTAGATTGACGGTACGTCCAAGTGATAAAATGTCTCTACGAAACCGCCACCATGTCCATCCAAGTACAGAATCAGCAAACAAAACCTATACCGTTGCATCGAGGACTGAGACAAGGGGACGTCATTTCTCCGAAATTGCGATTTGCAGACGACATCGTCATTATGGCAGAAACGCTGCAGGACCTACAAAAGATGTTAAATGACCTGGCTGACTCTTCTGTACGCATCGGCTTGCGGATGAACTAGGATAAAACCAAGGTTATGTTCAATGAACATGTACTACCGGAGCCAATTGGGGTGCACGGATACCCATATGTGTATCTTAGGCAGACATTGCAGTTAGATAGAAACAACTTTGGGGATGAGGTGATCAGAAGAATCCAGTTGGGTTGGGCAGCATTTGGGAAAATACGTTGAGTCTTCTCATCGCCGATCAAACGACGCCTCAAGATTTAACTCACCTGTCTTATTACATCGGGATTGTTAGACCATTTATAATTTCTTTGTACTAAATCTAATTTCTTTGTGGCGTGAGGCCAAAGAAATACAAAGAAATTAGGGACATAGAAATTAGAAATCATGTCCTTTTCATTTTTTACAAAAAAACTTCTATCATTAATAAATCCTCTTATTGCCATGTGCATGTTATTTGAGTAAGAGAATTAAACAGAAAAATATTCAAGCGATCTGTAGAAATAACAACATAAAAATGGACAACGAAGAAATTAGTCACTTACCGGACGAAACTCCAAAGCCGAGATGAAAAATAATTCTAAATCGTCGCTTTAATACTTGATGCACGTCTGCCTCTGGTGTTTATTAGCGGGGTGGCTGGCTTGTGCGGGGTGCAACTATTGGAATGAGTAGCTCTTCATAGGAACCGTGTTAGACCTACGGTTTTGTCGCGCCATAGAAGTTAGATTTTTTCGATGGACAAAATACTTTCGAGTATTAAATCGAAAGTAAAAGCCATTAATAGATAATTATTAGTATACAATCACGTTAACTACCTTAAAAACAAAATATAGGGAAATGATCACATTTGGCCATGAACGGCTGGTGATGAAAGAAATATCATAAAATATGTCTTATTTTTTTATATTCGAAACAAATATTTATTGCCTCTAAGAACTTCCCAGGCATTTTCATCATTTTAATAATTGCCAAAGCGATATTAAAATTGTAATTGCTATTTCCGTTTTATAAAAATCATTCGTGTGTTGCCATTAGTATGCACGGCCGAAATAGATAATGAATCGATTAATTAAATAAATAAATTCTTTATTTATTCGTTTGTTTGCCAAAATCATTGAAATAATGGAAAACATAAAAAAAGTAATTAATACTTATTGTGTACTTGTCTCAATATTATTAGTTTGTACATTTTATAATTTAAATTGAGCAAATCGGTTTGATCGTAGAATCGATTTATTTATCGATAACCGATTCATATAGCAATATTTTAAAAAATACGTATCTGTCAAATTGACATAGTTTGCAATTCATTCGCGTTTCGCTTTGTTTGCTTGTGCTTCGTGGATATTCTTTTAATTGTGTTTTCCTTAATTTCGATGAATTACGCTACGAACATGGACCACGACGAACCCTCATCTTCTGACGACTACCGCCCGCAAATGGATTCTGGACCTACTACCCACGACGACCATGGCTTGAACATTGACACTGTACCCGCTACCCACGACGACCATGGCTTGAACATTGATACAGTACCCGCTACCCACGATAACTTAGGCGCTTCTAGTTCGGCAAGCGATCCTGTTTTATTTGATAACCTTTCTGGCAATGTTAGCGTTGCAGCAGGGCAAATACAAACCTCACGCATGCATCTCTGTGTCAACTGTAATGTCGACACCCGCAGATTGCGAAGACATACGTTAGAATTAGTGGAAGTGCGGTCCCTCATACAACAATGGGTCACTACGATTCAAGTAAGTTTCTACATAGGTGCATATAACACATATTGTATCTATGATATTCAAAGTATACTTAGTTTATGTGTTTGGAATGTTAGATGTTATAGTACTAAAGTATGGTATATTATAATTTATTAAAAATATTTTTTTTTGTTACATAGGTTACATCTAATAATGTATTGTGTCATCCCTGCTGGACATTGGCTTGGAATGCTATACGAGGAGTGCTACCATTCAACAGAGATCAGCTATTGGGACATATACATATTTGTGTAAATTGTGGCCGTTCTCTGAATAGAATAAGGTCTCATAGATTGCGCACTGAGACACACATAAGAAGTGTTATTGAAGAATGGATCATGCCACAAACGGTAAGTGTTATATTTCACAACTAAAACATAAAAATATATATATTTATGAGCTCTTAGGTGGAAAAAATAATCAATTGTTGTGATGTATCATTAATTAATTTAATGTAAATGTAAAAATATTTATTTACAAGTTTATAAATTGCAAAAATATGAAATAATTAAAAAGTTGTTGTAATGTACCATTAAGTAATTTAATGTAAATGTATTACACTTACACTTATCACAAGAGCATGTTTACATGGTTTGACTAAGTATAGTGATACCCCATCATGCAATGTAATTGAATTTCAATGTATTTGAATTAAAATTAACATATTTTGCAGATACGTGCTACTGATGAAATATGCCACCCATGTTGGCAGAGAGCTACAAGACTGGCTCCACGGACATCAACACCGAGTACTTCTCGCAACATTGCGTATGAAGATTCAGTAACACCAGAAAGTGCCATTACATCTGGACTGGATACAATAATAACATTGCCAAATTATGTCAGGGTACCGGTAACCCAGCAACACTGTTTTTATCCAGGATGCAGTAGAGGAGAAAGACTGTCTGTACCTGCATCATTAAGGGCCAGACTGTTTTGCGACAACAATGTGTATGTGTCACCTGATTGCAGAATTTGTAGATATCATTTACATCATACATCTGTAGATATTTTGACTGAAGTAGAAAATCCGATTCATACATTCAATTCTAGGCAGATAGAAGATTTTGCTTCTTTGCTTAAACAACAAATGCAGTGTAATATTGACTTCGAAGATATTGAAAATATGGACGAACACTTAGTCCATTATTGGTTTGGATTTTCCAAGGAACAATTCAATGCCCTGTTAAGTGAAGTGCCAAGATTGCAAAACATGCATAGAGGACCCTTTGCGCTTGCAATATTTTTGATGAAAATGCGAACAGGAGACAGTAACGAACGTATTTCAACACTATTAAGAACACCGAGAAGAACTTTAGAGAGACTGATGTCTGAAGCTAGAGAGATTCTGCAACAAGACTTTGTTCCAACAAATCTTGGAATAAGCCATATTTCCAGACAAGAAATATCAAACCGGAATTTATTAATACCAAATGGACTATTTGGAGGAGAAAATAGAAAACCAATTGTGATTTTAGATGGTACATACATCTATGTACAAAAAAGTGCGAATTATTTATATCAAAAAAATACTTATTCTCTGCATAAGTATAGGAATCTTGTGAAACCATTTTTAATTGTTTGTTCCGATGGCTATATTGTAGATGTGTTGGGCCCTTATCCAGCAACTACATCTGATGCTGACATAATTATAAATGAATTTAATAATGAACTAAGTCCCTTAAGGCAATATTTTCAGGCTGAAGATGTATTTATTCTAGATAGGGGGTTTAGAGATTCGGTTCAACTGTTGCAAGAATGTGGCTATTCAGTACATTTACCATCATCTTTGGAAGAGGGTGAAACGCAGCTATCTACTTTAGAAGCCAATAAAACAAGAACTGTGACCATATGTCGATGGGTAGTTGAAGTTGTCAATGGTATTTTTAAACATGTATTTAAAATATTTAGACAAGAATTTTTTAATAGGGCATCTCAACACCTTATGAAAGATTTTTCTATCGCTGCTGCCCTCATAAATCGATTTTACCTTCGTGTAAGAGATAGAGATGATGCAATGGAAATATTAAATAGAATTAATAGCCATATTAATGTTAATAATAATTTAGCAGATTTTATAGACGCTAATAATGTCAATCGCAGGCGAACACAATTCATAAATATAAATGTGGGTAGTGAGAACTTTACCGAGTTTCCCCAACTTACCTACAATGAATTGATATTACTTGCTTGTGGAACGTATCAATTAAAACAAGCTCGATCTTATTTTGGAGAGCACATGAGAGCACAAGGTTCCTATGCAGTAGAGGTAAGTACGGAAAGGGACAGCAGTCTGCTGCAAGGATATCCTTCGGCCGAAAATCTTGTATTAATAAGGGCAAGAATAAAAAGTAGGCATATCTCAAGAAAGATATATTTTGTATATGTTTTAATTGGACGCCACCGCCAAGGACTGGAAGCAATTCAGGAATATTGCTGTAACTGTATATCTGGCCGAAGGACAGTAGGCTGTTGTGCCCACGTCATGACGGTAGTGTGGTATATGGGTTGGGCAAGACATCAAGTAAATATTCATCCTCCAGCCCAGTTTTTAGATGACATTCTAATTATATATGATGATGAATAAATTAATTTTTAGAAAAATGGTTTTTTCTTTACCTAGTCTTAACTTTTTTTGGGGAAGTTTTACATCAAATAAACTTCTCTAATTGGTATTTAGGAATACTTATCTACTGAAAATAAATAAATTCGTTGCTGTCCAATATTGGCCAAATCTACTATGGCCAGTTACCATTACCCTTTGTACTCTAAATTTGACATTTTAGTAGATTAATTGCTATCATTAATAAACAAGTGAGTAAAGGACGCGCCAAAGAGCTTAGAATTTTCAACTTCAGGAAAATATTGTGAAAAACCCATGCTAATTTGAGCTGAATACTATGATGCACTTATAGCCTACCTACTAACTAAATCTAAAAAAAAATACTAATCAGTAAAGAATAAGATTTAATGGAATTTAAAGCTCGGACAGAGCAAAAACTCGGTTCCTGATAATCACCCATTAGCAAAATGTAATTAGAAGAATTTTACCCAGCAGTAAAATTTTATCACTATGAAATTGATAAAGGTGAAGTTACTAGTTGAATCAAAATAATAAGTAAAAGGGATTTAAATAAAAATAAAGTGTCATCAAATGGTTACTTTTCTAACAAATGCAATTTAACTGTTATTGCAATATTTACCTTATCCCCACTAACTAAAGTAAACGCGCATTCTCATGCGTTTGATCGACCGTACTGCACCATAGTGATGTGAACACTTTCGCTGAATCTTCGCAAGAATGTTACACGCACACTAATGAGAAAACCACTTAGTCGTAAAATTAATCAAGTGACAGGTTATTGTCAATATAACATGTACACAGTGATATTAAATATTATCCATTGTTTATGGAAAAGGAAGTACCTACAGTTAGACATCAGAATAGGAAATCAATTAAAGTCTGACGCTAAGTTATTGTTATTGCTAAAATAGATTTATTTATTTATTTATTTATTATTTATTAAAGATTCATATCCAGCAGAAAATCGTATGTGAAACAGTACAAACAGCTGCAAAAGTAATGTAAATAACCGATTTCTACACGGACGGAGTTGGGGGCGGTGCAGTAGTCTATGTAGGTATAGATATTACAAGAAATTGTTTTATGGAACTCTAAAAAAATATATTGCCATTTAAGACTACCTTTAAGATTTAAGACTACCTTCATTCATTAAAGGAATGTGTTACGAGCAATGAATGTTTTTTTATTGTTGCTTTATTGTCAAACTGGCCTCAACAAATTTTGGCGCTACCATCGCATGCTACGCAAATATTTGAAGGCGTTCGTTCTAAATATATGTTCGTTTCTTTCCTCCATAGGGTGGCACCTGAGTCAACAGTTAGTTATGCCGCAGGGGGTGGCATCGATTGGAAGGCCCCTCAAGACACAGCCAAGGGTTCCAGTTCCAGAGACGTGTTTTATCTATAAGATCTAATTGTATACTCGTTAGTGAAATATGTCTGCATTCTGTAGACGCTGAACCGACAAGTCTTACAAATTAACCTTTACCTACCTACATTGTTTGCAAATTAAGTCTACGTACACTTTTTTTGATAAATTATCAACTAACAGCAAATTGCAAATTATCTAGATCTCAGATTCCGAATCTGAGATTGAGAGTGTGACTAAAGACTAAAGTAGTTTTTTGTTTAATTCAGAGCTCTTCCAAATTTTCATTCTTAAGTTTTGAAGAGCTCTTAATTAAAACCAAATGAAGTTATCAAAAACACCTCCCACAAACCAAACCTTAAAGCATAAACAGTATAACACCGACGGTAATATCCTACGCTACAAATAACATACATTTTGCGACTGCCGACACTTTGCGAAACAATAAAACACAAACTGTAACTAGATTATACTAGATTCACACATTAAATTAGATTTTACACTAACGCATGGCTTCTGCGGAATAAAAATCAGGAAGATTATAAATAAATGACTCACGTTATCCATATCATTTGATTACCAATGTGTCGAAATGAAACAAATGTCGGGACTATGCTAGGATGATTTGAATAATATACGACTGGTGTCAAACTTAAGACAGTTCTTCTACGATTTTCATGGCTAAAAGTTAGGCTTCATTGGTGATTAGAAATTCATCAGCATCCATTTGTAAATAAATACCAAGTGTTTATGGAATTCAAATAGCATTTACCTAACATGACTGTATCAGTGCGACACAAAGCACTATGTCAAGTACGATACGTTTCCATAACAAACAATGGTTCTGCATCAAGTTTAAAAAACAAAATTGCTGTTACGTGAACAATGGAGGCTGTTGAATAAACTATTAAAACGTTCCTATCAATGTTCTCGATTAGACTGGCTTCCGATGATGCCTATTGTTAAACGGTCGCCATTCAAGTGTAATTGTCGGATTATCAACTAAGATTTAGTTTACGGGAACGGAAATATTTGCAAATGGGTACCGAGGTAGGTACTTGGAAGAAAAATCGTTTGCTGGAATGAGGCCATAAGTAGCTTTACATACGAAAACAATATAGATATACCTACTGTGGATTTGGTGTTATCATAGCACAGATGGGATACAAAACTATCTTAAAATAATGTATCTTTTTATTATGCAAATAATTCTTACGATTGAACTGCGCGATCTAGAATACAGGAAATGTGAATCGTAAATTACAAGATATCATAGAACTATTATTACTGTGGAATCCAAAGTCACCATCACTACAAAGAAGTTTGTGCCTATTCATCCCGATAGTCATTATATTTGTGGAAGGGGGTTATTGTCATTTCTGATGGTTGATGTGTCTCATATGGACGGCCATATGGAGGATAACTCGCGTTTTATTGTATTTATGAGTGATGAAACCGCGCCCGGCCTCAGCCTCGATTGCACCAATGAGAACCCGCCGGGACTAGTCATCGCAATTTAAATCATTAGATAGAGCTTTAAACCCCGTTTCACACACTCAGTTTGGTGATGGGACATTGAATAAAAAATCGCACCTGCAAGCAGTAATGTGATATCCCCCTATTATTATTGCAGTCTAACGGCCGGTCCTAATAACCTATCTATCTTCAGTTTTTCTTCTTTCGTTTGTTTCTCTGGACGGCAAAATCAGATTGAAACTGTTTCTGTGTCACTTGTGTCAAAACTGGCGATAGATAGATTATTGGGACCGGCCGTTAGAGGATAATAATAGCTCAAAAATTTCGATGGTAGGTATAATACCTATTTAGTTGCTATTAATAATAATGAACAAACAACAATGAATATAGTAAACGACTAACTAGATAAGTTAGAAGTGATACGTTTCTACAGCGTTATGTTATTGTTTAGACGTGTACATAATGCTTTCGCACTATTTAAGTTTAAAAAATACTAGGTACTTCGTACCTTTTTACTCATATTATCATCGATTTTTGCAGTTTTTGTTTAGGCTAACAATGTTTTAAACATAATTTAAATAGATAGGTACCTTTTTTTATTTCTGTTGGGCATGCATGGGATATAGTATATTATGAAGGAAGTCAATTATATGCTATTGAACATGATAAGACATAATATTATAATCATTACCATTCGGGCGATATTCCTTGAAAGCTTTGATCCGCATTTTCTTTTCTCAATGTATCCTTTTTGAGTGTTCGATTAAAAGGGTCCACTGTCACTTATCAGGCACCTTCATCACTTTGCACTTCGACACATTGAGGGTAAACTCCTCACATTTTGCGTCTTCAATCGATTTTGGTACAAGTCAGAAAGGATACAAGTTACTTGGAAAATTATTAACAACCACTTTTCACATTGTTTTTGCACGTGACAAAACACAAGTAAAGACACTGCAACGTGAAAAAAAACAAGGTTACATTAAATTAACAACATTACATTCTGTTGACGGTGTTCGCTGCGTATCGCTTGATTTGACAGCTGTGTGCGCGCTATCCCGAATTCCCGATACAAATATTATACGGGCCGCGTGAATGAGCAGTTGTGTGCGAAAGGGACGCCAAACCGAATGAATACAGCCACACGTGGAGGGGAACATGTCGGGATCGGGACGGGACACAAATAGAACGGGATTAATTGAAGTATACGCTGACCAAAACAGATTAGAAGTTTGATCCACAATTTTAATTAGAACAAAAAACATTGCAAATTATTTCAAAACAAAACTCTTTCCGCATTCGTAATGTTAATGGTATATTGCTATAATAGCAGCGATTTCGTTTTTTTTATGTTAAATCATTAGGTAAGTTTTCGAAAGTAGAAAATAGACGCAATTGTTGTCAAAACAAGCGACACGCAGCACTTTTTATAGTAACACATGCATATTGCATTAAAAATGGAAAAAGATGAAATATTAAAACTGACGTTGTTAATCGGATCACGACTACAGCACCGCCGTATAAACCGTCAAACGCGCAGGCGCAGCGCGCGTTACTGACGTACGCATGCGCGCCAACTTCATTCTAGTCGAGACGTCACTACTACGCGAATTGAGAGAGGGTAATATTAAAATAATTAACAATGTAAATAAATATCAATGCCGTAAAATACATAAGTTAGAGAAGATACTTCACGATTAAGTTTATTGATAAAAATTAAGTCTGCATTATTGTCAAAGATAAAATGTGACCTAGAGTAGGTATCTCCCAACTATTAATTATAATACTTCTTAGTGATGCACCTACATGATTGCTAAATTAATTTAAAGTAGATCTATATTTACTAACTTATCTTTCTGCTAAAAGACATCATTCCCAATTCCAATAAAATAAATTACGAATACGATAGATAAAAGGGATATTATCGTTTCTCTTAGGTAGTAGGTATACTGATTCATCAATTCCATTTAATTATTTAACTTTATTTTGCGTAGGTAGGTGATTTCATAACACATAATATACCTACCTACCTAAAAACTGGTCATTTAATCAGTATCAGGTCAGTGCATGACAAAAATATTTTACGGTATTGTACCTATACCTACCTATTAGTATACCTACACTTACAAGTTACTTACACATATTCATGAATTTCACAACCATAATGTTTAAAAGTAATAACTAATAACCATTTCCAAACATTGTCCTTTAATAAAATTTAATTTATTAGATTTCCATAGTCAATAGATTCGCTATGTCATATAATTATGTCCTTCTGCGATCATTTTAAGAGAAATTAAAATACGAGAAAGCTATTGATAGCTTTGAGTTGGCATTAATTATACCTAGGTAGGTATATAAAAAAATTATGTACATCCCATGTAAAAAAAGGTTTCTATGTAAAATGATATGCTAGTTAAATATACATAGTTTATTCTAGACAAGTAGTCTAGGTAATAATATTTTATTTAAATGCTTTTGCTATACATTCGCCACCTTCCTTCCTCTTTTAATTTCTATTTATTTGTCCTAACGCCAAACACCCCGTTGGCCTAGTGCTTTAAAAATACCGTGCCAAGTCCTCGGGGTCCTGGGTTCGATCCCCAGGTTGGGCAACAAGAGTTTCAAATTTTGTAACATTGCACGTGTTGCGATTAAAGTCCCGCATTTGGCAAGCGTGATGATTTTGCCTAAACACATTGCACAAACATTTATTATTCTAAGCTAATATTATAAAACTGAAGAGTTTGTTTGTTTGTTGGTTTGAACGCGCTAATCTCAGCAAGTACTGGTTCGAATTGAAACATTATTTTGTGTTGGATAGTCCATTTATCGAGAAGGGCTTTAGGCTATATAACATCACGCTGCGACCAATAGGAGCGAAGCTTCAGTGAAAAATGTTGCAAAAATAATCGCGATCATAATAACAGAAATTGACGCGTATGAAGTCGCGGGCAACAGCTAGTAAGATATAAATCCCGAATACATTAACTCCAAATTCTTGTATTTTTATTTTATTTTATCTAGCAATGAAGACTATCCATCTGAATCACCAAGCATGTGGAGCCTTGGCCTCAAATATAACGGTATGTTTGCCAAAACTTTGTAAGTATGATGCAGCCAGTGAATGACCTCAAATTTTGAATGTGACAAGTGGGAATGTTTGAAAATTGAGTACTTACACTGTTACTAAAATAATAACTCATAGAAGTAGGTACCTACTAGTCAAATTCTAGTCAATGTTGTACTCCAAAAGAAAGAAGTTACAACATGACGTTCCTGCTTCTTAATTGTACTGCCTTTTTGGTGACTCAAATATTATGATCTATTTAATTTTATGGAAAAACTTATCGTTAATCTTACCGATTTCATTTGCGATGATTCATTTCATTAAATTATTGTGTTGAATAACCTGATAGAAAACATTACTAGCGACATCTTTAAAAATATCACTGGTAAAGTATGCACCTACCAGTTTCATTCAACGTTCTTGTGTGAAACACTAGTGATCTATACTGCCCACCAGACACTAAAGTGCAGTAATAGCCCTTAGATGATTTTTCGTTTTATTAGTGATTCTGAAAGCGGGTTTCATAAGGTTTCTGATGAATTAACAAATTTTTTTCTCGGACAATTAGGTGGTTTATATTTAACAGTTTTACTCTTACTGCAAAACCAATAATATTACCAATTTAGCGTGGTTTCCCAACTAAAATGCAGTATATATTATAGTGCAGCCGAACATTTAAGGTTTCCTATCTAAAATGCAGTAAGCAATCAAACTTTACGGCCCTTTAGATAGTTTTTTATTTTTGTAAAAAAAATATTAAAACTAATTAATATGCAGTAAAATTTACCTCCATACAAACTATTTTTACTACAATTAGAAAAAAAATATTAATTGTTACGAAGCCCCAACTAAAATGCAGTAAAATCAAAGCTAGCCGCATTTTAGGTGTGAATACTTAACACTCCTTAATTATTATAAACTGACTAAAATGCAGTAAAATACAGCATTACTGCAGATTAGTTTGGATAACATAGTGACACACTTATGGCTATTCCCAGATAAAGTGCAGTAATTTTTTATATACTGCGTTTTAATTGGGATCAAGTTTGACAAATGATAGTAGGTCAAACCAACTATAACGCAGTATCAAGCATTGTTACTGCATTTTAATCGGTTTTGAATAGATAAACGTTTATTCGTAAACTAGCTTCATGTAGTAACAGTTGCTATTACTGCATTTTAGTTGGTTGTTTTAAAATGTTTATGAAGCGTGAAACAGAGCATCCGAAAGGATACTGCTTGATTGTGTATGATTGATCAGACACCCCAGTGAAGCGTGCCGAGGTGGACGTGCGCTCCGGTCACGTCGCTGCTTACGTTTTTTGGCGACAGGATTTGGCGGGTAAGTGACCGATGTTCTATGTATATCCAAATACCTACTTTAGCATAGGTTATTCTCCATACATATAACTAAGTAAGTACCTAGATATCTTCCTAGTGCAACTTATGAATTTATTTTATTGTTGTACTTAGCACTGTATAATTATAAAGTGCTAGCTGCTGCCCGTGACTTTGTACGCGTCATAAGATAAAAGTATCCTATAAGAAGACCCACATAATCAGTAATCAGTAATTTATTGCCATATCTAGATCTACTTTTTAGAGAGTACTTACCAATTTTCGTTTATCTTGCAGGGTCATCAAAATGAACGCTAGAGCAAAAAAAATTATTTCACTGCTAAGCAAAGAAGAAAACGACTTACCACCTCATATAACGATACCACCTCTGCCACCTCAAAATAATAATGATTCGCTTCCAAAAGCAATACTAAGGGACCCATCTGAAATTCGAAAATATCGGTTTGGTGATGCATACCACGTGTCACTGGAAAAAAATTCTAAACTTGAAGACAGTGCATTCGCCCATAAAAACCTTTACAACGACCCTGTTGTCCAAAACATTGATTTGAGCAAATTTTCTGAAGCATTTCCAACACAACACTACTTGGATCCAACTAAAGCTCAACAGGATAGCCTGATTCATGATGATCTCGTTGAACCAGTGGCCATCGATCTTTTATGTAACAAAACAATAATGCCTTCAACACCATTCCATGATTCTTTCATGGAAAATTCGGATGATTCTGTGAAGGACAAAAACTACGTCCCTGATCCATCTCCAACATCGTCGAGTTTAAGTGATTCAGATTTCACAAACAATCCAGCAGAAATTCAGGACAATAATGTTAACATCCAGCCAGCACAATTACCTAATGTGAAAATACGGAATAAAACATGTAAGAAGCGAAAAAGCGAACTTCAATATAGCAAAAAAATACAGAAATATCCGGTGCGAGAACCCTGTCAAAACTTATGTACAAAACTATGTTCTGTACATTTTACTGAAGAAGACAGAAGTAATATTCACAAATATTATTGGCCTATGGATTGGGAACATCAAGGCATGTTTATCAAAAGTCTTGTGACGGAGGAAGTGTGCAAAAAAAGTAAAAAGAATTTGAAACAACTACGAAATGTAACTTACAAGTACCGTTTATCAAAAAGGGATTCAGAACAAAATTCCTATGAAGTCTGCAAAGTATTTTTCTTAGGTTCTTTGGGATATTACAAAAAAAATGACAGACGTGTAAATGTACTGAAAAAGTAACTTTTAGAACAAAAGGATAATAGAGATGGCCGTAATTTAAAAAATTCTCATGCTATAGATCTCATATTATGTACAACAAACAAATGAATATTTTTTTCTGGTCTGTTTTGATAATTGTATGTAGGTAACTTTAATTAGATTGTACTTCAATAACAGTACATTTTTGCAATTGAGTTTCTTTTTTACAATTTTATAGTTATAAGACTGCTTTATAATGATACTGATATGATGAGACTGGCTGTGCATTAGATTTTGATACATACTTTTTTATTATTTTAAACCTAGTAGTAAAAATGTTAAGAGGCTTCAAAAGCTAAACTCAACCAATGTTATTTTAAGCGTATTATACTGTTAAAAGTAACAAGTGATTCCTAGAAACTAATTATTTAAGACTTACCTATGTAGACTCATGTAAGTGTGTGATGTTTTGTATTTGATTTAAATTTACTGTAACGTTGATCTCAAGATAATGTCCAGCTTTTAATTGAGTAAGTATATTTTATTATTAAACATTTAATATCTTTCTGTTATTATTATGAGAAAACTGACATACTGAGATACAACTGATTAGAAGAAGTTTTTTTATTTTTGATTTGTGATTTTTACTTAAATAAACATTTTATAAAATATTACCTAGCTATTTTTCTAACTGCACTAGTAAAACAAAAATTTTTTTTCTATAAAACCAACTAACATGCAGTGTTTTTTACACCTTACTGCATGTTAGTTGGGTTTCTTGACAAAACAACTAATCCAAACGCAGTAATGCTACTTTATACTGCGTTTTAATCAGTTTAAATGTTTTTTTATATAAAAAATGCGGTGCAGTAATTCGCGCCAAAATAATAAATGGCCATTAATAAATTCATTTATAAGGATATAATTTTTTTTATTATTACTACGTATGAACCTCAGCCTATATAACATTTCTGTAATCATTTTTTTTTGTATATACATCTGCTTATTTTTTATATCAAATTCTTAACTTTAAATGGCGTTTGCTCGTAATCGTTATTTTGCGGTTACTGCACTTTAGTGTCTGGTGGGCAGTATATGTAGCACATACTTGAATACTGTGTAGTAAATGCAAAGAATCACAGATGTCGCTTGAGGACAGTAAGCTTTTTCTTTGAGACTTGATATCTGGTACAATAATTACATCATCACGTCATTCCTCATGACCTTGGTAATGATACATACAGATTCCCATTTAATATCGGTATTAAAATACTGTTAATACCTATAAAACAAATATTACTTTGTAATATTTACCACTCTACTACTATTACTCCTTAAAGTGTTTACTATTAACTAATAACCGCTAAATTTTAGGTTGTATTCTGTACCCCCAGTTATGGGTATTTTACCAAATACTGTAAAGTTAACAGATAACGTAGTCTCGATGGAAGATTAAACAGCAATGTTACTTCTATCAAGGTTCTAAAATGTAGGCCGCTAGTAATTCACTCAACAATGATAATTACTTATTGTGATAAGATTATAACATCGAATTAACTAGTATGGCAAAGCAAGATAATTTTGATCATCTATTTTGTAATTGATTTCGAAGAAACCTTGCCTACCTTTACGTCTTCTTTTCTTACGTTTTCTTCTCCGTGTTTTGGTAATTCTGGCACTGCAATTATCATTATTTTCGGGTTCGTCAATGAAGAATGCATTAGTGACGATTTCTACAATTTTTCCAATTACACATAACACAAAACCTATCATTTTTAAAACACTAGCTTTATCACAATTCTTATCAAATATGTTTCTTATCAATCAATCCTTCGTTGCACGTTCTTTTCTTTCTTCTCTTTGTGTTGTATTTGCGCACTTTGTGATGAAACACTTGTCTATAATTTTTAGTGTACACAACATAAAATAAGATTTGCGCACCAACACTTATATTCCACATATGTAACCTTTTTAGCGTCAAAAGTATACCGCACTTGCTTAAAAACTACAAATATACTGTTGTTGTAGCTATTATTTTGTGTTCGAGGGCGACAGTAGGTATATCAGGTATCAGGGGGTTATCAGTAAAGTCAGGGAGTGTATAATCTGAAGAGAGCCGGTCTTATGACTGCTCGGGCAGATGATACTCCGGAGGCCTTGACGAGATTTCTAAATATGGATGTAAATATAAATCGCACGTAGTTAACACTATCTCTACACACAATTCTAGTTTGATATTTAATAATAAAAACAAAACTTTAGTAACGACTCTTATGACACGATGAGAGTAACTAGGTGGCTGTGCGATCTCAAAAACATTATTAGACTTAATTTAAAAATAAATGAACACAGCAGAAAACAATTGAAACTAGTATTGATGTAGCGATGTAGAGATGTAGCCAAGAAAACGGGGTATCTAATGTATTTTACAGTGATGGTAATCACACTAGGTACTAGCTAATTTAAACTCTTTCAAAATCAGTGCGTAAATACTTTTAAAACAGTTAATGTTTGGTTTCCCTTACAGTTTTATTCAAATCATTATCAACTTTTTCATGCACATTACGGATTTTTTACTGCTGCAGAGCTAAGCTGGAAAATACTCTTTTGAGTTTCAATAATTCATATAAATCAATGCCAAAAAACGTCGGGTTAAGCCAAAATAAATGCAAATTAAAATTCGTAAACATATCTTTCATTTCAATGACAAATGATTTTATTATAATTTATTCGTATTTTCGTCGGTAGACGGTACCTCAGTCCGGAAATCGTGACATCCGCTATTTGTTGCCTCGTCGCGATTGGTTATATTATGTAAATTCAGGCAGACAACAAACAATTAGAATTAAGAGTCAAAGTGCTAACAAAATGTAAATCAATCGATCAGAAAGAGTGTTTGCACATTTATAACCTGCAAGTATGCTGATCAAACAAATGCGAAGGGTTTAAATAATAACAAGGACCTAAGCACTTTTGTCTTTTAAAATATTCGGAGATGTTATTCATTGCTGAACGCAAGAAATATCAAGTTATAGTTGTAATTAGTAGCAGCAAGCAGTCCAACATTTGAAAGATATTCCTGCTCTTGCTGATCTATTACTATTGCAGTAATTGGTGCATAATAAATAACATATTTTCAGCTTTCACTGCAGATACGGGAGGAAACACATGTCTATCATAGTAATGATACAAAAGATAGATGGTTTCATTGCAGTTGGGTCCATAGTATTACTAAGTATATGTAGATCGCATTTGATGGAATTTCAAAAAGAAAAATGTTTTTGCTATTTTTTAAAAACAATTAACGATTAGAATACCTTTTGACTTTTCGCTAGTCTCCGTGATAGGATTGTTACCCCGTGATCCTCTCTAATAATTAGTCATTCTATAATGTTTTATTGCGCCAATGTAAAATTTTCTCAATTGATGTCTGTACATAGGAATTACACATAAAATTTTACAATTCTTCAAGTGACAATAATATAGGTTACATTATATTTCACTTGAAGATTTCTGTTAGTCAATTTTTAATTTTTAGGGAGTGGAAAGTTAAGAAAAAAGAAGGAAAGGTGACCAGAAATTTCAAAGCGAAAGCAATTAATAGTTTGTTAAGAACCGAATCTAAATCAGTTACTTTAAAAAGTCACAGTTGTTTGTAAGGCCTTTTCACTCTAGCTATTTTGAACCTTAGGTGTGTCTGTGTATATATATACCTATAATATTTTACTTTATGTTCTGTTTAAATTAATTAAGACTAACTATAAATAATAAAGATACAATACAAAACATCTAATAGGTATTTAGTTTTTACTCAGTTAAAGTAAACATAAGCGCCGTCATATGACTCTACTTGTTTTTCGTCGTTAAAAAAATTGAGATTATGCTTATTTTATTTGACCTTAATATATATTAAAGATATTATGACCATGATAATCTTAGTAGTGGTTTCGCAACATATTTTTAGATTTATCTACATGACAAACAAATATTTGCATTTTTAAAACTTAAATAAAGGCTTCACTTTCTTCTACAACCAAGCCAAGGAATTGGAATATGCAGACATTTACGGAACTGTTGGAATTAGGCTATAAGCAGGAAGATTTAGGGAAATATTGGAAGGCTGAGATTATTAGTTAGACATTATTTTTAAAGTTAGTTCCTTAAAAGTTGGTTTTTGACTGTTATAGCTCAAATAAGATATAACAAGAACACCACATGTTAAACATTTCCCTTTCAAACTCGTCTAAGTGTTACTGTAAAAACGGTCTCTTTAGCGCCTTTTTTTATATTACAGTGGCAATGTGTAGACCAGTGTAGACCTTCGGGTCTAAGCCTTATGATATGGGCCACCATGTTAAAAGTGCAAATGAAAATCGGCCTTAAAATTTTAAACTTTGTTACGTTAACTCTTTTAAAAAAGCAGGCCGAAAATGCTATCTTTTAACGTTATTTTAGCAATGCTTGGAAAACGTTAACATTGATGGTGTTTATGAGTTGTAATTCCGTATTGTTACAGCAGACACAATCTACCTTATTAAGAGCATTTAAATAACGCAATTAGTCATTTTGCCTACTGAGATATTTTTTAATATTTTCGAAGACACTAAACGTTTTATATTTAAAGTGAAATGCGCGTTTATGTTACTTTGAATAATTAAGGAGAATTTTAAGTCACTTTTCGTTTAAATATATAACTCACCCAACATCCTATTGACTTCTCCCTTTTCAGTCATCGTCGTCGTCGATATCTTTCATGGTTTCGCACTGTAATAAATAAAAAGGCAATGTCAAACATACATTATCATCGATTATTAAGATAAATACTGGTAAATGAAAGGTTGTAGAATATACCTACTACTTAAAAGGAGACTTGTACTATACGTCTTGAAAATTGCCAAGCGACTGTGTTAGTTTTCATTCAGTGTTATTAAATCTCGCTAAAAATCAGAATTTAGACGTATCAAATGTTTCAATAGGCCTTCTACTCGTAAATTTAGTATTTAAATATAAAATATATCTGTATTTAAATATGGCAGTCTAATGTTGAATAAATAATTATACTTATTCGATTACACAGGCGTTATTGCTATACCTCAAAAGTTACAAAATAATTATTTTTACCAAAAAATTACCATACCTTTGTATCACTGCTTTCTTCGACACACCACGGTAACAAGCACAACAAATATTTACACCAGACACTGAACTAAAACAGTAGAAACAACAATTTGATTATAGTATGATTTTTGTTACGAAGTAATCACATGATTTTCACTCAGAAAGGGAAATTTACACGGAAATTAAAGGGAAATATTGTAAAGATTTTTCCAACCATAGCAGAGGCATCTCGCCGAGGGTTGGAAAGCGAACTCGCGGAAATGCACGAACCTAGCCGACGAGCGCCGAATGCAAATTTTGGGCAGGGTCGGGCTCTGTGCAGTGACCTCTTTATAAAATGTGCAAAACGTTCGATAGCGTAAATTTGAAAAACGCCACAAAATTAGTGATGCCTTATTTATTTATTCATTCTACAAAAAAAAAACTTTTTACCTAATAATTATACGTCAATTTCAAATCACTTAATTGATTGTTTGTTATGACAAAATATTAATCACTGCTCAGTTAATATTATTTACGCATGTTAAGGTAATAAAACGGAAATAAGCCGATCGTATTCCAAATTTATATCATTGAAGATAGTCCAGCCCTGTAAAAACTACCACCCTGCAGTGAGGTCGTCGCCATATTTTCCACGCATGCGCTCTAATTTTCCGTAGTCGAGCAATCACTACGCGCTGGCTACATACATGCTAAGTGCGTGTGTTACCAGCATAAATTAAACCTTTTGTCCGTATTTAGTATTTTTCCTCAGAATACGTAATGTGTCAAACGAATTGCAGATAGTAAAAGAAATGTTATAAAGTTAATCAGAGTTTTGCGATGATAAAGTACTTATTTCTGCGATGCGTGCGCATCAGTGACGTTGAACCACAGCGCATTGACAGTGAACAAGGATCAATATAATGACGTCACGCCATTGAGGCCCGCTGCATTTCCTGCTAGAGACTCAATTGATAGGTTCGTTAAAAATAGGGCCCTTCATTTTCATGTGATACATAATAATTGTAATCAGAATTGTAGAGTATTGACAATCAAACTACATCATCCGTGGTGGAGTGGTGTACGCACCGGTTTTCAAGGTGTCGCTCGTTCCGTGATCCCGGGTTCGATTTCCGGACCAGTGTAGAAAAAAAGTATTTTAATATATTTTACTTGTTTGTGTGGTACCTCCGTGGTTTCTGATTTCCACAAAAGAAGTGCTTTAAATACTCACTTTGGGATCAGAAGTATGTGGTAATGTCCACATTTTTAATTGATTGCAATACATCAATATTTGAACTGGTTACCCTGCTCTAAGTGTTTACCCTTATGGTTACCTTTATTGGTCTACTCTGTCTTAAGTCTGTTAAACTTATGAATTAATTATTAATATTGTTTAAAAGTAATAGTTATTTTATTATTGTTTATCAATTAATTAATTAAAGAGATTATAAGTATAACTAATTAAATTTGTTTAGTCAAAATGAAATGCTTAATGATGACGATTAATCCATGTACCTACATTCGTTTTATTTGTTAAGTTTTACTCGGAAATATTTTGTTCCCCAAATAGATAAGGACCAAAATTGTTACGTCCGCGTCTAATCACGTAGCAAAGGCAGTTGCGTGACTGTCACAGTTAATAAAAATACTACATAAGAGGAAACACAAGGGCCGTCTTTCCATACAAACGTAGTCCCCTGTTTCCTCCCTGGATAAAGCCATGCAGTAGAGGAATAATTTTTATTACAAAAATCTATGGCCACTATTAGCATGTTTCTATGTTTTCTGTTTTTTCATAAATTAATTAATAAAAAAGATATGAGCCCTCAAAAATCGAAAAAAACCGCTAGATTTTCCGCTGTGTTCAAACATCCAGAAAACAAATTTGGCTAAATTTTAGAAAAAAGGAAAACATACGAACACGGCCAAAGCCTTTCTTCAATTTTTAATGAAAAAGTATTTAAATCGGTCTAGTTTTGGAAAAGTAATCGGGGGACTACGAAACGTTGATTTGGTGTGCTTTTAGTAGGTATTTTCGGTCCAAGAAGCAGTTGTCTTTATCACACTCTGCGGTGAAGGCGTTTGACACTGCGCGACAGCAATAGATTTTACAAATACCTATTTTTCAATTCGCTCGCCCGTAGTGTTTCCTCTTAAGTTAATAAGCCTTAAGCCGAATAATTTCACAATCATCTCTAAGTCATAGCCTAAATTGTAAACAGCCATAGCATATAATCGTATCACAATCTTAATGTTTATTTTATAAACAACATACTTATTTGAAATAACGTTTTAGATAAGCATAGGTACTATATTTACTACTACCGTGGTTAGGTAGCGTTTACGTAATATTCCGTTTATTCGGCTTTTAATATCGGCATAATTCACACGATACACGCAAAATGATAATTCATTTCATAGGTTTAAATTACGTACTTTACACACTTATATAGAAATTAAATTCACGAAACCTAAAAGATCTCTTTTGCATCGCCACTAGTGTAGAACGTTATTAGACGCAAATAAATTTTCTCGCAGAAAGATCTCGCAAAAAAGCGCGGACGATTCGATCATATTATTTTCTTAGTTTGAGCCTCTGAGTTGGGCGGTCATGAGTCCAGCTGTAATGTACCAATATACAAATGTACTCTGTGTAATGTACTGACAGAGTGCAAAAAGATCTACTTTTAAACGTGTGATGACAAATACATTGTCATCATGTACATTTCATGAAGTGATTAAATCATACGATATGTCCACGGCCCACGACATACACACGCCTTAGTCAAGACTCAAGCTTAGTCAAGCCTATTTATTTTACAAGTTTTTATAACTTGTATTGTATGTAAGTATGTTCGGGTGAAATCTTGCAACTTAATTTTTTTATTAATTAAAATTTCAGTATTTAAATTTTAAATACTGAAATTTTAATTAATAAAAAATGCCGCGCATGCCGGGCGCGGCGCTTTAACCATTTAGTGCCGCGACCGGCATGCGAGGAGATGCGGGTTCGAGTCCCGCCTGAAACATAATTTTTCAAGTTTAAATACTGATATTATAATTGCAATTTCATTGCTTAAAATATCGTATAAAGTATTTAATTAAAAGAGTTTAATTTAGAACGTTTTCATAATTTTAAACTGTGTCTTTGTAATCAGCTTGAAACCATAGCCGATGTGTACCTTAGTCATGCAGTAATTATCATTATTTATCAAAGCAGATTATCGTTGGCGTTGTAAACGATCTGTTCGATGAACATCTCAAGGCTATATGACTAGATAAAAAACTGAATAGGAGCCTTACGAAAATTAAGCGAGCAGATTGATGGGTTGATGGGCGGTTAGAAGGATTTTTGTGATTTTGTCGTATGTTACCCAATTTTATTGTATAAATGGTAAATTTAAAGATCTTGTAGCTTCTGCAAACTCATTGTACTCTGACTCTCTAAAAATAGGTTAGCTATCGATGTTCTGTCAATATATATTTTTTAACTTACAAGCTTATGCTCGTGCAAAATATATGATTATCAAGCATGATACGTAATTTTTACGTTTTAATGTATCAGTGTGAATTTGATGGACATAAACATTTACATAAGATCGCGATCGACTACTTTTCTGATATAAAACTCAGTTAGATTTTTATATTCAAAGCGAGTTTTGAATGACATCTACATCATCCAATTCTTAAATAGTAGGTACCTATTATATTATTTTTTTAAATAATTGATAAAATAAAACAATAAAAATAAACATTGAGCATCCAACCTTTTTTGAATATGCCAAGTATTTATAAATTTTAAAATTGTGCACGTTCAACTTTTTTATTAGTAGGAGAATTGATTTGCTTGATTTAGAGCTAATAAAACAATTGCAAATTCCTGCGAGACAAGACATTGTATTGATACTTATGGCACTCTTTAGGCTCTCCAAGGCCAGTTAGTATACCACATAAGGGCAGCCTCGTCATTCAATGTTAATACAATCATTGCTAACGTCGGTCGTGCCCGGGGACTAAGCCTTGTGACAATTGTAGGCTGTTTATATTCTTATTTATAACTTCAAGTGTATTATAGAAATATCCGGTGTACCTACTTATACATGTAATCAACACTCGTTTAAAGTTTAATTAAAACGTAATATTTTGCTTCGCCGTGGTTTTAATTAAATTCAAATTATTTGTTTAAATTTTGGACGGAGCTTAAGAATGTAATACTGGAACCAGTAGCTTCTGACTGCATTCAAAATTCTTCACAGCAGACTTATTTTATTAATTAAAAATAACACTTTAATACTTATTTGAATTTGATTTGATATGAATTAGTAAAATGATGTTGGTTTTCTAAAATAAAGTAATCAATCTATTAATGTTTGACTGTAGGAGTTATTGTTTTAAGATCACCGAAGGACTTTTAAATACGTAACTAGGTAACTTCTTCTGATAAGTAACAGACATAATATAATGTTTGACAGTATTTTTTTACTTTTATCTTGTATGGTTGTGTTTTTTCCCCTCATATATTCTATGTAGGCTACTATCCTTATAGTATCTACAATAATGATTCCGAATATACTGATATTTTAAAATTCCAGTCACTAGGTAGGTACCATTGTTAGTCCCGCCCTACAATATACGAGACGAAACTGTTAAGTGTAGCCTATAAAGATCTGCTTCACGACTCACATTTCTTTAGAAATCACCATCGTGATGTAGGTCAAGTTTTAGGGCTGAGCGGGGTCTGACAAGTAGCAAATGTATCAGCGGGATTGTGGCTTGTGCATAGAAATCGGCATCCGCATAAATTAACATTTTGCCGCTATACCTACATATTGCCATAATAAACATATTTACTTTACAAAATACTAAGTTTGCACGAGTGCATAATCGATCTTAACACCAAATTCTTTTTTCTCTATGAATTTAAATGAATGATACAGAACATTAAATTGCCCTAAAAGTATTTAGTTAAGCACGCCAATAAATCAAGGAATCAGCCTTTTTTCTTATATTTTATTGACAATTATTGTTATTTAATCCCTCAACCCCCAGGAGGCACTCGGGTGCCACGATAACAATTGATTTCAATTGTGTCTGGAATAACTCACGATTGAGGAATAAATAAATATTATTAATGCAATTTAAATCGATTATAGTTTTTGTCACTTAAAGTAAAAAATAGTGATTTCTAAATTTAATTGATTAGGTACTACGAACAAACTCACAAACTTATATTTGTCATCATGGACTGTGAAAATTACCTTATTTATTAATATTTTTGTAGATTACTTCTTGATAATAATAATTAGAAGGTTTTCTAGACAAGACAAAGAAGTTAAGTCACAATCTAAATAATCTGAAGCCGGCGCGTAGCCTAATAGTAGAGCAATAATAAGCTACATTATAATAGCTTAAGCGCTTGACGGTGTAACCAAGTATCTTTTTTAGGGTTCCGTAGCCGAATGGCAAAAATCGGAACCCTCATACGTCAAGTCTGTCTGTCCGTCCGTATGTCACAGCCACTTTATTCTGAAAGTATTAGCATTACACAGTTTAAACATGGTAGGTAGGTGTATCCTGTTGACCGCTTTACGAAAAAATAAATATAATGATATTTAAGGGGGCTTCTCATACATAGAACTAAAAAAAACTTTTTCTACTCAAGCCTATGCGTATAGGGTTCATAGAAACATTTTTTTCCAAATTTCTTACATTTGGAAGATAGACTCTTCCAAAGTGGTAAAATGGATGTCTCCCCCCCCCCCTCTAACTTTTAAACTAAACAAGTGAAAATACTTGCAACGAAAGTTGGTTTGAACGAGATCAAACTAGTAGTTTTTGATAATATTAGCACATATTTAACAACCGCAAATATAACACTATGAAAAACAAAATTATTTTTGCAGTCAAATATATATTGTGGTATTTTGGCTAAGTGGAAGTAAGTGGACCCCTAATTCAGTTAAAGTTGGTATGGAACCCTCAGTGGGCGAGTCCTACTCGCACTTGGCCGGTTTTTTTTCTTTTGCCTTTGTGACTCAGGCATGTGAACGATCTTAAAAATCAATAGAACCTTAATTTATTAATGATTACTATTAACGGACTAAGAATAGATAGAAATTTATATAAATAGTATTTTGTAATTACTTAGATAGGTATTGAAGTAGTTTAACTCGTCAAATCACGGAATGTTAAATAAAATAAACACATCACAAAGCATATTTTCACAATTCACTCAAATGTCCTAAACTCAATTTAAAACTGAACATTTTGTGGCATGTACCGCCTGTAACAAAGTACATCGTGCCAACTGAACCGATTAAGGTCGTTTTGTAAGACTGGATTCAACTACCGCACAAGGAAATGTATTTCTAAAATCAATAAAGTTAGAACAGAATTTTGGTTGTAGGTAAATGGACTTCCTCCTGAAACGTGGGTTGTAACTAGTTTTACAGAAGCAGATAGCATTGTCTAATTAACGCGCCTGAGGAGTTGTTAACTGACTTGAAACCAACTGAAACATGAAGTGGATAATAATTTGCTGCTTAATTCAAAGAAGCTTGTAAAATATTTAAGGTATTGATCTTCTATATATTACAATGTGTTTGTGTATATACAAGCGCAAAATTCGTCGACAACAACCCCGAATTTAAATAAAGGTAAAAAAACAGCACTTGGTTATCAATAAAAGTACCTAGTTTTGATTTGTATTTAATAAAATTGCTACTACCTTAAATAACTAACATCTCTTATTAAAAAAAATTCAAATGGTTATATTGTTACAAAAGTTTATTCTTGGCATAATAGTATAGCGCTTTTTCGCGAGTTTTTCAGTTGGCAATAAGGGAAATGTAAATAATACGTATGTTTTTCTGGATGAAATGTTTTCTTTATCTTATTACATCGGTAACGAGAACTACTAGTTACCTAATAGTTTACTTTAGTTACCTAAGCGAATACCTTGGATATATCAAATACCGCGAAATATGCCCTAAATTCTACATTTCAAATGAAAACACGCTCGCTCAGGAATTTAACGCTTTGACAGCTGCGTTGAATAGTTGAATTAAATGCGAATTTAAATGTAAAACCAACGAATAATGTAAATTTTAAAATATTTTGTCTTTGCACTTCATTGGTCGTTATAGCACTTTGGACTGCGTTTCTTCGTTTTATAAACTTTCATGATCCAATTAATACGCAACGATTACGTACAAACGTGTTACGCGAATTAGACGCGTGCAGACCGCCAAACGAGATATCCAACTGTTTTATTTTAGACTCGCCAGTGCGATCGGCCATGAAAATACTACAAAGGTGTACATACGCCTGTACACACCCGGTGGGCTACAGACAATGTCGTTCATTGACTGCGAGTAATGTCTTGTCAGTTTGACCAGGCAGACCATTTATCGCTACAGTTTTCTGTAATGAAGATAAAAAGACCATGAAATTGATTTTCACTGCATGCATAGAGATTAACATGCTTACTATATTGAGCAATTCAACAGTGCACTATGTCGTCGCCATAGAATTTTGAAGAACACAAAAAATTACACTGCTATAATTTGTTGACCTCATCAATGATCATTTCCGTTGCTGATGATGATGGCGCATTCATTACCTATAATATGATGTACAATTTAGATCCATGTCAAAATAATAATTAGAAATATCTTGCTAACAAACAAACTTTTTACTTCAGCATGGTAATAAAGTGTTCAGCGACTTACGATGCTAACTATACTTTGAGCATCAGTATTTTAATAAGATTATGTAATGTCAAACCAAAAAAAAAGTCGCAGATATTTCCGTGCCTGGCGTGAAAAAGTTGATAAGTCCAAAATGGTGATTTTACAGGGCAGCAGTTTTAAAGTTTGATGTCTGCTGGTAAATCAGTGTATTTAATGTGTTAATGCCATTACCTTTAATTATGGGTATTTTTTATCAATCTTTCGAACGGTATCAGTAAAATTACTAAATTCATTTTATTTTTTGATATATAAGACTTATCAATTTGTGCACCGATGACATGTCAACTTATTCACCGTCATATTAGGGGTATTTGTTAAGCAAAAACAATTAAATTGATTAAAACCTTTATCAATTTACTGTTTTCTTGAGTTTACGCGAACACTATACCTACATTGAAATGAAAGATAGTTTACGGATTTAGAACGCGTTTATTTTTGATTTAACCCAACGTTTCGAACCCTTTACAGCGTTCATGGTCACGGGTAGACTAAGGTGTTATTCGTCTTTAAGATGGTAATTTGAAAAAATGTTTAACTACCGCCTCTAATTTTTATCGTCAGTTATGTTCCTTTTCACACAAAATGAGCTAACTGTGTCCGGAGTGTTGCCATGGTTTGTGGACTTCAATGATGATAAGACAGGGTCCCAAGCAGCTGGTAAATTCCAACCATCTTCTCTATTGAAATTAGGATGTTTTTAATTTCTATTGCTTCGCGTATCATTCTAGGTACATATCGGTTTTCCTTAGCAAGAACTTTAGGTTTATCAAATCTAATGAAATGATAAACCTAAAACTTTAGGTTTATCATTTCAATTATCATAGAAATTAAAAAACATCCTAATTTCAATAGAGAAGATGGTTGGAATTTACCAGCTGCTTGGGACCCTGTCTTATCATCATTGAAGTCCACAAACCATGGCAACACTGCGAAGACTCCGGACACAGTTAGCTCATTTTGTGTGAAAAGGAACATAACTGACGATAAAAATTAGAGGCGGTAGTTAAACATTTTTTCAAATTACCATCTAAAAGACGAATAACACCTTAGTCTACCCGTGACCATGAACGCTGTAAAGGGTTCGAAACGTCGGGTTAAATCAAAAATAAACGCGTTGTAAATCCGTAAACTATCTTTCATTTCAACTTTATCAATTTATTATTCAAAAACAAATACAATTTTAAATATAATCCTTTCCGGTAAAAAGATAAGTTTTTTTTACTGTAGTTTCATTTTTAAGCCGTTCAGTTCATCATTTAGGTTTATATATCCTGAAATGTCTCATCCATTAATCAAGGAGATCCAATAAAACCTTCTTTTTTTATCTTCGCTAATTGATGTTTAAATTTAATTTAAGCTACAAGATTCCAAGCCGGACTTTCATAGTTTCTTGAATTTAATTGATTTTAATCAAGAATTGCTATCCAAGGTTTATAAAACTGAATAGTTTCATTTATTTTATTTTTTTATTAATATTTTCTTGCAAATTTAAAAGCGCTTCTATAATCGAACTTAATGCTACATGGTAATCTCTAACAATCGACCATAGAGCTAGTGTAACCTTTTGATAGGTTGCCAAATAATATTTTCATCTGACACATTGTTTATTCTTTAGATATTCTTAACGGCCTTTTTGGTTTTGAATTTTGATAAATCCAAATAACCTTCCAAGATCATGAGTACAATCTTAGAACTTTTTTATGCAAATAAATTCCTTGAATAAACATTTTTAGATTGTCTTAGGTGGGACTTGGTTATGGGTTCGAGCCCCAATCAAGTTTGTGTCGACGAATTTATTCAAGGCTTTTACGCTGTGAGCCGACGGTGTTTCATCAATTTTTTTGCTATGTAACTCCAACCTAAATGTTTCGAGACGGTTTTTTAAGCAAATTAATTGCTGGTGTACATAGAAAATAAAATTCCTTTACTAAACTTTTTTGACTGTCTAAGTTGGGCCTCGATGTGGTTGTGGGTTCAAGCCCCAACCAAGTTTGTGTAAAAGAATTTATTCAAGGCTTTTTACGCTGTGAGGCAACGGCGTTTCATCAATGTTTTTGTTATGTAACTCCAACCTAAATGTTTCGAGACGGTTTTTTAAGCAAATTAATTGCAGCTGGTGTACAAAGAAAATACAATTCCTTTACTAAACTTTTTTCGACTTGCTTAGGTGCCTTAGGTGGGACTCGATGTGGTTGTGGGTTCAAGCCTCAACCAAGTTTGTGTCGAAGAATTTATTCAAGGCTTTTTATGCTGTGAGCCAACAGTGTTTCATTAATGTTTTGTTATGTAACTCTAACATAAATGTTTCGAGACGGTTTTTTAAGCAAATTTATTACTGGTGTTCATATGAAATAAAATTCCTTTATTAAACTTTTTTTGACTGTCTTAGTTGGGACTCGATGTGGTTGTGGGTTCAAGCCCCAACCAAGATTGTGTCGACGAATTTATTCAAGGCTTTTTACGCTGTGAGCCAACGGTGTTTCATCAATGTCTTTGTTAAGTAACTCCAACCTTAATGTTTTGAGAAGATTTTTTAAGCAAATAAATTGCTGCTTTACATAGAAAATACAATTCCTTTATTAAACTTTTTTTGATATTCTTAGGTGGGACTTGATGGGATTCAAGTCCCACTTAAGGCAAATGACTTTATTTTATTTAAGGAAAAGTATTTTGTGTTCAGTCGTTTCAGTGTTTTTTCTATAAGATTCCTGTTGCGTGATCGCAACACCATAGCAACAAAGTTCTTGAATAATTTTTCTAAGCTTTACCTATTTCGAATGAAGAATAATTAGGTGTATTTAACCCTTTCTTCGGTATTGATTTGTTTGTAATAGTTTTCGGATGTTAAATACCTTTGTACAGCTACTTTACAAGACATAGCCGATTACAATTTTAATTAGCTTCATAATACACATTTAGAATAAATAATAATATTATTCTTTTACATAAATACGTTTAACTTAAATTAATTTTATGTTAACTAAGTATCCACCATTAATATAACATCAATAATATTATTAGGTTTTTCTTCTTGTTAATAAGAACCTATTTAATACTAAAAAGTTTTTTTAGTAGGTAATTATGCTTAAAACGTTAAATTTAATTACGAGTAATACAGACAAATTTTAATCTTAATTTATAGTCACTTTTAAATCTTAATCACTGGATCAATTTTGAACAACTACACCTATTTTATTTAAATTGCCAGGCTTGAAGCGGAAATAACTTGACAACTCAACATATCAAGCTTTGAGTTAACATTTAATAGGGTCCTATTGTGATAACTCATTTTGTTTAATATTTTTAACGGGTTCAGAATGGGCAAAATGCAATAAGTTCAGATGTCAACTTTTATTTATTTGTCTCGTATCGTTTTTGATTAGATATGTCGTTTTATATCAAAAAGTTTGCATAAAGTTGAGATGTTCAAAAACGCACATGCATTTTTTTTTTACTTTTTGACATATTAGGATTTTGATTTTTTTTCACCAGAAGGGTCCTAAGCATAGGAAGCAAATAGATTGATAAAAAAAAATTCATGCATCTCGACTTATCAATGTTTTCACGCCAGGCACGGATTTGTTGAAGTGTTACGGACGTTTTGGACGTCAATACCATGTTATCAGTTCCAGTGGATAATTCAGGAGGTAGGATGAAGTAAGCTGCGAATACTATCTATGAATGGAAGGGGATGTTGACAAGATGCGTCCTGCGTTTTCTGCGTCATCCGCTTAAATTATGATTATAATTTCGTTTAAGTTTCACGTTGCATAATTATTCCTTACAGCCTGTGACCACGGTCGGTGCAACCCGACCAATCAGGCAAAATACGAGTAGTAAGGTATGATCGCGTTTGATTTTCCATTAACGTTCAAATAAATTATTATTAATATGAAATTTTTAACACATGCAAATAAACATCGTATACCACTTAATTAAAAGATGGGAGATAGAACACCATAGTTTAAAATAAAAATCATATGGGGTAAAAAATATTACAATCGATTGAAATCGAAGTTAATAACTAAAACAATCGCGTCGAGTCAGGATCTCTGCTCAAATACTTGTATGACCCAACAGCCATAGATTTTTAGATAGACATGGCCAGCTCACTGCTCTTCAGCTAATTTTGTGTGGTGTATCGACGACTTTAGTTGTCTATCTTCATCATCATCATCCTATCGCAGACCACTGCTGAAGATAGGCCTCTCCAATTGCACGCCACTTAGGTTGATCCTCGGCTTCTCGCATCCAGCTCCTGTCAGCTATTTTGCGCAAATCATCACTCTACCTAGCCTCCTCCTCTATCTTTATCTCGTTATATTTTATCATCATTTTGAAAAAAAACCGCAGGATTTTCCTAAGGCTAAAAATGCTTATCTACTTTTGATCGCATCATATTTTCCTTCAAGGATAACCTGGTGAGAGAGTTTTCCAAGCCTGTTACCTATTAAATGTCCATGATGTGAATTGTTTTAATAGCTTCCATTTTGCTATAAATGCCGGGCCAATGGCACAACGTGCCTTCCTAAGCACGATTAAATACAAATCCCTTCAGGATCTGGCCTATTTAGGAAAGGAGGCCTATTTTCCTAATTTGGCCCAACTGGGAATGAAACTCCGTGAATATTAAGCGTTTCATTGCACTACTTGATCATAACCTTGGTTATATCAAAGAAAAAAATTTAGTCTTATCCACTGCAAGGCTGAGAAAATTATTTGAGTCGACGAATTTATTCAAGTGGTTTGGCACTATAAGTAAAATTTTTCAAGAACAATCTCTTAGATAAGGTATATATTATATAAATTAAACAAAACAGCTGTCAAAAATTGGTAAGTTTATTAAAATAAGGTTTTCTCCAATATCTTTATTACGACGGCCTTTATGTGACCTTGTCTTCTGGAGACAGTCGAAAAAATCCAATTAAGGAATTACATTTTCAATTTACACCAGCAACTTTAACTCTGCTTATTTTTTTATTTTCAGTGCACGTAAATAAAATACTTACATATTTATAAATATAGTTCTGTTATAGAAATCGCTCTGGCTTGTGTTGGTTTCGGTGCCTATGTGATTACTATCACGTAGCGTTCGACTGTGACTCATGTAAAATTACAAAGATTATTAATGGACTAAATTAATAAGACTAATATTGAAAGAATATAATGTTTTAAACGAGATAACTTATGAAGAAATAGACGAATTAAATGTGTACAGTAACCAGGAACATTATAAATACCAAAATTTTATAATCTCATCTCAATCTCAATCACTCTAAGACTCAATAAACTCATTAAAAATAATATTGTAATGGTAAAATTCGTAGTTAATTCAACTAAAGTACCTATTAAAAACCTTCGTTGAGACCTTCGTTAAATAATGTTTTGTTACGTTCACTTTTTATGTTTTAAGACAAAATTTTAATAACAAATTAATTGCATTGCAGATAAAATATAAGAACTACAAACAATCCCATACAAAAATAACTCTTCGAACTGTCCAAATTTAAACATAAGCATATGATGTAATGATTCATGTATCATGCCTATGGCAATGCAAATGAAACCTTACTCACATGACCTAAAGTTGGATGCAAGTAAGTTTGCATTACACCCAAACGTACAGTGAGTGCTGATGTGCTGAGGACATTTTCCTGTCCTGATTGTATGTCTAGTTTTTTTTATATCTATGCATTAAGTAAATTAACAAGCCATTGATAGGATTCAACATATGTTATTTTTATCTTGCATCCTTTTTACGCTGATAACAAACCCTCTACACGTCAATGAACCAATTGCATAATCGTTTAAAAGTGAACCGCAGTGAACTTTACCATTGTGCATCAGTTCATATCTATATCCAGCTCAGACATGAGCTCGACAGATCTCAATAGTATATTTATCTGTTGCGGCAGTAATTACTTTTGACCGTAGATAAATTATCGAATTCGCAAATAAACGTATCTTATCGGAGTATTAGTAAAAGAAGTTCCAGCCAGCCAGCTACACGTGTTGTATAGTCGCGCTGTGATGTATGAATTATTTTGTTTTATTAAATTAAGAACTCTACGATGACTGAAGGATCTGTTATACTTTTACACGAATTGGAAAAGTTAAGGTTGGTAAAGTTTTTCTTTTAGTAGGTCAAGTTTATTTTGCTGTAGAAGTTTTTATGGCCAAGTTTTCATTATTTTTAAGAGACCGTTTAAGCAGGTAAATTTTGAATGGTTATTAATGACAAATATATTGCTAAAGCACATTTAATGCAATCGAAAATTAATTATATTTTTATCAGTAAACGTTTTAGTTAACATAACCAATTATTAGTCATGGAAGTGATTCAATAAAATAGGTACATGTTTGTAGTATTTGAAATTGAATATTTTCTTTTTAAGATTTAAAAAGTTTGATTGATCACTACGTTATTATTAAAAAAACCTTGATCAATGACAAAATATCCAGCCAGCTATAAAATACTCGTACCTTAAAACATTTCATGTCGAATGGAAAACGTTTTTCCTTATTTTTTAGAACGATTTCAATTGATTCTCTCAATACCGATATAATCCCTATCTACCTACACTTTTATTTAAATTCAGCATTGATTACTAACTATTCCAGTCCAGATCCCCCCGTGGAAAAAGTCTCCCAGACACGTAAAGAAGAAGACAACCAAAAATGGCAGATACTGCTAGAGCCTGCACTCGTGGGCTCAATGATCGCCATCACCCTCGGACAGACGTCGTTGCAAAACTTTTACTTGAGGACCGCATGCACTGTGGACCTGGGCAAGAACATGAGTGTCTGCGACCGAGGGGTCGGCGAAGAGTTCCGTGCCGCTGAGGTCAGTAAGGCCGTAGCAATATCCATTATTAACTCAAAACTGCGACTTTGTTTACCTATGTTTAATTTGGAACTATCCAGATATAAACTATTGCATCATTTAATCTGTCTTCTTGACAAATTTCATCCAGGTTTGGTCAGCCGTTTTGAGTGAAAGTGTTATAAACACACATTCTCGAAAAAATTTGCAATTAAAATTACTATGTGTTTGTTTGCGACTTCGTATACGGCTAAAATTCTGATTTACAACTGGGAGTTTCGAAGATAACAATATGCTATTTTAGTCTATGTAGGTGCCCAATTCCATTCAGTTCCGCTCAGAAGTTCTCGTGTTATAGGTTAAGATTAAGGGAAAAGTATACAAGAATGATGGTGCGACCAGCTTTAACCTACGGAGCAGAATGATTCATAGTCCAGAAGAAAGTTTGCGAACAACAACTGCATACAAATGAGATGAAAATGTTGAGACAGTCTAGTGGTGCGGCACGCCTGGATAAAGTCCGCAACGAGTATATTAGAAGTTCCTTCAGCGTAGCCCCAACGTAGAAAAAGTAAGAGAAAGTCGCTTACGATGGCCATATCCAAAGACAGTGCTGAACATACCACACACTACCAGGGGAAGAGGCAAGCCACCCGCCACTTGGTGGAACAAAATTGGAAAAGAGATGGATTGGGACAACCTCACTACTCAGACAACACAGAACAGAGTTCTTTGGCGCAAATGTACAGAGAGACCCGACCCCAGATAAACTGGGTGCATGGGTTGGACAAAGAAGAAGAGGTATGGGTAACAAACATCCATCGAAACGTTCACATTTATAGCATTTGTAAGATTAGAAAGATAAGAAATCAAAGTGCTAGAATAATAGAATAACTACCCCAATAGGCTTCAGGTATATCAGGCGACTGAAGAAGGACGAGATGTACAGCGGCATCTTCTATCTACCATAGCCCGACTTACACGTGTCGTAATTATGACAAATTCCTCTTTTTAAAGAGGCTTACGTCCAGTTATATACCCAAGACGTGGTCTGACGATGTGATACGAATAAAAGAGTTTCTATTATATGCAACAAACTTGCTGATTAAAACGTCTATCTAACATATAATGGAATAGGGGTTTTGTATTACTTATGCATTGGATATGTTTCATTGTTAAAAGACATGGTCATGGTCGTTAATGATATAAACCATAAGTATGCTATCGGCTTTCGATCGATCGGTAAGAGTATGTATAACTGTCTGCTTCCGCCACGATGATTGGCAAAATCCTGAGAAACGCAACGAGTATGAACAGAAGATTTTTGCAATAAATGAATCATCCGTCAGATAAAATAACATTTTGAAACCTAAAAACAATGTTTAGGAATTCCTTAAAATTATATGTTCAGAAAAATTTAATATAAGCACATGAATTCTTATGTGTATAGGTAATTACAACGTTATTTAAATACTCTGTCTGGGTGCAGGCATATTGTCGTTATGTCATCAATTAAGAAAAGGAGACATGATAACAGTATCTAAAGTAAATCTTTTACATTGCATGAAGGTACACAGTCAACTATTTAGTCATTTAGATATTAAGTACGTACATACGTGTTTCCATAAAAAAACGCATTTTAATCTTGATGTTGTCTGGGATAGCAAATGTAAACTGTTCTCTGTTTTACTTTGCTAAATTCGAAGGTTATTTAAAATTTTATATCTATTCAAGATTTGTTTCATGAACTAATATTACGAGAACGAAAGTTTAAATTAATATTTTTTGGTACATATTTCATGTTTAATGGATTCATCAAAGTTTTTTTTGATATAAAAGTTGTATTTAAAACATCGTAGGTATGTAATTACCTACTATATTGTTATTCAGTAATACCTAAAAAAAATCTTACATTCTATCTTATCTTGGAAAAAATATAAATGTGAATGTTTGTTTCAATGGAACTTCTTTACTCAATCACGCCAAACGGCTGAACCAATCCTGTAAAGGTTGTCTGAAAAAATTCGCTGTCAGCAATAAGACGCCTTAATTGTACATCTTAATGTAAAAAACGTTTGTAATTTCTTAAAGAGTATTCATTCATTAAATCTGGATGAAATTTAGCATAGAATTTTTTTTTAAACTGCAATAGCACATTGCAATTATTTATCCCAAAAAAGGTACGGTTTCCGCTTGATAATATCAATTTTAACGCGTACGCGAGCCAAAAGTTAGTATTTAGTAGAATGGTTCGATGTTTGTTACTCAATAATCAAGAAAGGCTACACGCATCCGAATGAACTTTTGGCACGGAAATGTAGAGACTATAATCTGGCTGAAATAGCAAATAATAACTAATATGCTACTGTTTATCCCTGAAAAATATATCTGGGGATCGTTTCAAATCCAAAATTCCACGCGAACCAAGTTTAGGGCTTAGCAGCAGCTATAAAATATTTTAGAAAACTTACGTGTCGAATTGAGGAATTATTTTTAAGTGTTTGGTACCTTAAAAAGAAACAATTATATGTTTCTTACAATATTTTACTACTCTACCAACCAACCTTTAAGTATAAGTATATAAGTATATAAAATTAGGTATAAATCAAACATTTGCAAATATGTCCTGTCCCTTTCCAGGCAGCAAGCCAAGTTGTAGTTTCGGGACTAAACGTAAGCAGAAGTTTCATAGGATGCCTCATCTCTACAATCGTGTTAATGTTCGTTGGTCCATGGAGCGACTGCAGCGGCCGTCGGAAGCCGCTACTCATCATGCCCTTGCTCGGCATGAGCATCATGACTACGAGTGTGCTCATACTGCTCATGTTCCCTGGAGCATCAACAGCACTAGTGTTGTATGCAGTACAGATCCCTATATCGATAGGGGGCAACTTTGGTTTACTGTCCGCAGCAGCGTTCAGCCATATTGGTGATGTGAGTATTGTTAAAAAAATCGGTATAACATGTATTTTTAATTGTATTAAGTAAAATTAGGGATGTGTGCCAAATAATATCACAGGTCATATTTATGTAAGTTTAATCTTATTACCACAGTCGTTAGATCTTTTTCTTTTCTTAGAATGGTTATTAAAAGCCCGTAAAACGCGTGCCGTGCCACGCGCAGAGGGTTCCGTAGACGCACGTCGCAAAAATCCATTATTTGTTTTCTTTTATAATTCAACATGGTTCGTTAATTTATAATGTAACCTGTTTTACCATAACAACAGTATTTAACGTATTACTCTCAATGGAATTTGTACCAAACATGCCAGCAGAAAATGCCAGCAGATGTTTAGCTTTGTGAGGGACTGGAGCCTGTGTTAGATACGCTTAAAAGCGAACCTGTATTACGAGTCACCAGTGCCTTCCCTCTGAATATGTTACATATGAAGCCAACTTTACTTGACAGACAAAAGAAACAAAATACGAGTACCTAGTTCCTGATGGGCGACAAAATGCCCAGTGCATTAAGTTTACATAAATTTATTATAAAGCTTAGGTGGGTTAGTACCTATGTATGAGTGTATGCTTAAGCGATATATAAGTACTTCGCATGTGTGTGTGTGTAGGTATATGTACACTGCATGTATGTGTATATATTAATATACAGGGTGTAAAAAAACTAAACGCAGACCCTAAAGCTACGCAATCTGAAAAGCAAACAAAATCATTTCCCAGCTATAATATTGTGTAATATGACTTTTACACAATATTATAGCTGGGAAATGATTTTTATTTTTAGGCGTCAAAAAAATATTATAATTCATAGCGCGCAATGTATAGCAGCCGGAGCATGGACCGCTTCGCTGGAGATGGCTGCTAAGTTCAAAATTCGTCCGCGCTGAGCCGTACATTGCGTATTGTAATTAAAAAAGCCTTATTATGAACGAAATAATAAAAAAAAACTATGTTTGTAAGAAGAAAAGTTTTTAGTAACCTTTGGCAACAGTTTTTGTAATAAAATGGAAAACAAAATTGTGACTGACCCTCAATATCTTCGGAACCAGCTGTTTCCCAGGTATGGTTCTAAAGATAAAAATGATCCTAGTGAGTGCGACAGTACGTGGTTTTTGGATCTGCGTTTGGTTTTTTTACACCCGTTATACACCGTGAAATTTTAGTGGTTGTTTTCCCACAGTAAAATGATTCTTTCTTAGTAGTACAATAGATTTGTGCAGTTTTTTTTATTTAAATAAAAAAATAGCAGTTTCACGATTGTGATAAACGAAACTCGAAAGCAACCTCGAACCAATGGTACCAGCCGCGCCGCAGCCGGTTACCGGCCGGGGTCATTGCCCCTCGCGCGGTGCAGTTTATGCTGTATTACTTAGTGCGTAGAGCTTCTTTTGCTTTGAACATTGATTTCGTGCGGCAAGCAGTACCCAACCACGTCACATTTTGTAAAGATACTATCGTATCTCACACTTTTGAGTTGATGATTATTTTTTTGATTAGTTGAGAACAACGATATCTTTATTTTCAAAAAATAACTCGCAAGATTCGATGGTGCTACTAAAGGTAAATCGTTCTGTTGCGGGAAAACAACTACTAAAATTTCACGGTGTATATACACATTATATGAGTAAGGAATGTTTGAATGAGTGCGAGAGCCTGCAATAAGTGTAAGAGACAACCGAAGTACTAAAAAGAGTAAAAAATTAATAATAAATAGATATTAAACAAATAAATGTATATAAGATTACTAGGAAGTTAGGTATTATTTATAAGCGATCAATAGAGATTCAGTTTCCTCATAGTTAAGAGTGAGAAGGAAATTTGTTAAAGTTTGTTTGCAGCTGTGGTAAGGAAGAGAAAAAACATTGAGTTTCGAATTAAGTTTATTGTAAAGGTATTTGCCTAGGAAACAATAATAATGGTGAGAAAAAACTGTATTAAATAAAGGTTTGACTTAGTTATGCAAATATTATAGCTGCGTTATTTTTCAATTAGGTTAATAACTAGTTGCGTAAACAACCGTTTAACAGGAAGGACATTTGACTCTAACACAAATTATCACTTTAAGGCTTAATCAAAAAACTCATTCGAAAACCGGTGTTCACACACCCATTTTTATTAAGGTACGAGTATAAAGAATTATGAACATTTCCAATTGACCAGTGCGGGAAGTGCCCCTATAAAAGTGTATTTTAGATTTTATTACATATACACCACTTTCTCGGCTTGATTATTTACTTACCTACTAATACCAAATATCAGCTTTCTAGTACAGGCCGCATCCACCTAGGCGCTAACCAAAATACGTTAAAACCATATTATTTTTACCTACTTTCATGTGTCCTGTTAGGAGTTAGACGTACAAATTACATTTATTAATTAATAGATAATAAGTAAACAGATCGTGGAATGTAAGAAATTAGAATTGAGGAGAGATAGAGCTTACATGTATTTGATCCTAGATTCAATGCAGAAATCCGTTAAGTTGCTTCCCGAAGGATAATCCACCGCAATATTCGCAAGTACTAAATTTGATTTTTGATCATAAACAAATAATATGAAAGTGTCCAAGCCACACAAGTGCCCAATACAAATTCAGTTTTAGAATTTTAATTATCTGTATGTGTATTCAATAATTATGTACCTATCAACAATTTGAGGATACTCGTACCTATCAACCTAGTTCGAAACTCAAGTAGCGTTGTACTCGTATGTTATCTGTTTTGCTTTCCAAATAAATACATATATATACAGCATGTTACGTAAATGGTACAACAAGCCAAAACCTTTCATCATTTTGGAAAAAATATTTTTATACAAATCAGAATATAAAAATGTAAAGTAAAAGTAACAGCCTATAATCATCCCACTGCAGGGAAAAGGCCTCCATCATTGAATTTAAGTTACCACTGCAATGATGGGAACTGGCATAATCACCACGCTTGCCAAATGCGGGTTGGTGATCACAAACCCGAGCAACGTTCGAAAATACGAAACTTTTTGTTGCCCGACCCGGGGATCGAACCTGGGACCCCGAGATCTTGGCCCGGTATTTAAACCACTAGACCAACGGGGCGTTAAAAATGTATGTATGTATAAAAATAAAATTAAAATAAGGATATATCTCATTATCCTGATTGAGACACAAACATCCACCCAAACATTCGCATTTTTAGTTACAATAATTCGCTGTCCAAATAAAATACAAATCTTTATTGTGAGTACCTATATTAAAGTAAGAAGTAAAATTTCCAGGTATGTCACGCGACAGGGCGCGACGTGACGCGGACGATGGGCGCCCACCGCGCCGCCATCCAGGTGGCTCAGGTGCTGGGCGCGGTGAGCGGGCCCCAGCTCTACCGACACCTTGGATTCTACGGTGTGTTTCCCCTTGTTTTAATACTGCAGGTACTCGAACTAATTACTCACTAGTACATATTTAAGGATGTTGCATGTTATTATAATTTAATCGTTTCGGTTAGCTTGTGCTTTAATCTTTAACTGGCATTTATTTGTTTTATTTTCCAAAAATTCAAAGTCAATTTATTAATTTTTACATTATACGCTGAACTATTTTGTTTCAGTGTATAGTGAATCTTAGTTAATTCTGTAAAATTAAATAAAAAATAGGCAAAAATCATTGTAAGACTACCCTTTAATGAGCTAAGAAGAAATAGGATATTTGAAACAGCAATACATACTATGGTGCTGTTTTATTATTCTTTTGCATATTTCATAAGGATTGACCGTCTTATGTCCTAAGCAAGAATATTTTTTGAAATATTTTTACTTAGGACATTAGATGGCTCAGATCCGTCCCACTTCATTTTTGGAATGCTCTTCTATCTATCATAACATCAGCCCACATCTGGGCCTGGAAAGTGGCCTCTCCAAAAGGAGCATACTTCCATAATTATAAATAAATAAATAAATAAATATTTTAAGACATGCCTCACTGGGCCACACAAAGCCATCTAGTCCCAAATTAAGCTACTATTAAGTACCCTGTCGTATGGGGTACTAGACAACCGATAAACTTACTTATATACTTTTTTTTTTGCAAATACATACTTATAATACATAGAAAACACCCAGACCAGTACAAACAGACATGTTCACGCACACAAATATTTGTACTGTGCGGGGATCGAACCCGCGACCCATGGGTCAGAAGCAGCGTTAACTACCGCTGATCCAAATGGTCGTCAAGCAAATCAAGTCATAATTTGGCCAATACTTGAGAGAAAATGATGAGCGAGTTAAAATTATATATTTATATCTATCTATATTTGATGATTGGACCGTGGATATTATAATTATGCTGTAAAGGTCCCCCACTCTTAGAAAACCTTTGAAGATCGTATCTGACCTAAGTAATTAAATTGTTTTTTGAAAGTGGACTATTATCTATAACTTTGATGTTTGCACGACCGTACCCGATCGACTCTCTTATAAGTTTAGACTTTTAAAACAATTATCCTAACATTTCAGCTCCTATCCCTACTATACATTGTCTGGGCAGTAAAGGATGTGAGGGTCAACAAAGAGAACAAAGTCTCTGTTCTAGACTGGACGCTTCCAATTAACGCTGTCAAGTGTCTGGTGCGGAAAAGAGAGGGGTATAAGAGAACTATTGTGTTCTTCATGTTGATAGTAGCGATTTGTGACAGAATGTTTTTATCGGGTAAGTATACATCCCACATTCATTAACAATTTGTTTACCCATAAATAAATACATAAAATTATACTGTAGTTGTCTACATTTGCTGAGAGTAGCAATGCAATCAATTCCTCAACCCCCAGGAGGCACTCGGGTGCCACGATAACAATTGATTTCAATTGTGTCTGGAATAACTCGGGATCGAGGGATTAATTCTGGGTATCTACGGAATACCAGCTTCGTAGTAGCACACACACTAGTCGTATAATGAATTGCTGCGACAAACACTTAGTCACATTGTGTTCTAATTCTTATTTTATTTTATTTTTGCAAACTTGTATTCTGCACATATTAAATTGTTAGCTTTTCGCCCGCGGCTTTTCTTTTGCATTTATAATATTAGTAAAGATTTTACTGATTACGTACAGAGTTTTTTCTTTCTTTTTTATTTGCCGGATCATCAAGCATTTTTCTTTTTAATATTTATATCTATAAACAATATAATAAGGTAAGCTTTTCTCCTAGTGGATCGATCTAAAAAGCAGATTCGATTCCAATGTGATTAGTTCTTCGCAAAAATATTGTTTTTCCCAACTGCCCTCAAAAGTACGAGTACCTACTGTTTAACGTTCATGGTCAAGATCCTAGACTTGATTATCATACCAGTCAACCAACTTAACGTCTGCGCAGACGATTGTTAGTGCAAAATTTTATAAAAAAGTTTTCTATTTCAGCGGACTTGCTCATCGGGTATATGTACTTCAGATATAAATTCCACATGGATGACATTTTATATGGCAGCTTTTTGGCTTACAAAAACACCATCAGTTTCTTTGGTAAGTACATCTATCTCTAGTTATTTTTTACTATGATTTGAGAAGTAGGTTTTTGTTTCTTGCTCAAGACCAGTATTTAGCATATCATTATGTTACTCATTCCGATGACTAATGAATTTGAGGGCATTGTTTTTTGGATGAGACAACATAGCATGCGCCATGATGGAGAAGTAAACTACAAATGTTATTGCTAACTCAGACACTACTTTTTGGGCATAGACAACAAAAACGTTTTCATACTTACATGGGTTGCGCTAATTGTCTTGTTCAAGTAGGAACTACAATCATAATTTGTTGATTTTCATAAATTTTGCAGCAGCGGCCCCACTATGATCTCATGCACAATTAGGTATTATAACTTCATTCCTGTTTATTTGCAATTGCAATATCCTATTTCCTTAAGATTGAATCATCACTGGATATCTACTATCTACTTTTTATTACAAAAAGGTCATAAAGAAATCCCGTATAAACATTCAAACCCGTTTTCAATAAAGAGAATATCATATTTTTATTGTTGATAGATTTGCTCTTAGCTTCACACTAAACCCTAGACTTGAAAGGCTTGATGGAGCGAACTTACCTAGAAGCAGCCTATTCAGTCAGCTTTAAAAATCTTGGGGTTGCAGTCATTGTAGAAAACACGCAGGGCCTTCCACTCCTTGGCAGTGCGCATCACGAAGTGGGACAAAAAAGAGCTTTATACGCAATCGCGTAATATTTACCAAGTAGGGGGAGTTGATTTATAACTCGCAGTTAGTCTGCTTTCTGGATGGCAGAAGGGCGCTGGCGGAATGAGCTCATGCAACTCAGAAGCACACTCTCCGAACAATACATACAGGCAAATTACTTTGCTTCGACGGGCTAGACTTTGAAGCTTGATTTTCACCAGCTCTTCTTCACCGATTAGTTTCTCCTTCTTAGTTCCACTGATTCAAGTGCAGTTAGTTGGTATTTAGCTGAACCATCACAAAGGTGATTAGGTGAGAGCAAGACTCCATGCACGACCGGACTTGTGTTTTGTAGAGGGGAAACTATTGTCACTTCGTGTAGTATCACTGAACCTGCGAGTGTGCATTCCCAGCTTTTTTCGTTTCTATAATAAACCAGGTTTTAATTAAGCAATGTTTCACTATTCCAGGTACTTTACTGATCTTGGTGGTGTTAAAGCGGAGGTTGCGTCTATCTGATGAAGTAGTCGGCGCTCTGAGCTGCTTGTCCTTTATACTGTCCCAATTCGGACTCATCGTAGCTGCATCGTTGGTGACCGTGTTCGCAAGTATGATAAATTCATATCCGCCAGACAACTCCTTACCTAAATATCCTTGTATGACGATATAGCCCATATCAACTAAATAAAGATTTGATACAGACTATTTTTTCGCCTCTCTCGCCATGCAAGTTTACCGTCAGCCAACATCAATTATTAGAACTGCTGGACATAGAACTCTTTAAAAGGGAGATTTTGCATCTTTACTGATACTTAAATTCCTTTAGTTACCATCTCGCGACACTCGTAGGACGAAAATGCTATTCTTTTTCAGGGCAATAAGACATGGCTTAGCTAAGTGAACAGGTACTTATATTTTTTTTTTTTTGGCAGCTCCTGTTGTGGGAATAATTGCGCAAGGGTCGCTAGTAGTGCACAGACCTATAATTAATAAACAAATTCAGCCAACCGAACAAGGTATGTATGTATACTATATGCAAAAAAAAATATATTTGGTAAATTTTCCATTTTCTAAACGCTCAGGCGACTACGCACAACAAGAGGTAAAGGAGTCCATGACATGATATTATTTTTATATCGAGAATAACATATGAAAAACTAGTTTATAAAAATACTTGTCAAATATGAATCAAAAACCAATTATGTTGTAATTAAAATTAAAGGTAGAGCAGTAAAAATATCGGAAACAATTTAACTGCCTAAGAAAACTTCTCGAAAAATTATCCTTTATGAATACGGGTTACTTGTGTAATCGTGACTGTGATGAAGCGGGTATTTACCTCTATATTTTGGAACTAATTAAAACGATTAGTCCATTTCCATCTTGGGTCTTCAAATTCTTCGGTTTTACGCATAACATTTACTCTCATTTTTGCCTAACAACATTAGCACATGAACTTATGCCAAAGTGTTCTTTCTATTCAGAACCCAGCCTCGCTGAACGCAGGCCTGGTACAAACGAAAACTACTTAGGCCACATGACAGATCTCCTATGTGTCATCATCATCATCATCATCAGCCTATCACAGTCCACTGCTGGACATAGGCCTCTCCAATTGCACGCCACTTAGGTCTATCCTCGGTTTCTCGCATCCAGCTCCTGACAGCCACCTTGCGCAAATCATCACTCCACCTGGCCTGAGGACGTCCTACATTACGTTTGCCGAGACGCGGTCTCCACTCAAGAACTCGTTTACCCCAGTGGTTGTCGGTTCTGCGGCTAATATGGCCAGCCCACTGCCACTTCAGCTTGCTAATCCGGTGGGCCATGTCGGTAACTTTAGTTCTCTGCCGGATCACCTCATTTCTGATTTTATCCCTAAGAGAAACTCCGAGCATAGCTCTTTCCATAGCACGCTGAGCGACTTTGAACTTGTGAACTAGCCGTACCGTCAGTGTCCACCTTTCGACTCCGTATGTCATGTCGGGTAGGACGCACTGATTGAAAACTTTCGTCTTGAGGCATTGTGGGATCTACGATGAGAAGACTCGACGTAGTTTCCCAAATGCTGCCCAACCCAACTGAATTCTTCTGTTCACCTCATCCTCAAACTTGTTCCTACCTAACTGCAATGTCTGCCCGAGATACACGTATTTCTGAACAACTTCGAGGAAGGTACCGTGCATCGCAATCAGTTGCGGTAGTACATGTTCATTGAACATAACCTTGGTTTTATCCTGGTTCATCCGCAAACCGATGCGCACAGAAGAGTCAGCCAGGTCATTCAGCATCTGTTGTAGGTCCTGCAGCGTTTCTGCCATAATGACGATATCGCCTGCAAATCGCAAGTGAGAGATGTATTTGCCATTGATGTTGATGCCTCATCCTTTCCAGTGCAGCGTCTTGGACATATCCTCCATTGCATTTGTGAACAATTTCGGGGAAATGACGTCCCCTTGTCTCACTCCTCGATGCAACGGTATAGGTTTTGTTTGCTCATTCTGTACTTGGACGGACATGGTGGCGGCTTCGTAGAGACATCTCATCACTTGGACGGACCGCCAATCTACTTGGCAACGCTGCAAGGACTCCAAAGCGGACCAGATTTTTATCGAGTCAAAGGCTTTCTCATAGTCCACGAATGCTAGACAAAAGGGCTGATTATACTCTTCGGTCTTCTGTATAATCTGACGCACTGTGTGGATGTGGTCTTTGGTGCCGTATCCGCTCCGAAATCCAGCCTGTTCCGGTGGTTAGAATTCGTCGAGTCTTCGCGCAAGGCGGTTCGTGATGACTCTTGAAAACAGCTTATAGACGTGGCTTAAAAGGGAAATGGGTCAATAGTTCTTCAGCAGGGTCTTATCTCCTTTTTTGAAGAACAGGACGACAACACTCCTACTCCACGCCTCCGGATTTCTCCCTTCAAACAGGACAGCGTTAAAAAGCTTTTGAGCTCCTATGTGTACACTTATAATACTAAAACACAGGGTGGATTTTAGTCACGAGCAATTATGAAAAATATCAAGAGAGTATGCATGAGAGAACAAATTAAAAAAATATCATCTGAGATATATATTTTTATATAATTGCACTGTGAAAGCAGAAACAACACACAAAGATGAGTAACACAAAAAGTTGAATTTTAGCAAAATAGAACAAATTGCCCTGAAGAATGAAAACTCTATAACAAAATAGATAAGTACACAGGAAAATCGCTTGTAAGAGACTTAACGTGACTAACGTAACTGGGAATCGATGTTTATCACTTGATAACGACAATTGTCATGAAATTTGACATCAACAAAGTTATTTGGTACTAAAGTACACTTGTTCGACTACCTACGTGGCCAACTGGGCTAAATGCCGAATTTTAAAGTGATTGCAGCATTGAGGTCTCGGGTGTTCGATCCCGGACAAACCATTTTTTATATTGTATCAATTGGATCTGGGTGTTTGTAATATCTTCATTTTTCGGATTCCATAAAACTAGCTCTTTACAGCTGCTTTCTCTGAGATCAATACAATGAACTTTTTTTACCGCATCGCTATAACATTTTACCCTGGAGCTGTAAAGTTTGTCTTTTCAAATCGACTTTCATTTTAAGTCCAAGAATTAAATTGCTGAACACATTTACAAAATCTAATTTTGCTGGGTTGTAAGACATCATATGAATAATGACAAACTTAATGGTACTTATATACTTGACTCACCAATTTCATTACCCAGCAAAATTAAACTTGAATCTGCTAAACTATTAACATATATATTATTAAGTTCCACTAATTGGATTCAATTCTACTCAATCTCGCTGCATGGATTTGTAAAAATATTTTTTTTAAACAAGTTACAAATTAAGAATCGTTTTATGACGATAATTGGTTGGTACCTACTTAGTTTGAGTTTGTTATGGATTTGCTTTTTGTTAAAAAGTTTTGACGCTATTTTTCTAAGCTTAAGATGACTTAAAAAAAAATATAGCATCTCTTTTTGTTGCCTTATAAAACAAAAATCCTAGTAATCGGTCAACATACCAAAACAATTTCAGGGTCTACGCACGTTGCTAGCTAAATATATTTTTTACATGGGCCACGTACGATTTGTGTTTAAAATCTCATCATTTTTAGTAGGTTAACAATCATAGTAAACAAAAACATTCTCAGCACTCAGGCAGTTTATCTAAAATTATCTGATAAGTAATCTTTGCTTTCCGTGCGATAACGATTGTAAGTCACGTATTTTCTCTGTTCCAGGAAAAATATTCGGCATACTCAGCGCTGTAGAGTCAGCCACTCAAACATTATCGTCTCCTTTATACTCTTTCTTGTATAGCAGAACTGTTTCGACGATGCCTGACGCCTGGATCATACCAGGGGTTGCTATGAGCTTAATACAAGTAGGCGCTTACTTATCAACCAGAAGATTACGCCTCAAAATGTCTCAAAGCCCCGAAGTTCCCAGTAACAAGAATGTGCCCATGAAAGTGTTACATAAAACTGAATCTGAGAAACCATTGAAACAAAATCAAGATAGCAGTTTAAATAGTAAAGAAGCTAATACTTGAATAGTGTGAAATTTACATATATATTTTTGATTTAGGAGTTTTAAGCAATTAATTTAAATAATTAAGAACTATGGCTGTTGTTGGATTAAATGTAATGACTCTATCACTGAAGATCTGGTCTTGAAAGTAGTTTTTTTATACTTATTTCACTGTGTGAGGAATTGTTGGATAGGTTTTTTTAAAAATATAGTAGGTGTGGAAAAACCATTTTGCTAATTTCGGGATTCATGTTTGATGTACTAAGCTTTAAAAGTGCATTACTCCAAAAATGAAATCCTTATGTAAATACTTGGACTGTCTGAGGGATATAACCAATAAAATTAATGAAACTTTGCTGGCTTACAGCGTTAAACCTTGAAAAAATTCGTCGACATAAGCTATGTTTTGGTAGCTGAAATGGGCAGAGCCACAGAATATGGAAAAAGGTTAGAAGGCTTTCATGCGCCATTTGTATGTGAACTGATGTCGCCGCTTGCGAGTTCAAAGAACACTAATCAAGGGAATTCTTTTGACGGCGCGTGACCTTATTAGTCTAATGAAACCAAACACAGCGCTCACTTACAAGCATTTGCTCATAAACTCTGTGGCGTGCCTGCCCCGCCGACATCGCCTTTCTAACCTTTTCCATATTTTACCTAACCAAAATAAGCGAAGGGTTGTGGGTAAGGGTAACCCTAAGGCAATTGATTTAGAAATTTTAATCAAGGTATTGTATGTATATTTGCTATTTTTTGTTTCTTTCTTAGTCAAGTGTAATGGAGTGTTGATATGTATACATGAAAAAAATTGCAGCATTAGCATATTAGGAGCATCTTTAGGAAAATTATAACAACCAACAAGGATTTGCAAGTTTAAGGTAATCAAAAAACATTTTTGAAGTAGAAAAAAATATTTAACGAATTGCATCGAAAATAAGTAAGATACAGTCGTTACGTAAAACAAGTCTATAAGTAATTATGAAACAATTAACATAGTTGGTTGGTTTACATTATAGATACAGCGGGTTACCCGACTCGCACTTAGCCGGTTTTTTATTTATTTATGGGGACAATTTTGATAGGGTACCTATAGCTACCTACCATGTCTTAAATTATATCAATTTCATTTGAAGATCTCATGATTGTTTCATATTTATTTGACCGGTTTTGAAACAAGAATTTTAATTCTTGGCGTTGGTTTGCAAACTTGTTTTCAAAAACAGCCGAAGCGTAAAATTGTGCCATTCCACATTATATAAATATTTACATACGAGTACTTCTGAAAATCTATTGTAAAAGACTGTACTCTTAACATTTCGCCAATTCGCATTAGATATGAGTAGTATAGAGAAACGATTATGTTTATAGGCCATCAATTTAATTACTTGCAGTTTTTTTGTTTACACAACGGGGCCCATTAAACGTAAATCGGAACGTATTTTTATAATGCAGCTAAGTATACAAATAAAATAATGATATCATATTTTGGGTTTTATTTGTTTAGTCAATACATTATCTAATAAAGATCTAGATAAGATTAAAATACTTGGTTACATCATCGTGTGATGGTAACTGTAAACGGTAACGAAATAGTATTAGTAATATCGTGTTTAGTGCTTTACAATGTCAAACGATCTCTTTTTATTCGTTTGATCAAGCCATTGCCTTCCAGGCTTGGCAACAGTAGGGACCTACCTATGTTGCTAAACCTGGAAGAAAATTAACAATCCTTTACTTTAAAATGTTACAATAAATGCAATAGTAGCTCTGCCCGTCCGTCTGTCGGTCTGTTATGCTTTCACGTCTAAACTGCTGTTTTTTTGATGAAATTTGGTACAAAAATAGATTAGCCCCTGATAATAGGACATAGCTATTTTGTATCTCAATGCTGAGCCTTACATCACAATTTCCGTAAATGCAAGTCAATCTGTTTCCCTCACTCATACTAAGAACTTCGAGTATCTGAAAGAGTGCGATATATACGTATCAATCGGACTTCGTGTTGCGTAGTAGTGCTTCTGACACAGGTTTACGCCCGCGCGATAACGTGTAGTTTACGCGGGCAGTATTTGATAAAATGCAAATATTGATTGCAGCACGATATTATCGATTTTTACTGTCAGAAAAATATTTATCCCTGGTTTACTTGAGTTATATTTTCCCCTATTCTGTCAATGGATAGCTTACAGTTAGGTATTTAATCATTGTTCACATTAGGTGCTAGGTAAACGGAGAAAAACCATTTGTCTTCCGCTTTGGTACGCAAAAATATGACAAAATTATCTAATACTCCTCACGGGTAGCTGCTGAGCTAGAATCTCTACTCGGATGACATAGAAACATGACTATTTTGGTAGTAATAATACTTAAAGTAACGCCTACACCTAACAAACGTGGTGATTACTTAAAGTTACACCTATAATATAATTTATCGCCCCAATGCAGGGCAAAGGGCTCCATTATTGAATTCATGTTATTACAGCAATGGTGAGTACATGCACGATCACGTCGCTTGACAAATTGGTGATCACAAACCCGAGCAATGTTTGAAAATCCGAAACTTTTGTTGCCCGACCCCGAACCCAGGGCCCCGAGATCTTTGCCCAGTAGTGAAACCGCTCGGCCAATGGGGCCATTACATCACATTAAGTGATATAGATAACGAATTAATATCTAGTATTAAAAACAACCAGAAACATTTTTGATACATGTAGATGGTAACATGTAAGTAGGTCATATAGAGGCTTAATTACGTGTCCGTTGTTTGTTTATTTAGATTATGGACACAAAAAAGATAAATAATGAATGAATAAATCCAAAACTTATTGTCTTGTGGACTGATAAAAGGACAGTAACTTAAAGTGACTAGTTTTCTACTTACATTTGAAATGAATGTCATTCATAATCAATCACTGAACTTTAAAACTGTTTTTAATCCATTTATCACGATTAGCTATCAGTTCACAATGTGCAGCACAATTTCAGAATATATTCCCATGCTCGTACCCGGTGATGCGGGAAAATATTAAACTGTCTTGTATTTTATTTCTATTAAATATGATTTACTTATTACCCATTAATTATTATCAATTAGATATTTGACAGTAAAAAATATACTTAATAAAAAATAAAAATACTAATATACTTAATAAAATTATCATTCTAACATGAAACTACAAACTAACTTACTTAAATATAACAAGAGTGAATAGGTACAACATAGACAAGACCTCGCCGGTCGGCGGTCGCTGTCAGCCTTTCCTCACGGAAGGACTATAAATTACGATTTCATACTGAAGGACTATACATTACATTACACTGGCTCGTAAGCCTGTGTAATTAGTCTGGGTTATATTCTTTCGCAAACTATTTTACTTATACAAATATTTCAACTACCTCCTAGCGGTCCAGGCAAAGTTTTACAGTCTGTAGCGGTCTCTGATACCAGCAGAGGTATAGACTCCGCAAGGGGCCGGCCGGTGGCTTGCGACCACCATCCTGCGTAATCCGATGCCAAACAGCATTCGATGTCTTCCGTCGTTGTGCAGGATTTCCAGAGCGCTTCTGGGTAAGCTCGCTCTAATATGGCAGGTTTCCTCTCAACTCTAGGGTTAATAGGACTGCCAAACACGAAATACGACTCAAAGTCTATAAAGATTATATTATAATATATTTTTTAAAAAATGCAACCCTTTGCATGCAAAGGCTTTTCGAATTTATCAAAAAATAATTATTAGCTATTATTATTTAAATTAAAACCAAATCAACTGATTCTTAATACTCTTGGTTTCCCACGTAGGTACCTACTTGCATTTTACATATATTTATGTAATGTATCTTTTATGACATCTTATAATAAGCAATTACAAGGCAGAAATAAAAATTATCAGCAAAATATACAATAGAAGCTATATTTAAATTTATTTGAAAACAACCGAAGGTTATCGTGTTGCAACACATAGGTAATATAAATTTATTGGCGTTTACGCGCCAACCGCGACTGATGTTATATCAATTATAATTTTCTCAATCACTCAATTTCAATAAAAAAAATAAAAAATACCTTTTCTTTTCTTCTCTATCCGTTCTTTTTAGGGTCTCAAACTGTCTTCATATCAAATTTCAGATATATCGGTTTAGAAATTATGATTCCTTATACAAAATTACACCCTTTTAACTCTCTAAAGAAATATTTTTCGGGGCAATGACTATTCTCTGACCTTTCCAAGGTCTTGAAACTATAAATCAATGAAATTGTATTTAAATCGAAAAACGGACTAATAGTGAAAACGTCACAGATAGGCATTCAAAGTTGCTTTCGCATTAATAATGTTTGTATAGATTTATCATACATTTTATGGATATACAGTCAGGGATGTTATGTAATAATTGCAATGTTATAGGCAGATAATATAGTTCAACAATACGAGTACAATTGGCGTATACCTATATGACCTAATATTGTAATATTTACAAATTGACATATAATTTTACCATACTAGTCTGATATATCTTCGTTAAGATCCCACACTGCAGAATTAGGTAGTAGGTAACTAGCTGCAGCTAAATAGACGAATAAGAGGTCAATCCTATTTCAGTTTTGCTTTGCTACTTACAGGCATAATTTCATCTGTAGGTTATTGAATGAGGCCAACCAAAAATAGAATTATAATATCAAAGAACAAACTCTAAACCTACGAGTTGAACCAGTGCTTTGATTTGGATCAGTCCTGATGAACCATTTTTTTGCATCTTGTCTAAGCAACAAAAATGATATTAATTTTTGACATTTAAGTAGAATGTTATATTTTTATACAATGAAATATTTTTTTGTTAATGTAGATTTTTAGATTTTTTAACGTTAAAGAACTGTAAATTTTTGTTTAATAATAAAATAACAACAAACACACGATGTGATGTTGTGCCCATTACATAAAAGTATAAAAAAGTATATGTATTTGTAGGTACTTGATTACAAATCACTGCATCACAAATCTATATCTATATCTGCTATCTATAATAATGAAAGGAAAGTTTGGTTTGTCAGAATAAAACATATATTTTCAGTTTCCTGTTGCAAGTTAAAGTATGTAGTCATAAAATGACACACAGTCACGCCAATCACATTATCAAACTCTATTTATAACCGCCTAAGAATATTCTATTTTTAGTTAAAAACGTACAGAATTTATGCCGACTACATTAAAATCATGCGATTGACACGATCTGATCTGGGCGATACTTTATAATCCGATAAACGCTTTGTATAAATACTTGCCGATACGGATATCTGGCATATTCAGTGCTTGAAAACACTAAGTATCCAGTCAACAGTGTTCAACAACAGTTGCATTATATTCCATAAAGATATTAACCACCACCCATTTACATCAAGTAAGTATTACTTAGTTATTGAATTTTGTAAGTTAGCTTATGACTCTTCGAAGAGTGCAGCGGTTATTCCTTGGCACTTATGCAGGGTGTTAGGTACATGGTATGACAAGCGACGATCAGTTTGGTGTTGTAGTACGGAAGACCGTCACAGTTCGGTTTCCGGCCGGGTCAATTTAGGTAACAATCTTTCTACCTACTATATTGGTAGATCTGAAAAGAGTGAGGAGATAATCGTGCTCTGAAATGCACGTTCATCCGCTGGTACCAAGATGGTAGTCGCAGAACTAGTCACGTCAGAGGCTTGCATTAGGCGGGCTGGTTGAACTCTAACATCAACAATTCCACAAAGATCGCAATAAAAAACCGAAACTACGGCGAAGTCAACACTGTTAATCACACTTTTATTTGTATGCATATTTTAACACAGGCTGATTTTGGATCGTAATACCTAACACCGTCATTAATTAATGACTTACTTTAATAACATTAAACCTCGTCCATTGAAGATCATAGCTCCATATACATAAAGTGCTCTTTTTCAGCATGCAGAGATACCCAGGATACAACCCCAACGCACCCGGCGTTCCCATGCAGAACGGATTCCAGCCAGGTTTTGGTCCTCAACCAGGTTTTGGCCCACACCCTGGTATGGGCCCGCAGAGGCCCCACCAGTCCGGACCTTGCTTCGGGATGGGACCGGCGCAGGCGCCTACACCACAGCCAGGATGCTTCATGCCCGCAGCCACCATCCGCAAAATAAGCAACACTATGCCACCACCACAATTCTTCAACCCACCTAATTGACTTAGGACATCGGACCGGCAGATTAATTGGAATCTCGAGCAAGTTTTTTTGATTTGGTGTTACAAAATCACTGTTATTATTAGTTTAGCTTATAAGTTTTTTTTTATTAAATGTATATAAAACTTAAATTATTTTATAGTGATTTTTTTATGATCAACATCATCAGATGAATTTATTCGGGGTTTATACCATGTAACTTGTTTTATTGAGTTATAGATATAACAGTGCCGAAATTTTGGAAACTCATTTTAAGCACGGTAGTTACATTGTAGATATAATCCCCGAATCAATGTACTATTTAAATAATTTGATTTATTTATGTACCTATACATATAGCAAGTAAATGAATTGATACTAGTTTTTCTATTAAATAGTCTTGAACAGTAAAATCCTAACGAGCCCGATGGTTTGATGTGATGTAATGTGCAACTAAGTAGCGCATTCTCTCTTTCTACTCTGAGACGGTACACATCTAAATAAGGCAAAAATCGAATTACGTGATCAAAGAAATCTAACATAGGAATTTTCATTTAGGATCCTGACAATAATAAGGCTATTACAGAAGGGACTATTCATGAGATATTGGCGAAACAAAACATAAAGGAATTACAAATAGAAAGATGTTTCATGTACCCTTCTTTTCCTATTGGTGTCGTAAGAGGCAACTTGAGGGGTACTGCCAAAAGAGTAAGTTTATATTAAGAGTAAGTACCTAATATTAGATTATGCTAGCACTCGATATTGCAATACCACCCAGGTGATTAAGTTGTAAGTACTGTAAACATAAGACCACCAATGTAACACACTTAGTAAGCAATAAACATTTTGAATTTTAATTTGAATTTGAAGAAGACGGGCATCAATGTCTTCTCTCTACTGTTGGCTGAACTGCGATCGACAACTGCCAAGCGTGGTGGTTAAAACAAAATCCTCCTTCTGCAGAGACCCGTGCCTACAACCCCAACGCACCCGGCGTTGCCATGCAGAACGGATTTCAGCAGCCAGGTTTTGGTCCTCAGCCCGGTATGAGTCCGCAGAGGCCCTATCTATCCCAATAACATAGGCTGGCTATGATGCCGATATACAAGCCTAAGAATGTTCCAGAAAATAGGTAATTTTTGGTCTATAGAATAAGGATTAATACGATTTGTTTCTTCCATGTAGAGTTTGAAGTAAAATAGCTTAAATACTCAAGTTAAGCCCAGAATCACATTAAGCGTAATTTTTTATTCGGTTTAGACATTGATGTAATATTATCGATGGGTTTAGTCTTTTGTTGGGGCCATTCAGCTATTCAATTACAATAACGTTCCTCATAACACCAGCATACCCCACAAAATAAATAATTTATTCGTGTAGGTGCTCCAACAGCTATTTTGCTGTTTATAAAAGTTAAATTGCTTCAGTTTCGCTAAGTACCAACATTTTTAATATTTCTTTAAACTAAGTTATCAACCCCTATAACAAAGTTAAAATAACTTTTTAATAAAAAATACCTAAATATTAGTACTTCTTCAATTATAATTTATTAATAATACAGTCAACATTAATACACCCGTTACAATTTTCACTGTAATTATTAGACATATATGCAAAACTCATTTTTGATAATAACTTCTATATTAATGATTTGGTAAAAAACTACGCATAGGAATTGACGTTATACGTTGTCGTCATATCAAATTAATTCGATCTAAATTGATTTTTTGATAATGCTTTGAATGATTGTTTTAAAGATATATAGGTCCGCGGCTATTGGAATAAAGCCATTACGTCACAATCACATTAAGAAAAACGTATCGGCAGTATTTTAAACTTTAAATTAAATGAAACAGCATAATTTATTACTAGTATAACAACTGATCATATAAAGGCCTGTTACCCTCAATTGGTAGTTTAAATTCACCCCATCAACATTATCATCAATCCACACTTGTCTATGACTGAACTAGGATCTCGAAAAAGAGAATTTTTTTACTATTGGCATGTAAAGTTTGGGATTGCAGATAATGATGTAGGTATAATCAGCTTCTTCTTCTCAAAAGCAATAATATAAAAATGTAGTTATATATGTTTGGTATTTTGAGCCGGTGGCATTTTATCACAAGCTTATCACGTGACTTGTTTTTACTACTTCTATCTTACAGACAGAAGACGGGACCAACAGCTTACCGTGCCTTCCGAAGCATTGCTATAACCAACCTACAAGCAAATATGTATGTGGGTATTTATGTGGGTTCCTTATTATAGTCCAGGTAACACAGGCTATCTTGTGTTAAAAAAAGATACATGCGGCGAATGCTACAACAATATATTGGGAAACTTTGAAAACCTTGTGACTTTGAAATCATTGGCATTTTCGTAGTCTGGTTACAGTCTTTTAAACTATTCATATATATGGAAACCTACATAGACTGCTAAAATCATAACCCTTCCTTAAAAATAACATTTCCTGCAGTTGTCTCGTGTTGTTGACGGATACTATATAAACCGGTTCTTCCGCGATCATGGCGCTTGCAACAGTGTTGAAATATCGGAAACTCATAAAAAACAAGGTACATGGTAGAAATCTCGAAAAACCTAACTCTTACGATAGTGACCATGAAAGTTTAAAACAGTATATATAAACCGGATCGTCAATTTCTCCTAACATCAGCTGATTTCGTAGTTTTATGTGTGTTGAATACATTAAGCACACTTTTTAGTTACTCAATAAATAAATTATTAAATAAATGTATGAACTCTCGATGGACAATATAAGCATCCACGAGTGCAAACTTCTTTAGCCTGATCACATTTTATGAAATCAACATTAGTTCAAGGAATATAAAAATAAAATGGTACCGAAAACCATTAAAAGTCTATTAAATATCAGATAGCAACTGATGTACGCTTATTATATTTATTAATTTTATTATCGACATGTCTAAATTTCATATTGATCTTCCTAGGTGTCAATTACTTCTTAATTACCTTTAAGTATGTTTAGACACGCAATGGTAAATCGATTGAATATGTGTACAGAAAATAAACTATGTCAAACAAGATATATTAGAGATAGATTCACCTAGTGGTTTACCCTTTTTTTATTTGTAAGCTACAACGAGGAATATTACTCTAACCACATTTTTTTCTCTATAGTTTGAATTAAAAACTCATGAGTATACTTGCTTACTGTTTTTAGATTTATGCGCTGCGCTATTCATGAATGAAAAATCGTTTTTCTAAGTAGGTCGTTTATTTAATAAGCGGTAAAAACATATTTGATTGAAAAGTGCGCAACGATGCAACTTCGACTACGGCACAAGTCGTAGCCACTACGGGACCTCGTAGCTTATTATTGTAGATTGCATCTATCTCTTGCTAGGGAGGTGTTCCAAACCTTCTTACAAACCTCTTTAAGTATTAGCACAATCATGACAGGCGATCCTTGAAGTGGCTTCTTTTTGCCATATACTTTCGGGGTCATCCATAAATTACGTCACACGATTTTTGAGATTTTCAGATAATTCCAATACTATTTTGCCCAATGCCACCAAAAGTAAGACCTTAATGTGTGACGTGACTTAATATTTTGTGGACGGCCCCTTACCCATGAAATGATGATAAGAGCTGTTTAATTTGCACCTTTTATTGTGAGTCACATTTTTACTATTCTCGAAAGAGATTGAAATAAGTACCTTTGTTTTTATCTAGTAACCGCTTGCCTCGTTTTCACCCCTATACCGGTTTTAATTGTTTTAACGATCTTGCGAATCAGCCATTATCAGTTAATCACTAACTGACATACGGAGTGCATCTCGTGTTTAAAATGCATAACAATAGTGACGGTGACTTGTGTTATGTGGATTCACAACGAAGCCGTAAATTGTGGTTATATAATGGTTTTCAATATCATAAAAAACTACAAAATAAAGACACTAGCACAAAGTGGCCTGGCATAAAAGCACCAGATTGTTTCACCAGTGCAAAATTGTTGAACGAAGTCGTTTTAAATGAAAGTTCTCACAGTTGTGATCTTAGTGAAATAAAAAAGCTTTGCAGAATCTCAAGGACAGAGTATTTTCACATACGAAAGAAAGACCCTGCATATATTGATTGTTATAATTATATGTGTATGTGTAACATTATTTGATTTGTATCCTTTTGTGAAAAACATGAATCTTAAATCTTACTATATTATTTAATCATAATTCCTGCAGTTTTAATTTAATCCCTCAACCCCCATGAGACAACCGGTTGTCGCGATAACAATTGATTTCAATTGTGTCTGGAATAACTCACGATCGAGGGATTAATAAAATGACCTCAATACAAAAGTTAACTGAGCTTAAATTTTTAAAAATTATATTGCGACTAAGGGAGTAGCTTCTCCACTTTAGTATTGGTCAACCTGCGATTACTAAAATGCCTGCTAATGCGTAGCGAGATGCAATTTATTAACATCTTAACATCTTAATAGGTAGGTGAGTACTATATGTAATTTCTATCAAGAATCAAGAATCAAGAATAATTTATTTGTTTTGAATAGGGTACATCAAGATCACAAACATATACATAGTTTTCACTTATTCAGCCATAGTTAATAGCATACAAATCAAATAAGTCAGAAACAAGTCGCCTCCAAACAATTTAAAAGTCATTAATTAAATTTATCTACACACACATTATATAAATACTTTTAAATATAAGGTTCTAGATTAATGTATTTTTTTTTCTGCTCTTCTTAGTTTTGAGCACTCATTTAGTAATCAGAGATATGAATATATGTATATAAAGCTAATTTACCATATGATAATATATAATATATAAAATCCTATAAAGCGTTGCCCTGCCCCAGCTTCAAGTTGTGATTATACTGACAGGCTATGAGAAGTACTCTGGCCACCTTGTAAGAAACAATTTCTACTTTTATTTAGTATCGTTTTAGTATATTTTTTATGGAGATCCCACAAAGGCCTTTTATAGTTTTTTTTCAGGTTGTTTTTACAGAACTATATCGAAGTACCGTTTTCTGTATCATAGACAAAAGTTGACTATTAATCATGAAAACGATAAGACTTTTATCTTGCAAGGGATAGTTCGCTTTAACATCGTAATATTTAAAATAATTTTCCATCTAAGTATATCATTTGTCGGTCATTTACTCAATTTCTAATGGGCATTGAAATCGAGAAAGAAAGAAACTATTCTGCTTTGTAAAAGATAAACTATTTCTATAGTACTGTCACAGTGATTTTTAGATAAGGAATACGCATTTACAGGTTGTTCTACCTAATGAAAAAAAAAACACTTTGTTCCCATACCAAAAAAGTCCATGAGTTATAGCTTCACTTCAACTTTACATGTAGGTACCTACTTATTGTTTTAATTTTAGGAAACCTGGCACAGATCATGTTTAGTGTTAAGTAACCATTGCTAAAACTACATAAAAACGCTTTTGGTTTTCATAATAAACAAAATAAAAATATAAAGAAAATTGTTTTGTTCACATTCCTACTAGAAAACAATGTATTGAAATTTTGAAATTAATCCAAAAGAACAGCTGCTAACTATTATGGGAAGAAAATCATATATGTAAGCGTATATTTCCTTTTTCTACAAGTTGTTAGTTTTTGTATGAAAGCAAGCAAAGTTCGTCACCCTGTATAAAAAGGGTGGATGTAGGTACTGGGGCATAACAAAGAAAGTGGGTTATCAGGGGGTTCATTGAAATAACAATCCGATAATCCGTTTCATATAAATACTATTTATTCTGAATAATTTAACAGCACACTCTCAACAGGAGAACCTACGAGTACTTATTGCAAAAGTGGAACAGGTTAGTAAGTTTTATTCAAATGTAAAACCCATTACAAACTCACGCTTTTATTCCTTTACTTAGATATTATTTGAGAATTAAATATAGGTACAATGTGTAGGTAATCAACTATGGTGCTTATATATCCACTGTTTCAATTGGGATATCAAAATCATGTGTCAATTAATAATTAATCACTATTATAACTTACCTACAAATTTTTGGATTTCATTGAAGATTTGCAATAATTTGTTGTATAGTCACTATTACTGATTTAATAAGTATAAAAATGTGACTAGAAGTAGTTAGCCATTTATTAGCTAATACCTAATGTATTTTACTACCAAGCGCAGTTTAATTCACAAGCAAATGATTTGTTACCGTAATACGTGACATTGTACCATATGTTAGCATAATTAATTATGGTAAGTACCTATACTTAAGTTTCAGCACAAATACTGACTGATTTTTTTATTTACAGAATGGACCGAGGACTGAAGATTACTGCTGGTTGCAAATCAGATTCCAAAAAGTATGACCAACCAGTAGATGCATTCTGCGCAACCAAACCACTCCAATTATCACCATGTTTCATGGCTACTTCGCAACTTTGGCATCCAAGCTACTGCTTCACACCAGCAGCCAATTTGAGAAGACTGATAGTACCTTCTAAAAACCTAGATCATACTCGATCTCTGCTTTAGCATAGATAGGCATATATTTGTTTATTTCTTTTGTATGTTTAACTCCAATGTATTTCTATATAATGTTCTTTCAGTCAAATATAGTTTTCATGGTTGACATGTTTTGACGAACTCGGTGATTGCCTGCTGAAATAAGTCCCGGTTTAGGTAGTATATACCCGGACGGATCAATGTAGAAATCTTCTTATTTTTATATGTATCTGGATGTTTGTGGTACCTTCGTTCTACTTCGTTCGTACCAAGTAAAGAAAATCTACATAAATTAAAGTAAGCAAATTATTAAATTCCCTTACGTTAAAATAAAAGCAACGTAACACACTTACCGAAACCATTTTTAATGTGCAAGATGAAACATCGAATCACTAGACAATCAATTAAAAAAAACAACTCACATGGTCGGCTGTGGGACATTAAATGATATTAGTCTTTACTGTAGTAACTGGATCAGTATAATGCTATAAGTGACGATGTTTAGGATGGTGCCTACAACCATTGAATAGTTCAACTCGAAGAGGCTGCAGGAGTTGAATTTCAGGCGCTCTGTCCCCACTAGCTGTTTGAAACTTTGTAGCATCGACTTTATTGGTTGACCTAGAAATATAAACTCATTCTTCATCATGTCAGCCAAATGACGCTTACTGCTAGCTGCAGCTGCTGGCCTCTACTAAGGACCTCCACAACGATTTCTCCTGCGCCATCCGACTACATTGGAGCACTATCAGTACTTTTGAAGGAAAACTCACCACATCTAAAGTCAATGAGATGTTTAATGATAAGATTGTCAGTTATTTCAACCTCATTCTGAATCTGATCCTGAACGTAACATGCCATAACGAACCATAGAAATGGTAATCCTGCATTAGTAATGACTATGCTCGGGTATTGCGCCTGAAAAATAAATAAATTATATCATAGAGTAAATTATATATTTTTGAAGTGAAAACTTCTTTAGCGGCGCTGAGCACTTTTTGTTGGATGGGTAAAAACTTCCAAACTCGCGTCAGGGTCACGTGATGCTGATCGAAAAAGCGTAAGATCGAGGGGAAGGGAGAGGAACTAGTATCTCCCACTCTTTCTACCGTGCCTGAGTGTGCTGTTTTCTATTATTTTTGAAGTGAAACTTCTTTATCGGCGTTGGAAAAAATTTACCGTCACGTTTTGCGTCAAATTTTCGTCACATTTTTCGGTTACGCGCCATCTTTTTCTTGCCCCTACCACGGTTGGTTCAGACGATAGCAAAAAGGTAAAGTGAAATAATATTTAACCAATTTAACCAATTTAACCAATTTAACCAATTTAACCAACTTAACCAACTTAACCAACTTAACCAACTTAACCAACTTAACCAACTTAACCAACTTAACCAACTTAACCAATTTAACCAATTTAACCAATTTAACCAATATAACCAATTTAACCAATTTAACCAATTTAACCAATTTAACCAATTTAACCAATTTCTGGAAAGTTGCGTCAAATTTTCGTCACATTTTTCGGTTACGCGCCATCTTTTTCTTGCCCCTACCACGGTTGGTTCAGACGATAGCAAAAAGGTAAAGTGAAATAATATTTAACCAATTTAACCAATTTAACCAATTTAACCAATTTAACTAATTTAACCAATTTCTGGAAAGTTGCATGTAGATCATTTTTCGAAAAATAAGGCCATAAAGAAGTTTCACTTCTTACGTGTGTACACTAGTACACGCACAACTTTTTTTTTTATAATTTTCTCACTACATTATATCAGTCATCTACTGAAATACCAAATTTTTGCCATAGCAATAACGCTGTTGTAGCATTATGTCAAATATAGAGAATTACAACCACGCAAAAGATAATAAAATATTCAACTAGTAATGAAAGCATAAACTCCCCTTCTAAAGGCAAACAAAAATAAAAAGAAGTGTTAAATAAAATTACACAAACAGTCGCTGTAAACAAAAAAAATGTAAGTAAATACCTATGTTACCTGTTTATACGTGATCTGCGGAATTCCAGTTACAGCATTCGAAAACATCAGCCATATTCCCAGCAAGATCTGTTTAAATCAGTATAGTTTTTACTATTTTAATAAAGAATTAAACATCGGTCTTTGTACGTTTAAACTTTTTATGAAAATCATTAAATACCTGAGACCCGTGAAACTTTTCTAAAAGTTTGATACAAGTGCTAACATCATCATAGATTCGGCATAAACATTGTATGTCGATACGTTGAGTTACTTGATTTTTGTCCATTAAACTTTCATTTATATCAAGTAGGTAGTGTAGGTACTTTAGGAAACCTTTATTTCTAGATAGTTCATCAATTATTTTGATATCGTCACAAAATAATAATACTTTCGATAAACAACTATTTATTAACTTTAGTATTAATAAAATTAAATACAAATTAATCACCAAGTGCAAAATTGTAAGAAACAATGGAATACTTGTTAATAAAATTAATGGCAGCACACATATCCATATTTCCCATATGATTACCACCACAAATATAGCTGTTGGTATAGAGATCCAGAAATATAGTTTAAAGACAATATTTTTTAAATTCCTATTACTAACTTTAAAATTATTAAAACATTTGTTAATAGTTTGGTATAGTATAGTGCAGATATCTTGAGTATTTGTTAGTTCAATAAATATTATTCCCACATTACACACGATTTGGTTTAATAACGCCAATTGACTTAAATTGCTTTTAATATCGGCTAAGTCGATAGTATTTTTTGTTAAACAATAGTTAGCTATCAAACACGAACTTATAAATACTGGCCATAATCTACGCCAAATAATGAAAAAAACATTTTTAGAAGGATTGCTAAAAGGTTTCCAGAAACCTAGAATGGCAAAAAAGCAGCTAAAGAACGTACAGTGATGATAAAACATTTTTTACACGTTCATAGAACAACGTACGACGGTGAATGAATGGTAGTAATCCATTAGTGTGATTAATGATATTCCTATTTCATTAAATACTGTCTACCATATTCTATTATTACATAATCGCTCAGTTCCCAAAAGCATAAAACTGTAATTAAGTAATGATTTTGGTACAGTACGGTGTACGGTACAGAGAGCGGGGCAGTCGGCATTTCGGATCATAGAGGCGTTCGGATCAGCATGAGTACGGATTATCGAGGCCTTACTGTATTTTCAGTTTCGTTGAAAAACAACCTGTTTAAAAGACGATTCTTTGAATAAAAATGTCGAATGCGTGAGGTTGGGCCCAAATCCTTCCGCCTATCAGGCGACTACTCTAACCTTAAGCTACCCAGACATTTTGTGTGTCTACGGATTTATTAAGTGGACTGCTAGAGCTATGTGCTGCCCCCAATGGGGAAATCGCTAGTGAATTTGCCACTAGAGGCGCTAGTGTCGCGTGAGGTCCAATATCATTCACTTTGTACTGGATTTAGCGGAATTTGTTGCATAAATTATAATTTCTTTAATTTACCTGCTGGAAAGTGATCTCCTTCGTAAAATATCGCAAATATGGATTATTTGGCGATTAATGTGAACGCTTTAAAAGCGGAATTAAGAAAAAGCGCAAAAATAGGCGGCCTCAAGAGCAACTATTTCAGAAGTTAGTTTGTTGATATCAAGATAGTTATTTATAAACAATATAACCTTAATTAGATTCAAGATATAACACTTTGTTTCGGCGCCGATCGCCTTTAACAGCTATACCTCCGGACCTCAGTCTACAGTGGCGCCAACTGGTGAGCAAAGAAACGGTAGTCCCCATTGATTTATTTTATTACTTCTAAACAAAATCAATTTTTAAAAAACTAGTTTGTAATGTTTTCGGTTAGTACCAAAGAAAATTTTGGTTAGTACAGACACCAGCACGCTAATCTACCACAAAACGTCAAATTTTCTCAATTGATATTGATATCTACTTGTTGGACTTAAAGTTGAAAATATATTCAATGACCTTTAACTTTTTGGGTAGGTTGACCTGCCGTTGTCTGTACTTACCTCCAGCACACGAAAGAAATATTTATAAATATTTAAAAATACAAATATTCTTGGTTCTGTTTTATGATAGTCATGTATATGTCTGTTATTATTGTAAAGGCAACTCGGGTAATTTTGAAAAGTGTGTGTGGAATGCATCCGCCTATCATAGTACATACAAGTCAATTAGTTGCGACTTGCGATAGCAGAAGTCATCAAAAATCACAAAATATTTCAATCACGTGAAAGAATACTTTGACGACCTCCGTGGCGGAGTGGCGTACACAATTTTCAGCAAGGTTTCGCCTGCTCCGTGGTCCCGGGTCCGATTCCCGGTCGGGTCTATGTAGAAAAAAGTGTTTTCTACATTTTTTCAGTGTGTTTGTGGTACCTATGTTGTTTCTGATTTCCACAGTACGAGTGCTTTAAATAGTTACTCACTCTGGGATCAGAAATATGTTTGATGTGGAAGGAAGGAGGAAGTGGACGTGGTGAAAGTGGACAACCACATTTATTTGTTTTATTTAATATTTTTTTTCATCACATCAATATCAACGTGAACATAAAAGGGAATATCTGTCTGTCTGTCGAACTTGTCACATTACACCAGTTATACGACGAGAAAAAGGAAACAATACCCTCGTAGTTTTTGACAGGTATTTATTTTATTTATTTATTTAAACTTTATTGCACAAACACTAAAATGAAGTACAACAGGTGGACTTAATGCCTTAAGGCATTCTCTCCCAGTCGACCATCGGGCCAAGCAGAAATAATTTTGTGGGCGGTGCGACATAAAAAAGCTTGAGGTATTAATTATTAAAGGTATTCATTGAGCTTTATTGGGGTGGGGAACATTCGAGAAACTATAAGGCATCTTAACGTTTTTTATCCTCCACAATTATCATTGCTTCATTATTTTGGTAAAATAGAACTGCCTGGCTACCTTCGTCCCATCTTAGGTAAGAGAGATCTTTGAATTGACGTACAGTAGGTAAACGATGTTAATGTAATGAATCAAATCCAGTACTGATGTTTACAATATTTCAGTTTGCATTCAAATTTATCAATTTATCAATATCCAAGAATTCTCGAGCCAACAGTTGTCGATATCTTATCTCTAGCTGACTGATATGATATATTTCCGATATTAATACAAACTGTTATCAATTTCTCTACAACAACGAAGTGATCAACTTACACTTGAAGCGTACATAGTGATTATTTTGTTCTGTTTTAAAAAAAAATAAGCAACATGTCTCACCGTAAGTTATACCACACTTACTTTTTTAAATATGTTTTCAAATTATGAAAGTTATTATTATTACAAATAAGCATACCTACTTAATTATTTGGTATTGGTATTGGTAGCGGGCTCCCTTATACGCATTTAGATTCCACTTGGCCCAGTATGCGTAGGGGGGATTGGGGTGGTTAGTCCAACCATCCCAACTCCTTCCAGAAGCACAGAAGTCTTTTAGGATGTTCACAGACTTCTGAAAGGGCTACCCCTACCCCTGTACATTCCAAAATCACATAGGCAGACGATTCTGCCTGCCTAGGGAGCCTCTACATAGAGGGCTGTCTGTGGTATTAATAGTAAAAAGATGTTTATTTAGGGGGATGTGTCCAATCAGTGATCCCACTACTTTTCGAAGGTCGTTTCTGTTTAGGTTAATTAAATTGCGAGTCAGACGTAGTGAAAGAACCGGCATGGCCTCTCTGGACTGTCTGCATTTGCTGATATTAGCCCAGCGGTCGTTGTGTTTGACTAGGGTCGGATGTCGTAGTCATGACCTATAATGGTTAAGAGGGATAGTCAGGTGTTGTTTAGGTCTGAATACCGTAAGATCCGATCCCCTTTTACTTAAGTAATTATATTGATTATGTACTTGCAAGTGTAAATAATAAATAACTGTTAACATCATTGGTGTTGACATTAAATGCTTACAATTTTTTTTCATGAGTCAATTCATTTAATAATTTTAGTATACTACACAACGAAAAATAAAATATCTTAAAATTTATTTCTTTAATGGACTCGCGTTTGCGTACTAGAAGACTCGCATTGAAGAACTGTGGTCGTACATTTTAATAGAAAGATGTAAATTAGGTACGTACTATCGAATTTTAGGGCACAAAAATACCAATTGTTTTAATCAAAGCTACCTACCTAAACGAGGACATGAAATCATACGTAATATTCTAGATTTATTAATCACTCGTAGGTAGGTACCTACTATCGTGATTCATATTGATGTTGCTCTATCATCATTTACTTGGAAGAAAAATACTTTAATTTTTATCTATTTGACATTTTCTAAGGGTTGTTTACAGTTTATTTATTAAGGTGTACTTCGATATTATGATTTTATGATATTTAACCACTTTTCATAGTTTCGTGCTAATATTCTTTTTCAACTTATCCTTCAAGATTGATGTTGTGTCCAGAGGTTTTGAAGTGGTATACTACAGGGCTCTGACTGAAGTGATCTGTTACGACTTCCAACATACAACAGAAATCTGAACCAACGTCTTCGTGCCTTATTCCGAAGCACGACAATATACAGTTATACCTACAGCCCATTTGGACAAACTGGCTCGATCTTTGCGTAGTATCAAATCGATCAAGGGAAGTAGTTTTCGCGACGTACGATACATTATACTTGTATCAAAATAAATCTGACTCACATTTGACCAGTTTCTGTTGTTATTGATTCTAAAACCATGCATTTTACATAAGTAGTACATGTATACATTATAATTAAGTAAATTAATTACTCAAACAGCTCTTGTCATAAACACGCGAAGGAATAATCATCATCGACCGTATTTTATAAAAATACTAAGTTACTCAAAACAGGGCCGTGATCTTATAACCAAAATACAATAAGAATTTTCACCATTCCAGAGCCACCCCACGGCCCCCCTCCGCCGTACGGATACCCTGCACCAGGCATGACGTTTGTTCCCGCGCCTGTCATGATGCCGATATACCCGCCGCAGTCAGCGCCTGCGCCTGGGCCTGCGCCGGCACCGTCGCAGCCGACATACGTAACAAACTACTACTACCCTCCTGAGCACTCGCAGCCACAACCGCAACCGGCACCGATGCTTGTACAAGGTAAGTTTTTAGATTATACTGAATAGAATTTAGGGTTTCGGAACAATTTTACGTATACATTAAGCTGACTATATTAGGTTTCGTTTACGAGGGTTCTAAGAAGGCCGGCTTTATTGGAACATATTTTTTGGGTCTGTCCAGGCAAATACGTTTGGTAAATTGTAGCCTGTAGAGATGAGTTACACAAGTTGAATCCCAAAATATCGAATACAAATAAATGCTTCTAGTACTTTCTCTTGTTTTTTTGGTTTTTAACAATTTTTTGATCATAATATCTTTACTCTTATCTGAATCATCCGAATGTGCAGGTTTTCTGCATTTAATGATGTTAATAGTTTCAATTTCAAGCACATACTAGAAAGGTAGGTACTACAATGTATATACACACACTACACATACCTAATTACTGAATCTGAATAATTACAGAGGATATCGACTGGGTTACTGTGACAACAGCTACAGCTGCACAATACAGCCATAGAGCGTTAGTAGCCGGCAAGGAAGGTTGGGATGGCAGCCCCATCTGGGTCATCCGGGCGCATCACAACGGCGAGTTTATACCCGGAAAGCTGGCCATCAAACATGCGGCGGCTTACGTCCCTTACCAAGGAAAAGAAGTCCCTGTTCATAGCTTTGATGTAAGTTATATATCTCCTTTAGAATAGTTATTTCAGAGTCTAAGAAATAAATAAAAATAGTGAAAGAAAGTAACGGCCTATAATCATCCCACTGCAAGGCAAAGGCCTCTATTATTGAATTCCAGTCACAACAGCAATGATGGGTATAGGCATAATCACCACGCTTGCCAAGGAGTTGATGATTGCAAACCCTAGCTATGTTTGAAAATTCGAAACTCTTCTTCGAAAGAACGAATAATCTTATTTAAACGCCAAAAGTGAATTCTACTGAACTAATGAACTAATCATTTGGAATAAAAGATTTATACGAGTATATATCGATATACGGAGAGTGAGTTAATCGAGTTTATTAAATATTTCTTTTTTTTTTTAATGACCTTGTCTTTAAACACACTTTAAGGCGTTCGTGTTCAGGAGTAACCACAAACACTAAACGCAAGTGCAAATTCAATTATGTGTCTGCGTAAATTAAGAAAACCAATATTTCATATTTCATATTTCATATTTATTTATTCACTAGGTACATAATATAATTTTGCAGATAAAAATTGTTTTATTGATACGTTTCATTTACTGATTTGGCAGTGAAGAAGACATGTCATGTTGTTTATTTTCATTTTCAGGTCCTCCTAGCCAAACCTCATGCAGTAGGCTGGATCCATTCAAGCAACGGGCATGTCCCCCCGGGCGCCATACCTGCGGGGAACACCCACGCCGGCGAACCATTGTATATTGCCAGAGTGCACTACCAGAATGCAATCACCCCAGGAAAGGTCAGTTTTCATTCGACAATAAAAAGTGATGGTCCTTTTTTTATTTTTTATTGTAAATAAAATAAAATAAAAATTAAATAGGAGTTCGCAAACAGCTGATTGATAATTTTTGTTAAGCTGAATGATAAAATTTGTGAATAAAATGAAGTGTTATAAAAAATAAACAAATAATAAATAAATAAATGTGGACAACATCAAATACGTTTGAAAGGCTACGAGAAGTGTAATTCATGTACCAGACAACAGTCACGCATCAAAAAAAATTTTACTAACTTGATTGAATAATCTTTTATCTCTTAGCTATACCTACAAAGATTTTCAACATAGCAGATAAACATAGGTAAATAATTAAATTAAACGTACAACATCACATATTACTCGAAGAATATGAAATTGCGAATGAGTGCTTACTATGAGTATTAAAAAAGTATTTTTTTCTACGTTGACCCGTCATTCATAGCAAGCGATACCTTGAAAATCAGTGTAGGATACGCCAATCCACCACGGTCTTCGAATCAAGGTAGAATTGTACAAATCCCGAAACATGCTACTCTAATTATAGTAGCCATGACATTATTACCATTTTGTATGAAAATATTCATTTCAAAATGATGATATCAAAGTTTTGTCTTCGCCATAGGTAAATTACCTCCATAATTAATCATGCATAGTACAAACCACGAGATCATTGTATTTTTTAAGTGTTTAACATTATTTTGATTTTTCAGGTTCACCCTAGTCACCAATGCGCCTACATCTCCTTCAGCGGAAACGAGATGTCCTTCAAACAATATGAAGTTCTATGCAAGGTATAATAATTATTGTGAACATCGTTTAATGATCTGATATCAGGAACATCCAAGTATAAATACACATTAAAACATTAGCACAATCCCTTCTCTTCCTATGGGTGTCGTAAGAGTCGACTTAAGGAGTACTGCCAAAAAAAGACTAGTAGCAGCTTCTTTCCACCATTGGCCAAATTGCAATCACCAAACCAACTGGCCAACATGCCAATTATGGCAAAGTCCTCCTTTTGGAAAGACCCGTTTGTAATATGGATTGAGTTATATTGGTAATGATGAGTAGTTTCAGTAGGCTTGGCTGCTTTCGTTAGTAAAAATCGGCCAAATTAGGTTTCCATAGGTAGTGTATCGCAAATTCCGAATTCGATTTAGTTGTTCCGTGTGGTTCGTTACATATATTTAGTACCTATTTTACATAACTGAAAACTTAACATTTTATAAGTTGGACGAATCAAAGAGTTAAAAAGTATAACACTGCTTGGCTGTGATAATTTTGCTTAAAATTCGTTAGTTAACCACTTTGTCAGAGATATTAATGTTAAGATATTTAATGAATACCATGCATTACTTTTTTTTGTGTTTATTCCAAACATTTTTACAAAACATTAATGAAAAGGGCACAAAAGGTAGACTAAAGATTAATCACGGCGCAATAGATTCAATAAACAAAGAAGTTTCTTGAAATTATTTTGTTTTAAACGTTAATGACAAACTCTATTAAGTATTAGGTATATTACCTCTCGCAACAACAACTATGTTCACTCTATTTGTTAAACAAAATTTAATATTTTAACTGGTATTTTTTTTCAGGTGCAGAATGATATGTCCTCCTATGCACGCTAGCATGCCTACCAAAGGAGAATAACATAACTGCATAACTGAACAATTTAGATAATAAGACTTTTCTATTTCCGTTTTTTATTTAATTATGTGTATCCCTGTTTAACATATACTTAACAAGCTATTTTGATTTTTTCATTGTGTGACATAAGATAAAAGAACCTGACATCAATTTTCAGTAATAGAATAGAATATATTTGATAGATTTTTTTAATGTTTTAGGAGTTCCTTACTCTTTTTATATACTCGTATTTTACAGTTCATTGAATATCGAAGCACAGAGGCCTACCATGATCTCATAAATCAACATTACTTCAACCTTGTTTTATTTTTCAGTCTATAAATTAGTTTTTGGTTCATAGTTAGGTAATAATAACAGAACTCATCCGATGTTGTTCTATGGTGATGTGATGGTTCTGAAAATTCCCTATCCACAAGATGTAAGAGACACCATAAAGAACCGCATAAAGAAAACCTATTGAAGGGCTATGCTGTGGATCATTAAGTAGGGACTGAGTAACACAAAAAGCTGAGACTTGCATTTTGACTCTTCAATGAAGGGAAACTGTAATAAGACTACAAACGCCGTAATCGAGACTGCCTAGATTATCCTAAATCTATAGTCTTAATACTGCTTCTTCTATATCTTTACTGTTTTAACACTGCTTTTCGAGCTATTTGATTATAGTTCAATTCAGGGGCACTAAACACTAAGCTATTTAGACGTAGACAAAATCCTAACCCTTAAATGAGTTCTAAAATTGCACGAGTAATCACAATCTTTGAAAGCTAACCTAGAGAGTGCTACTTAAGGAAAAGTTAAATAACAGCCTTCATTATCCTACTGCAGGGCAAAGGCCTCCATCATTGAATTCAAGCTACCACAGCAATGATGGGTACAGGCATAACCACCACGCTTTCCAAATGTGTGTTGGTAATGATAAATCAAGGCAATGCTCGAAAATTAGATACTCTTGTTTCCCGACCTGGAGATATACTACTTGACCAATGAAGCGGAACCTTTTTATTGAAAATACAAATTGTCAACCTATACTAAATGAGAAAGTTTGACAGACACCTTTACCGGGACGCATATAATGAAAAATAAGTAGAGATAATGAAGATAATCATATGAACTTTAATCACACTTTTTTATAAGCATGCCTAGATATATTGCATTACTCGTATTATCCACGAAAACTATATATAAGGTTATTTTATTTTCTTAACTAAGTATATTAGCAATTCAATAAACCATTTGCGCAGAAAATGGGTATATTATTCGGAAATTGTTGATTAAAGGTAAACATTTCTCTAAATTTAACTAGTAACGTAGTCTGATATTAATTAGTTATATACTGCTATCTTCCTTGGGGATACTGCGAATCTCCAACGTACACAGCATCTGGGGGTATTTCATGCGGATTGGGCATTCCACTATTGTCGACAACATTAACGTTGTCGTCATCGCAACAGCAAGAGCAGCAAGCACCCATTGTATCCTGAAAAACACTGCACATTAGTCAAGTTCAAATTACAAAAATAAAGATATTTTTTGCGATTTTCCCAGGTGAGACGCAACTTAATTCGATTTAATCTTCTTTTTAACAAGAATTACATGTAATAGTTAATTGTTACGGGATTTTACATTGCACGAGTATGTTTACATTAAACCTTTTTTAATCATGAGATACAGCACAGCGACGATTACCGTGGATTCTTAAATAAGGTCATAGGCTACCCTGCATTGCAATAGGAATATAAATGGCAATATAAATCAGTCGCTTCGAGATTTCTACTAAGTCACTATATCAAGCGCCCATGATCACAGAACAGGCGCTTGCAGCAGTGCCAAAATATCTTTCTATAAGCTTAAGTTAGAAGCAAGCAGAAATAGCTCTATACAAATATCTAATGAAACTAGTTGACTGAACTATATTTGTAATACAAGTTACATACCCAAAGCCCAAACCAATTTGACGTGACTTCGCAATGAAACTATAATTATTTTTAGTATCGATACCGATTTGTGCAATGATAATACGAACAAATATTTTTATCTTACATGATTAGATTACTAGAAATCAGAAACTCATACAATATTATTAATTGACTCGAATTACCTTCTAGAATATTAACAAGACATAGGTCTAATGTGGACGTATCTACATTAAGTCGTCTATTTTTTTACTGTAATGATTGAAGGTGTCTCCAAAAACTTTATCCATGCAATGCAAATAGCGCTGTACATGCTAGTATTAAATGTATCAACTACTTACTTGCGTTAAAATTCTCGTTACTCGCTAGTATCTAGGTACTACCTGCCTGTAGGCAATCTTGTATTTAAAAAACATCTAGTTCTCCTAACCTAACCATTGTCTATACTTAATAGTTAATCATCAACATTAAAGCTGATCAACATTAGAGCTGATAAAATTGCTTATCAATGAGTCAAAGATCTAAAATATCAATTTGTGAGGCGTATTTTCTTTTATGATTCACGAGAATGTAAACAGTGCTTTTAAATTGTAATTCCAATTCATTTATTTTAATCAATAATACCTACGTCTAAAGAACATAATTTGATTACAAAGTTAACATTATGTAGAATGCACATTTTAATGAGATATCTCGTGAAAAAGGAATTTGGTATAAAACATTACGGTCAGAGTCACTTGTTTTTAAAATATCAGTAAGTAGATTGAATGAACACATAGTTTGTTACAGTTCGTATGCTCCGAACCGGACATTTTCTATTAAATAAATTTAAGTTTATCATAAAGTTAATAGAGTCTCCAAACTGTGCAATGCGCGGAAGATGTGCATGACCTAGTAAATAATGGAATTTGGAAAGGATCTTCACCTGAGTGAGAGCCATAGTCTACTTATAATTTACATAAAAATAAATAAGCAAGACGTTGGTTCATCATTGGAATAACATCCTAGCTTACCCTTCTACAGAAGCAGCTCAGATTATTATTAATTTTGTAATCTCTAGCCTTAACTTTGAATAATTAAAGTTTTATAATGTATTCAATGATCGTGTGAATCGATCAAAGCTCCTAATTAAAAAACAGAAAAATAAAAGAAAATGTCATTACTTACCTACATTTAGTTTTTATGGTCAGTTTACGAATCATAGCTTACATTAATATACTGACAGTAGACAGACAGTAAGGTCACTGTGAGGGCTGGCGCGCATCAAAGATGTGCACCGCTTAGGTAAGGTTATTTGTACAAAAACAGTTTACACGGTATGTCGCTATACAGAATCGAGGCAGCCCCAGCTGGACCTCTGGGTAAGCTCGCTCCATCTTAGGCTTCTTCTTAACCATATATTAGTTAAGTATGTGGTCAAGATCAAACCCATTATTTATAAAAAGAAAATAAAAACCCTCAGTGCATTGTAACATCTCCACTTTTTATGAGGAATACATTAATTTTACAAGTGTTGTTATCAAAAGACCTTAGAAATTCTTTGCTTGAATTTATATGATTATAATGTATCTACCTACTAACCTTTGAAATGCAGTTTATTTTAATTTATTTCATTTTTAATTGAGAGAACATAATAACGATACGAAGAAAATTGGAAGTAATCTCAAGGAAACATTTGTAATTCTTACATGTAGATGGATGAAATCGTAAGTAAATCACACATGTTGCAAACCCTAAAAAATATGTTCGAATCATGTTTGACATATTATTTTATTTAATAAATAATAATATGAACATACCCATGTGAAGATACATCACTTTATTTGGTTTTCATACAAATTATTTAACAAAAAACGTATTTTTTAAAAAAGTACTTTTCAAATTATTATTTTTGAAAAACAACCATTAATAAATACTTAAAAAGCTCCCCAGTAATTTAAAGTTATTCTGCAAAAAAATATAAATAGTAAATTTTCCATTTTCCATTTAAGAGATGATTATCTAATTTTAAATTTAAATTTAAATACCTAATTTCATTAAAAACGGTCTGGCGACAAAAGCGTGGTCGGCTAATAATAATTTTGTTTGCATTTGTAATATTAGTAAAGGTAAGGATAAAAAGGGGAATTTAATAAGTATTAAATTAACTTCGATCATCTTTTAATAAAATATTTAAAACACAAAATACGTTTGTAAATCAAAGGAATTATTTACCTATAAAAAAATATTGCATAATTATTTTGATAAGAACTTAAAACTATTTACAAAGGTACAGTTATCTATAGTGAAGACCGTGAAGTGGACCATGGTGGTGTGGTGGTCCATGATGATGAGGAGGCCCGTGATGATGGGGAGGCCCATGATGATGGTGAGGCCCGTGATGATGAGGCCAATGGTGATTTGGCCCAACATGGTGATGACCATGATGATTCGGCCTGTGATGGCGCCGGCGGGGAAAGCCAAAACAGCTAGAGAAATATAGACCCATCCTGAAATAATACAAGTGTTATATTGTCTTGGTGCTAGGCGTTACATGTCTTGGGTTAGTTTGGGGTTTATCAAATCTAATGTAAACACATCATGATCGCTGTTATATGTATTCTTAGTAATTTTCATTAACAATAATAAATAATGATTATGTTGACCATTGACAGCATAGAAACATGTAAGAAACAGCAACAGCAGCAACAGCAACTATATTAAGTTAAGAAGTATAGAAGTGACTGTGGATACACAAAATCAGTAAGTACTATCATCATGACAAAAACATCACAACAACACGTGTTCTAATTACCAAAAAGATTGCTGAACTTATTTAACGTTTTCTAAAATAATTCCAAAAGAATTCCTTGACGTAGAACATCATGATTATACTTTTTTTTTAAACAAAGAAAACAATGCAAAAACAATAATTTCTAATGATACACCGACTTACCTAGTTGCTATCTTGATCCAAACTAAAAGATTACAACAATACTTTCCTATGAAATATATAAATTGATATCGATAACCACTCGACATAAGTTATCAATATTTGCATGTGTTGGTTTTGTTTTCTAATACATTGATAGTGTTAAAAACAAAACAGGCACGACCCACTTGGTGTAGTGTAGCGGTAGTTCGCCTACATGGGGTTATATTCACGGCTAGGTCAATTTAGGAAACGATCTTTCGAAATTGGCACAGATCTGGAATGGATTATATTCGTGATGGCAAGGCACTTTAAGCCGTTGGCCGATGTTGTGAAATGAGCTATATCAGAGATCTTTATAGAAAACTCTGATACTAGACTACCCTTGTAGGATAGTCATACGATGAGAAGATTGATTATGTATGTAATAAACACATAGAACATGTAGATGAAGCTGATGTAACTCAAAATATGTGAAGGCTGACGAGGCGAAGATTGACTCGTTCGATGGTGAGTGGAGATTCGCGAGAGCAAAAATACACGGAATATGGCAGTATTTCAGAAAAGTCTTCTTAAAGAAGAGATTTTAATCGATTACCGGTATTGTTCTAAGAAATATTTCTTTACCGTCATGAACTTCTGGCTATATTTCTCCCTTGTCGCTTCGGCACAATGTAGAGGTTGTTACGGGGGCGGGATGTTAATTGACTGTGCAAGCTACCCCCTGTAATTGTGTAACTGTGTACCTGTGCTATATTTTTATTGTCTAGGTAGGTAGATGGGTATGATTTTAGTAACAGTTTTCTGTGTTTTCGGGGTAAGTAAATTGATTTTGTGCTCGTAAGTTGTATGGTAATGTTAAGATTTTCTGAAATTATAAATATTATAATTAAGACAATAAAAACGGACAAATTATATTATTTCTTGCATTTTCTTACGCACACTACATTATCGCATGTCGCCATCTTTTTCTTTGTATGGCGGTGGCTTATCCGAGGTCGTCGGCATCGTTGAGTACGCTGGCGGTGGTTGCAGTGTCTCCGTCTCCTTGTCCTTCAGTCTTGGCTGCTGGTAGATTGTTTCAAGCCTCGGTGGGTCCTGCTTCGGAGTGCAGGTGCATTCACAGCATAAGCACGGTATGCAACAGCAGCAAAACGGCTTCACGATCACTGTGAGACCCATCCTGGATTGTGTATTCCAGGACCTGGAATACACAAGTTTCTATAGTAAATTTTTTGAAGACTTAAAAAACTGAATTTTGCCTACCATTTTATCGACACTTCTATACTCCAACACTATTATGCAACTAACATTCGTCAGAGTTCATTTTTTGAGTCTATCTAATAGCATCATTTTGACTTGCTATTCATCAAATATTTAATTGACGAATTTGTTTGTCTCTAGTGTGGTTTTTCCTTTCAATCTTCGGGTAAAGAAATCGAAAGATCCTTGAAATACATCACTACAAATAAATTATAGTTAAATATTCTAGCAGAGCTACATTTTTGTTTGGAAAATGAGTATTTTTTACAATATTTGTTGATGTGCTAAAGATATTACGCTTTTGATACACACTTTTTTGAATATGGCTACCGACTGCAATAACATATAACATATGTACTTATCTACAGAATAAATAATAATGCAAGTCTGTAACCTATTACATACATTTGACTTTTTAATTATATTATAAACCCATATTTTGACAACTTATTGATACATTTTTATAAACATTGTAGGTAGGTAAATCATTTCGTGATGTAATAAATCTATTTGTTTATGCTCGTAGAAAATACGTATATGGATCAAAGACAACAATATTTTTTTAAAATTTGAATTAAAAGCCAGGTCCAGAAGATATCCAATGATCCATGTAGGTTAAGATGTAGGTATTCCATTATGACGCAAAATTAATACTTTCATATGCAGTCATCGAAACTATAATAATGACGTACCTACTTACTGCCTTTACAGTAATGACGGACTAATTCTTTCGTATTCTTTTAGTCAACTTATACGACTACGACACCCACAGGATGAGAAAAGGTGGTGCTATTCAATTTTAAGGTTGCACCATACGGCTCGGGCCGTGTCGCGCCGCGGCGTCACACAGCACATGCCAATACTTATTAACTTTACACTTTGTAAAAACCCATAATCGCTATGTAGGTGTAATTTTGGTTCAAATAATCAGTATACATATTTGTCCTCTACACTCTTTCCTGCACCTACCTAATCTAAATAGCCCGCATAAGCGTCAGGGCCGAATCCAGAATTCCACCTTATATGCAACTTCAACACAAATTGATTGGTGCCTTCACGAATCGGACGTCCTACTCTTAAATAACAATCGCACTACTACACTTCAATGCGATATTCAGTTTCAATATTTTTTCCGTGCACACAAAGGTCAGGTAAATAAATCGAGATAACGGTAGTTGCAAGCGCAAAAACAACAATTTACTTGTAAAAAATGCATCGTTAGTTCAAGTCTGTAAGCATAAAATTGTTTGAACTATTTCCATTGTTATTGGGAACAAATAACAAATTTTAACAAAGTAAGTAAAACAAAGTCTACGCCAAAATATAATATAAGTATTTTAACTTAAAAAATGATGTCTCAGACGGGACTCGAACCCGCATCTCCATGCATACCTACCGAGCGCGGTAATTGCAACTAAGTTGCTAAAATATCATACATTAAAGTAGTAAAAAAAACAAACATACATTAAGAATCTTAAATATTTAAATAAAAACAAGTAAAAATGTTTTACTTTGAAATTATATGATAATCGTTAAAAAAACTCCAAAAATAGAAAAAGGGAAATGACATGACTGTTCCAATTGAATCCTAACTAATTTAATAATATTTTATTATCCTGAATTAGTATTAGTAACAAATTGTTGAGATATAAGTAGGTACCTACCTATTATATTTATTATTTTGTCACTATACGAGAGAATCATAATTAATTACCAGTTAAATTACTGCCAGAGTGCCAGTAACAAAATTACTTTAACAACTCTTTGCGATTGATAAATGATACTAACCTTTTATTTTTAATGTGCTGCCATCATATGAATCACTTATGTTAGCACTTCATTGTGTCCTATACCATAAAAGAATATTAATATACGATTAAATCCTAGCATATATCACGATATACCGACACAGAACCGATAGCTAGCAATCGCGTTGTATAACTGTTATGTGCTACTTATTCATTGACTTAATTTAACATTACGTGTTTTCAAAGTTACTAATAATGCACGACCCACCTCTAGGTCTCAATCGAAATCGGCTTTGTGAAACTTGATATACTCTTATACCTAGTTAGAGCAATTTTGTTTAACATGACTACAATACAATCAATACAAACTGATTTCTGATCTGTGGGCACAGATTTCATGTTTTAAATGCAATTTTTCACGCATAATCACAACACGTAGAAATGATAAATATTATGATATCAGTATCTTGATAAGATGAAAACTATCACGTGACATTATTCTTTGGTTGTCCAAATATTTAAAGGGACGAATATTTTGAAGAGTATTAAAAATGCATATTGAAGATAAAACATCAACCAAGTTACCTTTAAAACTTTTCAGGCGTGTAATCTTCTAATTGCACTGTTGATTGGACCGTTACACAAGCATACTTATTTATTGCTCCACATTATATTTTATTACGAATACATCTCGCTGTAATATTTAGTCGGTTGCACCAAATATGCAGATCGTGGCATCTTGCACATAGTAGAGTGAATAGATATTAGACTTTATGTACTGATTATGACTATGATACTTAGAGTTTTAAATTACCTACCTACTTGATCAATATGGACTGGTAAACTAAGATAATTTTGTCATTTAACCTTGCTGATGTTTACAATGTAAGAAGGTAATGGTCTAAAACTACTTCTCTTTTTATCTCCCTTTTGACCTGACATGGTATTATATTTCAAGTGGATTTATAAGCCCACCTACATATTATACATTACACATGACTGAAATGAGTAACAGAACTAAAACAGCCCTAATGTTAAAAGTTCTGTTACTCATTGCAGGGTTTAATATGATCATAGAGGAGACTCTACATTAATTGTGAGTATACCTATTTTTACAAAAAGAGTTTCATTCAGGTATCGCACATGTACAAATAACACATTAGTAAGTTAATTCATCATCATCATCATCATCACTTATTTTATCATTATGACTATAGTAGTAGGTCATATGCGTCTTAAAGGCACGCAACCGAGGCCAATAGGTACTTGGCTATTCTTTTTCATCTAATTCAAGCAGTTATGCTGCTTCCATAAATTAGAGCTCCAACTTGTTGATAGGCGCCGTCCACTGAGTTTGACTACTCAACAACACTGCTCAATCAGTTGTCAGTTCCACAGAAATACATAGAGCCAGCCCACTGCAGCTGGCTTGTCGTTGACCCGTATCATATCACGGATTGTTTTCATCAAGTCATACTTGGTAATATGTATCGTATGATAAATAATCGTTTCGAGAAAATCTCAAAATCTCTCTACATTCTGATCCGTAGACATAGTACAACAATTAACAAGCGTTAGTATTAAATCGTTAAATACCTGGACGTTTATCATAAAGTATGTTCATGATGATCTTGCTACAATAGGTAAGGACTTATTTAATTATAAATTATAACTAGGAAAATAAATAAAACAAACCGCAAACAATACAATTTTTTGTTCTTGTTACAAAAATACATAACGCTTTATTAATTTAGTCTTGACAAAAAATATAGTGTATCTACCTATTGGCTTAATCACAACAGCTTACTGAGGAACAAACGATGTAACTAAAAATTTTTTAACTTTCATGACTATCACTAGAGTTAATTGATACGGGGTTTATACCATGTACCTTAGTTTTTATAAGCTTCCAATATTTCGGCACTGTTACAAGCGCCATGATCACGGGCGATTCTCCCGTGATCATGGAACTAAGGTACCTACATGATATAAACCCCGTATCAATTAACTCTAATGTAATTAAAAGATATTTAGGTACAGTATCGCTCTTCTCAGACCATCACTATCCGTTTTATAGTTAAAATGTTTATATCTTTTTATCACACTAGCTTCATCTAGCCTAAATATTTTTCAAATATAATGGGACGAACTTTATAAATATAACCTTAGATTGAAACAAAATAGGAAACATAAAGAAATTCTTTGTTTCAATCTAATCTAATATATTACAATTATTTAGTATCCTAATAGTGTATACAAATTGACGAAGTGTGGCGAATGGGTTGTTGCGAAAGGTCACAAGATAAAATTATATAAATATATTTTTACTCTAAGGAATTCATAGACTAAATATATCAATCTTATACGTATTGCTGAGAAAATGTACACGACTCTTGCATTTACTGTAGGTATCTTTTCGAGGACACAATACAGCCATAGTAAAACGATAGATTCTGTTAAAATCATTCGAAGATTGAATTTAATTCAGTTGTTAAATAGAATCAGAAATAAATGTTAACTTAAAAATGTTTTCAATTATCATAATCGCTTTATGCAAAAACTGTTACAAAATCATTTATTATTTCATTTACTTACATATTTTAATTAAAATAAGTTTGTGTTTAATCAACTCTATGTATCGTAGTAGACTTAATAGGTATAAATATATTTACTACTTGACTACTTTTTTTTAATACATAATAAGTAAATAGAAAATTGTATTTCACAAGATTTAAATACAATAAATTCATATTAACCTGTTACTTGAACCTTTCGTTTATAAACTTTGACAGGTAAAACCAAATTAAGCTTAGCAATAAATACCTATTTAAGTACTTAAATACTTATCATTCTTATTAATTAATGCAAAACAATTAACAACATTTATGTTTCTATGGTCAGTAAACTTTGACAAAGTATGTTTTTTACAGACAGATACTACCGATTAATACCGATAATAACTTTTTTGAGGCTACACGTGAATGTTACAATATTCTACTGGAACACTATAGGAAAATATATAAATGAGACTGAGGTTGAAAAATGGTACCCTAAGAATTAAGTGCGCTCTCACGTGTTGATAAGCTACCAGCAAGTATCGTGCTCGTTAAGTGTGTTGATAGGTATACATTTATATAAATACATATACATAATAAATCATCGTGCTGATAAATAAAGAAAAGTCTTTGGTACTTAATATATGCACTTAAATACTTTTATAGGATGATAAAAAAAACCTGCAAAGTGTATGTTCCAGGATTCGACTAATCGGTAGGAATTTTCCTACTGAGAATATAGATAATATAAATATAATGTTTATTAACTAATATTAATTAATTTTACATAAAACTTTAATAAAATCTAGTTGCAAGTAATTAATTCAAACGTTTATCACTTTCCAATTAAGTGCATGTAATTTTTCTGATTTGTACAGGATTGAATTCCTAATATGCTAACCCTTATAGTTATAAAATCATTTTAATGTTACTGCCGTACATAAAGATATTTATTACATATACTATATGTATAATAAGCTTACGTCCTAATCTACAAACCTGAGCCTTTTTGATAAAAGTCAATTAAACAACTGTAGCATGATAAAGTGAGTTGTTGTCGTTATCCTGCGTTATGTTATAAAGCGGTTTTTTTAATACATACTCGATAAGGTACTACATTGATATAGAAAATAACTGCTATTTTATTAGTAACATCACAAAATACACTGCCATTACTGATCAAGCAAAACTTATTACTAGAATAGATATAGGTACTAGATAAAAAGGGTATGCTCTAAAGTTGTTTCATTCAGGTTTGTATCGAGAATAAAATCATATGGAGGCATAATATTGCTCATTGTGTAATTTATTAAAATTAATACCTGTTTAATCAATATACAATATTATAAGTAAATTTAATATTGCCTTCAGACTTATAACCTCAACGAAACATTTTAGAATAAACTAGTATAGGACTTTGAAGGAATCTTAATCTAGGTAAATCTACACTAGCCCACACTTTTTCGCAAGGTAGATAAAGTAAAAAATGAGACATGACGTTTAAGTTCATTAGTTTTTGTAACAAGACTTCCAATGACCTTAGATGGAAGTTAAAAACCTGAAGTAGGAAGTAAACTACGTACCGCGGCGAATGTTGATACCACAGAACACTATACTGTTGATACAATGAGTTACTGTTGCTTTCGTTGGTAGATGAGGTGTCTTTCTTCTTCTTGTCAAAACAGGTTCAGTTCAGTTATATTGGATTTACACCCACAATACAAATTTAGTCTAAAAGACGTAAACCACGTTTCAAAACATCGAACATTCTAGAGTTACTGGCATTCACAGTAACAGAAGTTTTTACTTCGAAAATAATTACGCTTAATTAGTAGCTCATTTAGAGTTAAGTTATGACAAATGACAGGCCCCGAAGAACAATGTATTTTTTGTGAATGCTGCAAAATTATAGTACTACAAGTATGTTGAAAACGATGTATCATGTTGTTGCAGTCAATCAGATCAATCAAAACTTCAGGACGATATATATAAACTTTTCATCATGTGCCAATCGGCTCAATCGCTAACATAAAGTTACATTTCGTAGTCTTGGGGATTTATTATTCAACGATGTAAGATTCTAGTCTATCTACTGTAAGCTGGTGGTGGTTGGTTAACTATGATATGGGCAGGTGCAGGCAAATTATTAGTGACGTGATGGTGGTGGTGGTGTACGACTGTAGTTTGCGGTGCGTTAGCTGGAACAGTATTAGTGACGCGCACAACTGTTTTCTGCTTGGGGCTTGAGCAGCAGTCGCAGCACAGGCAGGGGATGCAGCAGCAGCAACAGGGACGGCATGACATGTTGCAACCCATCCTGGAATGTTACAATTCATGATTAACACAAGTCATAATCTGTAGGTCTTTTACTAGGTCGTTGAAAATGTTATAAATCTCGTGTCAAAGTGTTTGTTACTAAAAGTTCTCCAAAACGGCTTAACAGATTTTTTTAATGTTTTTTTTTAGTATATTTGGTAGGTCGCAGGCTATTTTCATCTAGAAAAAATGTAAGGTTCCCGTGAAAGGAGATGTCCCAAATTGTATGGAGGCCAGGCCCAGAACCTGTACACCCCACCAAAGATAGACCAATACACCTACAAGATTTTGTTATTATCCAATTCTTTTAAAATGGCTTCGTTAAGTGGTCTAAATAAAGAGTTAAGTAAGAAAATAGCAATACAAAACAAAACCATCATGGCGGAAGATGACATTTTGATGACATCTGTCAGTTTTGGTTTCATAATCGCGCATCTAGGAGTCGAGTGCCATCGCTTGCTGTAGGAACAACAAACATTATGAAAGTAATGTGTCAATCAATACCAAATCCAGAAATCGAAAATGAGGTCGTTATAATGAACTACATTTAAAACGCGACAAGCAGAACAAAAACTTGAAGTGAATGATTATGCCAAAGTGACAAGGGGTATCTGACAGCTACTGACATTTAAAGTTTTTTTAGATTGACGCCATCTTGGAATGCCTATGAAGTTTGATAAATTATTCGATCTTGTTTATTTTTGAACCACTAAATTATATGTTATATAAATTTATATGTATTTTTCCCAGAATCAATAAATTTTTCTTGATTTTTGTAAATGGTGTACTATGTCTGGGCATATTATGGGACATCTCCTTTAAATTCATAATTCCCGCTTACAAAGTCGCGAGCAACAACCAGTAATCTAAATAGTCTATACACCGACTACTAATAATTTATTTTTACACAGTTTGTTTAAACTACCCAAAGATAAGATCATGATTTCAGCACGTGAGTACGTAAAACAATATAAATTTAGGGAATAACAAAATGAAGTAAAACGTCATTTGCGACATGCAACTACGGAACCCAACTCTACGTACTTATTGTGGTCCGACACGCACTTGACCAGTTTTGATTTTATACCTTTTATGACACTACTTTGAAGGAACTTAGTAAATGCAGTACGTCGGCCAACTGAATTAGTTGTATTCTTAAAACATAAGCTTTGAACAGATTGTTAGTTTAACAAAATATCGGGGGTAGAGACACGCAAAGTGGATCAATGGAGACTACCGTTTCTTTGCTCACCAGTTGGCGCCACTGTAGACTGAGGTCCGGAGGTATAGCTGTCAAAGGCGATTGGCGCCGAAACAAAGTGTTATATCTTGAATCTAATTAAGGTTATATTGTTTATAAGTAACTATCTTGATATCAACAAACTAACTTCTGAAATAGATGCTCTTGAGGCCGCCTATTTTTGCGCTTTTTCTTAATTCCGCTTTAAAAGTGTTCACATTAATCGCCAAATAATCCATATTTGCGACATTTTACGAAGGAGATCACTTTCTAGCAGGTAAATTAAAGAAATTATAATTTATGCAACAAATTCCGCTAAAACCAGTACAAAGTGAATGATATTATTGGACCTCACGCGACACTAGCGCCTCTAGTGGCAAATTCACTAGCATTAGCCCCCATTTAGACATTTGCATTATTATCTTCTTGAACATTATCGTAAATTTAACTGTTTTTTTTTTAGTAATATGAAGAGGTAATATTTTTTTATATATGTAACTTAAGGCCAATCTAAAAAATTTTTTACAAGTATTACACGTTATTAGTTAACGTTAACATAAAACAAATACACTAATAAAATAAAGTAAAAACTACTTACTTACGCAACAAATCAAGCGAAAGTAGAAACAAACACGTTAATATTAATTTAAATGTACCTATTAAAACGACTGAATAGAGAAGTTATCAAAAGCTAACTATCATGGAATATAGCTCGTCGATCATACAAGTTTTGGTGCGATAAACATTTCTGACTAACTCATTTCTTATCACATTTTTATCATGATACTAATAATTCGGTTGTTGCAGGCACCTAGTTAGGACTTCGGTTAATCGCGTTTATGAGAGAACTACCTCTCTAATTATACACCGTGTTTTTATAACCACCTGGAAAACGAAGCCCAAGTTATCGGACCATTACGTATAACATCACGGCAGTGTTATTTATTTTATTGATTAAATTTTTTTTTTGAAAAATATTAATTTTTGATTCAGACTTTTAATTTTGTAACACGCTGTGACGCGTCTACTACTACTCTACAGTATACTACTACTAACTGAATTTTAGAGAAACTTATAACTTGTAAGAGATCAATGTTTCTTTCATAAAGGTTTATGACAATATGAAAAAATAGTGACAAACTTAACCTAAAGTATCTTTTTAAGAAATATATTACATATATTATGTTAAATGATATTATTCATTAACTAGATCAAGATCTCCCGGCATTAGGGAATCGACTAGACGAAGAGGTGGATAGAAACAAAATTTAAAATAAATAGCTAAATGATTGACTGTTATAAAAACAAGCAGGCGAAACTACTTCTTACGAAATTTAAATTATGCATAGGAGTATTTGTACCTTAGTATTTATACTTTTAGTGAGGACTCAGAAATAAAATTGTAAAATATATGATTAGTAGCAGCATGTGTTGATTAGGATAATCTATTTTCCACCTCTACAATCAATAAAACTGTGGAGGTTAAGCAGATTAGATGATTAATTATATCAATTCTTATCGTAAACGCCAATAAGTTTTGCTGTTAAAAATATCAAAAAAGTAATTAAAATTACGTGCATGCAGTCGTCCACGGTGCAAACTCACCTTAATTAGATTAGTAACTTCTTATCGAGCCTGGGCTTGGTAAGGGTCGTATGGCTGAGGATACTGCGGGTACTGAGGGGGGTACTGAGGTGGGTACTGTTGCGGCGGTTGCGGATACGGATAGCCACCGGGATGTGGTGGAGGGTACTGCTGCTCAACGACAACTGGTGGTTGGTGAACAATGACGGTTTGCGGCGGCGGCTGCTGTTGCTGCCCGCAGGCGTTCGGGCAGAGACACGGTATCAAGCAGCAGGCGCCCAGGGCCAGGCAGCACGGGCCGCACCCACAGTCTCCGCAGTCAGCGCAATCGCCGCAGTCAAACGAGAAGCACAGCCCCATCCTCGATTAGTCGTTTGCTAAAATCGATAAACGCAACTGATGATATCGCAACTCAAACAACGTTCACAAAACACCACTCTAAACTAAACATTGTAGGTGCCAGAATTATTAAATACCACACATACAAAATGGCGGATTGTTATCACGAGATATGATATCGTTAAAGTATTTGATCACAATGAGACATAAGTATATGTATGTGTAACTATAACAATAAATTTGTTACAGTACAATACATTGACAAATTAAATTAAATGTTGTGTATTTGTATGGAAATGTATCCCATGAATGCCCAATACTGGCGAAAGGAGAGCTATGTTTACTGAAAAACTGTGTATTGATACTTAATACATAAAATGGTTATACGTATTATAAGAAGATATTATCAAGGATTAATTCGAGGTAATCATATTAATAAATAATAAGGTCTACCAAAGCATACACATAACACATACGAATTTTCAAATCAGTAAAACCGAAGTCTAGGTAACATTTTTTAAAACATTTGAGGAAAAAAGTAATACCAGAAAACGTTCGACATCATCACTAAAATCATTAAAGTAGTTAATTTATATAGTAAGTAGGTACAAGTATTTTTTCATGAGAAGCAAAACTAAAAGACCAATGACACACGTACATCCATGTGATTCATTACAACTGATTAGGTTTTTCCGGTCTAGTGACAGATAGGTGTGTATCGTGTAGAGCTGGCCGTTAATAGAATAGCTACCCCGTCTAGTCCTATAGGTGTCGTAAGAGGACTAAAAGAGTAGGTAATGCCAGAGAAAGAAAGGCAGTAGTTAGCATCTTCTTTCCAACATTTGGCCAAACTGCGATCGCTAATCCGCCTAACGTGACGATTGTGCATTTTGAATTGCAGCGGGTAAACTTATGTGGCCTTATTATGACCATATTAAACACTACAATAAAGACAACTATGAACACTAGTTTTACGTCCGCGGCTCTGCCTAGTATTATATTATCTGTGGCCTCGTGAGCTATACACGTCATATTGAACGGGCGCAAACCCAGGGGTTGAAAACGGTAAAGGGTATGGTACCGGTATAAAATTACGATACAACTTTGATTTAAAGGTAGAACCAAAACGGTTTATAATTACGGTTGTAATACAGCTAAAAATGGTACCTTAACTGAAATCTTTTCGGTACCGAAAAAATTTGGGAGCGAATGCGGCGGAACAAGCAAGGGGCAAACTTCTGGTGTCGTCGTTCCTGATCGTGTCGAGACTTGCTTGAACGGTATTGGATAGTAGAAGTGTATTTGCGCGATTTTCATGCTACATTTATTTTCACTATTGCATTATTAACGTATTGTTTGTTAGTTTGATTATCGTGCCATCTTTAGAAATCCACAAGTAGGGAATGCATTCCGGACTGTGCGAAATTAAAAAAAGCCTAGAAATCCGAATTTTTTAAGGCGTTTTGTAGATCCGGATTTTTATATTGAAATCCGTTTTTTTCGGATTTCATTCACAATTACAATACAATAAGTACAATATTTATTTTTGGCAACTGCTATTTCAAGATAAGTCTGAACGTTAGCGACTGTACTAATTTTATGGTAAAACTGTATGACAGTCGCTAGCGCCTAACACCAGACTAAAAGATTATAAAAATTTTAATGCTATGGTAATAACTTAATTTACAATATTTGTTACATGCAAAATACGTTTAAGTATGGTGTGTGCGTGTTCGTGCGCGTGTGTATGTGTGTGTGGTGTGCGTGCCATACCGTCAGTCAGTGTTCACGTTTCGGCTCGCTTGACTGGTAGGACGGACTGATTGAAGGCTTTCGCCTTAAAGCATTGTGGGATCGATGATGAGAACAATCGACGCAGTTTCCCAAATTCTGCCCAAGTCAACTAAATTCTTCTGTTCACCTCATCCTCAAAGTTGTTTCTACCTATGCAATGTCTACCCAAGGTACACATATTTTTGAACAACTTCGAGGACGGCGCCGTGCACCGCTATCTGCTCCGGTAGTACATGTTCATTGAACTTAACCTTGGTGTTATCCAGGTTCATCCGTAAGCCGATGCGTACAGAAAAGTCAGCCAGGTCATTCAGCTTTTCCAGCGCAGCGTCTTGAACATATCCTCCATTGCATTTGTGAACAATTTCGGGAAAATGACGTCCCCTTATCTCACTCCTCGATGCAACGGTATAGGTTTTTTTGCTGATTCTGTACTTGGACGAACATGATGGCGGCTTCATAAAGACATCACATCACTTGGACGTACCACCAATCTTATGAGAATTGTGTGAAAAAAAGGAAGTTTCATAACGATATTATAATATGTTCGTTCTTATTATAACACTGACATTTATCCGCGTAATTTTATTAAAAGTAGTAGTTCTACATCAATAGTTTTTAAATTGTGAAAGAAATCCGAAAAAAACGGATTTCAATCAAAATCCGGATCTACAAAACGCCTTGAAAATTCGGATTATTCGGCTTTTTTGAATTTCAAAGAATCCGGATTGCATTCCTTACTATCAAATACCTAATTGTTTTATTTGATATAACATAACAACAACAATACAAGAGAATATAATTTGTAATTTTTTACCCGATTGGACCAATCGCGCCCAAACGACAACACTCACACGGGGCACACAATCCAAATAAAACGTGGCATGGCAAGAAATTTTCGTTCAAATTGATGGGGCCCACACGAAGCGGCGCCCTCGGTAAAATTCAATGAAAACCTTTATTTCATAATTTCAAAAAAATAATGATACCGCAATATTACAATACCTAAATTATACAGGTACAGTTTCTTTCAGATATAGTTATTTAAATGTACCATTATTCCAAGGTATCGAAATTTAAAGGTATGACGTCATACCGCTAAGCGATTTAACTATTTTTTTTCGGTTAGTCAATCCCTGCGCAAACCTGTGCCCAGCAGTTCGATACAAAATAGCGTACCTATGCCCTTTCATAAGACCTAACTTATATTTTTGAACTAAAAAATTATCAAAATCAGTTCCGTGGATTAGGCGTGAAGGCTAACAGACATACCTAGTTACTTTTGCATTTAGGTATAATAATAACAAAGATTTGCGAAATTGAGTTCATTCTATATGTATTTTACACATAGGTTTAGTAGGTATACAAGATTTTACACAATTGCGTTTATATGATGAAAATTGACACGGTCAGATAAAACGTAACAAATACACTCAAGAAAAAACCAAGATCTACAACCATAGAGCGTTTCACAAAATAGCAATTTCTTTAAACTAGCACAAGGTCATTGCATTGCCTTCCATTTACCAACACTATTAGTAATTAAAAATAAAAACATAATTTCTTACTTGTAAATAAGTCTTGTTTATGGAACTGCTTATACTCGGAGTGTCTGAGTGAATATAAACTTACTGATAAAATGGTTATTGTTTTTAAATTTCGTAGCCAAGAGGAGCTCTCCTTTAGGATTAGTCTGTCTAAGAGACGATCAGAAGATGTAAGGGTTTTATTTTTTGGTTTGCTTGTTAACGCACGGAATGTATCTACAAGAGCGTACATACGATTACGGTTAAGATATTTTAGATAACATAGGAAAAACAATACAAATAAAATTAAGGGTAGTAACAGGAGATTCAAGAATTTTCCACGAAAGCATGATAAATAAAATTACATTAAATATTGAATATCCGTGAAGAAGTTCTCCTATCTAGAGTAACTACATTTAGGTGTTATTTAGTGGAATTTATATAAAATGAAATAGGTATTTAAATACCACAGACACAAATTTAAACGGCATATGTGAGTTTTATTTTTCTTGAAACGTGCACATACACACAACAGTATTAAAGTTATTTACACCACAATACTTACATATACAATGATAAGAACACACAGAATATCACATGACACCTTTTGTTTTCACACTTTAGTTGCGTGGACGACCAAATTTGTTAGTAAAAGCGAAAGCTTAAGAGGAATTTTAAGAAAACTCGCTTACCTTACACCGGTAAATGAAGCAATACAGTATATTTGTTAAAAACACCAATGAATGAACTCAACAAGCGCGTTGTAAACACCAATTCTAGAGTGAATGAGTCAAACGCGGCCGTGGCAAGCCACTCGGTGTGTAAAAGGAAAAACTGCTATGACGCGAACGCTTGCGCATATTGTTCTACTTGCTCCGCGCATTGCTTAGTACAAGGGCTGAACTTCACAAGTTTACAAATATACATCGTATATACCTGTATTTTGGGCCCTAACATAATTGTCAAATAATAGCTACGCAATGTATTTACGTCAAACTCTATACTATAGAAAAAAAAAGAATATGTACCAATTTTATTTAAATCGACTTAAATATTTAGTAAGTTACTATAACATTACTGGTTTTTAACATAGCAACAAAAGTTTCTCCTCAATTTAATTAAATTGAATTAAATAAAAAAGCCAGATAGGTTTAAGAGATACACCGTAATAGAACTCATCATTGGAGGTTTGCAATTTTCTATGAAACGTCCTGTGGCGGATTGAATTAAGCCCTTTGCTTTTTGTACACAATGATTATGAAAAAGACAGAAGAACGTCCGATAACAGCGACCAGCTGATGTCAGTTCGTCACACTGGAAAATGAAAGCGAAGTAAGCCAACCTTGCGATCACTACTTATGCCACAAAAGACAGATAGTGCAGAAGTCAATCTCATGTATAACAATTGCTACGCAAGGCTGTCCTGTTAGGGTCATCAAGCTTAGCTGCTTCACAAAAAAATATCATGGTAGTTAGTTATTAGAATGAAACAAGAAGAACAGGAATATAACCAAAAATAACGATTATTACACGTACTTACCTCTCCGAAACAACGGGTAGCTTGAAAACCGAAAATTCACCGTTTAATGCTGAATTTTCACAACCGTTCACTGAACAGTTATAATAATTTTTAGGATCTGCTTCATTTTTGCACAAAAATTCAAACGCTTGTCTTAAGCTGATGACTGCGATGACACTTAAAGTTGACACACTCCCAATGGTCTGACCTGGTCCAAGATATCATTTATCGTTGCTCGAGCGTACTTTGTATGTAGATTGACTTCTATACCTATCTATTTTGTGACTATGCCATTGGTAACGCCTTATAGAGAAAAACTTGAGGCTATGCATTTAATATGCGGCGTGTCATGCGAGGTAGCATGCAGACCATTATTTCATAATCACTTAAATCATTGGGTTCACTGTGAAAAGTGACATTCAGGGACCTAACCATAATCCCATAAAACATTATTACATCAGTCCTGCTCTATTTTATTGGATAGAGTATGAATTAAAAATTTATGTCAGCTCGGAGGTCCCGGGTTCGATCTGCGTACCCATTACTAGACAAAAAAATATTTTATCTAATAATGGGTCTGGGTGTTCGAGGCACTACTTTTGTTGTTTTTGAATGTAGTACGTCTACTGTTTATTTATATACCAGCGGTTCGTTATTGGATGAAATGTAGCCCATGCTATACTCCCTGACCCATATACTACCACTATGCAAATAACCATGTGTACATGATTGGCTAACAAAGATCCATCCAAACATTCATATAATATTATCAGCTTTTACCCATTTCTCCATCCACATAGACTACGGTATTGAGTTCAGCGAAAAGCATAAGTTTACCTAAAAAAAAATTTAATCAACCACCAGCGCATCTATCATATCACGTTAGGTACTTTACACTTTACTTTACACAAAATACTACTGAAATGCTGTATTTCCGCGGTACCTAATTACATAAAATTTTGGGATCGATTATAGCGTACCTACCTATATATTATTCTGATGGCTAAGTTATAGTACTGGAAGGAGTAACAAACATCCATACATGCAAACTGTAGCGTTTTTATAAGTAAAGAAGTAAGATCAGTAGTAACATTTCATTATCATGGGCCAATGCTTTACCAGAATTTAATTACGTATTTTTGTGAAAATTATCTTTTCTGCTTGTTAAACCTACTCGTGTAACAAGGAAATACCTTTGCTTAAGTAAGTTAAGTTACCTTAAACGGAATATCACAGAAAGACTCACGGTTACTGCACACAAGGCCACCGTCAAATTAGTTTCGCATATTTTTTTGTAGATTCTATTGAAATATTGTATTTAAAAGAAATATATTTCCTAAATAATTATTTATTAAGGACTTTGAACATTTTAATCTTCATATTCTTCTCCAACAGGTGCTCCAAAAAGCTACGAGTAATACATTCCCTAGATTCTTTCAAGCTTCTAAAAAGTGAAAGGCTAAGGGGCAAGGAGTGCAGGTGATCGCCTTATACTCACACTCACACCTACATAAATTTTACAGTTTTAATCATTTTTTTTTTAAATGAAAAGTTCCGTACGGTCCTTTTTTTCTGTGCCACCCAGATCCAAAAAGCCTGCTGATTGTATTAATTATACAACCATCCAAACTTCAGCAATTTTAATATGATTAAGATAAAATGAAACTTAACAAATACTCAGAGCACAAGAAAATTTAGATAAATTGTTTTATTTTGTAATGGGGCGTCGCCGTCTAATTCTGATCTGGTTAAGACTTAAGATATGAGCTGGTAGTTAGACTTAAGACCACCCTGATCCACCTTTAGAAAAAATCATCTTCCGTGGATCAATGTAGGCTGATGAAGTTGCATCCCAAAGAGCAATAGAGCGATCTATTGTATAGGAATTAGACTTGGCGATAGCATCTCTTACACAGAAATAAGATAGATTGTGGGATGCTAGAAATGGAACCTATATACGAAAGGGAAGAAAGATGGAATGAGGGAGACGAATGGTTTTTGAATTTTGAACTTATTAATATGTTTAAGATTACTGTTGTGGTAAAAAGATGAAGTGGTATAAAATTGTGTCATCATGAAAATTCCTTTTCTTGCAGCTTCACAAACGACACTTGGTTGGGAAAACATGCAAGACCAGTCTATATCCTTCTTGTTAGCTTAACTCTCTAAAGTCTCTAATCTATTACCTTAAACACTTCAAAAACACGTTATATATGTTTTAGTATCTACAGTAACTCACAGCCTCAAACCGATTTTAATTTAAAAATTCACGAGTGTACAAAGAATACTAATAAGAAAACATGTAATTGTCCGTCCATTGGAAAGGTGTCTCAAACAAAATACCTGGGGGTAATTGTAGACCAGAGATTATCGTGGTACCCACACATAGATTGTGTCATTAATAGAATGAGGAAGCTAATTTGGATTTTTAAAACACTTAGACATGTTATGCCATGCAGCAGGGACAAAGACTCACCAAATTATCTACTCAACCAAATCTACACTGCTCTGGCTCAATCCATCTTGACTTACTGCATTTCTGTCTGGGGTGGCGCAGCAAAAACTCAATTTCTTGAGTTAGAGAGGGCGCAGCGTACTCTTATTAAGGTTATGTATTTCAAAAAGAGACGCTTCCCTACTCACACTCTATATAGCTTCAGTGGTTTACTCTCCGTCAGGAAGTTATATGTAGTCTGTACGACCCTCAAAACTCACAAAACAATATCATACGACCCAAGCCAAATTAATAAACGACGTAGAAATGTTATTGCTCAGTCTTATAATAGCAAGACCACATTTGCCAGAAGACAATTCGTCTCACGTTCTACCTTCCTCTATAATAAAATAAATAAAAATATATTTATATATGACAAAACACATCACAGCTGTAAAAAATATTTGGTAAAATGGATTCAAAATTATACATACGATGAAATCGAACAATTTCTCGAGCGAATTGTATAAATTTCATTTAATGTCAATTAAGCTAATCATACATGTTCATGTTCATAATAATTCACGGACGCAAACACACTAACACACACACTCACACACGCACACACACACACACACACACACACACACACACACACACACACACACACACACACACACACACACATTCATGATCGATTAAAAAAGAACATATTTTTTTTATTTCAAATGTTATTGTATTAGGATAGCTATCTAATTTTAATTAATTATATGGTCGAACTTCTTCTATTTAGTTCTACTTTCTTTGAAATGTTTATTAAAATACTAGCTGTTCCCCGTGACTTCGTACGCGTCAATTTCTGTTTTTATGATCGCGATTGTTTTTGCAACATTTTTCACTGATGCTTCGCTCCTACTGGTCGCAGCGTGATGTTATATAGCCTAAAGCCTTTCTCGAGACCTGGACTATCAAACACAAAAATATTTTTTCAATTCGAACCAGTACTTCCAGAGCTTAGCGCGTTCAAACAAACAAACAAACAAACTCTTCAGCTTTATAATATTAGTATAGATTTTTTTCACCCATACTGCCTGTAAAAGAATATATAGTGATGGAAGAGCGGACCCTCCAAACACAGGCACTTTTTGCTTAAATGGAGGCTCCAATGTACTAGTTTGTAAGGCATTAACTTTGTTAACGAAATAAACTTTTTTTTATTTTTTTTATTAAGCATTTTATTTTCATCTATTCGGAGTAGTTACTCTCCTGTACGACACACATGTTTACTGACAAAGAAGGCTGCTTGCATTCTGTACAAATTTTGTATACCTACTTTTTAAAAAATTTACACTAAAAAAGTTTCAAACAGATACTTTTTTTTACATTGTTTGGTATTTCTACTAGTAAGAGTTACTTACTAACCTTCCTTTTTTAGTAAATTAAGCCTAGTCTCTGCACAGAATAAGATGTATCTGTGCGTAGGTAGGTTATTTTTGGTGCTATAGTGCCTACATATAACTTATCTTTAACAACTACACTCAGTTATTAAATCACCTACGAAGATATGGAAGGCGTTGGTACACTTAGCAATATTTATTGTTGCAACTTATGTATAAAAGATATATAGAGATATATATAAGTACACCTAGACTAACACCAATGCAAAATCTGTTTAATCCTTTTCAATAAAGTTGTATCCAAATCACATCAAGGTATACAAAGAGTCCAAATCACATAGATAATATTTGTAATCTCAGTCGCAGTATCTTATCTTAAACTGCGTCACACTCAATCAATGCCACAGCCAGAGCCTACTGTGTAGTGATCAACACACGTCGTACACACTCGTTGAAAATGTGATATCAAAGTTATGAGTGAACAGGACCCGTTTCTTCCCGTCGCAGAATCGTCAAAGGAATTTACCAAATCTTCAATAAATTCCAGTATAAGAAGATATGTCAAATCAAAGAAGGACAAGGAGCAACAACGAGAAGCCAATACTCTGGGAAGATCGACAAGCTTTCAATCGGCTTTGAGGCCAAACTTTAGAAAGTTACGAAGCAGATTCGAAAAGTTCAACTGTTTCAAAGGTCAAAAAGATGAAGAAATACCAATGATTGACGTGCCTAGACACAGAAGTATAGACATTGGAGTCGGTCTCGCTCGTAAAATGTCACTATTTCTATTCACAAAGAAAACAGTATGCGTACATCCTTACCATCCTTACACTCCCAGTCAGACAACGAGGAAAATCTACATATTTACGGAGGATAAACACTAATTGATATCAAGTAACTATATTTCATAATGAATTTTGTTGACATGATGTGACTATCGTTACCTCAGATCATTATGATCTGAGATCATTACAGTGTTGACTTCTGTCACAGGTTTTCCAACAACGCAAAATAGTATCACTAAATGCTCAATTATTTAATGAAATTTTCTATATTGCAAACCAAACTAGTTCGGCGACAAAAATGTATAGGTAATTTACTTTGGTTTTTCAATTCCAAGAACGTTAAATAATGTGGATTAAAAGAATTTGTCTCTGATAAAAGTGGCAAAAATAATCGTTATGAGGAAGATAACAATTAGATATATAAAAATGTACACTACTTTATTCTGTACACTTGTAAGACTGATATAAAACTATTCTCAAGCTAAAAAAATTTACTTTATTTTGGATGGAAGCACCTTTGTGACACATTAAAACTTTTTTACTTCAATTCAACCGAAGATAAGAGTGATTTAGCTTTGAGTATCTAACCAAACATAATCAAAGGATTTAGCCACCAATTTCAGTCATATATATGAAAAATTAAAATAATATTTGCGTTAAACCCATGTGTTTTTCGTCTGTTGAAACTTGAAACGTAATCGTAGAGTATGTTTTTTGGGTTCCAGAGCCAAATAAATATAATAGCTTAAAAAAAAAGACGTGTGGCACTTGGAGACTGCCGCGGTAATGCTATTGCATAGCATTTTTTATCAACTTATGCAATTATAAAACTAAAAAGTATCACCGCTGTGCCGGTCGGAGTGGGGGGTGTTAGGTTATTTTCGTTACGGAATTTCTGGATTCGGTCTCCACGCTCAAGGCCCGCGATAGAAGCTATGCAATAGCTTAATTATAAAACTAAAAAGTATCACCGCTGTGCCGGTCGGAGTGGGGGGTGTTAGATTATTTTCGTTACGGAATTTCTGGATTCGGTCTCCACGCTCAAGGCCCGCGATAGGATGATAGAAGCTATGCAATAGCTTAAAAATTAAACACTTACAATTACGTCCAGACAGTAGCAACATCTGAAGCGAGAGTCTAGTGACGCTGATTGCAAAGTCAACGGTTGCGAGTTTGAATCCCGGGATGATGGAGGATCGTTACGATCGAGCGTTTATTAAAGTTCTTATGCTGTTTTCTTGATTTTGATATTAAAATATATTTATTTGTTATCTCGTCTACATAGGATATCCTTTGCTAAGGAAATTGCTAGATGATTGTAGTGATTGAAAGATGATTTTATATTCAATGTCATCATTAGCTCAGTTTTCCTAGTATAATACTCTTTTTTAGGGGTTAACCAGAGGCATAATCGATGAAATATTCTACAACTTGGGTGGGTTAAATATGTATTACAAGTTAAGGAACTATCCGCCATTATTTAGTAGGGCCAAAAATGGTATATTACGATTCTATGACGCTTACTTTTAGAGGACTACAAAATTTTCGTCACTATTCAATACATACATTATGTTGATACAACAAAACACTATACCCGTTTCATATTAAGGCAGAGCTAAGATAAGTAGCTATATTATGGTGATATTAAATAAACGAAGTAATATTATTCATTTTATAAGTCTTGTTAATAAACAATGCTTTATAATTTCTAGTTTTATTGTAGAATATCTAAATTAAAAATATGTTCTAATCAAGATTGGAACGGGCCTCTGCTTACGCATAATCAAAGGTTTAACCCACAATTTCCATTATTCTCCAAACTCTATAAGAGATATAACTCTATGTATACTTACTTTACTACTACTAGCTTTTAGCGGTACGGGCAAGAATAGTAGGTAGGTTAATTCCAACCGTATCCACAATTCAGCACAAATTAGATACTTATTATACTGATAAAAAATTGTTACATTTCATTATAATTTCGTGGGTAGTAAGAAAAGAATAAAACCACTTTTCTCTTCCTAGGGATGTCGTAGGAGGCGACGTCGCGTCTTCCCTGCATTACTTATAGACCTTACTATGATTGCCAACTCACCAGCCTTAAGGGGAAAACTAGAGCTAAGTGCTGCCCCCATTTCTTAACAAAATCAATTGTCAAAAAACTAGAACAGCATTATTTTAGCAAATTACCTATTTAGTATTTATTGACAATTGATATTGTTTAGAAATAATAAAATTAAATCAATGGGGGGCAGCACTTAGCTCTAGTAGTCGCCTTAAGTAGCGATTATGGCAAGCATAAGTAGGCTATTTACATACTAAGGTTCCAGAAAGCTTTAGTCATAATTAGTTAATAATTTATCAAGATAATTTATCAACTAAGCAGAAATTAATCGGATAGATTTAACATTCTACGTAGGTACGTTTAACATACAAATTATTTCAACATGTTTCACTAAAGTATCAATTAGTAGGTACCTACCTACTCGAACTTATTTGATTTGACTTTTCTAATAAAATTTAATAATTGAAAAGGCTAAATTTATATTCGGTACCTACAAGACTATCGTTGGTATTTGGACTTTATTTCCTATTCTTTTAAAACCTTTAAACCAACATATTTTATGCTGCTCTGTTAAACTTAAAGCGAAATTTATTTTCATCAAATAGGGAAGACTTAAAACTACTCTATCGAATCAAAGAACAATAATCTAAAACGAATAATAAAATTTAATAGTGAAAGCAGTATTGATATTAAATTAGCTATAAAAAAAAATTGGGTCAGAAATTTCAACAAACAAATGTGTATTATTCTCTATTTATTAGGGAGGCTTATAGATTATCAAGTGTATTTTGTTTCAAAAGTACTAAAGTGAGAATTCCTTGTTTTACTTCTGAAACGAATTGCCGATTAACGTCCACCAAAAAGCCAGGTGAGCAAGCCGATGGCACACCAATTATAAACACTCATAAAATTAATTGCAGAGCATTAAAATGTTCTCAGAAGTCAAATTAGGATTTTTGGGATTCACTGATGGTATAGGTAATCAGACCTTATCGGGTTTTAAGCTCAAATTTTGACAGGAAAACAAAAAGACAAAAGCCGTGAATTTGGTGACGATTAATTTGATTGATTGTATTTTACATAACATTAACATTCTACTCGTATACTCGTATGTCTTTAAATTTTGTTCTGTGGAGTGCATTATTTCCAAATTTTTTGAAATGGTATCTAAGTCTAACATTCAATTAAACAAGGGTTGTGGTATATTTATTTATTTGAATCCTGCAACGAAAACAGTATTAATTGCTAAAAGGCAACTGGCTAAGGCTGCCGTATTGTCAGACTTTTTGTAGGACCGATAATCGGGCCGATTTTTGTATAGTAGGCAGAGCAGCATACACAATCATGGCCGATTTTTTGTAGGACGTGTGCGTTGCTCCATTGCTATCAGTACCTACGTTATATTTTTCTCCTACAAAAAATCGGTCACATATCGGACGTGGGCGAGCAGCCTAAAGGATCTTCATACTTGTGCAATTATTTGAATAAGTATCTTAATTTTTATCCCACAACCTCTGTAAAGTAGATTACAGTAAAAAATATTACGAAATTGAAAATATAATAAAATAATTGTATCAAGTCACACTTACGCATGTATTTTTAGTAACACAGATAACTTGAACGCACACCACAAATACAAAGAATTTAAATAAACCATATTCCTGTAATTAAACGAATAGTTTGTAACGGAAGAACGAGATTTCCTGATAGGTACCTACCTACTTACCTACCTACTTAATAAGCGATATCTGCATATTAGGTATATTTTTGTAAGTTTACTTTGTGTTTACAGAATGAAATATTTTTTATTTTGATTTATTTCTGGTACTTAAGGGGGGTGGGGGGTTTGCCATAATCGCCACGCTTGGCAGGCGGGTTGGCGATCGCAGTATGACCTGCTGCTTCTAGGAGACGCTGCTGCCCATCTCCTGATGGCAGTTTTCCCTCTGTCGGCTCTTACGAGACCCACGGGAAGAGAGGGGGTAGTGCTATTCTTTTTATGTGCCGGCACTACACGGCATAAAGTTGGGGGAGGCCTATGCCCAGCAGTGGGCGTCGTTCGGCTGATATGATGATGATGATGATGGTACTTAAGGTAACAAATATAGACATTAAACCTCTTAATCCTCCGGAGATCGGATGATGGAGAAGTTAACAGAGTTCTTGACTGTTCCAGTTGGTTGTAGAATTATTTTAAAGGCTAGGCACGGCACCTAAGCAACAATGGTGGACAACAAAATAACTATCCTGGGATCCTACTCAGTTGTAGATACTTATAAGGGACAGTTCCTAACTAAAAGTCTTTGTTTACCATACATTCATTTATCTGTTGCGACTTACCAACTCAAGACCATAATATTTTCATGCATTGCTGTAGATTTGGGCATCTAAAAGCATAATGCCGCTCCAAAACTAGATGCTATCGTTGCGCTCAAAGGATAGGTATAGTAACTTTGAGAGGACAAGTCAACTTGTCTCCACTGCTCTGGTTCACTCAACGCCCTGAAAGGGCCATGAGCACTTAAGACAACCATCTATTAAGTTGGTGACATGTCTCAATATAATATGTGTCGTATAAGAAACCTTTTTACGTGAACTTAACCAAGGAAGATCCACTTCTTCCTATTCAGCGCCATATTTTTTTACCGTAAAAATCATATCATAGCACTTACTTTGCCACCACATAGCAGTCATAATATAATGCAGCCCCTTGACTGTGGCTTTCACATAATGGTAAAAAAACATGCCAATGAATGTGAAAAATGGTTGCATAACATCCTGACCAGAGCAATCACTGTGTTTCAAATGGTGGGAATTTCCATACCAGCTTACTTAAAAACTGCAACATTATCATGTGCAGCCTTTGAGTAACTAACTCAAAGTGTGCAGCACAAAGCTTCTAAGTTACTGGTATTGAGCCTCACAATCCCGATGTGTTTAAAGAAGCCGAATTTTTAGCAAGCTCTGTAACGGACAGAGAACTAGAGACTTTCACAACTGTGGTTTCAGTGCCAGAGCCACCACAACCATCAATCACTCATAGAATCTGGGCGTGAATAAACAGTGCAGTTTTCGTGCCGCCGTCAGTGGAGCACAAAAATTGCACTACTTATTCAGGCCAACGGCTATATAATTTCGATTTGTGCATTGTAAATTATTACGCGCACTTATACAACAGCGCCCCGTTGGTCTAGTGGTTTAAATACCAGACCAAGATCTCGGGATCCCGGGGTCGATCCCCGGGTCGGCCAACGAAAACCCGCATTTGGCAAGCATGGTGATATTGCCAGTGCCCATCACTGCTGTAGTAACTTGAATTCAATGATGGAGGCCTTTTTCCCCGCAGTGGGATGATTAGAGGCTGTTACTACTACTCATACAACTCGCCGCGCACTCTTGTCCACATGGCGTAAGTATAATAGTGCGCCATTTTTTTTTTGTATATTTCTTTAGTTCACATCATAATCAATGAGATTAGTGTAATTTGTGGTTTTATATTTTGTTAGCAAATACATATATAAATAATAAATAATGTTAAATTTTCTAAATATGTCATTTTATTTTTATGCAGCCTCAAAGTAAAATGCGCACTCTTACACCACATTACCCTAATAATGGATGTCAAATTTTAAAATAGTTTCCAAACCATAAAAGTACCTACCTAAGTCATTTCGTAAGGAACTTTAGGATTCACTTCACTCATGCGGTCTTTATGTAATAATCGAGGGACATTAAATATGTTTTATATTTTTGTTGGTTCGTTAACAATGTTGTTATCCTGTAATACAGTTATGTAAATAAATACTTTCCTCAAAGTTTAGGAAATTCCAAGACACTAATACCAGGTTTTTGATGATCAATAATTGCCTTTATTAACAGGTTTTTGAAATCCATTCGTTATACGCAGGTTTATACATTTCGTACGTCTACCATATAAAAACGCATCGCTATCCTTGACACCCATAACCTGACCGGACAGTTTAAGCTTCAGTCGTTGAGAAGTATAACAGAATAATGGTTCGCAAAGCTTTATTTGCCTCGATTCAGTTGTGTTTTATCATGCTAAGCCAGAGCCGAGATTTAGACCGATGTCAAATAGCTAGAGAACTCAATCATCACGGATTTCCTCGGCACCAACTGGCTGATTGTAAGTCAAAGATTTTATTTTGGTATATAAAAAAGCAATCTTTTGTACCTACTTAGTTAGATTTGTCACTTATCAAGTACATTATACACACTACACACTACACGAATAAAACGTACAACGCTCTGCGTTTCCTATACAACCAACATGTTCCGGGTGCTGCTGGGGCTGCCCAGATTCTGCAGTGCTTCTGGAATGCTCGCAGATGCTCACGTAGACGGGTTCCATGCAATAAGTAATAAGGAAAAGAATTGCATCGATCCAAAACAGAATGCTGGGCAGTCCTAACAGTATTTTACAGGTTTTGGTAGAAAGGCCTATTAGATCACATTGCAGCCCTAATAAACCCAAACGCGAAACAAATTTTTCGTATAATATAATTATAATAATAAATTAACTTTAGTATTATTTATCTCTAGCATTAGAACTAAGAAACCTGTATTTTATTTTATTTTTTTATTATTTATGGATCTTGTTATCTGATGTTATGAACAAATAAATAAAAATATTCGAATAACATTGTCGTGCATCCCAGGAATTATCGGCTTGAAATTGCTTGATATAGGTAGATACCTACTTGCAAAGCAGTGAGCCTAATAGACATTTTGTGTAAAGTTGATCCCACCAAAAACATTCTGTAAAAAACTAGCCAAGTCTCGATGGAGCTGCTTGTTTGTCTCTAAAAACTAATGAAATCTAGACAAAGTCGTGCCAAGTCTAAGGTTCCTTACTGCGAATTCTTTATTATTAAAGTTAATGTTGTGTGACTTGGCCGTTGAACACTCTTTATATGTTAGTGGGTACAAGTCCATTTAGTTTACACGTAATGATATCAGTTGTAACTACCTGTTTGTTAAGCGAGATAATTAATAGCCCATACTGGTATTGGTAATTGGACTCATTTTAGGCTGTTGTTGATTGTGCAACACATGCATTCACCATTGACAATGCTGACTTCTGCTCTCTTCTTTTTGGTGCGTCAAATCGACCACCGATCTAACATAAAATAGACGTACAGACGGACTTCTATCAATGATTAGAATTCCGTCTGTACATAAGTATCATTGAAATACGCAGCTTTATCAAGCCTACAATAGACTGGATACTAAATCAACATTTTTTAAGTGGCAATTTTTTATCGTCAATGGGTAGCGGTTCTGGCGACAGATTGATGCAATGGTGTCATGGAGCACCTGGTTTTGTACCCTTGTGTACCCTTCAACGGCCAAGTGACACAACATTAACTATAATAATAAAGAAATCGCAGTAAGGAACCTTAGACTTGGCACGACTTTGTCTAGATTTCATTAGTTTTTTGGAGACAAACAAGCAGCTCCATCGAGATTTGGCTAGTTTTTTACAGAATGTTTTTGGTGGGATTTCACTTCTTTTTGTAGAAACGTAGGCATATTGATTTATTTTATTAGATTTTCTTATTTGACACGTTTTGTATATTGCATAGCTTCTATTGCGGGCCTTGAGCATGGAGACCGAATCTCGAAATTCCGTAACGAAAATCCCCCACTCCGACCGGAACAGCGGTGATACTTTTTAGTTTTTCCATCTATTGATGAATAGCAGAACTTTTAATGATTTTTTGAAATATCACGCTTGTCTCTTTAGTTCAGCAACCTGCCTTTAGGTGGCATTTGTTGTATCGGCATAAGTTGATAAAAATGCTATGCAACAGCTTTACTGCGGCAGTCTCCGAGTGCCACACGTCTATTTTTCTTTTTAATTTTTATTCATATTTATTTATTTAAAATTTTCGTATTAACATTACACTTAGATACGAGTACCTACGTCAATTTAAAATTTCAAATAGACACACATATTTTTGTTATAATTTAAATGTCAAGTTTAACCTAATTAATGTATCAAATGTCATAAAATTAAAAATTAAAACAATATCTGCAATCTAGAAGCATCGTCAATTTTAAAAATTATGTAAGTAATAGAAAAAGCAGGATAAATAAAATTACTACTTATAATCCAATTGTCACAATTACTTATACTTTTATATTTTATGTCTGATTCAACATGATTATTAAATAGATTAATAAAATATACGAATCAGCAATCCATAATGTAGTAATTTTAGAAAAAACTAATAATAAAAGAGATTAAAATTTAAAAATTAATAAATTTAAAAATTATAATTTAAAAATGTCACTATCCGAAAGAGTTTCATTCATACTATAATAACTTTTAAGAATAAGTATTGTTTTAATTTTGTTACAAAATTCATTACCTTGTAGATCTCTCAGTTCAGATCATCTTTCCCTATGGTTCAGATGGTATTTTATTGAAAAACTTGATGCCCATAAACAGAAAACTCTTTCTTTATCTAACCAGACGATGTTTGGGAAGTGCTATCTGATTCCTGTATGGTGTTGCATATTTGTGATAGTCACCCTTTTTAGTCATATTATTAACATTCTTTTTTATGTATAAAATGCTTTGATATATGTATAAATTCACCAGTTACCGTCATAATTCCTAATTGCCTAAATTTATCCCTGCAAGTGTCATTGCATTTTAATCCTAAAATATATTTATCAGCTCTTTTTTGCAAGACAAAGATTTTATGAGCATCTGCTGCTATGCCCCAAAACATCACTCCATACGACATCAATGAATGGAAATAGGTACGCGAAGTAAAGGTTTTTTGCTGCTTTTAAACCTCCAAATTCTTTGAATTTCCTAATCGCATATGTTGCTACACCAAGTTTCTGTGAAAGTTGCTGTATATGAGATGCCCAAGTTAACTTATTCTAATTCAATTCCGAGAATTTTTACTTTATTTGTTCACTTAAATCAAGATCGTCAATAGTATTACCCACACATAGATGCGTAACTTGATTACCAAGTCTGAAATGTATCAATTGTGTCTTATCGACATTCATAAGCAGATTATTTATTGAAAGAAAACCAATCTGTTATTGCAGCTAATAAACGTGTAATGTTCGAGTAGAATAAAGTTAATCGTTCGACTATGTCTTCTTGTGAACTTGTAAGTATAAGTATAAAAGCCAGTCCAGCCTTATCCAGAGTTTTCCTTTAATTTTATTTATATGCGTAATAAAAGCAGAAGGGGAGGACTTCGCAAAGCAGTGGGACGCTGTAGGCTAGATAAAATTAGAAGATGTGTCCCACTACGCTGGATTTTTGCAATGACAGTCGATTTTTTTATGTACCAATAGTAGAAGGGGGCATTACCATATCTCTAATACAGCTGAGACCAGCTGGGGGTTCTTCATCAGATACTTCAGACCTTCGATTTTTGACACCAAATGAAGCGGCCCACCAAGTTAAATATTTTTTTAAAGGCGGTATGTCGATCTCTTATAGTTTGGTTGGGCTCTTGTGTTTTCTAATCAGGGTCACCAGGTACTCCAGATCTTCGATTATCCTAGTTTTTTTAGTTTTCCCTATATGTGGCCATTAAACCCTAACTCTGTACCAAATTTCAGCTCTCTGAGTTTATGGGAAGTACTAGTTCTATTTTGCTGATCATGAGTGAGTGAGTGAGTGTCGTAAATGCGAAACTTTGCTTTCGCTTAACTTCGGAACTAAATGACCTACAGACTTGAAATTTTGGATTTAAAGTATGTAATTATAGCTTACTGGATGACGAAAATTTCTGCATTCTGGTCTCATCCAGAGGTTCTCAAATAGGGGCCTGAAAATGCGGCGAAATGGTTCCAGTAAAGGATGGTACGGCAGTGTTTGCTTCGCGCTCGACTTGGCGGGGGCACTGCCGTGCCCCCCGATTAATAAATTATATAAATTACATACGAGCACACTTGGCTACGAATTAAAAAAAAATCAGTGATTACAATAACGTTTCCTTTTTGAATTTGGAATAGATTTAATTAAATGTGATAATTGTTCTAAACGTAATGAAAAATTACGTTTAAAACGCCAGGCCAGGTAGATCTTAGAGGTATCTCGTTCTGAAAGGCGACTAAAAATCTATTGCCAGAAGTAGGTAGTTAGACGGGCACCAGCGCGGTACCTTCTCTTTACCAAATTGCAATCGCCAGCCCGCCTGCCGAGCAAAATGCACCTTTAGAAGACGCCTATCAATGTCCACCTATGGACGTCTGTGGCTATATATGAACAGATGAATTCATCATACCCCACCCAAAATGTGCAAATTGTTAGGAATTTTTAGTTTTCAAATTCTGATTGATCTTTACTTTTTTTGTCACAGGGGTTTGCCTAGTTGAGGCAGAGAGTTCAGGGCGCACCCATGTCGTTGGAGGTCCAAACATCGACGGCTCGTATGACCACGGCCTCTTCCAGATTAACGACCGATGGTGGTGCGAGAATGGCCCCTACCCTGGCAAAGAGTGCTATGTTCGATGCAGCGGTACGTAAACTTATGTAAAAAACGTTAAGGGCACTGACAGATTATATTTTAGCAACAGTAAATGGACTTGACCAATGGCGTATTTGGCAAATTGCATAATTTGACGATAAGAGGATTTGACGAATTACCAATTTGTCAAATTTCTGATTTGTCAAAAAGACAATTTGATCAATGAAATCAGACTTGACCAAAGTCGTAACCCCCTATCCACGGTAAAGTACCTACCTACTCGTTTTCTATTGTAATGTAAGTAATGTAATGTAAGTGACCATTTGGCGGTAGGCATTTGCTCAGCAAGTTTGTCCAGTAAAAGTCCATAAAGCTACATCGATCGTTGAAAATGTCGCAAGCTGCGTGTCTACACGTGCTAAACAATGCTAAATCACAAAAGGTGTGGTGGATGGCAAAAAACTTGTCGGTAGGCAGGCATTTGCCATGTGAGTTTGTGTAGATTTAACAAAGCTTTGACACTGCCATGCAAGTGGTGTATAAAAGGTTGCGTAAGATTATTAAAAATACAATCCCGAGCTATTATAGAACTCATAACACCGGATATTTAGGACCAATCAGAAATAAAACAAAAATCTATCACCACCAGAGCTCGAGCAAGACGACATCGGCGTAGCGGTAGGGTGTGCAAAGAAGATCTTCGGACAGCGCGGGTTCGAGGCCTGGGTTGCCTGGGTCAACAAGTGTCAGGGTAAAGCCTTGCCTGACCTAGGATCTTGTGGCGTGTAATCTCCTTATATTATTATGCTGTGAGAGCTTTCACAACTTTATAGATCCAATGTTAAATTAAGTTAGTTTAAAGCAGACTTACGAATCGTCTTTTCAAACACATTTTTAACCTTACTACCACACCTGCAGGAGGCCTAGTAAGAGTTTCTAATTACTATCTAACGTAAAGTTAACGCAATATGTTTAGGAAAATAAGTTAATCGTTATCCTCATTGACAAACAAACTCAAACTTACTATTACGAATCACGATCTAAGAACTAAAACTCTACACCTTTCCGCATAAAATGTTTACAATACTTACTAGTAAACATTCAAATCATCAATTTAATATATCTGCAATGTTGAAGGTAAGGTAGCCTAAGTAGCTATAAAGTTCTAGATTAGGTACCTACTTTTTGGTTATTTTAATTAAAGGAATATTACACAGACTTGTGTTTTTTTTATTTTTATATAATCCTATTTAAACTAGGGAATGAAAATATGGTAAAGTGACGAAACTAAAGAAAATTGCGGCACAAATATGCACATATTTACTGTATCTGTATACAAAAAATCATGAGTGTGCGTCCAACCGTTTTCAATATACAGCAATTACTGAAACGTTCGCCCAGCAAAAAACTAAATAAGTCTGACATCATAAGAGGCACAAATTTGGCTTTTACGGCACATTTACACTTGTACATAAGCTACCTTTTTGCATATTTAATATACAGCTCTAGACGCATAAATTAAAAAAAGTTTTGCTGGGCGAACGTTCGTGCAGCAGAATCCATTTTTATAAATAACTCTGAACCTGTTGGACGCACAAATATAAAATTTCGGGCACATTTACACGATATAAGGCACTAATTATCTGCATCATCCAATTTTCGAATAGGTTGGCGATACTTTTTGCTGGGCGAACGCACACGTTCCAAAATATATTTTTTTAATCCCTGAAAGGTTGAATAAGTAGCCCTGAAAGGCTTTGTTTATTTTAGTAGACATGGTTTTTGGAAATATTGAAATGAAATAAAAGACAAAGTTTCACGGGAAAAGTTTTAATTTTTAAACTTAGCTATACGGATTATAGACCAGGGTCGATAATTTTAAAAATGGTAAAAAGTGAAAAAAAAATATAGTAGGATGATACCCACTGGAAAAGGTATAGTAGAGAAAATAACAAAAACAAAAGGAAAAATAAATTATGGGCGATCTGAGGTCGGGAAGGGGGAGAGGGTGAGTTTTTAAGGGTAAAAAACGGTTAATCTCGATTTCCGGTAAGACATACAGGAATTAAGAATTACAAATTGATTTAAAAAAAAAATTCGGTTTCGATTTTCTTCATTATTTGCATTTTCTGAGAACATTTACCATTTAACATTACCATTTTGGTATCAAAAATTATCGACCCTGGTCTATTATACAAAATCATATTTTCTAGCAACTGAAATGACAAATGAACATATTTTGACCTATACTTAAACATTAGGTACTCCATCCATCTAGAAAACAAAAGCGAGAGCACTTTCCAGCAGGTAAATTAAAGAAATTATAATTTATGCAACAAATTCCGCTAAAACCAGTACAAAGTGAATGATATTGGACCTCACGCGACACTAGCGCCTCTAGTGGCAAATTCACTAGCGATAGCCCCCATTGGGGCCCTGCTGAAGGTCGCAGGAAGCCGATGAATGCGGGTGTGGCCCAGTACCGATCGTATGAAGATTCTTAGATGTGGCCTATGGCCAGCAGCGGGCGTCGTTTGGCTGAGCTAATGATGATGATTAACATACTGAAATATAACACAACGAAACATATTACGTTAATGAGACGAAAATTAATATCACTGGTCTGTCATGCTGATCACAGATCTTTTATTACTTAACTAAATTAGTAAAATATTTTGTAACCCATTGATCGCATTTTTTTACCGTTTTTTTATTTTATTTTGTGCCTGAAATTACCCGCATACAATGGAATAAAGTAAAAACATCTTTTTTTTATTGCTTTATTGAAATGTCTCATTTCTTTCGAAGTCACTATTAGCTTAAATAATAAAATGCGCGTTGCAAAAAAGATTAGATTTTGAAAAAAAAATTACCTAGGTACATAAAAACCGTAAGATGGAGTGATCGTACGGTTCCCTTCCTATAAGTGTCGTAAGAGACAACTAAAGGTCGACTGATAGAAGAATACGGGCAGTATCGTCTTCTCTCCACTTTTGGCTTAACTGCGATCGCCAGCCCGTCTGCCAAGCATAGCGATTATGGCAAGATCATCTTTAGGATAAGAGTGTGTCCAACAATACAAACAATACAAACATAATAATATATTACATAATAAATTACATAAAATAATACTGTGCCATCAATTTACGACTTATTTAAGACAAACATAAAAACATTATAAGTAATACTTTAATCAGATCTAATTTAACACTTTGTATATATTTCAAATTCTTTCAAGCATAACAAATAGAAATCGCAGTAGAATAAAACCAATAATAAAGCATATTGACGACCTCCGTGGCGGAGTGGCGTACACACTGGTTTTCAAGGTGTCGCCTGCTCCGAGGTCCCGGGTTCGTATCCCGGACGGGTCAATGTAGAAAAATGTGTTTTTCTACATTTTCTCAGGTCTGGGTGTTTGTGGTAGCTTCGTTGTTTCTGGTTTCCAAAAAACGAATGCTTTAAATAGTTAATTCAAATTGGGATCAGAACAATGTATGTGATGTTGTCCACATATCTGTTTGCTTATTGATAATGAAAGCTTAAGTAAAAACACACAACACATAAAATATTTACGTAAATTTTACTAAACTAACAATACAGAAATAAAAAGCAAAGGGGAAAGACATGACACGGTGGATTCTACTTTGATATTGTTCATTCTGCAGGGTAAAATTATCATGATGTAAGAAGAAACACTCTCAGCTCGAATTCTTGAAATCGAATTATTTTTAATGTGAGCATAACTTTTGTTTGAACATCAGCAGCTCTCACTCTAAAGTGAAGCATGCCTTTTATAGCTTACGATGAATTGGTGTCACGTCACATAAGTTTAGGCAAACTTGGAGCGATGTTTACACATGTGTATTTACGAGAATGGAGCGCTTAGAGATAAATATTCTTATTTAGCAGCATGCTGCTGATTACGCATTCATCATTTATCTCTACATGGTCAATTTGAAAATATGCGACATACCGACTTTAAGGGTATTTTCTATTACTGTTACACCATACATTTTGTGGGGTTACCTACGCCATATCGAATACCAAATGATCGAAAATCAAAAGATCGAACACTATTCATCGCTATGAAAGTAGCTATAATATACTAATCTTGCCGTTTCAACATCAGTCAACTGTCTTATCTTTCTCACAGCATAAGCAGCAGAACTAAGTCTTCCAGACAGCCCCCTAATATGAGCACCCCATTGCAAATGAGTGTACAGTTATACCTAAAAAGGTAGTAGAATCTACAGAGTTTAGTGGTTCAACTTTAACAATTATATGGTTGACTGTGTAATATAGTACCGTAAAATTATGATATAAACTGTTTTGTGAATATTATGTTTTATCAAATAAATGTGATTTCATGCTTATATTATTACCTAATAGTACAAACAAGTTACCGCTAAGATGATTAATATACATAAATAAAACATATTCACAAAAAAGTTTTTATATCATAATTTTACCGTACTACTCGTATATCACAGTCAACCAGGAATCCTTATAGTTTTGCCAATTTGACAAGCTGAATAGATGTTTTTGTTCATGATGTAATAAACTATGCAAAATAGTCATTTTCGATAAATTAATCATTTGATGTATTGAGCGTTCGATATTTTGAACGTTCGATTATTTGTAAATTCGATATTTTGAACGTTAGATTTTTTTGACCGTTCGATGAATAGGTAGTGTTCGATATTTTGATTTTCGATCATTTGGTATTCGATATGGCGTACCCCATTTTGTGACCATACACTCTACTCCAAGGAATGTCAAATACACTGATGCTAAAATCTAAACTTTTTTGAAAACATGGAAAAAGGTTAGAAAGGCTGGTTATGAGCAAAATTTGCTCAACAAATGCTTGTAAGTGAGCGCTGTGATTGGTTTATTACTCAATTGGAGAAATCGGTTCTCATAAAAATGTCGCATGACAGCCTTTCTAACCTTTTTCCATGCTCTGTTATATTAATATTACATCCTCTTAAATTTTATCGAATGATTTTATATTCATCTGTACATATGATTTAGTAATTATAAGTCATTATTAAACTTTCCTGTATAAGATCAAGAAAAGGTCAGCATATAGTTTTGTTTCAAATTTGTTTTAAGTTCATAGTAAAAGGCATCAGTACTTCAAACGTACTTAAGTAGTTTTATGCACTGAATACATATTTTCTTTAGATTTGTATTAACATCCACCCGAATAGTGAGGCCAAAATTTACCACCTTTAATACAAATACTAAGGCAAAAAAGATAATTCAGGCTTGAATTACAACATGTAATATTTACATAAATGTCAGATAAATAAAATTGCTTATTAGTTTCATAAATTTGGTGGTTCAAGGTTTGCAAATGAAATAAAAACTAATGTATTAAAGGATAAACATCTTTGACAAAAAATGTACAAAGATCCTACTCTTAGGAAAATATCTATCTTTTTATTGGCAATGGCATGGCGATTAAGTATGAATTTACAACAGCGAAACTTGTTCACTAGTACTTAATAAGATATTTTAGCAAATAAAATCAATTGTTATCGCGACCGCCGGCGGTGATGATCTTGTAGGAGTTAATTGCATCTATAAAATCAGTATTTAAACTTAAAAAAATATGTCTCAGGCAGGACTCAAAACCGCATCTCCATGCATACCGGGGGCGGCGTTTTACCAATTTCTCGTGTCTCTGTGGCTAAATTGGTAAAGCGCCTCGCTCGGTTTGCATGGGTAATTGGAGATGCGGGTTCGAGTCCCGCCTGAGACATTTTTTACAAGTTTAAATACTGAAAACAGGCTTAACTCTAGTTCATCTGATGTCGTTAAAATAATGATTCTGCTAAATAATTATTTCTCAGACATACAGGGTGTAAAAAAACTAAACGCAGATCCTGAAGCTACGCAATCTGTAAAGCAAACTAAGTCATGCTACAAAATATTGTAGCTGGGAAATGATTTTTATTTTTGGGGCTCAAAAAATATTAGAATACATAGCGCGCAATGTATAGCAGCCGGAGCGTGGACCGCTGCGCTGGAGATGGCTGCTACGTTCAAAATTCGTCCGCGCTGAGCCGTAAATTGCGTATTGTAATTAAAAAAGCCTTATTATGACCGAAATAATAAAAAAAAACACTTTGTAAGAAGAAAAATTTTTAAGTAACCTTTGGCAACAGTTTTTGTAATAAAATGGAAAACAAAATTGTGACTTTGACCCTCAATATCTTCGGAACCAGCTGTTTCCCAGGTATGGTCCTGAAGAAAAAAATGATCCTAGTGATGGGGACAATACGTAGTTTTCGGATCTGCGTTTGATTTTTTTACACGTTATACAGCGTGACATCCTTGTGGTTGTTTTCCCGCGGCAGAACGATTCACCCTCAGTAGTACAGTAGTACCACAGATAAGATTACGTAGTAATAATAAAGCTTATAAATCGTTTATACTTCTAAGACTGAAACATGGAACACAACCACCAAAAATTTCACCGTGTTTTATACACATACAAAAACATAAAATCAGATCAGTATTGTTTCCGAGATAACTACGAATTCGATGATTCAGGACTAAGATTCTTTGATTTGTTTGTTGATGCTTCTAAAGCATTTATTAGTGTAGACCTGAAAAAAAAGAATGTTTTATAATCCAAAAAATACAAACTATAGTGTGCGTTCGCCCGGCAAAAAGTATCGCCTATTCGAAAATTGGATTATGCAGATAATTAGTGCCTTATATCGTGTAAATTTGCCCGAAATTTTATATTTGTGCGTCCAACAGCTTCAGAGTTATTTAAGAAAAACGGATTATGCTGCACGAACGTTCGCCCAGCAAAATTTTTTTTAATTGATGGGTCTAGCTGTATATTAAATATGAAAAAAGATAGCTTAAATACGAGTATAAATGTGCCGTAAAAGCCAAATTTGTGCCTATTAAGATTTCAGACTTATTTAGTTTTTTGCTGGGCGAACGTTTCGGTAATTGCTATATATCGGAAACGGTTGAACGCACACTCGTGATTTTTTGTGTACAGATAGAGTAAATTTGTGCATATTTGTGCCGGAATTTTCATTAACATGACTAGGACTAAGGCTAAGGACCATTTTTATAATCATCAAGTAAGTTCTGGGCAGTGCTAATAAATTATGCCAGAATACATAATACGAAATGACGTAAAATGATAGTGTCTAAGTAAGCACTACCCAACGAGTAATTAAAATAAAGTATGTAATTTAATATTAAGTAATCTGGCAGATAACACTTACAGGACCTTACTTGTAGATTATGATGAGTATGGTTAGGCATACTTGTATTGTGATTCAATAAAACACAGTTTCGTGTAAGTTTAATTTATTAGGTAAATAAACAACACATCATTAACACTCTTTAGCAATTATTTGTAATTGGTTATTTGACGAAATAAGACTTTCCATCACACTTTTTCAATCTTTGGACTGACAAGCCAATACAAATCGTAAAATCATTATGTAGGTAAAGGTATGGAAAAGGTTGCTATTGTTTTTGTTAACCTGGAGTGTTTAAAAGTATAATTAAATAAATAAATAAATATAAATATTTAAGACATGCCTCACTGGGCCACACTGAGCCATCTAGATCATAATTCATTGATATTTACAAGTCATATTTACACTGATAATCACAAGTCATATTATACATATTCTACTTGTAAATACGTCCACGGTCCAGGCAATGCCTCCGAACTGAAACGAGCACATCTTCTTTACTTGACTTAACATCGAACGCGTTTACAATTCGGGCACGTAACTATTCCACGGTGCAAATTAAGTCCTTCGCTTTACCCCACACGTGGAAGTCCAGCAGCGTCAGATCAGGTGAACGCGGTGGCCAGCGGATAACGCTGCCGCGGCCGATTCAGGGGCCTTGGAACGCCTCGTCCAAGTACGCTCGTACCCGTAAAATCAGTATTATTTCTGCAAATAAAACTAGGCTAACTAGGTAGGCTGAAGCGCGCCGTCGTGCTGGTAGATACGGGTGGAGGCCTTCGTTGCGGAGCCGCCACACATAATATTGGCTTACGCCAAATACACGGGCTGCGTCTGCAGTGCTCGCCACTATTCAATAAAATCCAGCACGTCTTCCTCCAAGCGGACTGGGTGTCGTTGCCGACCTACATAGAGGCTGGAAGCTTCCAGACTCCCGGTGCCGCTGCACAGCTCCAAGTACGGTGTGTACGTGCACAGTACTCCCGTACTGCGCGGCGTGAGGCTGTTGCGTCTGCACCATGTTTTGCCCCGTTTTGAGGTACTCCTGGCCGGAAATACGGCATTATTACGATAACAATTACGCGTCGCGTGCGCACATACTGTCACTTCGAATTTTTTTGGCGGACTGATTTGATTGATGTCTGTGTCATCGCTCGCGCCGACGTTTGCCGACGGGGGAAGCGGGGGGCGCTGGCGGGAGTGACTAGAAGCGGCACGTGTATCGATCGAACAAGGTCAGGGTCGTACATTATAACAAACGGGATGTTTTATTTTACTCTTCAATTGAAAAGTGTTCATGTGATTTATTCGGGAACTAGCGAATAAAAATATTTTTTTCTTGTGTAAAACCTTATTATTTTTTTATGCTGAACCGGTCGTTAAAAGGAAAATACATGAAAAACGTGACCTTATATACAGGATGAAATTTTAACCACCTTCTAAATTTTAATATATCAATCTACAAGACAAAAAACAAATGACGTATTTTTTCTTTTGTTATAGCCCAGTACAAAAATGTCAAGATAAAGCACTTAGAAAATGTCCGCAAAAAATCTAAAATTTTTGATACGGCCGCCTAGCAACACTTTTTTTACGCGATTTGCATCTCATTTATTCATTACGATACTATACATACGTTTTCATTATCACTTTATCCTTATCAGGCCTAGGACCGTAAAAATTTAAAACTATATTGCGAAAAATATTTTCGGATGAAAGCTATATTTTCATTTTTTACTTCATAAATGGGCTCTAAATACAATACCGAACGCCTATAAAAATTTTGGAAAGTGGTTAAAATTTCACCCTGTATTCACATGATCCTGTAAAGTTTCGCCGGCCTACTACATATCATTGCCGAGTTCTTAACGATTTTGTCTTTGTTTTGAGGTTATCTTGAGTGAAATTAGTGAGCTGGCTTATTAGGTACATGCTTCTACAATAATATGTGCACTGCTTTAAGAATACGTATGCAAAAAATCATGTATGTGTATGCCCATTACTTTAGACAATAACAATAGAAAAACCATTCGAAATATTTTTGGTAGATTATCCGACCAAATGAACATTAAGAAGCGGCCGCATGATACATCAAACATCCTCACTTGATGGCATTGTAACGAAATCTAAATAGTTCAGATGCGTACAGAATTGTTAAGTTGGAAAATATTTTATATTCATGAGGTACATATAATAAAATGTGAATTGTTTTTTTTTGTAATAATTTGCCCCTGGTTTCTCACGACATGACTTGATTTTTTTGTGTTATAAACCTCCCAAACACAGGTCAGAGACTGTGCAAATGCGTAGTTTTGCCAGAATTGACCATGATAGGCTGCTATCTGACTCACTTGCAGTTGACTGGTCAGTGATTGTTCTTGCGGATAATGTGGATGACAAAGTTCACTGTCTCAATGAAAATATACTGCGGCTCTTTGACAAGCATGCATCGATTCGTTCTGTGCGAGTCAGGCGCCCACCTGCTCCTTGGATGACGAGTCCGGTTCGTGAGGCCATGGTTAGGCGGGATGTGGCATTCCGTACATTTAAAAATAATCGTTGCACTAGAAACTGGGAAGCTTTCAAACGGGCCAGGAATCGTTGTAATAATTTGGTCAGAGCTGCCAAGCGACATCATATCCATCAAAACGTACTTGATGCTTCTAGTTCGAATGTCTGGAAATTTTTAAAGAGTATTGGACTGGGCAAGTCGTTATCTGCGCCGCCTCCAACTTTTTCTCCCAACGAGCTAAACATTCACTTCTCTTCGCCCTCTCTCTTGAATAACTCTGTTAAGCTCGCCACTATTTCTCACTTACAATCGTTGCCTTGGCCTTCTGCCAACTCTTTTGCCTTCTCCTCGGTCACCGCTGATGAAGTTCGTAAAGTTGTCCTTTCAATAAACTCCAAGGCTGTTGGTTCTGATGATATTAGTAGAACCATGATTATATCAATTCTGGATGTCATTCTCCCAGTTATCGCTCACATTATCAATTTTTCTCTCGATAGCGGTTGCTTCCCTTCCATTTGGTGCCGTGCTCACATAATTCCTATACCTAAAGTGACCAATCCTTCCTCTCTAAATCAATTTCGTCCTATCTCTATTCTACCTTTTCTATCTAAAATTCTTGAAGCTGTTGCTTACAATCAGTTCTCCAAATTTATCTTTGATAACGCAATACTAAGCAACTTTCAATCTGGTTTAATCTAGGAGGAATACTGTCACCCCTTTTATTTTCTGTATTCATAAACATTCTTACTTCCCATCTTTCTTCAACCTATCATCTCTATGCTGACGACCTTCAGTTGTACTCTCAGGCGCATCCTTCGAAAATTGATGATGTCGTTTGTCGGCTCAATGACGATTTGCATAGAATTAGCGTTTGGTCAAGTAACTTTGGCATAAGGGTTAATCCCAGCAAGTGTCAAGCTATCATCGTCGGTAGCCCTGGTCAGCTTCGTCGACTGGATTTTTCGTCTATTCCTCCTATTATGTTTGATGGCATTGTTGTCAATTATTCTCCATGTGTCAAAGATCTGGGACTTTTCATTGACAGCACTTTGAGCTGGCGCGAACATGTCAAAGAAGTTAGCAGGAAGGTTACTGGTACTCTAAGAGCTCTCTACCGCCTAAAAAACTTTCTTCCTTCCTGTACTAAGACCTTGCTTGTGCAGTCTCTGGTCCTGCCTATAATCGATTATGGGGACGTATGCTGCTCCAACATGTCACAAGATCTTCTCAATAAATTAGATCGCCTCCTGTACAACTGTATACGCTTCATTTTCGGCCTTCGCAAATTTGACCATGTTTCCAAGTTCCGCTTCCAGCTTCACTGGCTCCCTATCAGGCACCGCAGGAGTATTCGAACTCTCTGCGCCCTTTACTCAATCCTCTTCGATCCTAAATCACCTTCTTATCTTAAAGATAAATTTTCTTTTCTTCACACTACGCACGATAGAACTCTCCGTTCTGCTGATACACTTCAGTTATTTACTCCTCGACATACTTCTGGTTTTATGTCTGACTCATTCGTTCTGACGGCTGTACGACTCTGGAATGGACTGCCCTCCAAAATTAGACAATCTTCTTCTAAATTTACTTTTAAGAAGGCTTTGCGAAGTCATTTTAAAGACTAATTTTCTTTCTTATCCATCATGAATCTCGTTGGCATTAATTCTGTGTGCAATCATATTATGTTTGTGTATTTATGTATGTTTAGATTTTAGATTATTACCTATTATATTTATGTAAGGTTATTGTTAGTAGTTGTATGCTTGCTTAAATAATTTAATTTGATTTTTTTTTTCTCTTTTTGCACCGCCTGTGTCATCTCTGCTTGACCCCAAGGTTGACTGGTAGAGAATGCTTTTAGCATTAAGTCCACCTTTTGTACTTTAGTTTTTAATTGTGCAATAAAGTGTAAAAATAAATAAATAATAATACACCATAATTTGTAATTTTTTAATGAAATTAAATTGTTGACCTTATGATTATAATGAATGAATGATTTTGCACCAAAAATCCATGCCTACATAGCTTGATAGCTTGATGTGCCGTTGACAGTATATTTGTTTTTTTTTTTAGTTGGTAAGTTATGTTTAGGAATTAGGTTCCACTTGCACTTTTTATTACATACATGATTTTTTGCATACGTATTCTTAAAACAGCGCACATATTATTGTAGAAGCGTGTAATAAGCCAGCTCACAAAAAACTAGTGTTTTCGTATTCTAAGTAATTTCACTCAAGATAACCTAGAAACAAAGACAAAATCGTTAAGATCTCGTCAATGATATGTAGTCGGCCGGCGAAACTTTACAGGATTATGAGAATATATAATGAGTATGGCAGTCGGCACTAACGCGAAGTCCTTGGTCTTGTTCGTTCGAGAGCCAGAGCATTTTTCCATTTTTTAGGAAATAAAAGAATACCATGCTAGTCATGTTAATGAAAATTCCGGCACAAATTTACTGTATCTGTATACAATAATCATGAGCGTGCGTTCAACCGTTTCCGATATATAGCAATTACCGAAACGTTCGCCCAGCAAAAAACTAAATAAGTCTGAAATCCTTAGAGGCACTTTGGCTTTTATGGCACATTTATACTCGTATTTAAGCTATCTTTTTGCATATTTAATATACAGCTAGACCCATCAATTAAAAAAAATTTTGCTGGGCGAACGTTCGTGCAGCAGAATACGTTTTTCTTAAATAACTCTGAAGCTGTTGGATGCACAAATATAAATTTTCAGGCACATTTATACGAAATAAGGCACTAATTATTTGCATAATCCAATATAGAATAGGCGATACTTTTTGCTGGGCGAACGCACACAAACTATAAATAGATCTAAATCTCAACTTTAGTCATACAGTGTCACGAGTTTTGCAAATAAACCGCCTATCGCAGGTCACTCGTTTTTACGAATTCCACCTTGCAACAAAAGACAGGACCACCAGCTTAACGTGGAATGTGAACTAACAAGACCCATAGAAAAGATTTTGTCTTAAATTTATGTGACTGGGAATCGAACTTGGGACCCTTGTGCAGTTAGTGCATCACCGCACCAACTAAGTCGTCTTGACTCTACTATTACTAATACAATTGGTCAAGTTACTAAATATACATCAGGTGATGAAAATAAATTACCTTAATTTACCATCCTCAAGTACACTGACTCCTTGTATGGTTGAACCACCGGGAGAGCACACTTCATCTTTTAGTTGAGCAGGATGTTTCTTAGATTCAAGCAACATGTTTGCACTGCCCATCACCATCTGAGCCGCACTACGCAAAGCCATAGCCCTGGGGACACCTTGCTTAACAGCGCCATCAGCTAAAGCTTCAATAACTATAAAAATCTAAAAGAAGACATTGGCACATTGAATATTAATCACTAAGACTAACTACATTAAGTTTGTCATTTTATTTTATTTCCGAAATCCAGAAGGATGCGAACAAAAAATTTTCCAGATCTACCATGACTATAACTATGTTAGTTTTAAGGTTAAAACATTAAATATTAATTTTAGTAATACTTATATAAATAAACTTAAAAATAAAACTTTAGTTGAGATACTCAGTTGACCATCTGTTTTGGTTACTTGTTAAATTTAAATATAATTTTTTTTGTAATCATAAATCAGCTGAGTGTATACATATATCATGGAGTGATATGTCACGTTATTTAGCATGCTACATGTAGAGGACAAAAAAATCAAATTTTTACAGTTCACAACAAATATGTCAATTTATTAAAGGAATGAAACCCTTGAATGGCTGTATATGATGCTAGTTATTACGAGTACATAGGTAATTAATAAAATATAGTTAAGGTAACAATTAAGCAAAATTCGATTTGCAGTCAGCAACAACCCATATCTAAGATAAATTTCGATTACATGTAGGTACTCACATAAGCTGGGCCACAAGCAGTTAATACACCCAGTGAGTCCATTAAATTCTCTGGAACTTCTTCACAGTGTCCACAACTTTGCAAAAGATTGACTACCTGGGCTTTCTGCTTCCCTATCCAGCTTTTAAATAAATATAAGCAAACTCCGGAACCCACTGCCATTGAAACATTAGGCATGATTCGGGCAAACCTGATAAAATTAAACTTAGCAAACTGCGGATTTAACTCATAGAAGGCCTGGAATAAAAATTCTGAATATTAGTATAGTAATTAGTTTTAATATGTGACTTCATCTGATTTTTAACTTGATAAAAGTTGTTAATAAGATTTTTTTGTGTATATCTGTAGCCTCTGTAGGACATCTTTGAATATTTGTATTCTATTTATATACAGATTTTCAACATGGCAAGCCAAATTCTTATAATCAAACACTACTAACTATCAATATTTTCAATACTACACACTATAATTTTATGCATGATAAATATTTTTTTTACAGCTGCAGAGGATTTTGTAAATAATAATATAATAACACAAAAACTAACTTTGTGAAGGCTGTTTAGGTTTACCCCTGCCAACATTGATACAACTAGTAAGTCAGAATTGACTTGTAGTCTTTCTAACAAAGTGTCACCAACATACTTCAAAGCATGTTGCAGCATTCCAGGTTTGATGCCAAGAAAGATTATATCACAATGTTTAAATACTTCCTCATTTTCTTCAGTTGCATTAGCACCCATGTCAAGCCAGTAAGTTAGGCTTTCTAGATGAGGTCCTGATACCCAAATCAAGGAGGCTGGATGAGTGCCTGTATGACATTATTTCAAAGTTAAAAGAGAAATAGTTGTCAAAGTAACAGTGATGACTTTCATCAGCTAATGCAAGAATATTTTGCATGTATTGATTGACATCAATGATTGACATCAATTAGGTAAAATGCAGTTAATACATATTCTTAAAAACAGACAAGCGATTAAACTTGAATCACACTTAGTTTTGTAATGAAATATAAATATTGTAATAAATATATAAGAAAAGACCCAAAAAGAGGAAGACATACCACTCTTCAAAATTCCTCGAAAAATAGCGGTGGACATGTTTCCTCCTCCTATAAATCCTAGCTTAAATGCCATATTAAGTGTATGATTTAATAAACTTGCAAACGGGACTAAGGAATATTTAATATTTTAATCACGGACGTAACTTCGTCTAATCATGAGTGAAGCATGATAATCAAAAAAGTACTCTGTGCAAGGGACGAAATTAGCGATGGGCGTTATTAACCGTAACTGGTTATTTAAGCAGTTACAAGCCCGAACAGTGATCACTCGTTATCCGCAACAACAATAACTAGTTAGATTCATAACACCATTCAAACGATCAAAATAGGCATCGGTCTTCAATAACTGCTTTTATCACAACGCTCTGAAGTTAAATTGAATTCACTCTTATGTGAAAGGTCTAGCGTAGATATTTGGTTGGCTTCACTCCTCACGCAAAATCACTGGTTTTAAGTTACTCGTTACGACAAGTTGAAAACGACGTTTTACATTGCACATCCCACACATCGTTTTGAGTACATGAAGGAGTAAAACGAGTAATGTATAAAGGCTCCAAAAAAAGAATCGCAACAAAAGAGTGATAGCTTTGTTGCGTGTATGAATGAAACAACTATAGGACGCGAGCGTAAGTGTGAATGAAACAGGTATATGTTCGGCTTTCGGTCAGCAGCTCTCATCCACTCCCTCGCTTGTACTTAATGGAATTTGAGTCTTATTTTGAAGGGCAGAGACGCTTAAAGGATCGATTCGATATTTGACGATACGTGTGCGTGAAGTGATTAAGTTATACCTGCTATATAACCAAACGTTTTATCCTTATAATAATCACGTTTGCTTTAGAGCGTTGTAAAAATAACTAGTTACAAAAATCACTAGTTATGAAACCAGTTATTGGAAATCACATCACGGTTACGTTAAGTTATCTCAAAAACCTATAACGACCCATCGCTAGACGAAATGGCAGCGGGTTGTCGGACCTAGTGTGTTTGTGTGAGTGTAGATCATGTACAACAAACGAAATGGGGGCTATCGCTAGTGAATTTGCCACTAGAGGCGCTAGTGTCGCGTGAGGTCCAATATCATTCACTTTGTACTGGTTTTAGCGGAATTTGTTGCATAAATTATAATTTCTTTAATTTACCTGCTGGAAAGTGATCTCCTTTGTTAAATATCGCAAATATGGATTATTTGGCAATTAATGTGAACGCTTTAAAAGCGGAATTAAGAAAAAGCGCAAAAATAGGCAGCCTCAAGAGCAACTATTTCAGAAGTTAGTTTGTTGATATCAAGATAGTTATTTATAAACAATATATCCTTAATTAGATTCAAGATATAACACTTTGTTTCGGCGCCAATCGCCTTTGACAGCTATACCTCCGGACCTCAGTCTACAGTGGCGCCAACTGGTGAGCAAAGAAACGGTAGTCCCCATTGTAGTAGCTTGCATGCTTCACATTTTTTTAGTGTGATGTTACGTCCGTATTTTTTTTAGGTCCGTGATTTTAATAAATATTTTATAAATGTGCCGTGTAGTGCCGGCACATAAAAAGAATAGCACTACCCCCTCTCTTCCCGTGGGTGTCGTAAGAGCCGACAGAGGGAAAACTGCCATCAGGAGATGGGCAGCAGCGTCTCCTAGAAGCATCAGGCCATACTGCGATCGCCAACCCGCCTGCCAAGCGTGGCGATTATGGCAAACCCCCCCCCAAATATGAATACACCGCAAAGAATTCGGCCCCCAGTCCCCGGCGGCCCCGCTAGTCCTAGCTATGGCAGCGGCTATGGTGACGGCGGGGCAGGGGGTGCTAAGAATCCCCGGGTAAGATCCGGCTGCCAACAACGACGACTCGACCTGGCAACATATAACACGCGCACACTGAGGCTTGACGCGAAGCTCGTAGAGTTGGAAGAAGCAATTGGTAAGTTACATTGGGATATCATTGGGCTATCTGAAGTCCGACGAGAGGGAGAGGACTCGATAACCCTGCAATCCGGTAACTTACTATACTACCGGGAGGGCGACCAACAGTCCCTAGGTGGTGTCGGGTTCATCGTCCACAAGTCCCTTGTCAACAACGTGATTACTATCGGAAGTGTTTCGAGCAGGGTAGCGTACCTGATACTCAGAATATCGAAACGATATTCGCTGAATGTCATTCAGGTTTACGCTCCGACCTCGAAACACGACGATGTCGAAGTGGAGGCCATGTATGAGGAGATCTCTAAAGCCATGCATAGCTTTAAAACCCACTACACGGTTGTGATGGGGGATTTCAATGCGAAGTTGGGGCAACGTTGCGGTGATGAGTTGAGAATGGGGAAATTTGGATTTGGGCAACGGAACAAAAGGGGCCAAATGCTGGCAGACTTCATGGAGAGGGAGAACCTCTTTATGATGAACTCCTTCTTCAAGAAGCCCGTAAGCCGCAAATGGACCTGGATCAGCCCGGACGGTAAAGTCAAAAACGAGATCGATTTTATCATGTCAACGAAGAAGCACATATTCGATGATGTCGCTGTGATCAACGCTGTTAAGACAGGAAGCGATCACCGCATGGTCAGAGGCACATTGAATATCGACGTAAAGCTTGAAAGAGCGCGACTGATAAAATCCACGCTCCGACCAATACCGGCTCAAATTAAAAACCCCGAGTGCTTTCAGCTCGAGCTTCAAAACCGTTTCGAAGCCCTTGAGAACAGCATCGATGTGGACGATCTAAACAACATGGTGGTGGATACTGTCCGTACAGCAGGGTCTAAGTACTTTAAAACCCGCCGTCCCAAATCAAAGAAACTCTCCAGTCAGACTCTCCTACTCATGGATCAGAGAAACGAAATGAGGCTACAGAACTCAGCGGATGCCCATCGCTATCGACAACTCAATAGACAGATATCTAAGTCTTTGAAGAGCGACCTTCGTCAATTTAATACCCGACGTATTAAAGAGGCCATTGAGCGGAACAAAGGCTCCAAAGTGTTCGCCAGAGATCTGTCTATTGGGCAAAGCCAATTGACGAGGCTGAAAACGGGGACAGGTAGCATCATTACGTCAACACCTGAAATCCTGAGGGAGATTGAGAGTTTCTATGGACAGTTATACTCCACGAAAACACCTGTTGAAAGCAAGGCTAAAGACCCTAGAGCTAAGCTTACCCGACACTATTCTGAAGATATCCCGGACGTCAGCCTGTGCGAGATTAGAATGGCTCTCAAGCAGCTTAAAAACAACAAGGCGGCGGGTGATGACGGAATCACAACAGAGCTCCTTAGAGCGGGCGGTAAGCCGGTACTTAAGGTCCTCCAGAAGCTCTTTAATTCTGTCATACTCGAGGGCAAAACGCCAAAGGCATGGGGCAGAGGCGATGTGATGCTGTTCTTCAAGAAGGGTGACAAAACTCTCTTGAAGAACTACAGACCCATCTCGCTTCTGAGCCATATCTATAAGTTGTTTTCGAGAGTCGTTACGAATCGTCTCACTCGCAGGTTCGACGATTTCCAACCTCCCGAACAAGCCGGGTTCCGAAAAGGCTATAGTACCATAGACCACATTCATACGCTGCGGCAAGTTATACAGAAGACCGAAGAGTATAACTTGCCACTTTGCTTAGCGTTCGTGGACTATGAGAAAGCCTTTGATTCGATTGAGACCTGGGCAGTGCTGCAGTCTCTCCAAAGGTGCCAAATAGGCTACAGGTACATCGAGGTGCTAAAGTACTTATACCAAAACGCCACCATGTCGGTCCGATTACAGAACCAGAGCTCTAATCCGATCCAACTACAGCGAGGTGTGAGACAGGGAGACGTTATTTCTCCGAAACTGTTCACAGCTGCGTTGGAGGATATTTTCAAGCTTCTGGACTGGAAAGGACGCGGCATCAACATTAATGGCGAATACCTAACACACCTGCGATTTGCCGATGATGTAGTTCTTATGGCTGAGACCTTGGAAGACCTGAACATTATGCTCGAAGATCTCGGTAATGCTTCTCAAAGAGTGGGTCTTAGGATGAACATGGACAAGACGAAAATCATGTTAAATGCCCATGTTGCACCCGCTCCAGTTGACGTTGGGAACATTGCACACGAAGTTGTTGATCACTATGTTTACCTGGGACAGATAGTCCAGTTAGGTAAGTCCAACTTCGAGAAAGAGATCTCTCGTCGAATCCAGCTCGGATGGGCAGCGTTCGGGAAGCTCCGGCATATATTCGCGTCCGAAATACCTCAGTGTCTCAAGACGAAAGTCTTTGACCAGTGTGTGTTGCCAGTAATGACCTATGGGAGTGAGACGTTTACTATGGGTCTCATAAGAAGGCTCAAGATCACCCAGCGAGCAATGGAGAGAGCGATGCTTGGTATTTCCCAACTCGATCGAATCAGAAATGTTGAGATCCGCAGGAGAACTAAAACAACCGACATCGCTCGAAGGATTGCATCGTTGAAGTGGCAGTGGGCGGGACACATAGCGCGGAGAACCGATGGGCGGAAAGGTTCTCGAATGGCGACCGCGTACAGGACGACGTTCCGTGGGCAGGCCCCCTACAAGGTGGACCGACGATCTGATCAAGGTCGCGGGAAGCCGCTGGATGCGGACAGCACAGGACCGATCGTTGTGGAGATCCTTGGGGGAGGCCTATGCAGTGGGCGTCGTTCGGCTGATATGATGATGATGATGATGATTTATAAATAAAGTATTCTTTCTCCAGTCGTACACAGTCGGTCGACCGACAGACACAGTATCACAGAGTACATCAGACACACAGAGTACTCTTGATATAGTGTTCTGTGGAGTACATTGACAGTATCATTATCATCATGTATTAAATCTATGCAATGTACACTGTGAAAAGAAAGAAACATTTACAGAAAGTTGGCACTTGGCAGCACTGCTTGCATCTAACAAACAACCAGAGTTTTTGGCGGGAGTTCGTGAGATACGTTTGGAGTCCGTTTATTTTATCAAATTTTTATTGTATAAAGTGATTTTTGGGTCGTAAAAGTGGTGTTATTTTGCGAAAAAAAAGTGTCGTGCGAGTGAACAATATACAGTTCGGTGAAATAAGATGGTGTATGGGTCGTACCCAAAAAAAGTGGACCGTGAATTTTGCGCGGGAACGCGAACAGTTCACCTCTTTTTTGGGGACTTCTCTACATTCCTTTAATCTTTCGACTGTCTCCAAAAACTCCATCGAAGCATTAAAACGTCTAACATCAACGTTTTAATGAAAAATAAAGACAATATTACTAGAGAATTGGCTGTATAGGCAAGTATCCGAGGCCGTTAAACATACTAAAGAAAAAAAACAAACAACCACGGATTTAAATATTAACCTTGATCGAGTACTTCTATATCTCATATTTTTAAATGTGCACTCTAAAACAATATCACTAAGATTACTTTTTCTTTGCGAAATGGAAAAATAGGAAAACGATCCAAGGAGATAACTAAAATAGCAGTGTGTCCTTGTCTAGCAAGAATGTTATGGAGAAGGGTGTCCACGCCATAAGTAATTTATGATAATAAGTTTTTTTAATTTAGAAATGACCGGGTTTTTTTTAGTGTCTAAAATTGCCTATTTTGATGGTTGATATTTAATAATTATATTTATTAATTTGCTTTAAATACTAATTAAAAATCATTAGTTTAAGCCACTACTGGGACTTGAACCTGCAACCTCATAGTGTGAGTCAAGCATGAGCGTAGCCAGCTATGGGCTCAGGGTGGGGCAGCAGTCTAAAATATGTAGGTACCTGGATATTCACTGGTCAAATTTATGATGTCAACAATTGTTAAAGCAGAAACAGAGTTTCCTGAAGCCAGAAGCCTATTTTATACCTATACAGAAACATGTAAAAACTCATAACATTATATAGAGATCAATAGGTGTTCTTCAGACTCGATTTCAATGTTACATTACCAACCTCAGGTAGCTGGCCTTATTGCAAAAGCATGTGTAATCCTACTTACATTACATTTGCAATGCAGCTAATTTATCTCACAGATGAAGAGGTTCAGAACACCAATAAGCTTATGTATTGATGTATTTTTTAACCCCTTGTATGCCGGTAATTCGGAATTCCAGACACAATAGAAATCGGTAGCTGACCGGTTAATACATATACTAAGTTATGTTTGTTTTGTTAGGTTTTAAATGTAGGGTTAAAACTGAAGTACTTTTATATTAAGTATGTCTTATTTATTTTAATATGTATGTGTTTTAAATATATTTTTTTGTAATTATATTATATAATGTCATGTCTGTTTGTTATTTTTATTTTAAAAATTGTAGTCAGTAAAATTGTAATCGGTTGTCTAGTACCCCATACGACAGGGTACTTAATAGTACCTTAATTTGGGACTAGATGGCTCTGTGTGGCCCAGTGTGGCATGTCTTAAATATTTATTTATTATTTTATTTATTTACTACCAGGTACTACCAGTCGGTAAAGAATACCATACGATATTAAGTTCACCTTTTCTGTTTCTTCTTCCTCTCTTTGAATCATTAATTATTTTATGTTTTAATTTTAGCCTTTAGTCTACTAGCCAGTCAGTACTAAAATAGAATAGATTAATATAATACCTATGTAGAAAGTAGTAGTAGTAGTCCTTTACTACACAGTGTAACTGAATCAGAAGCTTCATTCAAACCGTGGTTTTATGACTACATCGCCTGCAGAATTTAAATTTCTGCCACCCTTTGCATTCGCTTGCAGTGGTATCCAGCTGTTAAAGATTTGTTAACTGTTATTCCCAAAGGGTATACAGTTGGGTGTGACGAACTAGGCGTTTTGTTTTTTGATTTTGATTGAAAGTCAATGCATGATCACTTTTTTTACTAATTTAATAATATTACTTACAATTCCACTTTACTTTATTCAATAATTATACACTTATGACATTGTGGAAATAGGGTTTAACTGTAAATATAAAAGAGTCTTAGAACGTACGCTCCGGGAAAATGAAAACAAACTATAAATATTTCTTCAATTTTTAAATTTTACCGCCAAAAATGCAGACAGAACCACAGAACATAAAAAACGAGTAGAAGTAGCATCCACTCCTATTTGTATGAAAACCAGTGTACCCAAACTAACACATTTGTGATTAAATCACATTATCACGCACACTAAGAATGTCTTGTAGCGATATGTTAACTTTAACTGTCAGATAGTTCTGCTACCCTACACTAGATGCCTCTTATTTACTATCAAATAGTTCCGCTACGCGACAATAGATGCTACCTAAAAACTATTGATAAATAGGGGTGGGATAGTTACGATAATCATAACAAAAATATCGGCACTTGTAAGTGTCGATATTTATGTTATAACAACATAAGAGAGCCAGCGTTATGTTTAACATTGTCTCTCTCATCTTCTTAATTATTACAACTTAACATCTTTTCCAAAAAATTATAAATTATTAATGACTTCTTTCTTCAATCTTGCTTCAATCCATTTTCCGTATATGTTTAGATTGAATTAATTAAATACGAGTATTGATTTATTTGAACAAGTTATTACTTTTATACAAAAAAAAAACAAACGACTACAAATTAATAAGATAAAAAAATTAAGGCAGGAAACGATAGCAAAGGTTCTCGCTGCAAGCCATTTAAATTGGTCACACAATGTACCAAAGACCCGGTATATTTAATGACCTTTTGTAACTTAGTACTTTCATAGATTACTATTTTTTTTTGTACTTTTTAAATTTTTTTATTTACATATATATATATAAAAAAGAAAACAAGCAATTTATAAATCGAAAAAGTCGATCTAAATGTTGCTATTTTGCAGGAGGTTAGTTAAATTACTAAATTCTAGTAAAATTACCTTCTTGACGATAGTACTTAATGTACAGTGTTGGGTTATTGAAAATGTGGATAATCATTTTAACGTGATCATGATTGGAACGGTTCTGCCTGCATTTTTGGCGGTAACATTCAAAAATTGAAGAAATATTCCATATTCCCGAAGTAGTACGTACGTTCTAAGACTATTTTATATTTACAGTTAAACATTGAGTTAAACCATATTTTCACAATGTTATACTTGTGTTTAATTATTGAATAAAGTAAAGTAGAATTGTTAGTAATTTTATTAAAATATTAGTATAAAAAAGTGATCATCCATTGACTTTCTGTAAAAACCAACAAAAAAAACGCCTAGTTTCTCACACCCAACTGTATAACCTTTGAGAATAACTGTTAACAAATCTTTAACAGCTGGAGACTACTCCAAGCGAATGGCAAGGGTGGCAGAAATTTAAATTCGGCAGGCGATGTAGTCATAAAATTAGGGTTTGAATGAAGTTTCTGATTCAGTTACACTGTGTAGTAAAAGAGTACTACAACTTTTTACATAGGTATTATAATAATCTATTCTATTTTAGTATTGACTGGGTAGACTAAATGCAAAAAATAAAACATAAAATAATTAATGATTCAAGGAGAGGAAGAGGAAACAGAAAATTATATTACATATTAGGTATTTTCTACCAGTCGAGCATTTGGTTAAGTAGACATGTTTTGCAGAATTTTTGCAGTAAAAAAAAACAAACATGATTTCATATAAGTATCTAATATAATTACAAAAAGGTATATTTCAAAAACATATTAAAATAAAAAAGACATACTTAATATAAAAGTACTTCAGTTTTAACCCTAAATTTAAAATCTAACAAAACAACCATAACTTAGTAATATATGTATTAATTGGTCGGCTACCGAAGTTGTGGAATCGAGCCATAAGACAATTGATTTGTGTCTGGAATTACTGGTATAAAAGGGGTTAAAAAATACATCAATACATAAGCTTATTGGTGAACCTCTTCATCTGTGAGATAAATTAGCTTGATCTGTAAGATAAGTGATTAGCTGCATTGCAAAATGTAATGTAGGATTACACATGCTTTTGCAATAAGGCCAGCTACCTGAGGTTGGTAATGTAACATTGAAAAAGAGTCTGTAGAACACCTATTGATCTCTCTCTGTTGTTTAAAGAGTTTTTACATGTCTCTGTATAGGTATAATAGGCTTCAGAAAAATCTAGTTCTGCTTTAACAATTGTTGTCATCATAAAATTGAGCAGTGGATATCTAGAATCACCTACAATAAAAGGAAATATTCATTAATTTTATCATCTTTGTAAGACTGCTGCAAATGTGTTATATAAGAACTAAAACTTTGTTGTCTTCTACACCCAGGCAATATTTAAACAAACAAAATCAGCAACATATTCATAACACAAGGGTTTTAGGTGCTATAACCTGTAAAATATGTTTCTTTATCTTTTCTTTTTACTCAATTGAACGGAAAAGACATATCTTTAAAGTTAAAATAAAATGTGTATTGTATGTTTACCTAAAAGCCATACAGATGCTATAGTGCTCAGTTCATTCAAGTGAGACTACAAAGGATGATTAGACCATATTTTATTGTAAATTAAATGAATCATAGCCATCATTTACACTTATAATTTCCATGTATTTGTTACAAATCTGAAAAAAGTATTACACATAAATATTAGTAAGAAAGAAGAGTTATAAAATTTAAAAGTACAGTTTTTTCAATATATTCCATTGTATATACCTATTACATCACAAAACCATGCTAACAATTTTGTCGAAATTGTATTTTCATTTTGGTAAATGATGATATAAACATTTTATACAAAATACTAATTCAAAGACCTTCAGGTTTCTTTACACTGTAATTAGGTTCCTTAATCTATAATGAAACATGTAAATTTTCACAAAACTGCTGAAAAAAGTCTGAGAAACGAATAAAATATGTCGAAAAAGTTAGTCTCCTAGTAACTTTTTCAAGATGGCTAGGATGACATTAGCTTCGCTCAAAAGGACGTTTACCTGCTGTCAAATTGAGCGTCATGGTATGAAAAGATTGAAAAGTTCATAGTAAAAAAATGGTGAACGGTCTTGAAACGTCGACGTAAATTGGCCTGCCACAGGCCCGCTAAAAACGATGTCATAGTACAAAAGAGCAATGCAGTCCAATAGCAGTCCTGCTAGAGCTAATGGTAAGGCCCCAGGACTGCGCAGTATCTCAAAAAATATATTATGTTGTGGTAGTATCCGAAGAGTATGTAACTGTAGTGATGTGGTAGTAGTGATTACTGGGGGCTTACCATCAGCTTATAGCAAGCCACTCAATTTCCAGGCAGTTCAACAGTAGGGCTGCTTTTGCCCTTATCATACCATAACCGCTGAAAAGCTGAACGACTTTAGCACCGCTAAACCAAAAGGTGAACTGCTAAGCTTGTCTATGGTCTGTTTGTCTGCAGATTGCATGAACGAGACAGAGCTATACTGGTTCAGATAAATCTGTCTCTTTTTAGTTGAAACGTTCAAATACACAAATACATGATTTATTCCAAATTACCGGATTTTGAAAAACTTTCTACTTATTGGATTTTAAAGAGAAAAAGTCGATCTAAATGTTGCTCTTTTGCAGGAGATTAGTTAAAATTCTCAATTCTAGTAAAATTACCTTCTTGGCGATAGTAATTAATGTACAGTGTTGGGTTATTGAAAATGTGGATAGACATTTTAACGTGATCATGATTGGAACGGTTCTGCCTGCATTTTTGGCGGTAACATTCAAAAATTGAAGAAATATTCCATTTTCCCGGAGTAGTACGTACGTTCGACTATTTTATATTTACAGTTAAACATTGAGTTAAACCACATGAGTAAATATTTATTCATGTGGTTAAACCATATTTTCACAATGTCATACTTGTGTGTAAGTATTGAATAAAGTAAAGTGGAATTGTAAGTAATTTTATTAAAATATTAGTATACAAAAGTTATCATCCATTGACTTTCAGTGAAAACCAACAAAAAAAAACGCCTAGTTTCTTACACCCAATTGTATAACCTTTGGAAACAGTTAACAAATCTTTAACAGCTGGAGACCACTCCAAGCGAATGGAAAGGGTGGCAGAAATTTTAATTCTGCGGGCGATGTAGTCATAAAATTAGGGTTTGAATGAAGTTTCTGGTTCAGTTACACTGTGTAGTAAAAGACTACTACTACTTTTTACATGGGTATTATAATAATCTATTCTATTTTACTACTGACTGGGTAGACTAAATGCAAAAAATAAAACATAAAATAATTAATGATTCAAGGAGAGGAAGAGGAAACAGAAAATTATATTACATATTAGGTATTCTCTACCAGTCGAGCATTTGGTTAAGTAGACATGTTTTGTATAATTTTTGCAGTAAAAAAAACAAACACATGATTTCATATATGTAATATAATTACAAAAAAATATATTTCAAACACATATTAAAATAAAAAAGACATACTCAATATAACAGTACTTCAGTTTTAACCCTAAATTTAACTTTCTAGATATATGTATGTATGTATTAACTGGTCGGCTACCGAAGTTGTGGAATCGAGCCATAAGACAATTTATTTGTGTCTGGAATTACAAGGGGTTAAAAAATACATCAATACATAAGCTTATTGGTGAACCTCTTCGTCTGTGAGATAAATTTGCTTGATCTGTGAGATAATTGATTAGCTGCATTGCAAAATGTTATGTAGGATTACAAATGCTTTTGCAATAAGGCTAGCTACCTGAGGTTGGTAATGAAACATTGAATAAGAGTCTGTAGAACACCTATACTTGATCTTTCTCTGCCATTAAGAGTTTTTACATGTCTCTGTATAGGTATAATAGGCTTCAGAAAAATCTAATTCTGCTTTAACAATTGTTGTCATCATAAATTTGAGCAGTGAATATCTAGAGTCACCTACAATAAAAGGAAATATTCATTAATTTTATCATCTTTGTAAGACTGCTGCAAATGTGTTATATAAGAACTAAAACTTTGTTGTCTTCTACACCCAGGCAATATTTAAACAAACAAAATCAGCAACATATTCATAACACAAGGGTTTTAGGTGCTATAACCTGTAAAATATGTTTCTTTATCTTTTCTTTTTACTCAATGGAACGGAAAAGACATATCTTTAAAGTTAAAATAAAATGTGTATTGTATGTTTACCTAAAAGCCATACAGATGCTATAGTGCTCAGTTCATTCAAGTGAGACTACAAAGGATGATGAGACCATATTTTATTGTAAATTAAATGAATCATAGCCATCATTTACACTTATAATTTCCATGTATTTGTTACAAATCTGAAAAAAGTATTACACATAAATATTAGTAAGAAAGAAGAGTTATAAAATTTGAAAGTACAGTTTTTTCAATATATTCTATTGTATATACCTATTACATCACAAAACCATGCTAACAATTTTGTCGAAATTGTATTTTCATTTTGGTAAATGATGATATAAACATTTTATACAAAATACTAACTCAAAGACCTTCAGGTTTCTTTACACTGTAATTAGGTTCCTTAATCTATAATGAAACATGTAAATTTTCACAAAACTGCTGAAAAAAGTCTGAGAAACGCATAAAATATGTCGAAAAAGTTAGTCTCCTAGTAACTTCTTCAAAATGGCTAGGATGACATTAGCTTCGCTCAAAAGGACGTTTACCTGCTGTCAAATTGAGTGTCATGATATGAAAAGATTGAAAAGTTCATAGTAAAAAAATGGTGAACGGTTTAGAAACGTCAACGTAAATTGGCCTGCCACAGGCCTGCTAAAAACGATGTCATAGTACAAAAGAGCAATGCAGTCCAATAGCAGTCCTGCTTTAAGAGCTAATGGTAAGGCCCCTCTGTTCGTTCAGTAGTCTGTGATATTGTGGCATTTATATGGCAACACTGGCAGTTTGTGGCTTCGTTTACTGGTGTGAGGTGCGAGTTTAGTTTTTCAATTATTTTGACTAACACTAAACAGTATATCAAGATGAAATAGTGTAAAATTAAAGAAGTGCTCAAATATGTGTCGTTGTAGTGCTTTGTCAATTTATAGTTTGTTTGAAGTGTAGTGTCCAACATGTTTCGATGTATACCTTTGTTCAAATGTAATCGCCAAGTGGAATGTGTAGACAAGCGGCATTGCTCATTGCCAAACGTACCTGAAGATATATTGCGTTATTCCAGAAGCTTGGAGGAACTTTTTTTGGATGCTAATCATATACGAGACTTACCGAAGGTAAAATATTTTTAAAACTTTACTATCCTGTCAAGTTTTGACGTGGGCGTTTACCTACCTGTACTTACTGGGTGTAAATAACATTAATATATTTTAACATTCTCTTAACAAATATATGAAGTAACAAGTAGAAACAATTCGATATTCTCTGTATAGACCACAGAACAGTACATATTTGTTTAATTAATGGTTATACCACTTACTATTTATCATTTATCCACATAAGGGCCACCTGTTCATTGTTTTCAAACGAAATTTTATCACTAGTTGCCAGTTACTAGTAAGCCAGCGTTTTTTTATCAAATGTTGGGAGTTTTGGACTTATAACTCCCGAAAGAAAACATCTTTACAGATGTTTGACACTCAGTTAAGATAAAACAGCTATTTATGTGTACTTTATTTGATATTTAGCAATTTAATTGCAATTATAATATCTCATACTATAAAGCTAAAGAGTTTGTTTGTTTGTTTGTTTTAATGTGCTAATTTCTGTAACTACTGGTTCAAATTGAAAAAATATTTTTGTATTGGATAGTCCATTTAGCAAGGAAGGCTTATATTATTTTTAATTTCGAACGATAATAAAATATAAGCCTTCCTGGACGAAGTTGCAGGCAACAGCTCAGTATACTTATAAACTTAAAAAATATGTCTCGTAACAGGACTCGAAACCGCATCTCCTCGTCTCAGTGGCTAAATGGTAAAGCGCTGCTCTGGGTATGCAAAGAGATGCGAGTTCAAGTCCCGTCTGAGAAATATTTTTTTAAGTTTATATGCTGATATTATAAATGCAATTAAATTGCTAAAATATCAAATAAAGGGTATACTGGTCTGTATTCCTGTGGATGCATTTGAAATTATGCAGTCTTAATCCCTCGATTGTGAGTTATTCCAAACACAATTGAAATCAATTGTTATTGTGGCACCCGAGTGCCTCCTGGGGATTGAGGGATTAATCTGTATGACAGGATAGCATGGGTACGAAAATTTATCAAGTGTTATGGCATTATATTATGGTGTTATGGTATTTCTATTTAGTTGTGTCCATTCATTTTCCATATTACTTCACAGTAAATGCTAGTCAACCTGTACACTTTGGCCACTTGCCGAATCCGTAAAGAAAGTTCCAAACATTGCAAATGCTTAAAATCATGTGTGGCTCACACATGCTCAAAGGAATGCTATACATTTATATTTAGGTACTTACATTTTAAGTCATAAAATATAAGTAAATATATAAAACTATAGCCTTCCTGTTTATTAATGTCATTGTGATAACATCAACAGGTTGTGATAGACAATTAAACAACCTTTGTAATGGAGTGGCATAAATAATACATGAGTTTCACCTGCTTTTAGGTCCCGTGTATTGATTTGTGTTGGTGAAGACTAGCTAATATTTTACTGATATTATAATTGCAATTTAATTGCTTAAAATATCATACAAAGTATTTAAATAGCTGTTTCATCTTGACTGTCAAACATCTGCAAAAATGTTACTTTTGGGTGTTAACGGTGCAAACTCCTAACATTTGATGAAACAATGCTGACCTACAGTGATAAGAATAGATAATGCTCAAGAAATTGACGGCTATGACGTAGTGTCGGTGGCTAAATGATTAAAGCGCCGCGCCCGGCATGCGAGGAGATGCGGGTTCGAGTCCCGCCTGAGACATAAATTTTCAAGTTTAAATACTGAAATGGTTTATGATTACTAACATCAAAATTTTTTCTAAAAAATATTTTCCTGCTCACCCACTTATATTTACTGGAGGGTTCCTAACCTTCCCCCTACCGCCCTCCCCCTCCCCTCCCCTTAACTCTATTGTTCAAGTCAATATGAGATGATGAGGTAGATGCTATATTTTTGTTAAAATTCAGCTACTTATTTAACTTCACCTTATATTAATAAGTACCAACCTTTAGAATCAATATATTTGATTTAATGCTTCTATGGTATCAATACTTTTGATGCAATACTGGTATCAAAAAAAGTATCTGCTATGCTCTTAGAATTTGGGGATCCCTTTTTATGAAGAGAAGCAGCATTGCTAGTCTATTTAGCTAGCCTGCCCCACTTGACACCTTTTCTAACTAATGTAATTTAAAATGATACTAAAAAAAAGATTTAGGTACTTTTTTCAAAACAAAAAAATGTGCTAAAGCTTTTTTCCAATTTCTCATTCAATCAGATGTTAATTAAATTAATCTTGGACAGTTTGAAGTGACATTTTTGTATGGGACTGTGTATCTTCTTCTTACATTTCATCGATGATCTAGGTAATCCTATCATTATTAAACCTTATTGAATCCAATGATAAATTTAAAATATTATTAAAGAAATTATGAGATAGTATCACGTTAAGGAATAGCAGTGGCATATTAAAATTTATACATCTCAAAGTGTTAGAGATTAATGATTGTTAAGAGTCAAGTTCCATCACATTTGTTGACTAGCTACCCCACTGGTGTACCAGTACTTACCTGTCCCAACTGTTTATATTTACATATTACATATTTATACGAGTATGTATACATATGAGAATAGATATTTTTGATTATATTAATATACTTAGCTTCTACTTTGCAAGCTTGTAATGTTTTCCAAATCGAACTGTGGTGGATTGTGTCAAAGGCTTTGCAGTAATCAATAAAGCCTATATAAAGAGGTTTATTGAATTCTTTGAATATCTCTATCAGTTGTTCTAGTGCTTGTATATTGTCAATTGTGGAGAAACCCGATTGAAAGCCTGTCTGTTCAAGTGGTTGTCTCTCTTCTATTTTTGCTGATATTCTATCCAAAAGCATAGCTGAGAATATTTTGTAAATGTTGGCTAACAAACTAATACTAGCAAAGTGAAACTGGAGAAAACGGGACAAGATATTGCAATAAATAGAGGAGTAAGGCAAGGAGACCCCCTGTCTACCAAACTATTTATAGCAGTACTAGAAGGGATATTCCAACGACTAGACTGGAAAAACAAAGGCATCTGGATAAATGGAAAACACCTAAGCCACTTAAGATTCGCTGATGACATAGCCATCTTCGCTAAATCGTCTATAGAGCTAGAACAAATGATGCAAGATCTAAATAAAGAAAGCAAACTAACAGTTCTACACATGAACGCCGAAAAAACAAAAGTAATGTCAAACAGTCTCCAGAAACCAATCCAATTAGAAGAAACCCAAATTGACTATGTTAAAGAGTATATATATCTAGGAAAGCAGCTCTCTTTCAACACAAGCAGTAATGAGGAAGAAATTGATAGAAGGATTTCAAACTCGTGGAAGAACTTTTGGGCAAAGAAAGAAATACTGAAAGGCAATTACAGCATGGAGTTAAAGAAAACAGTGATGGAAACATGTATCCTACCATGCCTTACCTACGCATGTCAGGTTTGACATGCGTAGGTAAGGCATGGTGTACACAAACAAAGTTAAAAACAAACTACTGACAACACAACACGCAATGGAGAGAAGTATCCTGAGACTTAAAAAGATACAAAAACTAAGAACATTGACATAAGACAAAAAACTAAACTGACTGATGCTCTCAAACATGCATTGAAATTGAAATGGCAATAGGCAGGACATATTGCCAGATGTACCGACAAAAGGTGGACTCTAAGAACCACAACATGGTCGGGTCCACTGGGAAAAAGAAATATAGGTAGACCAAGAAAACGATGGGTGGATGATATAATCTTAGTGGCCGGCGAAAACTGGTTAACAACTGCAAAAAATAGAGGAAAATGGAAAAAAATGAAGGAGGCTTTTACCCAGATGGGGTCCAAGCAATTTAGTTAAGATATAATAAATATGTAATATTATAGTGTAACTGCCATGTAAATATTATTACTTTTTTGTTTGGAAAAATAAAGCTTTATTATTATTATTATTATATATTATATGTATACATATGTCACAGGTATATGTATTTACCACAAGTTGCCTGCAATCTTAAATCATACAACTGTTGTTCCAGAATTTCTTCAGGCTACATCGTCTCAGAAGACTAGGACTTAGTGATAACGAAATTCACAAGCTTCCACCTGATATACAGAATTTTGAGAACTTAGTTGAGCTAGATGTATCTCGAAATGGTAAGTCAAAAATTTAATTACTGCATATGATGGCCTTTTTTGCGCTGATTATATTATATTCGATTTTGATTGTAACTCACATTGCTAAAAAATACACTTTTTGTAGGTCACACAGAGCGCCTAGTTAAAGGCTGATCTTGGCAAATTAAAAATTTAACTTTGAAATGATATTCAAACATTATTTTGTATTTAAACAGTACGTCATGCTGCAAAAATATTTAAAAAATACATTTTCGAAACCTTTAGTCTTATAGTGGGTTTCAAAATAAGCGCCTATATTAACCCCTTTACTAGCACGAAAAGCCATGGTGTCATTTTTTTTAAGTTTGCAAACTTGTTTTATTACTATTCGATACTACATACATATCCTCCTCTGGGATTTTATTGTGCTGTTCATACGTGTCCATTAAAATAGTCCAGTCAGGTGCTGTATCCAGGATTGAGTAAGGCTTGTTCTTAGAATTTGCAGTGGAGCCTTCTTTAACTAAGTTAATTTGTCTTGTTTGTGGTCAATCCTTTTTGGGCCCTAGCCATTGAAAGGCTTATAGCTTCACGTATGATTAGAAGTACTCTGTCATGGCGATGTGAGTAGTGACCCCTATTCAAGAGCACCTTGCATCCCACCAATAGGTGTCTTGCTGTACATATCGCCTCACCACAAGTATAACGACATTTTTAGAGGCCTTTCCCCACCTTACTAAGTTACTCTAGTCAGGTAGGGTCATTTGGAACGCATTTAGATAAAATTTTAATAAGGCAGGAGACCAGTCATACAGCAAGGTGCGCCACTTCATAGCTAACGGGATACAAAACTCACCAATAGTTATCAACTACGAGTAGTTTTTTATTTCTAAATTCATAGTGTGCACTTTGTAACTGTCATTTTCATCTTGTCGTAGAAAGTTTTTTACTATGTTTTGGTCTTCTTTCTTCCTTCTCGTACCTAACCCAGCTCTATTTAATTGTGCACCTGCCATAAATTGTGGAATTGCAGTCTTGATTCAAGTTCTGTGGCCTTGTTGTTTTTCGGGAGGGATGAAATTAATTCGTCTTGTCGCTTCCCAAAAATATACGTTTTTGTAATTCTGAGGTGTTTATAGAGTTCTGATGGTTTCTTTAATTTCAGCCCAAAACTATTGGGGTCCCTAAATAGAGTCAAGGTCAGCCGAATGTGCTAGCTAGACCAAACCATAACTTCAATATCTTTATAACATTAGCATCTAGCTTTTCCAAGAGGGTTTTACCGATGTCATACTAGGAAAGGCCAAGTGAGAAGCGATGTGAGATAGTCGTCGTATATCCACGCTTTTTTATTATTATTGATTGGCAGTTGGTGTACCTTGTTGAGGTCATTCATGAAATTTTCCACAACCACCCCTTATGATGGTGTGCGTCCTTTGTAGTCTATCTTCCTTCCGAGAAGTTCCAACATTTTTGCCTAAAAGGCATTGGCCCCATACGGAGTATACGGCCGACCGTTGTCTGTAATCTATATGCGACATACGACCTCGATTGCCGACATTGTCCGTCTATGGTTTTGCGTACGATGCAGGTGAGATCATTATGATGGTCTGAAACTTTATGGCTATACAAAATAATTATGGCCAGTGACCTTTTTTAGAATATCCTCTTTATAAAAGAAACCCATGATGAGCTCTTACGGTATTTGAAAGTCAGATGTGTAAATTTACTGTTTATTTAGAGCGGCGGCAACATGTCTACAAATCTAGCGACAATTTGGTACCTATAACGCTCTTTAGAATAAGTGTGCTGTTTGTTTGATTTGAAGCCCTATTGAAATCTAACAAATAAAATAAGTAATCCTTATAGACTACAAGCCCTTGGAAAAAATTAACCTGTGAAATGAAACAACGTTAATAACGCTTAGAAGGCTGTTACTATTCAGAAAATAACTCTGAGCACTATCTCGTCATTTCTGAGTGGTACAGGTGAGTACGTGGGTGAATGGAATTTCTCAGGTACACTGAGAAAACGTGACGGTAAATGCAACCGTATAATTGTTATTTACAACCGAGTAAATTGGTTACGATACAGCTTACAGTATAATTTGCTAATAGCAACCGTGCTAACTCTGTTACGCTTATATGGTTAATTTTAACAGAGATTCTGCTATCATTATATAATTTATTTATTAAGACCTTTTAACATATAAACTGTTGATATTAACAGGGCTTAGCGGTCAAATTAGCAGACCTACTCGGTTAGATTAGCAGAGCTATACGGTTATATTTACAGACCTACTCGGTATAGGTATTGCTTCTGCAACTATCGGCGAATTAAATATTTGCACTGACTTCCGGCACCGACACTTTAGTACGGCACTAGGTTTTTGGACATTTATTTTTAATCATCTATACACTATAACAAAGCCGTACATTATTAAATTAGTCTTGATTCCTAATTTGTACCTGAGAAATTCCATTCACCCACGTACTCACCTATACCGCTCAGAAATGACGGCATAGTGCTCAAGAGGTATTTTCTGATATAGTAACAGCCTTCTCAGCGTTATTCACGTTGGTTAATTTAACAGGTTATTATTTCCAAGGGCTTGTAGTCTATTAATCTATGTCAACTATGTCAAAGTAACAATACAATAGTTCCTATCTTTTAAGTACGGTTTATTCTTTTTGTACTTTCTCTTCTCTAAAGAATACAAACTTAGCCTGGGTTGGCGCTTGGTAAAACTAAAAACTTAGTTACATTTAATTACCTATATGGTAAAATTATCAAATATGTAACATAATGATGTTTTTTTGTTTTTTTTTGTTTTTCTGTTTTTTCTTTTGTTTCTGTTTTTATTTATTTATTTTTGTTTACTTATTTGTATGTGTTTCTTGTGAAGTTAAATTATTGTCTGTTGTATTATGTACTTTTTTTTCTTAAACTATTTTTACGTTTATGTCTTTTTATTTTTTTTTATTTTTTTTATTTAAATTCTAGGCTCCCGCAGAAAATAAGCGTCGTGGCACGCCTTAAGCAGCCACGACATATGCTGAGCGGGAGTCCTTTTTGACACCTTTTTTTATTTGTAATGTTTCTGTGTAATTGTTTAACAAATGTGTGTCATTAAAAAAAAACAATGTCAATATTGTTGAAACCACATGACTTTAAATAATATTATAGTCTGGTCTGGGTTATTATGATCTTGCTCAAGCTTATAAAATGAATCACTCTGGAATTGTGAGTGTTTCAGTAACACAAGTACTAATGACTTAATTAATTAATGCTGTTTCTAAAATGCCTAATGAAGTAATTAATGAATCAGTGCTAAATCCGAATTAAGTGTCATAATCAGTGTCATTATTTAAAATGACAAACTTTACATTATTTATTACTTCTTATTATTAATAAACAAATCACTGTTTATTATTGTCTATCGAGATTGTATGCGTGAAGCCGTATGCGTATTTACAGTAGTACGATGGTTCTGTGGAGGACAGCAATTTGCTCTGTCGCGTACATGAGGTTTCCGCCGACCTCGCTTCCAATGCGAATGCCGCACGCGGCTGCAAGCAAATCTCCGCTTAGCACCTTCCTTTATTCATCGTTCAATATGTTATGGCGGGACATGTAAATAGCTACACCATTAGCGAGCGGGGCGGTACTTACAGCCAAAGATACGTTATGAAGCGGATAGAAAAATATAGTTATACAGGATGGTCCAAACGATGACGTCCAAAATTTTTTTTTGGATTTCTTACATCCAGTGCTATCCAAATATACCCTATATATGTTACCCGATTTTTCTTAGTTTTCGAGATATAAATTTTTTTCTTAAATTTTCAGAATTTTCGGTTAAATCAGTTTAAAAAAATGGTTTATCCACTTTTTATTATGTTACTAACTGACCCGGTGTACTTCATATCACCTATCCTAATATCATTAAAACTGACTGAATGGCTCAAAAATTTGATCCTAGAGCATTTTGTATGGGAATATGAAATTAACGTTTTTACTATCTTCCTCGCAATTTTTCCATGTCTTCTCACCTTTTAAACCTTCCCTGGACTACGACAAACATTTCAAAACCAAAACCAGCTTAATGGGTCCAGCCGTTCTCGAGTTTTAGCGAGACTAACGAACAGCAATTGATTTTTATTTTATATATATACTAGCGGACCCGACAGACGTTGTTCTGTCTTAACTATGAATATTGGTTACGAAATGGTATAATAAAAAAAAAATATTATTCTTTGTTTTTTTTTCCGGCGGGTATACATATTAATACGAGGGCGGGTCAATAAGTCCGTGACTTTTGGAATAAAACACAGATTTTTTGATAAACAAATCATTTTATTTTTCAACGTAGTCTCCCTTGAGCTCTATACACTTTGTCCAACGCTTCTCCAATTTTTTTATCCCTTCCAAAAAATATGATTTGTCGAGGTCCTCAAAATAGGCCTTTGTTTTCGAGATGACTTCATCATTGGAGTCAAATCTTTTTCCACCAAGCCATTTCTTCAGGTTTGGGAACAAAAAGTAGTCACTCGGAGCCAAATCTGGAGAATAGGGTGGATGAGGGAGCAATTCATAGCCCAATTCATGGAATTTTGCCATGGCAACTGCACATGTGTGCACCCTTGCATTGTCTTGGTGGAAAAGAACTTTTTTCTTGGCCAAATGAGGTCGGTTTTTTTTTCAAATCGTCATTGAAGCGGTCCAATAAGTTGGCATAATATTCCCCATTGATTGTTCTTCCCTTTTGAAGGTAGTCAATGTGGATTATCCCACGTGCATCCCAAAAAACAGTCGCCATAACTTTATTGGCTGACAAACCCACCTTGGCCTTCTTTGGCGCCGATTCACCCTTAGAAACCCACTGTTTTGACTGTTGTTTGGTCTCTGGTGTGTTGTGATGGATCCATGTTTTGTCCACGGTTACAAAACGGCGCAAAAACTCCTCCATATTGCGATTAAACAACGCCAAACCTTCATGTGAAGTTGTTACACGATTGCGTTTGTGGTCGACTGTGAGCAAACGCGGCACCCATCTTGCGGAAAGCTTTCTCATGCCCAATTGATCTTTTAAAATTGAAACCACTGAGCCATGCGAGATCCCTACGGCTTCCACAATCTCTTGCACTTTCAATCTTTGGTCGGCCAACACCATATCGTGATTTTTTTCGATTGTTTCGGGTGTAGAGACCTCAACTGGGCGTCCAGGACGTTCGGCATCTTCAGTGCTTTTACGGCCACAACGAAATTCAGTAAACCACTTTTTTACCATTGAAATCGATGGTGCAGAGTCCCCATAGTATTTATCAAGCTTAGCCTTGGTCTCGGTAATGGTTTTTTTTCGCAAAAAATAATGCTTAATAAGCACACGAAATTCACCTTTTTCTATTTTTTCCTCAAATTACTGGGTAGTCTGATAAAAACAGCTGTCAAACACAAACTAACTGACGCAGCAAGTTCAAATTTTGATAGGAATCAACTGACAGATACCTGTTGACAGGAGTAGTGTTGCTTTTTCAGTAAAGAGGTCAGAAATTCAAAAAGTCACGGACTTGGGCGGGTCAATAACTCCTACCAAAATTTGAACTTGTTGCGTCAGTTAGTTTGTGTCTGACAGCTATCTTTATCAGACTACCCATTAATATGAGGAATAAATGGAAAAAAGTGAATTTCGTGTGCTTATTAAGCATTATTTTTTGCGAAAAAAAAACCATTACCGAGACCAAGGCTAAGCTTGATAAATACTATGGGGACTCTGCACCATCGATTTCAATGGTAAAAAAGTGGTTTACTGAATTTCATTGTGGCCGTACAAGCACTGAAGATGCCGAACGTCCTGGACGCCCAGTTGAGGTCTCTACACCCGAAACAATCGAAAAAATTCACGATATGGTGTTGGCCGACCGAAGATTGAAAGTGCAAGAGATTGTGGAAGCCGTAGGGATCTCGCATGGCTCAGTGGTTTCAATTTAGAAAGATCACTTGGGTATGAGAAAGCTTTCCGCAAGATGGGTGCCGCGTTTGCTCACAGTCGACCACAAACGCAATCGTGTAACAACTTCACAGGAAGGTTTGGCGTTGTTTAGTCGCAATATGGAGGAGTTTTTGCGCCGTTTTGTAACCGTGGACAGAAACATGGATCCATCACAACACACCAGAGACCAAACAACAGTCAAAACAGTGGGTTTCTAAGGGTGAATCAGCGCCAAAGAAGGCCAAGGTGGGTTTGTCAGCCAATAAAGTTATGGCGACTGTTTTTTGGGATGCACGTGGGATAATCTACATTGACTACCTTCAAAAGGGAAGAACAATCAATGGGGAATATTATGCCAACTTATTGGACCGCTTCAATGACGATTTGAAAAAAAAACCGACCTCATTTGGCCAAGAAAAAAGTTCTTTTCCACCAAGACAATGCAAGGGTGCACACATGTGCAGTTGCCATGGCAAAAATCCATGAATTGGGCTATGAATTGCTCCCTCATCCGCCCTATTCTCCAGATCTGGCTCCGAGTGACTACTTCTTGTTCCCAAACCTGAAGAAATGGCTTGGTGGAAAAAGATTTGACTCCAATGATAAAGTCATCTCGCAAACAAAGGTCTATTTTGAGGACCTCGACAAATCATATTTTTTGGAAGGGATAAAAAAATTGGAGAAGCGTTGGACAAAGTGTATAGAGCTCAAGGGAGACTACGTTGAAAAATAAAATGATTTGTTTATCAAAAAATCTGTGTTTTATTCCAAAAGTCACGGACTTATTGACCCGCCCTCGTACTTATAAATTTACGAAAGTTGTACAAAATCAAATCGGCATTTGCGACGCGAAACATTTTTGTTACGGTTTTTACTCACAAAACACAAAAGTTGCACTTTACTCGTTTTTATATTGGCGTGTAACAATGCGGTAATAAGCGCGACATCAAAAACAACGAACATAATCTGCCGCTCTGTCTAGATCTATGCTATGATTATTTCAGAGTGCTACTATATGAAACAATAAACTCATTATTTTGTTTCATATTCAAAATGTTGCTTAATGAAATATTAGATTTGCAATGGCGGTAATTGTTTACTTTTTAAATCCTTTTACATGAATTGTAAGTTTGTTAATATTTGTAGAAACAAACTGGCAATTAGGCGTACGTGAATATAAATAACATTATGACATCCAAAATGATTAAAGTTCAATTAAAGTCACCTCACCTAAAGATATGACGCTGTATCTGTGATACAGTATGGATACCGTTTTAATGCCGACGGCGAGGTCTCTACAAAGTTGTATGGTGCAAGTGCAAGTTTAAATAAATATTGTACGTGCTGTATTTTAAAACTAAAATAAACAAAAACTGTAGATGTTATATGACCACGCATAACTTTTTCGTGGTTGATTGAACAACATGTTTATTTTTGTTTGGAATGGAAAGGCTCAATGTTAGGCCCATGTAAATTTTAATACAAAACGCACTACAGAATGAACTTAAAATCAGTTGACAAATGTGTTGTTCTATTAATACAATAGAATAACCAAAAAATATTTTTTACGTAAATATAGCGGCTACAAAATCTCTTTACACCAAAAATATTTCGTCTACATTAGTACCTTCTGGGATGCATTAATTACAATCTCATATTATGTACTTTGCATTACCATTAAAATTTTGTTACTTTTCATATTGAATAGTTTTATGATAAAAGAAAGACGCTTGTTTGTTGCGACTTGAACCGTTTATACGTAGATACCGCTAGACTTGACGTCATCGGGTGCACATTGAGTATCATTGTACAAAGAATGAGTTCTCACACTAGAAGGCTAACTGTAGGCACCGCTTGCCAAGTCTGCTAATTAATCGAAAAGGTTTATTGGGAAACGTGAGGGAGAATAACCCAGTTGGGAAAACGATTATTTAGGTAGTACCATGTTTTAAGGAGTTGGCCTATTTTGATAACCACTTTTTTTGTTTTGTAGTGGTTACAAAACATAATTATAGCTTATTAAATTTGGCTTCAAGTCTAGACGGTCTCAACTCGATGCAAGGCTACTCTTAAGACATCTACAATAATTAATATGACTGTACCGACACAATAAATCTCATTCACTACTCGGTACCATCACGTACACATAAGCGATCATCACGCACCAACCCTTTTTTAATGTCGCGATTAAAAAGTCTTGGACAAGGGCCGATATCCGACCCCGCCCTCCCCCCCTAAGTCGTATGCTCCATAGTTGTAACAAAAAAAAAATCTGTGGATATCTTTGCATTCAGTGCTAGGTTTTACAATAAAGTAATTGTAAAGTTGCTTAAGACGACTACTATTAGAGCTAAGTGCTGCCCCCAATCAGTGTTGGCAAAAATTTAATTAAATTAACGATTAAAAAGTTAATCGCGATTAACGATTAAAGTTAATTAATAATAATCGAATCTAGTCGATTACGATTGTTAATCGTAATCATTGATGATAATCACGATTAAAAATATATGACTAATGTTGTTTGTAACAGTTCAACAAACAAAAAGCAACAACAATAGTTATGTGGCTTTGCACATAGAAGTCAGACCCCTATTACTATAATTTAAAATGGCAGCTATAGACACAAAGAAACCCTAAAACCTTTGAAAATGAAATCTATGTGTTATAAATTGTAAGTCTTACTAATATTATAAACGTGAAAATTTGTGAGTGTGGATGACTAGATGCTTGTTGCTCTTTTACACAAAAAAGACTCATCGGACCTGAATGATATTTGTAAAGTAAGTAACATTATTGAATTCAAGTTACCACTGCAATGATGGGTACTGGCTTAATCACCACGCTTGCCAAATGCGGGTTGGTGATCACAAACCTGAGCAACATTCGAAAATTCGAAACTTTTTTTGTTGCCCGACCCGAGAATTGAACCTGGGACCCCGAGATCATGGCCCGGTATTTAAACCACTAGACCAACGGGGCGTTCTGTGAGGATTCTGTAAGGACCTTAATTATTAAGCTCAGTCTTGGTAAATAGAGCATTACAAGTCCTAAAACAAACGCCGTACCCACGCCCTCGAAAGATTCTTACTTGTTATTATAACTTCCCACACATAGTATTTTAGCGCCCTTGTGTAATCTTTTCCTAGAATGTTATATTTTATTATCAAAAGCTTATTTTCATGAGTAGATGATTGTATTTTATAGGATTTTTAAACGCATAAGGGCCGTTGACGGAAGCCTATCGACTCACACTTCATTAAGTTATTGACGAGGGTACGCTTTTACTAAATTGTAATCCAATATCGAGGCACTCTGGAGCATCCTTTTATCCGATATTACACATGATAAATACGATACACCAAGCGCCTCACTTAGAGTGACACATGGTTACTGTCATATGTGCTTTCTCGTCTGATACTGGCTGTATCAATTACAGTTTTCTATCTCTACAAGAATGAACGCCTTATGAATTACGACAAGCATTAGGCCAGACCCTGTAATTGTTTTTGCTCCAAAAAATGATTGCCTAATTTTTTCCATTATTTTCGAATTGATGTATATATTATTTGTAGTTTTGTTTAGCTCAGCTCTATTCTATCAACTAAAAGTTATCTTACGAAGTTGGTTTTTGGCAACTAAACTAAACTTATGCCCGAGGGTAACATAATCTTTAAAAACCTTCTCAAAGAGGTGACGCCCCCTCTACCAATCCGCAATGTTAAATAAATGTTTATATCTAGAGTATCCTATATACTTGGACTGCCATTTCTTTGGCAGTGACCGTTTCGTCGCATTTAGTCCACTAGACAAAAACTTCGCATGAAGTCCTTTTAGCATTTGAGCATATTTAAAAAATTACTCTTAATTAAGCTTAACTTAAGAGTGAATTTTTTCAGCTTCTATTTGCTAAGCTAAAAAACAAAAGGTTAATAAAAATTTAAGATTTATTTAATTTAAGAATTCATGTAAGTAATAAGGTATCTTTGTAGCTTTGCTCGATTTCATTACAAGAGTTTTATGTATGCAATCATAGCATTATCGAATGTTAGTTATCATGTGAATCAATTACAAACATAATTTCTTAATTTTTTTTGCGAACGTTAAATGTCTTGAAACAAAACTTGTCAAGAATTACGAATACAATGTTATACGATTGCATATTAAAAAAAAACCCGAAATGTTTCAAATTACAAAAAAGAATTACCTACTTATTGTGTAAGATTGTACGCGTAACAACTAAACAAAATTATAATTTTGTCAAATCATTTAATCTTCATCATCAACATCATCATCATCAGCCTATCGCAGTCCACTGCTGGACATAGGCCTCTCCAATCGCACGCCACTTTAATCTTAATTACTATTATTTTAATTTACCTATGAAGATGTCATAAACTATTCTCATAGGTATAATGTCAACCAAAAATGTATGTAGCTTACAGATGGCGTAAAATGCTATAATTTTTACTATGTACTTAGCGGTGCTCATATTATCAGAAGTCGCATTTAGCGAAAGGGACGATTCACGAAGTGGACATTATCCGAAAAGGACGTTACGCGAAGTGGTCCATTCGCAAATAGGACGTTCTACGTTTTGAACGAAGTGGACCAAATGCGACGAAATGGGCAGTTCTGGCACTACATCATACGAATACGAGTACATCTCGATCTTCTTAATAGTCTGCAGCTGCGTCCGGACGTTGGGATTCGTTTTAGTCTATGCAAAAACAGACGATTTGTGATGATTAAAAAACCATAAGCATATATTTGGGACTTTTGAGGGACGTTTAGTTCACCAGACCACTGCATAAGGTGCAGCGAGAGATCAAACTAGTATTGAAAATGACTATTCGGATGATTTTTATAAGTTGATTCCAAATAAGCGAAATCACGACGTCTGGGAAATCCTTTTTGAATCATGATTTTGCGTTTAGATGGTTTTAGAAGCGAGTTCTATGACTACTTGCAATGTGTTTAATGCTTTTTTCAGCAACTCTCTAATTTTTTTTATTACGTATATAAATATACAAATTACAGTAGGTAATTTAAAGTTGATTGCGATTTACGAAGAAAAGGAGACCGATTGCTTGATTTTTAATCTTTACTTTATCTCCTTAAATATCGTTTTCGATAATAAGTTGAGTTAATTAGTTAACCACTCAGTAACTTGTGCTATACCTAAGTCTTGGTATGTAGCTTTCTTCTCATATTTTGTTTACATAAAACATCGACCTCTGCTATGGAATGCTCTAAAATGTTTTCAAAAGCTTTCCATTTATGATTTCCTTACTTATAGGATTGCGTTTTTTACTTATAAGGATGAAAAATCCACTAGTCGCGCAGTGTTGCTGCTGATACGCTAAATGCGCCTTATCAATCGTTCCGATAAGAGTTCAGGTTTGTGATGTAGTTTTATTCCGGAAATATTACATTATTAAAAAAACAGTACAGAAAATCTTCAAATACAAATTATTTTCTTTTAAGTTGTTTTTATTTATTTGCCCGCGATTATGTTTCTCTTGAATTGGTTTGATCAGACCCTCATCGACCTGTCGCGGATAGGTCGCCCCTGAGCCCCCTAGTATTGAAGATCGTGGCGGTCGTCTGGGTGCTTAGAAGCAGCAAAGAGCACTCGGCTATTGAACCGGTCTATTGTCCTCGCCGCTCCCACGCATTCCCACCGACCCGCTTGTACACGATCTATGCCAGAGCACATCGCTCTCAGGCACTTTTAATTATTACTCTTTATTGTTAAGAGGACTAGTAGACCTAAGTGACCTTGAGAATCGTAAGCACACATTTAAACAAACGTCGTCAACGCCGCCTACGGCAATATTCTTGGCTGCTGTATTTTAAAGCACATCCCGAAATGATGCCATGATTTTCTAATAGATGGCATAACTATCTTTTTTTCGATGTCTCTAAATGCAATATTTATTTTATTTTATTTTATTTTATTATGACAACCAACAAGGAATAATAAAAAGAGGGAAAGAGCAATAAAAAAAAGACAAAGTATCTTAACTTATTTAAAAGCAGAATACTTGTTTGTTTTAATGGTATTGTTTTGAACATTAACAATGTTACTAAAAATAAAAAAACGGCTTCGACAATATTTCAATTATTTATATATAAAATATTTTAATTATTATTTAAATAAAATTATTTAACCATTTTGAAATTAATGACACGATGTTTTCTTGATAATTGACACAACAAATTAGATAATTCATCATAATTAATTCATAAACTAAAAAAAGAAGTTATTATTATAACCGAAGTAATCTTTTTAAAATAAAATTTTTTTTTTAGTGTTGATATTTGTTAATATTTATCTAATACGGTGCTGGGATAAAACTTTCATCAAAATCGGTCAAGCCTAGGTATGATTTGGATAATATGGGTAAATAACGTAGACGTGCATTATTTATTATGTTACTTTTATGGTTCATGTATGAAAACAAGTGTTTAAAAAAGTACAAATAAAATTACGCAATGGCACCTCTATTTTACTGCCGTGCTAGCAATAACGGCAGTTACTCCAATTTTGGTAAAAATGAGTCTTATAGTGATCGAGAATAAGCATAAAAAGCTCTATCAGATGAGCTGACAGCCATTTTGATATCTTAATGGGAACTGACAAATGTTGTTAAAGATAAGGGCAGTAAGTCAAAAATGCGAAATATTTTCCTTAACCTAACAATAGTTAGTATAGTTACGCCGGCTTTACAAGCAAAGACATATGGCTAGGATATTATTATTACTTTAGATAAATGCAGTATCTGCATATTTGGAGTTGCAGGAGATGGTCAATATTGTGCATGAAGATTTGAACAAGAAAGGACTGAAAGTGAATGTAAGTAAGACAAAAGCAATGGTTTTTGAAAAGGAGGATAGCATGACAGAGTGTAATATTTTGATAGGAGATGAAAAAGTGGAGCAAGTGAAGGAGTTTGTTTATTTGGGATCAATGTTTACAGCGGATGGAAGGTGTAATAGTGATATTGAAAGGAGAGTAAATGCCAGCAACATGGTGAATGGAGCGTTGCACGCTTTTATGAGCAGTCAGAAGGTGTCCGAAAAGGCCCGCCTGGCTGTGCATGGAGGGGTGTTGGTTCCAACACTGATGTATGGGAGTGAAAGTTGGGTGTGGCAGAGAAAACATGAAAGCAGAATAAATGCAGTAGAAATCAGAGCGTTAAGAAGTATGGTTGGAGTCAATCTGAGTGACAGGATTAAAAATAGTGTGATAAGGGATCAATGTGGTGTAAAAGAGGATGTAGTGACCAGTATTGAAAAAGGAATGCTTAAATGGTTTGGACATGTTGAGAGGATGAATGAAAGCAGGTTGACTAAAAAGATATATATGGCGAGTATGAATGGAAATGTTGGAAGGGGAAGGCCTCGACAAACTTATTTTGATCAAATCGGGGAAGTTCTAAAGAAAGGTCAGGTCAAGAGTACCCTAAACCGGCGAGCGTGTATGAAAATATTAATGAATGTGGATGAAGCGAAAGTAGTCTGTAAGGATCGTAGCAAGTGGAAAGATGTGGCCTCTGCCTATCCCTCCGGGAAAAAGGCGTGAGTGTATGTATGTATGTATGTATGTATGCATATACTGTGAATATTCTATGAAAAGCTTGTTTTGTATTCTGTACTAACTACTTAAAATATCAGCAGTAAATAAATATGCTGTGGATACATATATTAAACAAAACGTATTTTTTTATTAGATATTACTTACTTAGGATATGAGCAGTAAACATCTACCAATGGTATGGTAAAATAATGTTCTACTGAAATCTTTACGTAAACGACGTCTTACCGAATTCTCATACTAAAGTCATTACTCAGAACATTAGGAGTATGTATATAAAGTAATTATGATGACTTGTTACTTGACATATCTCAAATGAACTTTGAAAGTGATATTCTGGTACTAACATAGTGCAGACTTAGTCCTAGTAAACTACTTTCTAATCTATAAAGTTATATATCACATTATACTTTACGTCAACTCAATCAGAATGACGGTGTCGTTGCTTATGTTAACAATATTCTTCAAGTCCATATCGCTGAACCGAATTTGACACATGCATCAGGAATTCAGATTACCTGTGCTAATTGCATTTACGTGTATAAGAAGAAAAATGTGAATTCTTAAAAAGATAGTATTACCTACCTCGGCTACTTAATCAGTAAAGACGTTTAAAAACAAGTTCAGAAAAGGTGAATGCTATAATAAACGCACCTGAGCTTTGCAATACTACGGAGTTAAAGAGTATATCATAATACAAAAGGAAGATTTTTTATTATAAGTAATTATGTTACGTTTTATTTTGATTTTAAATTTTGATTTGTATTGTTTGTACGATTAAAAGGCTATTATTTTTATTCGATAGTATAAAGTACAGCTACTGCCAATTTTAATATCATTTGTAAGTAAAAACTTTTTAGTAACCAACTTATACTCGTATATATTTTAAATTTTAATGAAACTAACAACATAGATACGATATAATCGACTTGCTTGGTCCACCCACACAAATCAATTATGTAAAACTTGTTTAATAAATGAGTAAATATTAATGAGTAAATACCTTTTGTTACTACAGTTTTAGTTTCTATTCCTAAGCTTAAACCTAATATTAGTATGCGTTGTTTATCACAACAACAGTAACTCAGTACTTATTCCTGATAAACTAAGCAATCTATAGTAAGGTTGTTCGTTTCAGGCTAGATATAAAAGGTATTTCTCATTTTAAATCGTTCTAATGAATAAAAAGCTAATTAAGTAAAGAACATACAAATGCTTTATTTGTGTTATAAATACGTTTCAACAATCACAATTAGGAAAGCTTAAAAAACACGAGTCAGGAAAACATAAAAATGCGCTAAAACTTTAGGCGCCATTTACTCCAAACTGTGCAAATCATACTTACTGCCGATATCGCTAGCACGGCGGAATATAGCTCAATGATTCACAGAATCACAGGTCAGTTACACTTATTCCACTTTCTATTATTGAAATGTTTATTTTTGTTTTAAAAATATATTTTTAACTTTTTTGTTATGTACAATTTGTTTATTACCATAGTTTTAAGACATCCACCAGACTCCCCACACCTTACTCCAATAACTGAGTACCATTTTTTTCGAAATTTGGATAATTTCTTGCAAGGGAAAAATTTCAACTCCGATAGGCAGTACAAACCCTCTTCAAATATTTTTTTTATTGATTGCCGTCCAAATGTTTTTTTTGTTAAGTAATTAATGAACTACCCATGAGATGGCAAAAGTGCATAGATAACAATGGTACATACTTTGATTAAATAAATAGGTATATTTTATTAAAAAATATTTGACTAAGTCCCTCCCATTTTTTTTATTACAAGTTTTACGTAAGTTCCTCCCATACCAAACTACAATTTCATAAGTAGGTAAGGACCTAATATTTTTCGCGGTCTATCTAGAGTCAATACTTAGATAATGCTCTAACGAAGGTCAAGAGTCAAGAAGACGCATATTTGTAGCTTACCGTATTTTTTTTATAATTTTACCAAACGATATTTAAAAAAGTATAAAATAAAAATTAAAACAAAAATAAAAATAACTGAATTCACTTTTATAGACAAATCATCATGACATGAAACTTTTACTAGCTATCAATAATAATAAGATGAAGTCTTTTTCTGGAAAATTAAACGAAATAAGGCAAATTTATAAGTTATAGTTTTAAATACAATAAAATTAATTTTATGATGTGAACTAACTAATAAATGAAGAAATATTAATAAGTAAATACCTTTTGTAACTACACAAAAATGCACAAATTTTAGACGTCATTTACTCCAAACTGTGCAAATCATACTTACTGCCGATATCGCTGGCACGGCAGAATATAGCTCAATGATTCGCTCACAGCATCACAGCAGTTACACCTATTCCACTTTCTATTATTCAAATGTTTATTTTTGTTTCAAAAACATATTTTTACTTTTTTGCTATTACAAGTTGTATATTAGTATAGTTTTAGGTAGGTATACATACTATATGTCAAAGCAAAAAAAAAATCTGAATTCACTTTTATATACAGAATCATCATTACATAAAACTTTTACTCGCTGTCAATAATAAGACGAAGTCTTTTTCTGGAAAATTAAACGAAATTAGGCAAATTTATAAGGTACAGTTTTAAATACAATAAAAAAAAAAGGAAAAAAAATTTTTCGCTTAAAATAAAAAAAGAAGTTTTCTTAGGAGAGATACGAACATGCGATTTGTAGGATGTATGCTAGACTTGTTCGCCATAACACCAAGGTGATTGTTATCGAGCAAGTCGAATAAACAGGTTCTATGCTTCTTTAGAAAAATGTAAGCCGAAAAGCGCGACACGTCCACCTAGCATCAGGCATCAGCCTGCACTAATCGGTACACGGCCGCTCACACACACATGCATGCGTTCCATCAACTTTCATCCCAGAAAATGAGAATTAGCGATTTTCGGAAAATGCATACATTCAATTAAAAAACTGGAACTGTATTATAAGAGCTTGTCGTTTATTATACAATATATTAAAAGATTATAATGATTACGTGTATTTTACTAGAACTTAAGTGAGTTATAATTTTTTTTTAGAGGCATGTTCGTGATTTTTTTCTATCGAGTCAAATTAGTTGTAACGTGTTTTGAGAACAGTATTATACTAAAGTATATCCTGAAGACTAACATATATTTTTTTGGCTTGGTTTTTTGGAGTCTGACATAGATTTATGTACATTATAAAACTCGCGTTTAGCTCTACTAGTCGCCTTAAATCCATATTCATAAAATTTTATCATGCTGTTGTACAACGAAAGTCGAACTCGCTCAGTGGTTCGGATCACCAGACAGTGAGGTCACTCTCCGAACCGGTTTGGTTACATTATGTTATGTGTGGAGAATTTAAAATTTTGTTGTTGTTTACGAGCTACGTAATAACATAACGCTAACAAAATCGGTAAGTTCTAACTTCAATCGGTGTGTTAATTGACTTGTTTTGTATACTTATAGCTAAAGCAAGACTATTTTGTTATAATAGGTCAACGACTGTAGAAAACTCTTACTACCTTTAAAGGTATGAAATTGTCATTTATTGTATGGATTCGAATTAAGTGGTTCCTTTCCCTGTGAAAACCGTGAAAAGCTTCTTCCACGGCGTGTTTCAAGCGTTGTAAACTATCAATCGTCAATAATGTTTACATTGGCCCGCCTAGCACCTTGCATAGCTCTTCCAACTTTATTTTACAATATAAAAACGTTAACTGGAAAATAGTTTTGCTACAGATTTTTTTCTGTCTATTTCACTGTTATTTATAACCTGTTCGCTGAGATTTCGCATTTCCACAGACTGAGAAAGTTAAAAGTGACGTTAAATATTACAAAATATCTAAGAAGAGAACAGGCTCAATTAATAAAACACGCATTATGCCATTTTTTTCACAAAGATCATCTTTCGGAGTTAACGCATGAAGTGAGACCCAAATAAAATCACTGCTTCGTAATATTACTGATTTCACTTAACTAGATAGATTTGGGAATAATATGAATGCAAATATACATGTGTATTTGCTTTGGGTTCAAAGATTTAATCAATAAATATCACTACACAAGTCTGATGGTCGGGAGCAATTAGCCTATAAAAGAGTAGTTTTATTCCGTATCTGATACATTCAGTAGCTTATATCGCTAGAAAACGAGGGATACGAACGAAAGCTTTTTCCAATAATTAAATAAGTAACATCGATACCATTTAGGTAACAGTTTTTCATATAAAGCCCAGTGAAGCGCGCGCTTTGTAAATAGGATTTCTTCCACCGGTTGATGTCCATATCTGACCACGAATGGCTGAATGTGATTATTATTGTGATTAGTCTTTGTATCAAAGTTTAAATTTACTCTTGTTTCACCATCTGTGAGATTTAGATTCAATAACTGCATTCAAATTTAGAACACAATTAGTGTTTTACGTACAAACCAAGGAAAAACTATAATATTTTCCAATTTCGGTCTAGTTTTTTAGATTCAATAATATAATAAAAATACCTTTGTAATCCTATATAAACATATGAGGTTACAAAGTTACATTTGCAGTTATTAAGTATGTGTACCTGTTTATTATATGTTTATAATGGAATAATAGAAATCTAGATAGAGTTATGTTAAAGGTAACTTGTTACATAGTTAAAAGAATAAAAAAACCCTAGCACTAGAAAACTAACTTCGCTGTCGCGATCATAAGACCAGCAAGCTTGCACTATCCTAATAGATCTCACACCAGCTGTGCGAGATCTTTCAACGAAACAACGTGAGTACCGGATAGTAGAACGCAAAATTGTTTAAGCTATAGCTTATAGGCTTTTTATGGACTAGCTCGATCCATCATAGGCTTCCTCTTAACACTAGGGTTCAGATTGAAACCAAGAGCATGCCCATCAACAATAAAAATGTGTTTATAAATCTGATTCTAAAGAACAATAATGAGTTGAGTAAAAACATTTAAAAAAAAACTTTGTACCAGCCTATAAGTAATCATTATGCCTTACAATCAAATTTAGTATAATTATGTATTATTTATTTGTGAGATACATTGTGTTTTAATGCGATTGCCAAGTCAATTTATTTATTTGTAACGTAAGATTCTTTAATATCGATATGGTTTCTAAAAGATGTTGATAGTTTAGCTAATTATATTATAACTTAAGACAAAGGTTCCGTAAGTAGGCACTGGCTAATGAACCGACTTGGTATTACATAGATCGCACAAGTGAGTGAGTTGCGCGACTTGGGTTTTTTACAAGTTATGTTTTTGATGGTATTTAAATTACCCGTCATCTGATTACCTTTCCGAGCCATAACTAAATTTTTTTGCAGGGTCTTTTGGTGATTATGTTATATTTTTATTTTTGCATCAATGGGCACTGAAAATTGCACCCTTAAATTAAAGATTGACAATTTAAGAGGAAGAAAGAACATTTTGTAAATTGGTTAGAAGTTGTCAACTTAAACTAAATTATGTTACATTGGAGTCTAATTTTACAATGGTGATTAGGTACTTAACTGTCCGTTCCGGCTTTGCACGGGTATACCAAATAAGATAAGGCCCTGAATGACCAATTCTAAAAAAGTTATTTTTTATACAATGGCCAAACATTATTTTCCATGCAAACCGTCTCCTGATCACTACAAACATAACAAAAAAAAAAGGAATTAATATCCAATTTGATGAGCATCCAGACAGATTTCTTCCGACACCTAAGAATTGAAAAAATTGGATAGTTAAGAGTGCGCCCAATGCAAAATAGAGAAAAACGGCCTCTTTTTAAACCCATGTGTTAATAGGAAAAAACATAGTAATTCGGATTGTCGGATCGGTTAATATTTTTTTAAATACATATTGTCATCGTAGGTATTTTGTTTAAAATTTAGATTCCAAGAAATTAAGAGTAATATCGGTGTAATTTTATAAATAGTTCAAGACAGTTAATGGTAATGTTATTGTATAATAAATACTTTTTAATGAAACTATGATGTTCTGAATTGCATCTTTGATATATTGATTTAAATTAAGTCTTTTGCACCTCGTATTTTTACATAGAAATAGTTTATAAATATTAAGTCTATGTCTTTTTAGACATACAAATCTACCACATGCATATATGAAATAATACTCGTAAGTTGATACCTATACCTAGTCAGGTCATAAGTTCTGTCACATGTGTAATATAAAATAATTTAGACATGTTAATTATTTATGTAACCATTTATATAGCAAAATGAACTTAATAAAACATAGATTCATATGATAATAAAGTTTATTCAAAATGACCCCCGCGATTTTGAATACAGGCCTTCAATCTGCGCGGCCAGTCGTCTATCGCCGCACGAACGAGGTCCATGTCAATATAGGCGGCTGCCTTAATCAAGGATGCCTTGAGTGACTCCAAATCAGGATGAGGCTTTGAGCAGGCCTTTTCCTCCAAGTGCTGTCATATCTTGTAATCTAACGGACTCAAATCTGGACTGGAGGAGGGCCAGTCTTCGTGCCGGATGAAGTCGATTTCACGCGCCGCCAGCCAGTCTTGTGTGCTTTTCGCTCTATGAGCTGGCGCAGAATCTTGTTGGAATACCCAGTGCCTGTTATTAAACATGGTATGAAAAATAGGTTCCACAAGGTTCTTGAGGACTGTATTTTGATGTACCTCAGTTAAGCCCCAATAAGAGACTCCCAACCAAACCATGAGCGAGGAAGGAAAATGACCTCGTTGGACACGCGGAATACGGTTGCTCGCTTCTTCACTGCTGTGTGCGTACACCTTATCATTTTGTTTGTTGTAGCTCTCTTCCACGGTGAAATTTTTTTCATCCGAAAAAAGAATTTCCCGATGCTTTTTTCCCGCGTACCGCTTCAACAAAGCGCGGCATCTCTTCAGTCTCAGGTCCATTAAACGAGCGTCCAAACGATGTCCTGTTTTTCTTCGATATGCCCTAAGCCCTGTCTTCATTTAACACCCTTTTCACGTGGTCCTGCTTAACCCCATCTGAAGGGCCAACAGTTTCTGCTTACGTATGGGATTTCTTTCAATTCGCGCCTTTACAGCTTTTATCACTGCTGGAGTCCTAACAGAGCGAGGGCGACCACTTCTTGACCTGTCATCTACACTAGAGTCTTCATTGTATCGTTTTATAGTACGATAAACGAATCTTTTGGTTATATTCAAATTTTTCAGTAAGTCAAAAATCTGAATTGGCGCGTAACCGCAATGATGCAACGCAATGGGGACTACCGTTTCTTTGCTCACCAGTTGGCGCCACTGTAGACTGAGGTCCGGAGGTATAGCTGTCAAAGGCGATTGGCGCCGAAACAAAGTGTTATATCTTGAATCTAAATAAGGTTATATTGTTTATAAATAACTATCTTTTATATATCTATATTTTTATTTTCATGAAAAATTCGAAATTCAAATTCAATAAACTTTTTCGTGGCCAGCATTCTAAATTCAAAAGTTTTTATTGTGTGACAGAACTTATGACCTGACTATGTATATGTAGTTGTAATACAGTACAGCACACTTCAGTTTTCAGTTCGCTCGTCGCTTTGTGTTTCGTACAACTCAATAACACCATAATGGGATTCCACTCGGTGGCAAGCCACGCGAGACCCCGCCTGACCGGCGGCTATAACTTTTACTGCAACTCACATTAATAGCCCTTATCGTCCATCCATTGTTTGTCCAGCCTGCGACCTACAAAACCTGCAACTGTACAGTTAAAGGTTTTACGAGCAAAAACGTACGTTATTTGTTTATAGCACTTGAGTATTATTTACATTAGAAAGAGTGGATTTTAAAATTGGGTCTAGTCTAGATTCGTTTTCTTGAGTTGACACAATCTATTCAAATCAACTTGATATTAAAATTTAATGATAGGGAGCGTCAATTTCTTTTAACATACCTACTTAAAATTTGTTGGCAGTTCAATCAAATTTTTTTTAATTTTGTCAGCAATGTTTCTACGTTCAGTTTTCAGTATGTACGCAGAAAACGTATTAACTAGAAAACAGCACGTACATAGAATTCAAATGAGGCTTATTCATTTACTCGGTTGGCGCGTCATTCGTCGCTTTTTATGTAAACACGTAATGAAATCTAATGCCTGTTGTGATGCGCTGCGTAACTTGTATGTAATCATTGGTGTCATACTACGAAGAAATCAGTGTCTTCTCAATCGTTAGCAAAATACGAGTAATGAGGTTAAAAACGTCATCAACGAGACTTAATGATTATTTTATTTCTGAACATGAGTAAAGATATTATACATATTAATTATGTTTGGAATAAAAGCGTTATGAAAAACAACAGTAGGAGTTTCAATAATTTACATTAGCGTTTTTGTAAACATGAGTGTTAGAAAATCGTCAGTAGTTTTAAATAACAAGTAAGACTTTAAAACGGATTTCTTGCTGTTTGATATCGGTATCCTTTTTTAACGATATATAAACCTAAAAATTTCTAGAATAATTATGCTGACTTCCCATTTAGAGGCAAATAATATATCTCTTATTTGCCTCTAATCTAATTTACCTATAAAGTAGAAATAATATCTTATTGATCTAAAGATATTAGGTACTGTATTCTACAGGGTGTTAGGTAAATGGTATAACAAGCCAAAACTAGCCTGTTCACATTTGCCTATAAATAAATAGTATAGTGAAGTCAGAAATTTGGTTGGTAACATAATTTGCTTTTCTTTATTTTCATACTAATCAAAATTTTTAGATTCCGGTTTGAATGAAATTCTTTTTTTAATAATGATGAAATCAAATATCTGACTTCACCATAACTATATTATCTGTGACCATAGTATTTATGTGCATATGTATATACTGGTTTACTCGGCTTGTTATACCGTTTACCTAAAATCCTGTATGTTTATAGTTTATTATCCAATCTCACGTCACGATGATTAAAAATATTGCTATTGCAATCGAAGTGAATCAAATTGATTGAATACATTTCCTACACTCATAACATCCTTATGTAAAATCAAACTAAAGGAGTCCTATAAATATTATTTTATACTTCCGGATAGTTTGAACTTTGATTGTTTGAAAGGAATGGGAGCACTTAGATTCCAAGTTGGTACCGTAAATAAACAAACAGTTAAGAACCGTTTCAAAAGCCCAGCGGAAATTCTATTGCCTCAGGCTTAACTCTCTGAATAGCCGTGACCCGTGCATACACCCCCTCCCATAAACAACGCGGTGCACTTAGAGACATATTCCACGTAGCCACGTTCTTCCTAAAATAGACTCTCCACTCTCCAGTACACGTCCCTAGCATTCTTCTTTGTACCCTTTGAAAAAAATTCTAACACAAACCATATGCTTATAATCGCACCACGTACAGATCATAATAAAGAAGCGATCCTTTTTATAAAATTGTGATGTCTATTGGTTTCAAAGTTGTCCAAAACCGATATTTGTTTCAATTGTTCGTCTCATTCACCTGTTTTACTAAACTATGATAAATAAAAACTTATCAAGTCGTCTCTTCAAGTGAATCTAATTTATAAATGTGTAAATCGTTTGTCCTGGTTCTTTAGCTGTAAAATCGATTTTTTTAATTACAAACTCGATCATTATCAATAATCGTGTCTCAATAACGATTTCTGAAGCTTGACAATTGATGACGACACGCTGACTGTTGGAATGTCCGTCCGTAAACCGGAAACGGGGCCGCACTACCGTTACCGTCATGAAATTAGAAAACCAGTCTAACAGTGCCATTGTTATTCGTGGTTTTAAAGTTTATTTCTTGTAAATTAGTCATAATTTACTTAATATCAGAATTTAGTCTTCCTTTACCGTTGACCGGTCTACTAGACTGGGACAAGAATTTTCAGAATAGATCACTATTTTTGTCTATGTTGTTTTAAAAGAAAACAATATGCATATCGAGCGAGCAGCAAACTTGTCTGATCCGTCAGCTAAGTTCTTTACTCGATGAAATCATGGTAAAGCTAAGAGATTAAAGTAATTATAAAACGCATTTTCAGGTGTTTTTGGAACGAAGTTCCTTAGCGCGCGTTGCGAAAGGAGGCTAGACGGAAAATTGTAACGACACTTTTTGCTAAGAGAGAGAGAGAGGGAGAGAAAATTAAAAATAAAACAAAATTTTATTACAATTCCTTCATTAAAAATATACTCCGTTCCATCCGGGTGTCCCTTGACACCTCTCAAGTTTTTTTTAATACAACGTGGCATATTTTTCTCATTGTTTAAATCGTATAGAATACAGGTACACACAATAAAACATCGTGATACTATGCAGTTGTAAGAAAAAATATTATGTGCCTATGAGAATCTAACACTAGAGTTAATTTAACCAATGCTTAATAAAAAAAACTCTTCAGTAAAGTGAATTATCACCGAATTTAACTATCACATTTTGAAAAGTATCAATCAAGATATTGACAAACGTTACCTGTTTGTTCACCGAAATCTCATAAAAGTTTTAATACTGACGCAGAGCGTGTTTAATAGATTTATTTTTATCTTTTTCATAGTGGTTTCAATTGGAACCAATAGACGTAATCTGTTCGCCCTGTTTTTTATCAATACTCTCAATTTGAAACATTATCATGCATGTTAAAGTGGTGTCGTATTTTCAATTATAAAGGTTATGCTCATGAAGTGTATTTCGGTATATTATCCACACAATAAGTAAATTTACAAATTTAAACACATGCAGTTACGTTCCTGGGCTGTTTTAATTTTGGTTGTGGTTACCTAGTTACATTCATTGGCCTTGTTCGCACATCGCTTGCAATGTTTTCTTTAACGCCGCGAAACAATCGCAAATTATTTTCAGGATAAAAATGTTTACGCGTCCATGTGCCTATTACTCGTATGTTATTTCGACCTTCGACGGCCCATGTTCAGTGGGCATTTCGCCTCTATGTATTGGGTCCTCGTCTGGTGCTGTGTCATAATTATGCAAGAGTAATGCTTGAACGCCAACCCATTGTACGGTCGATCAATGTCGTCTGCATCGAAATGTCTGGTCGGGTTTCGTCATTATCATTATTTAGCTTTTCAATGGTGAAAGAATTTTGGAAATCGGCACAGTAATTTTTGTGTATATTCATGACAAACATACACACAAACAAAAATACAAATCTTTCCTCTTTATAATATAGCATAATAATAATAACCATGCACGACCGCGAGATATCTAGCCTCAGAGCCTATTTTTTGGCAAAGACCGACACGGTTATGCACCGAGATGTCATAGAATGTGATAAAGGACTCACCCCTCTTGATCTGGCCAACGAGTCATGGCAGTCACCGATGGTACTAAGCGTCTCGGATCGTGAGACCGTATGGAAAAGGAAAGAGCTGCACGGACGCTTTTTCAAGGCTCTATATGAGCCCAACGTAGACCAAAAAGCCTCCGTGCATTGGCTGCGCTTCGGTGACCTGTTTGGGGAAACCGAGGGATTTGTCTGTGCGATACAAGACCAAGTTATCAGGACGAACAACTACCGAAAATACATCATAAAGGATGGCACAGTGGACATTTGTCGGGCCTGTCGCCATCCTGGAGAATCACTCCGTCATGTAGTTTCGGGTTGTTCGGCTCTTGCTAACACTGATTATCTGCACAGGCATAATCAAGCAGCCAAAATTCTCCACCAAGAGCTCGCCCTAAAGTACGGCCTCATCGAACAGAGACTGCCATATTATCAGTACTTACCGGAGCCAGTACTCGAAAGCGACAGTATCCGACTTTACTGGGACCGGCCCATCATCACTGACAGGACTATTCTTGCGAATAAGCCTAATATAGTGCTGATGGACCGGGCGCAATCGAGGGTGTTTTTGGTGGATGTCACTATCCCCCATGACGAGAACCTTGTGAAGGCCGAGACCGAAAAACAGCGAAAGTACTTGGACCTAGCACACGAGGTTACCGAAATGTGGGAAGTGACGTCCACCGAAATCATCCCAATTGTTATATCCGCAAACGGGTTAATTCCAGCTACTTTGGGTGCACACCTGAAAAGGCTGGGATTCATCGGCGGCTCGCTTCCAGCAAAGATGCAGAAGGCGGTGGTGCTTGATACCGCACGTATTGTCCGCCGATTTCTCTCTCTCTTGCCCTGATCCCGGCCAACTGTGCCATTGCCGGTTTTAACCGCCTATAAGGCGAGTGGTTTTTGACCATGCATATAAATAATAATAATAATAATAATATAGCAATAATGTAGATGTTACGATTTGACGTCAATTTGCAGTATTTGTCAATTGTTTTGCACTATATTCGTCAATGTTATCGGACTGGAAGAAGTTAATTCACTAAACCGCTAGTTTACCTAAATGCTTATCTCGCAACAATATTGACTTGTTATATTTGCTAACTCTTTTCAAGCAATAAATTGTTCTTCTTGCGATCGTTATTCTAATGGCTATATGCCGTGACTGGTTTGTGAAACTATTTAAATACCTAATCAAAATACGTGATAAACGTATTATTATCGTTTACTCGACATTCCTCCTCTAAACATTTACCTATGCATTACAAACAAACGATATTCAATATAGGTAGGTATAGCTAGTAATATTATTTTAGTTACTGATACTTAATTAAGAGTTGATCTTACAAAATAAGGTTGATTGTGCATTCAAAATCTAGTCCCAAAATATAAGAGAAAACTACACAATTATAGAAAAATTATATATAATTCTATTATTTTTAAAAAGTTATCGCATCGCTTACGTTAGTTAGAATCACCTGATAATGTAAACGAATTCAACCATTTCATTTGTTTGCAGACATTCCCGACATCCCGGAGGACATCAAAAAGCTGCGAGCTCTCCAGATTGCAGACTTCAGCAGCAACCCCATTCCACGGCTGCCGGCTGGATTCAGCCAGCTGCGCGCGCTCACCGTGCTGGGCCTCAATGACATGTCCCTCACAAGCCTGCCCAGTGATTTCGGCAGGTTCGTTCATTATGAAACACATTCTTCTGTTTATCGTGTGACAATCATGAAGGATAGTCTGGGCACAGAGTTTTCCAAGTCGTTTTTAAGAGGCCCCTGACGTAACTTGTTCTTACGAATTCTATCTGGCGACAAAAGACGGGAAAGATCACTTGTAATGTTGTAATTGTAAACGACTGTCTCCTTATAAACATTGAGAACAAATGCTTCTCAATTTACGTTGGTCTTGAAATCTAAAATTAAAAAAAGTTTTATAGCAGTCGACTAACTTTAAAACGTATTTAAATTAAGAAACATTCTAACAAATCCCTTTCAAACTTAGACAAAGTCGTTATTTACGTAAAACTGGTACCAAAAACTTTGTGAACTAGAAATTATGGTTTAAGAAAATTAAGCAAGTCAGCATCTGTGACGTACTTGGTCGGTTTAAATACAAGCTTTAGAATACGCAAACGAATTTATAGGCACTAGCTAGTAATATCATGATTATTTTCAACTTAAAATGTCAAACCATTGTTCTCAAATAGGTGTTCCAGTGAATTGTATATTGGTCATGTAACGATATCTTTTTGTTCACTAGTTCAACCAGTATTGCATGTTAAACGAAATACGTTAGTGTGAGTTAAAGAATGCATCTCATGTCTTACGATTACATGAGCTTTGTAAGGTGTGTGCTCTCGATTGATCAAGCTTACCAATTGTAAGTACCTAGTTACAGAACGAACGAAAGCGAAAGTCCCCTGGAAAGTTACTGGCTGGCCCGAGCGTACCTTTTATAGACGTCTCGGCAAACACATATGCCAGTATCGCAAATAGTGTTTGTTTTTAATGCTGACAAAAGATTCACGTTTGGCGAATATTTAACCAGGTATCAATTGAACATAAAATAAGTTTTTTTTCTACAAATAGGTCCTTGGAGGTGCTTTTACACGCCCCAATATTTACCACTCCTTTGGGACAATAAGAAGCCCATTCTATTAGTGCCTAAAAAATCAGCGCAAGAAACTCGGACACTATTGTCAACCTCTTTTTAATAAAACAAAAAGTGTTACATACCACAGACTCTGCCAAAATCGCTTTATAACAGCCATCCAAGCTTAAATGTTACAGGCGGACTCGCGGGGTCCTCTAGTGACTAATAAAAATGCTGTCATTATATGAATATATAATTAATGACAGCAGCTGAACATCATTCAATTGCGTTTCTATCAACGATTGCAAAACAATTATAGTATCTGCAAGATTTCCAATCCATTTGGCAAATTGTTATCATGCTTTCTAACTTAAACGTCTTTTCGTTTTTCGTAACAGAAAAAGTTAAGGTAAGATATGAGTAACATGCGTAGTATTAAATTATTTCTCATGGTACAAGTTCAATCTGTCGCAAGACAGACTCGTCATCGTCACCCTCGAATGGATTGGCCGCATGACTCATATTGCGTATTATTTTCCTTGATATATTATATTTAAATAACAACACAATATGATTGAATTGACTCGATGAATGTATCTGGACATGCTCAGGACGAAAAGCCATGAAACCTTATTCGCGACTACGTTACTGTATTTGTTGGTCTTGGATAAATTCCAAAACAATGTTGCCTAGAAATTGAGGCCCAATAAAACATTTTCAATTACTCTCTGCTGCCTTTTGCGATGTAAATCATGTTTTCGTTTCCCTTCATAATATTCATTGATCCAACTAAAAATTAACATCGAACTTCATCAAAGCGTTACTCAACACAACTTTAGAAGACTAATTAACACTTCATCGTGTAAATAGTTAGGACGGATGGTTAGATTAATACATTTTATAACGTTAACCAGGATGCACATTGCACATATCGTTTTATATCGTTAACCAGGATGCAAAAATTATACTGACGAATATTCGCAAACATTTAAGGGGATTACTAGAGCTAAGTGCTTGATTTAATTTTATTACTTCTAAACAAAATCAATTCTCAAAAAACTAGAACAGTATCATTTTAGCAAATTACCTCTAGTATTTATTGAATCAATAAATCAGCACTTATTTTTATTCAATTTAATAGCACATGCTTTTTTAGATTAGGTTATTAATTTTTAACATAACAATCAATGAAAGTAAGCATCTGTTTTGAGGAAGTTCATGATGAACGTCAGTGATTATTTGTGAGACACCGATACATAATAATCACATTATCTTTATCATATCAGCCAAACGACGCCCACCGTTGAACATACGCCTCGCGCAAGGATCTCCACAACGATCGATCCCACGCCACCCGCATCCAACGGCTTCTCACGACCTTCACCGGATCGTCAGTCCACCTAGTCGGGGGCCTACCCACAGATCGTAGTCCGGTGTGCGCTCTACATTCCAGAACTTTACCGCCACAACAGCCATCGGTTCTTCTTACTATGTGTCCCGCCTACTGCCGCTTCAGCTCTGCAATTCTTCGAGCGATGTCGGTTATCTTAGTTCTTTTACCTACGGATTTCCTCATTTCTGATTCTATCTCGCAGGGAAATAGGTACTAAGCATTATTACGATGTATAAGTTTTCAACATAATACAGTCTTAGTTATTATTGTTATAGACTCATTTTTTATTTAATCTTGCAGTCCGGGCAAAAAAAAAAGATAGTACAGGAAACTTCACAAGGATTTTCTTAGGAATGCGAATGCGATAATCATTTAGGGCACGTCCATACACTTAACTGTTATTTCACTCATATAACATAACCGATAAAACTAGAAAATTTAGATGGTTGGATTAAAACATTAATAAACTTAACATAAATGGTATAACTGTTCCACTCTACTCTAGTAGTAAGTTCTGTAGTAACAATATTCCGTTATGTTACTGTTCCAATGTGAGTCAGTATTTTGTTTATGGCAAGTTCAAAATGCTGGCTTGGTAATTTCGACTTGGTTTTTAGGTTGAAAATTTAATCGAGTATTGTTTACTAGAGCGTGTAAGTTAAAGTATACAGTTGTTTTATTTACTTTTGTTGTAGACGATTATATGCTAAACTCTTTTCGGAAGACACCTAGGCTTGTTATAAAAATGAAACTTATATTGAGTCTAACCCTGTGCCTCAGTTTAAAGTGTAACATATTGCAGTAGACTTTACAAGCGATTTATGATTCGAATACTTCAATATTTTCATAACATAAACAAGCGAAGAAAACGTGTAAGTTACATGCTGTTCGATGATGAGCTAAGTACGCACCAGGCTATGTGATTCATCGCGATGTTTTGTGTGGCTAGTGAGCCGACTAAGTACTTTGACATCTGTTTAGGAATGCGGCCTCAAGGTTCTAAACGTGAGGTATATTCAGCTAGTGCGTGTTATCAGTAAACAATATGTTTTCTCTGACGTAACTCCTTCAAGCAAATTATCACTAAGCGCAGTTGCTTAATCGCGTCTCTTTTACTAAATATGCGCTGCTATAAAATACGACTCACCACGCTGCCATTATTGCGGCAGTATGAATACCTACATGTGAACAGGTTTGTTTTTAGAATTACAATAACAGGGATGTCAACAACAAATCAGTATACTAGACATCCGTAGTAGGCTTTAATTATTACATTTATGATAACACAATGATATTAGGGGTTAAAGTATGAAATTGCCGTTTTGTATGGACGAAATCGAGAAAAGTCATTTTTCCATACTAACAATTTTTTAGTTTTTTTAAAAACGCCTGAACCGTTTTCGATGCAATTAAAGGTGAAAGTTAGATGGTTATAAAGCTACGCATTATAGTATTTAAATTTTTGAAAATCAAAGTATATAATACAAATATACTTAATTGAAGCAAGAAGGTCAGCTGACACATTGTAAGGGGTCTTTTCAAGGACTTCCTTTGAAGTAATAGGCACTAGTATTGCATTTTTTTTTTTGGTCAAAAGATACTTTATTTAGTTTTTGATACAATACAAAAAGAATTACGCAATAATATGACTATACTTAAGAGCTATAAACAAAATAAAAAGTGGGAAAATAATCGTCAATTTCATACTTTAACCCCTATTATTATCGATTTGTGCTTAGAAACAAACTAACGAACGACAAGAAATTTTATTAAAACTCCGAGAAAATTGTCACCAAGTCAGCATTTTGATTTATTAACCCGAAATCTGATCAAGACATCTCTATAGACTTCGTATTGTTTTACATTTTATCAGATATATTGAATTATTTATTATTGTAAAATATTTTTTATTTTATACATGATCGTGTGTCGAACTGTCGAAGTCTTACGATCGTGATCTTTAAAAAATAGGTTCTTGTCATTAGCGTCGGGTTATAAGAAGTATTTTTAACACGTTAACAGTTATTTGCCTTAATATCTTCCTTACAAAACCTATTCCCGCCATCAGGCGGAATGTTGGTTTGACTTCTAGTCGTAATTATCATATTACGACTAGAAGTCAAACCAACATTCTTATAGAAATACTTAAAGCGGTTTATAAGACGCAAAAACCTGATTTTCTGCATGCATTTTGATGGCGCATTCCTAACAGGATAATTTTGTGTCGCATGTCGCTGTGACGCGAAACTTGGTCAATAATAAAAACAGCTTGAGTGGCTTTGAAGAAAATGAATTAGAACGTTTTGGTAAATAAAAACGACTTTAAAATATTAATATGTATTCTATCAAGAGAATATAAAACAATTTTATTTTTTAAATTAAGAACCACTATAGTCTTTAAAAACATGTGACTATTGTCTATTGAGTGATGAGAAGTTTAGTTTTAGGTCTAGGTCTAGGTTAGGACTACAGACATACAAACATCGAAGTACTGGTAGATTTGTTATTTAGATTGCAAGTATGCTGTTTTCTTTTTGGCTCTTCTGCAGTTAGAGATGTAAAGAACTCGAATCTTTGAGTCCTAATTCTATAGACTCGGCTCAATTATACACGACTCAGTGAACTAACTAAACTCGGAGTTTTAAGTCAAACCGAGCTTCAGTCTTTTCACAAAGATTCGAGCGCTAAAATAGGACTCGAGCTTGTAAAAAGAGCTCGAGTCTAAAAAATAGCTCGAGTCTTACATAGAGCTCGAGTCTTAAAAAAGCTCGAGTCTCAAAAAGGTTGAGTCTTATGCCTTGAGCGTATTAAGGTTTAATAAAATTAATAGTTGTAAATTATTCTGGCCTTTATACATACTTATATGTGCGTCATCAGATCAATTTTGATTGCTTGTGATTGTATTTAACTTACGTATTTTCTTCTGCGGCTTACCTATTATAAAAATAATAGAAACAACAATTAATAATATAAATATGAGTAATGTGTGTATTAATGATTAAAATAATTTTTCATGATGATTAACATGATTTTCCTATTAATTAATGCTTTTATTTTTTCAATATAGACTTTTTATTACGAATATATCCCACAAAAGTAATATTTTATTACTTGACTTAAAAAGGAACTCCAAACGGAAAACGACTCGAGCGCGACTCGCCCCGTAAAAACGACTCGAGCGCTAAAAAAGACTCGAGTTCCATGTTGCGCTCAAGAGCTCATATAGACTTAAGTTCTCTAGTCTTGGGAGTCTTATTGTAATGAGTCGAGTCGTGCAATTTGTTAGTCGAACTCAAAATTTAGGACTCTAAAGACTCGAGTTCTTTACATCTCTACTTCTGCTATAATTTACGTTTTGCGTCAACGATTTTCTTGAAGAATTCAATATCACAACTACTGCTTACCTTACCTATTCATTCATGATTATAATTCTTGTTCAGGTTCTGATTTTGGCACTTGTATTTTGTGTCGCCCTGTTTAGGTCACTGTGCAATTGTTCTGGGATACAAGTCGACTTTGTGCTTACCTTTGTGGACTTGACTTCAGTCATATTCACTGGGTCCTTATATGGTACTTCATTAAATATATTATAATATAGTATACGCTATTTTTATACCCTTTGACAGATTAGTTAGTTTTTAGATTTGTGGTGCCAAAATGAATAAAATAAAAATTTGCGCTGAGAGTAATTGTCTACTGCAATATGTTTATTTTCTACAATAAATTAACTCAGTTCTCTCGATTGAAATACGAATCTCAGCACATAATAATTTAAAAACCAGAAATCTTAGATTATCACATATTATTATGATGTCTATTTATCAAATTTAAAAGTTAATAAATTCCTAGAGTTATTCAGTGCTTAAAAAGTTTAATCATGCTGTGTTTCCACACTATTGTGTTCTATATCGTGAATGCCTGTGATCGGTTGACCTAATTACATTCAATTATGATCGTGTTCGACTGAAACGACGTTTCAATGGTTATGTAAACTTTAAACATTTCAGACATTTAACCTAGAACATCAAATATTCCGCTAATTTTAGCGACAATAACGCTCTTGCATTTTTCACCATGCTATTCTAACTGGGATTTATATTTGAGTGATAATGACATTCGTCATAGCTCACCTTGCATCGCTGCAATGGATGGTTATGACAGGAGGTTGTTGTCTCTTTGATAGTAATTCTATTGTGTTTCCGCCTCGTTGAGTTGTCTCATCAAATTATTATGTCACAGTCACTGAAGGTTACGTCCGTTTTGCAGTAGGATCAAAAGTAACGTTTCCTATGTACACAATATGCCTAAATAATATTTTTGGCATACAAACAGCATTGAAGCGAATTGCTGAAAGACACTGTTTACTGTTGCGACATTAAGTGTGCATAAAAAATCGATGGCATGAGTGTTTTTATAATCCAGCCCTTTTCTTTATTTCAGCTTGGTGTCACTGCAATCATTGGAGCTGAGAGAAAATCTGCTGAAGTCATTGCCCGAGTCTCTAAAAAACCTTACCAAACTAGAGAGACTGGATTTAGGAGATAATGAAATAGAAGAACTGGTAAGCATTATATTGCAAACATAAGTTTTGTTTACAGTAGCATAATAATCTTTACAATATTTCAAATACTTTTATTCTATTTTGTAACAGCCGGGTTTCATCGGCGAGCTGCCGGCTCTAGAAGAATTATGGTTGGATCACAACAAACTGCAATACTTGCCACCAGAAATCGGTAACTTAAAAGCTTTGACATGTCTGGATATCAGCGAGAACAAACTGGAGAAACTACCTGAAGAAATAGGAGGCCTCTCCTCCTTAACAGACTTGCACCTATCGCAAAATATGTTGGAAACGATACCAGATGGTATCGGATATTTATCCAAGTTAGCTATATTAAAGTTGGACCAAAATAGATTACATACGTTAAATGATAATGTAGGAAGGTAAGTCACTGTTTATTTGCACCATAAGAATAAGTAAAAACAAAGCAGTGTGCTCATTTCGGAAACATGCGAAATGTTCGACTATTAATTTTCATATTTAATTTTTTTATGCTGTAAAATAAGTTTTCAACAGCATGAAGCATAAAAAAAATTAATCAAAGTAGTTTAAAATTAAGAATTTGTCGCTAGTGGGAAGTAATACGAATAAATTAAAGTTATTAAATTTTAGAATCAGTAGTCTTTTAAATTTTGGTTGTTAAAACGTTTCAGCATCATCCTTTAATGGTATCCTGCCCAGAGCCATTATGCTACTTGTTTTTTTACTTCTTATGTTTTAATTTTATTCTTCATTTATCCTTTAGGTGTACAAATCTACAAGAGCTTATATTAACGGAGAATTTTTTAATGGAGCTGCCTAAGTCGATTGGAAATCTTAATGAGTTGACTGTACTGAATGTAGATAGAAACTCTTTGGGAGAAATACCGGTAGATATTGGTAATATGACTTTGTTGGGAGTGTTAAGTTTAAGAGACAACAAGTTAACAAGACTACCAAACGAACTGGGGAATTGTAAATCGTTGCACGTTTTAGATGTTAGTGGAAACAGGTATGACTAAAACAAATATTTATTCTATTACTGCTTTATGGCATCATATAATTTTACTGGAATTATTTTGACAACGAAATAAATCTTATTGAAGCCTTAAAAACTTCAGGGTATTTACTATAAAACACGTGGGTTTATTTATCCAACGATAAAGTTTTTCGTATTCTCGTAATACCATTGATGCAAATGCAATAAAAGTACGTCAGAGTATATTATATGCTCAAACTAGCTTATTAGAACAGAGCTCAGATGAGGCAAATCTCATTATACTTCCTGGAGTTTTTGCAATCAAAGTTGTTTTGCGTAAGTCTTTGCAAAAGTTTTATGGGTTCTGTTTATCATCTGTTATTAATTTCACTAGTTCGTGTATTTTTCTAATTCTGTTTATTAGATTGGTATTTTCTGTTTGCAGGTTACAGTACTTACCATATACATTAGTGAATTTGGAATTGAAAGCGGTATGGTTATCAGAAAATCAGGCACAGCCACTTCTAACCTTTCAAACCGATAGAGACGAAACGACCGGAGAGAATGTTCTTACTTGCTTCCTTCTGCCACAGCTTAGTTATACACAGCAACCAGGTATGGTCATTATAATATCATATACATTATGCTTTGGTGTTTTGTTCTTGGTTAATTTATATTGAAAGGAAATTGAAAATTATTATATAATCAAATTTACTGTTTAGAATTATTACGCACGTTTTTTATTTCTGATTTAGAGTATTTGTGTTGGCATTTTAACGTCGGTATTTATTATTTTTAAAAGATGATTTCATCAATGCCGAATGCTCAAAATATCTAGTAGAAAATTTAGAGTTGGTATTATTTATTTAAACAATGTACCTGTGTTATTATTACTTTTTACCTTACGTAATTCAGTTTAAGTAATTCGTTCAAGCATCGCAGGTTTTTTTTTACTTTTATTTAAGCATCTTGACCTCTTGTAGCGAAATGCATATTAGTTGTTTTTTATTACCGCACTAATAATTATTAGTCCTAAGAAATCTTGAGTTATCAGAGTTTTCTTTTTAATTTGTTAATACCCGAATCGATTACAACAGACGATGTTGAGTTTAATTATCTTTTTAATAGTGGTTGTGATTTGAGATGGTGTAATTGTCGCTCTTGTGAATGCTTTTCGTGCTTTTCCTTAATTCAGCAGCTATTTGTGACCATTTGTAACAAACATAATTTCATACTTTATTGAATTCGTATCAAGTCAATAAAATAAACATACCACTCCTAAGTACGACGTCAAGTCGCGAATGGTCACATATGCATTATTGTTTTGTTTTTGCCGTGTAAATACTAAAAGCCACTTTTGACACTTACCACAAATCAAATAGAGCTGGATCACACAGAGGTCGGCAGTGGAAACTGGTTCAGGGATCACAGATTTATGTCACAATCGCAAGAGCTAGATAAAATAAGAGGTAAGGTTCACAAGTATACAAATATTGAGATATCACGGTTAAAAAGTAAAGGTTCTAAATATTAAATTTCCAAAAACCTTAGTGCTAATAGCAATAGGTTTTAAAAAAAAAATAATTTTACCTTAAATCAGAAATTGAAAGAATAATCAAAAAGATTAACACATTGCGCGCCATGGGGGTCACCGGTGACCTCCAAACAATAAATTTTTAATTGTGTCTAGTACTTCGGCAGTTAAACGCTTAAGTACGAATATTAATAATGGATAAATGTAACTAGAAAGTACGATATAAATAAAGTTGCTTACTCATTCAATTATTTAAGCTTGCCGAGGTCTTGGTGTCTTGGTTATGTTTGTATAATTCAGTAAAACAGGTCTCAAGTGGCACCTTTAGCCGATCATTGAACATCGTGTGAAAAAGGAAACCAGTCTGCGTAAATGTGCAACCCTATAATTTTAGTTTAAATGCAGTTATTCAATAAAAAAAAATCGATATTTTTAAGTAAATAAGATGGCAGGAGCTGGATGCGAGAAGCTGAGGATCGACCTAAGTGGCGTGCATTTGGAGAGGCCTATGTCCAGCTGTGGACTGCAATAGGCTGATGATGATGAAATAAGATGGATAATTGTATTGATATGAAATGAAATGATGTCTTTATTTGTCTCATAATAGTCATAAGAAGGCTCGATTTATTTGTATTGTTATAATTATAATTTACCAGTTTCAAACATTGATTATTTATTTTCTAAAACTGTTCTTAAGGCAAATTTTCAGATTTCAAAAATATTTAATTCACATTGATTTAGTTAGAAGTTCTCAAACGCTGGGGCAGCACCAGCGCTGTAACTAACAATCGTTTAAAATAAAGATCTCTGCATAGATGATGCATTAAAAACACATTTGAACCTTTACTTTTATAACAGTGGTACCAAATTATTGAAATAGGCGGGGTATAACAAAATTATTCGACAGAAGTTAGAAAACATGTTAAAATAGTTTGATGCAAACATGTTTAAAAATCAAGAATGTTAATAATTAATATTCGGTTGTAATTGTTGTCGTATAACGAATACCAACTTTCGAGTAATTATGTCAATACACCGGTATATTATTATTGTTTTGCGCCACGTCGCTTGAAATTTTTATCGTGTATATGCTTCACCTGTATTATAAGCACTTAGTCATAGTAATTTTCACACCAGTATTAAATGCTAGTATTAATCCTTTTATGAGTAAAAAAATGCAAAACCCGTTACGATCAAGTGATATACAAATAGATGTATGTTTAAAATAAAACCGGCCAAGTGCGAGTCGGACTCGCGCACGAAGGGTTCCGTACCAAAAAGGCCAAAAAAAAAGGGTTTGTTGTATGGGAGCCCCCCTTAAATATTTATTTTATTTTGTTTTTTGTATTTGTTGTTATTGCGGCAACAGAAATACACAATTTGTAAAAATTTCAACAGTCTAGCTATCGCGGCTCTTGAGATACAGCCTGGTGACAGAGCAACGGACAGACGAACAGACGGACAGGCAGCGAAGTCTTAGTAATAGGTACCCGTTTTTACCCTTTGGGTACGGAACCCTAAAAACGTTCAGATTATTACTAATTTGTATAAATTGTTAAGATTATTTGCACAGTTTTACTTATCATATAACTGTTTATGAAACGTTATATTAAAATGTCCTTCGATGTGCTTAAAATTGGTGTCATGTGTTGTGGTTTCTTGCCTTCATGTTGTAAATGTTGTTTGTAATAGTATTTTTACAATTATGTTTATTAATTTGATTACATAGAAAACCGTCCGTTGACTAAGAATTATAGAATGAACATAGCTGTTTTAAAATATCATAGTCCACTATTAGAGTTAATTGTTTTGGAACTTAACCCATGTATTGATTTAATTTTTTTTGTGAATCTACGATAGTTCACATTCTGATCGCAGAAGAATCTGTTCGTTTATAACTTTGTGTCTATTCAAACACGACATGTTCGTAAACTTCATAAAAAAGTTAATGCATTGTCGAAATTACGAAACAATTATTTCTAATCAAAAGCTGTTAAGCAGCTTAAAATGATTGTAAGTACAATATTGATTTATGTTTTAATAAATTTTTTTTGTTATTAAACAGAATCAATACCACGTGACCGAGAGTCTGACAATGAGGATTGGGAAGAGAAAGAGGCATCGCGAACGCATTCCGTTAAGTTCACCGAAGACGTCTCCGAAGCCCGAGAGGTGAGCATATGGTGCTGCTGTGACATATACCGTGGTAGCTCGCGATACACTGCTTACTTCACACCGAAAAATAATTTCAGACAAGTGTATAATTCAGTAAGGTACGAAAGACTACGTTTTCACAAAGTAGGCAATAATATTAGACAAGGATGTGACAACGCAAGGGCTTGGTTCAGAAGAAATGTACGAAATAGATGGTCGATGCACAGAGCTTACTTAATTTTGAGCACGATTCTAGTAGCTTTAGAGTAATAAAGCCATATACAATGAGACACCTAAACATTTGCTTCACAGTACCTTTGTTGTTTTGTCTCTGAGCAACAATCTCGGTATAAACTCAAGATAGATTAAACTTTAACAATTTGTATTTGAGTTAAGAAGATAAGTAGTCGATTCTTGTTCGTTAGCCGAAACACTTATATGCGTAGAAATGCGAAGTAATTATACAGTGTGTAAAAAAAGTACGAGCTAAATTCAAGGGGATGGGAGTCGAGTCTAGAATACAGGAAAAATATAAAAAATAAATGTTTATAATTTTTTTTCTTGCAATAAATTTTTATTTGCGTTCAATTGTTATAGACTGTCCTGTAGTAAATAAATCATTTATTGGCAATACTTTTTTTTATAATTTTCTTAAAAATATTTCTTTTATACTTTTCTGTATTCTAAACTCGATTGTCAACCACCCCCTTAAATTTGGCTCGCCCTTTTTTACATCCTGTATACTTTGACAAGCAAATAATCCTTGAAAGCTGATTTCAATCTTAAGTGAGTCTTAAAGATGTACACATGGTAAATCATAAAATTTATAAAAATGCAGTAATTTAATTGCATCTCTAAAACTTCATTTTAATCTATAAAATGAAATTTGCAGTTTACCGTTCTGACCTGACCCTCCGTTTATAAGGCGTTAATTCAGTATTATTTTAAAATTATAGGTTTGTTTATGTTTTATTGATTTATATAATAATTATTAATAAATTCTTACTTACATTGTTATTTTTCATTTTTCTAAAATGAGTGGACTCGTAATTATATCGATACGAATTTGAAATTTATTAAAATGTTTTATTGATATAGGCTGGTGATTTGCATTTATTCAATGATTTTAGCGAACTTAGCATAAATAAATTGTAAGTCATCATAATATTTATTGCCGCATGTTAGTATAAAGATCCTAACAAAATACATAGTTCAGTAACAAGGCGATAGAATAGTATTTTTCATTAATATCAGACTGATTACAATACAAAAAAATGTTCAATCGACGCTTCAATTAATAAAAATAACTGAATTATTAAGTCATAATAATTCCTAAGTCATCATAACTTAAGTTGTAGGAATGGAATACGTAAACATTTTTTAAAATCTGACAATGCTGTCCTTATCTGCCTGTTCTGTTAAATTTCACTTTCTTTTAAACAATCAGTTTTAGTAAAAAAATCTATAGAATGTTTATTAAATCTCGAAAAATGCTTCCATTTTATACAGGCAATACTTAATAATTTTAAGTATAAAACCGACGCTCTAAATAGGTATATTGAATTTATAATATTTGTTGCCCGCTATATTTTACGCATAATATTGAATTTGAAACTTTCTCACGGAACCTTTTTCTGGGATAGAAATTCTAAGTACTATTCCAACCTACAATCGATTTCCGTGTTAAATTTCCTCCACATCCGTTCTGCTATTCTGGCGTGTGTGCGTAACAAGCATCCATCCATGCATACGTGTCCAGGAGAAAAATGTATAAAAGGCGGCATTTTAGCATTTGCGTACATAATTATAATAATATAACATAACATAAATACAACGTGTTCTTTTTGATATCCCATTACTCTAAGGTTATGTTTTATAGGTTAAAATAATATAAAAACGCCCTAGAACATGTGGTTCCAAAATCAATAGTTTCGAATATAACATCAATTTTAGTTAAATTTGTTTAAAAAATGTAACCAGTATGGCGAATCCTGATTTTTGCGAGACGTTGGCAAACTTACACTAAAGTGTAGTAGTAAAGTAGCGGGAGAGCGTAACTTGTAAAAAACATTGACGTGTGTGGGTGTTTCATTGATAAGTAGGTACGAGTAAATCGTTTTCATTCAAAAGTTCGTTCATAACAAGGTAAGGGGGATGTTTTACATAAACAGTCGTGACTTTTTAGAATTATTTTGTATGAATAAATTAATCAAAAAAAAAATTAATAATTGAAAAATAATTCATATGCAATTTGATTCTTTACCATGGTCCGTTTAATACTAGAGTTATGGGATATCAAATGGAACACGTATATCAAAGAAATCAGGTCCTTGTTTTTTTTTTATTATTTTGGCTAGTTTTATTTTCTTGATACATTTATATTGTTCAATATTATTTTATCCGTAAAAAATAATTTACACTTGCTACTTGTTACGACTTTGCAAAATGTGAAACTTGAAATAAATCCACTGGATAAGTCCTATCTACTGTTTTAATTTTGATTATGACTGGTTGGTTGTGTTGTTCATATGCAAAGTAATTTTTATCTGTATGTATTAAAGCGAAAGATCGACGAGGAGCTAGTTTATACTTAATAGTTTAGTCGTCAAGTAAGAACTAATTTTGCGATAGAGACGGATTAAGGTCTACTTTTTTTTGTGATACTGACTTAAAATTTGGCAGGCAGGGAAGTAGGTAATAGTTAGTAATCGTTCGCAAAAAACGGATTTCTAGACAGGGCCAGTTTAAAAAAGTCTAAGTACTCTCGCAAGCTTAGAGTTTATGAGTAGGAGATATTAGCTAAGTAATAATTTTGTGACAGGGCTGAACTAAACGTAGCAATTGTGTTAATTTGAAGTATCTCTTAAGAGCAAGATATTAATCTGGAATAAAGCCATAAACCATTATGTCTCAAAAAGTTTTGTTAAGACAGACAAATATTTAATTTATTCATTCATTTGATCGAATTCCAAGTGGCCAAAATCGCGGGCGGATCACTAGTTTCTACAGATCTTTGAACCTCTAAATAATGTGTCTTGTTTTTAGTTTTTGATTTTAACAAGTTGTAAATATGCGAATATGATGTCCTGCGACCTAGCTTTTGAAATAAATAGGATAACCAAACACAAATAAATTATTTTATTAGGAAGATGTGGTAAATATTTATTCATAATTTTACACAAAGTAGTAACTGTAACATCCAGTAGCAGTAACGTCCCTGGAAACAAACATAATGTTTGATTTTAAGGTAACAACGATTCAGGAGGACGATGAAGACACGACGCCCACTGACCATTTCTTCGCACCACAGTCGATGCTCGCCTTCCGGCGGCCTATAAACGTAGTCCGCAAACTAGTCACCACCCAACGGAGGAGCTCGCTACAACGGCTCTCCTCCTCTATAAGTAACCTCGCGGAGGTACGCGGCAAAATATCTCGTAGGGTGCAATCACATACCATCGCAAAAATTGGATAATCTCATACCATAGTAGCCAGTTAGATGCGTGTGCGACCTTACGGGAACTTATAAGAATCAGAATGATGAACAAATTAATTATCATGGCAAGAGTTTGTCGTTATGGGGGTTTGCAAGCGAGGTGATTACAGAAGAACTAGTAGGAACCCCGAAAAAAGTAACTTTTCTAATAATAACCATGAAAGCTATATCAGTGAATTAACATGACATATTGTTGAAAATTGTGCATTCAACAATACCAATTATCAGCAATTATGTCTCCTATCTAAAGTACAAATATCTCGACTACTGACCACTATTGTTGTTAAAAAGTAGATTTAATACCATCTTTATCTTTTAATAGTTTCCTCTTGTTCGGCTTTTGAATAAGAATTACCGCTGTACCTATGTGTTAGAGGTTTAAATAAACAGATATGGTAAATGTGCGTACATTTATGGAATCCAAGAAAGAAGAATGTTATCGCGAATTACGTAAGTTGTTTGATAAGAATGATCGCGTTACTTAATCAAACAAGGAAATGAGTGAGTGAATGGAAGAACTAACAATTATTTTATTATTTTGCTTTAACAAATAACGAAAACGTAAGAAAATAACAATTGTGATTGCACCCCCAACGAGACTGTATAAGTTGCCCGCCATTGAACCTCTTACTCCTTCCTATAATCAGATGTATATGGTCCTAGATAATATTTATTTGTGCTGAATATATACCTATCGCAATTAGAATAGAATGATTTTCGTTTAAGTATGAAGACATCTACCATCCTACTACAATTTTTCAGGCATAATTTTTCATACTTGCTTTACCTAATGTGAAACAACATTACCTTACTTTCCATTGATCACCTTTATGCTCTTGTTCGTAGTACAAATTTATACTTGTGTATTATTTTTGAAAATGACACACAATACTTCTATAACACAGCACCTTGTTTGAAATGCACTTATATAGATCAGCAAAGTACCGCAGACGTCTCACTGTCGCGAGTGAGAAGCTGCGTGTGATATCATATCCTGTGATTCACGTAGCCTCGCCTCATTTATTAAATGATGTGTGTAGGTTAAATGACAATTACCATTTTTCGGTGGCCTCCACAATAAAGAGCACACACCTAACATAATTCATAAGTACTCCACAATAATGACAAGCTTGAGTAACTCACTCGTTGTGAACGCAGTTTAGTTTGCTAGATTGATTCTACGTTATGCTGGATTTCCAATTATTAGTTTGATTGGAGCGCATAAAATAAAAGTATGCGTGGTAATAGGGGTTAAAGTATGAAATTGCCGATTATTTTCCCACTTTTTATTTTGTTTATAGCTCTTTAAGTATAGCCATATTATTGCGTAATTCTTTTTGTATTGTATCAAAAACTAAATAAAGTAACTTTTGACTAAAAAAAAAATGCAATACTAGTGCCTATTACTTCAAAGGAAGTCGTTGAAAAGACTCCTTACAATGTGTCAGCTGTCCTTATTGCTTCAATTAAGTATATTATTTGTATTATATACTTTGATTTTCAGAAATTTAAATACTATAATGCGTAGCTTTATAACCATCTAACTTTCACCTTTAATTGCATCGAAAACGGTTCAGGCGTTTTTAAAAAAACAAAAAAAATGTTAGTATGGAAAAATGACTTTTCTCGATTTCGTCCATACAAAACGGCAATTTCATACTTTAACCCCTAATATTAGCAAACAATTTTTTATAACTAGCTTTTTACTTAATAATAAAATTCATAGGTATTTATTTAGCAAATTAGAGTTTGCAATTTACTTCATTGAGTACGATCACGCTATAGAAATAAAATATTCCAAATTCCTTTTTATTTACTTGTCAAGTGTTTAATGCACAGGTATTCCACCTTTTACTGTACTTACGTTGCTTAAGCATTTAGAAACGTAGCATTATTAGACATTTTATCTGCCGCTCCTTAGAACTTGTTTTGTATTTGAATATTAACTACCTGATTTATTCACTTTTAAGTAGGCATGGCATGCTTCTTTATACCCATTAGAAGTCGGCGAGTTTATAATCAAATAAACTCTAGTGCGTTTGTTTAAGTGATTAGGTACGGTACGATGTGCTAATAAAAAAAAAACATTTCAGACTCCGTTCGTGCGTCAGAACACGCCACACCCTAAGGAGCTGAAGGCAAAGGCGCATAAGCTCCTCGGCCGGTCACCAGAGGTCGCCACTGTGCAGAATGAAGCGCCTACTTCTAATGGACTGCCACTGTCGCCTCCGGAACCTACACTTTTGGCTGCAGAGGTTATTGAGGTAAGTTAAAATATGATGACTTATCTGTCAACCAAGTGATTAAATAGAAAATTGGATCGATCGAGTTTTTTAAGTACGTCTAATTAAAAAAAAAACGGAAAAATGTGTGTCGGACTCGCCCACTAAAGGGTTCCATATTTGTTAATTAATAGCGTTAATCAGATTTTTCCCTGTATTCGCAGTATAAGACATACCGTCTTGCCAAATTTCATAGTTCTAGCTAGGGCAACTGGAAATAACTTATGATTCCCTGAAAGTGTCGAAATATTCGTTGTTGTGGCATTTATGCCCATATTTTTAAGCATAGTTAGAAACTGTTTTTTTACAGCTTTGGGGGACTGTAAACCTGAGTGTATGACATTTGACTTTATACCTTGACGCGTTCCCGGTATTAGGATAGTTTTAAGACAGTTGTGAAATAAGTACCCAATAAATATCATTATTTTTAAAGATACCAGTACCGTACTGACATTTAGTGTACGATAAAAGTATTTAATTTACGTTTCGCTGAGATGCTGTAATGATGCATCCTTGGTAAATTCTTAAAAAATTAAATTATTTCCAAAATAATTTCTTACTATAATAAATCACACTCTGTCGATGTAACCGGCTAATAACTTTTTAACATGATATCTTCATTGGATGTACCGTAACTATTTATTTTCCATAACTATTAACTATGTTTCAAATTCAATTTCATGACGGCACTTTACACATGATTCAATAATGGGCCTCAATTGCTCGTGCGACTTATCGTGTCGTATAGAGTAGATTTTTTAAATAGTTTGTAAATTCTCATTTATTTTTTCTAATAGACTATACACAACAATCAAGCTCCTCCTGAAATCATCAAAGAAGACGACAGTGACACCGCAACGGCAGCTGATGGCAGAGAATCTTCAGAAGGCGAAAATGACGAAAACGACGACTCTGAGGAGTTAGAGGTGAGAAGAGTAGCATTTGTGTTAAGTTTGCATTAATTTTAAGCGAGTTAATTTAAGTATTTATCAACCTTCACACTACAGCACCGTTGAAAAGTAAACAGCATACACTTATTCGATAGCGTTATAAGAATACTGTGTAGTAATTACTGCAATAGTACAAATATTTTCGCGCGTATTTCGACACACATCAGCGGTGTGAGGAATGACTTTATAGATAGGAAAGTGGTATAGTAATTTTTAACAGTGAATTTAGAGACTTTTAGTCGGAAAAATCTAAATTGATGTTATATAAAGAAAAATGGTTATAAATTGCTTCATAATGACAAGTCTTCCAAGAGTTAAATAGTTATGAGCACGCCAGAAGAATAATTATTTGGGAAATAAATAGTTTCTTCATGTATATTTCATTTTACTATAAATTCGCATGTAGTAATAATAAACGAAGTAGTATTGCATCTTTTCTAACAAAGTAGAGTATAGAATAATGTGCTTGGATTGTGTGAATATACTTAAACATTACAAGTGTAATTAAAATGCTCGGTGAATATAATAATGTGAATAGCATATCTACATTATAGGCTGTGAACCATAAAAAGTTTTATTTGAGTCACGTACTGTGAGAGCCATTGTAATAGATCTATTAGAATGAGACTGCATTTTGTGTAATGGCAACGAGAATCTATTTAAATCCAAACGAATTTCGAGTGTGGTTTTAAAAATAGTATGTATCGAATATGTTTAGATTAAGGTCTACTTCTGCAGAAACAGATCGGTTTATTAACGCCCAGTCCCAATAATCTATCTATCTTCAGTTTTGGCATATCGGAGATAGAAAACATCTTCTGTCTCTGATTTTGCCGTCCAGAGAAACAAAGACAAAAGTTTTAAACTTTCTTGTTGCATTTTTACACTAAACACTTAACATTTACGGGGTTTAATGCAACGAACCGTTATTTAAAGGTAAATAGTAATTTTACCTTCCCGACGTTTCGATCCGGTTGCACGAATCATGGCAGACAACATCGGACAAACAAAACGTACAATCGCAGAAAGGGTCAAAGAACATATCGCGGCTGTTAAGAATCGACAGACGAGCAAATCCGCGATAGCAGAACATTTATTGAATTCAGGCGTTAACCACTGGATGGAATTACATGATCCTAAAATCCTCTCAACCGATCGTCATTACTACTCAAGATTAATACGTGAAGCTATTGAAATTAAGAAACATAAGAATTTCAATAGAGAAGATGGATTTCATTAGTCATCATCATGGAACCCAGTGTTAACGAAGTGTAAATCGTGTGCTATGCCGTTAGTGAGAAACCCGGACACTGTTAGTGTGGTTTGTCGAGCTGACTGTACGAGTGACAAAATTGTTAAAGAAGTGCGGGTAGAAGAAAACATTTCGTCTCAACCGCCCAGACGACGCCGAGCGCCTCCAGTCTGCCCGCGACCATGATTCGTGCAACCGGATCGCAACGACGAAAAGGTAAAATTACTATTTACCTTTAAATAACGGTTCGTTGCTTTAAACCCCGTAAATGTTAAGTGTTTAAAGACAAAAGTTGTTTTCTATCTCCGATATGCCAAAACTGAAGATAGATAGGTTTTTGCGACCGGCCGTAAGGCACTAATAATTATGTTAATCCGTCTGTAAATGTTAATGGAATAACTAATAAAAAATGTAAATAATGAAGGTATACTTTAATAGTTTTACGGCTGGGCCCAATAATCTACCTATCGCCAGTTTTGACATTTCGGAGATAGGAAACAGTTTTTATCTTTGATTTTGCCGTACAGAGAAACAAAGACAGAAGTTACTTTCTATCTCCGATATTATGACAAAACTGAAGATAGATAGGTTATTAGGACCGGCCGTTAGTGAATTAATCAGGATCGAAGATACATTCGGCAATTGTAATAGGTGCAAGTGGACCTTAGTCTTTACTTTTGTTGATTAAAATTGGGTGTGAGTATGATTTGGCTTTATGCTACTAAGATTTGGTTTATAATATATGTGTAATGTATATCTTATATTTATATATTTTAGCGATCCATTTTACAGCAAGTACAGAGAATATATATAACATATTTTAATACTTAATAATTTACTGATAATAAAGGTAACGTGATTATTAAAGTTTAATGATTACTTCAATTCCGGTTCTAATACATTATTTTTGTTAGGGATATCAAGATTTTGTTTGAGAACATAAAAACCAGCACCTGAACTCTTATAATACAAAAATCAACACTTGGGCGTATTGATATGTAAAATGACGAAAAATAAAGTAGATAGCAGTCAGTAAAAGAACAACCATGATATTCAGGATACACTATTGTTTCACTACCTAAGGGGTCACTTTTTCGTAATATGGCCATGTTTATCATTCTTAAAATTTGTTTTAGCTGTGTTTTCACTTACATAAGAAAATTATCTTATGTAAGAACTAAAATCAATTTAATTATCGATAAATTTGTCGTGTGATGCCGGCTCATTAAAAGGATAAACACCCACATCCACACTTACCATACCCAATGGGGGTCGCAGAAGTACTGCCAGAAGAAACAGGCAGCAGCGTCTTCTCTCGATCATTGGCCAAACTACGACCGCCAACACCTGCCTAGCGTGGCTATAAGGCAATATCATTTTGGAGATGCCCGTGTCAAGCAGTGGGCTGATATGGTCCTTTGGCTCTTTGATTAATTTATAGAGTACAGTCTAACATTGTAATGAAAAAAAAAGTTGAGTAACAGCCTATTATCATCCCACTGCAGGGCAAATGCCTCCATCATTGAATTCAAGTTACCACAGCAATGATGGGTAATGGCATAATCACCACGCTTGCCAAATGCGGGTTGGTCATCACAAACCCGAGGAACGTTCGAAGATTCGAAACTTTTTGTCGCCTGACCCGGGGATTGAACCTGGGACCCCGAGATCTTGGCCCGGTATTTAAACCACTAGACCAACGGGTCGTCGAACATAAGTAATCATTAAACTATAATATAAACCCGGTGGTTTCTGGTGATGGTGGTGGTAGCGCGGATCACGGCGGGTGGCGTGGCGCACCACCGTGGAGGAGAAGGGCGCGGGGCCGGGCGCGAACCGGCTCCACCGCCGCGACACACCCCACCATTTGAAGAACAAACGCGTCAACCAGATCGACGCGGGGCGCGCGCGCGATCTTATTGCGCAGGTGCCGCATGGTCGTTCGCTTTGACGTTGCTGTTAAACGCTTATTAAAAAAGTCGGATTCGCGTACGAAGGGTACCGTACCTGTGTCAATAAAAATATTTAAAAAAACCGTCTTATATGGGAGCCCTTAAATATGATTTTTATTTTGATTTAATTCTTTAATTTTAAAGCGTAAACTCATTATTTGTATATGTCAAGCATCTACCTGTTCGTTCCCGTTATCAATATCGAGCAAAACGAGCACAAAATAACGTTTGTTGTATGAGAGCCCCCTTTAATATTTTTTCTTATGGCGGCAACAGAATCACATCATCTGTGAAAATTAGAACTATCTAACTATCACGGTTCATAAGATACAGCCTGGTTAAAATTACAATTGTTCGCCGATATGTATTACTAGGGGGTTATTAGTGGTTACTAGTTGATAGTGGTTGTACACGGTCTCGGTAACTAAGAGGGGTGAGAAACTTTGCACATAGTATAATCACATAATTATGAAAAACAGGCAGTGTTCAGAGGTGAATGGTTAAACTTATTGATAGTTAGTTCTAAATGTTAGTTTATAATCCGAGCTTTTTTTTAAAAACAGTGATGTCTGCATCAGTGGCTCATAGATAATAAAAAGAAACAGTTAAATCAAGTCTTTTATAAATTTTTGTCCCTATCGATTTTGTTATTTTTGATATATTGATATCGAGTTTTTCGATGAATCCTACCTAAAGCGTTTAATACAACGATAAGGCGATATACCCGCATGCATTGTGTACTTGCTATGCTAATGTCATGTACTCTGATACGGAAGTAATAACATAATGACCTGCATCTCTACTGCTGACTTGTTTATTACTATCTGTGTATTAGTGCCTTGTTTGTATTTGTTAAAACTTAATTATGTATTGTATATATGTACATCTTTCCGCTGATTCTTCTGCTATACTTTTGGTATTACCGAACACTTTTATTTCGTCTTAAATTAAGTTTGTCGTTGGATTTTTAAGGAACTATTACCGCTACCTTGAGTCAACGTTATTTTAACTATTGATTAAGTATTGAACTAGTTTGTGGTCTGAGTTCCTCAAATATCAAAATACATCCTTATAGGATAACTTCATCAGACTGATAATTTATTTTGATTGTTTACTACCATCTTCAATTATGCAATACTGCAGATGCTAGTCTTTCTTCGCCTTTCCATCTTTGACGTGAGCTTTGTAAGAAGCGAGGTGAGATGTTACTTCACTCCTGTAGTACTTCAAAAGTATCATTCATCATACATGTGTAATGTGTATTAATAGATGTGCTAACCTAAATGTTTTGATTTTTATTTTACTTTATCTAAGTTTCATTATACGTCGTTACAGTATTGCCTATAAAATAGCTACACTCATAGGTATAACCTCCACGTCATAGCCCACACTAGCCTTATTGTATAAATGTAGCTTTCTCTACCTCCTGCCAGTTTATTTTCGTATCTGTAAACGTCAATTGGCTTCCGGGATTAATTTCTTACGTTTTTTATTTGGGCTTTTTTACCTGGTAACGTATCTTGCGACATGATCATAATTTGATCTTGAATCTTATTTATGTACGAGGCAATTTAGCATTACATATAAATTTATTTTTCTCTCAAATAAATATGTGTGTGATTATTCTAAATAAACAGTTATGAATTAGTTGCATTCTTTTGTTTTCACTAAGTGAAATCTTCATTCATTAATCCACGCTAAGATAATATCGTATGGTATTAAGTATCTAAGATATCAATCAACAATGTGAAGATAAAAGAAATGTTATGAAAGCCAGTTAAGCCAAATATATATATCGACCTCTATTTGCGCCATTTCACCTTTATAATATTTCATATCCCCTTTGCTGCTGATAGAATCTATGCTATTAATATCCGTTCTGTTTGTCTTGATCAACTGATTTCTATCACGGCTTGTATAATAGTTATTGTAGAGATTACGCCGACGATATTTAACGCAAGTCAAATAAAAACACTGATTGCAATCGTGAGCTATTTATTACAATGTCTTCGAAATTGTAGAGGTACACCGCGCTGCGCGAAAGGGTAAAAGCTGACGGCGAGCTCATTCGAAATTTCTTGTTTAATGGAGAATAGCAGAAACAATGGAGTCGTGAGATTGTTTCACATCGCACCCACAGACTACGACCATAGTACACGCGTTCGGCGACGCGGGCATTCGCTCCTCAATCCTAATTATTAAAAAAAAAACTTACTACAAAATGTTCTGTTCAACCACAACATTGTTCTTTGTTTACTCAAAAAATCGGATAAGATCAAAACCGGTGTGCGAATAAGTTGTAAATCAAGTCTATAAATCGCTCTGTTTCTGTGATCACGACCCAACCGTGGTAATTGTTAGAATACAGCGGGTGTTCCGGGCTGATGCGCGCGGGCCCTCGACCACAACGTTCTCCGTAGACCCTCTGCGAGGCTCGCAGAAATGAGTGCCTTGCACCGCAGCACCGCTCGCAACAATGCTTCAAATACCGCGATTAATCGATAAGTGAAGTGCCGCTTTCTCAATACCAGTGTAGTGTTAAATAAATCACCAATAAACACCTAACCGACGACTATACCCACTTCTTATCTCTACTTATTAAAATGAGGTGCTTGAAAGCAGCAGGAGGATGGCTTACCCGGGTGAGATACCTTCGAGATAAACTGACATTCAACCAGAGATTTCAATTTAGATTCGGCTGCATTTAGTTTTGGCTTAACTCGCTGGCGTATGGTGTCATAATCATTTCATTTCACTCACATGCTATATCGCGAAATTTATGTCAACTTCCTTATGCGCCTCAGACGACGTAGTGCAAGATATATTTTTTCAAAAGTAAACACCGCGTCTGTTTGTTAAATTTGCACGATATAGCCTTTAGAAAGTAATCCAGACCAGTATTTTGAAAGTACTGTTTTTTGCAGGCGATTAAAAAAAGGGAGCAGCTAGATGATCAGAAGACTGACGACGATGAAACCGTGGAGGATGTGCACGATGGTAAGTTGCTAGAGCATAGTATATTTTTTTAGTTTTAGAAAGTAATTAGTTATCAACACGGAAACTCAGTTATACCTAAGTCAGGTGACATCGGTAGTGCACGCTCTACCTGTGAGATAGTTGACTGTTGCGACATTATTTTACACGGTCGTGACCACACTCGGTCGTCTTGCGATCACGAGCGTGAATCGGCCAAAGCCCCAAAGCTCGTCTGTCACTCTCGCGTCACCACACAAAGGCTCCATTGCACTTATATTTTTATGAGGGCAATGCTACGTGACTTTCGTACACTTATTTGTAGAGCTTGCAAAAGGTCATTGTTCAAAAAATTCATTTGGTCTGTGCGGACATGCCTCAGCAAAACATTAAATTGTTAGTAATATTTTTTAGTGGTTTGATGCGGATTTTACTCTACATAAAAATGTTTTATGCAAAATCTTTCAGAATAAAATAAAATGGCGAATATTGTATGTATATCAACATACAAGCCATTTTTCTAATATGGAAAAACTGCAAAGATAATTTTATTGCACTAATATATTTATGATTGATCAAATAATCAACGTATGATACGTACAAGCAAATCAGAAGTCGGTGGCTACGGCCACTATGACATCAGTCAATTACTTCCTACTTTCATTTCAAGATTGTAATTTTTTTTGTTCGATCGTGCTCTGTCTTTGCTACAAATGAATACCATTAAAATTAGGAATTTACTCGTGTTCGTATTATGGTATATTATTATATCAATAGGCGATACTTTTAATTTTTTTTCGAATCATCAAAATCAGTGTTTTAACTTTACAGTAAAGGAACAATGCGACTTGGAATCATAAAAAAAAAATATAACGCTTATCCGATTTTAATCAGGAAGTGCAAATAAATTGAGCAACGTAGGGCATAAGGTACGCTACGCAATGTCCGCTTGTATGAAATCGGTATCGCTCTTATCAGCTTATCTTCCGCGCTCGGCGTGCCATTTCGCTTTGTCGACCGAAGCCCCACAGTGTTGCGCTTACTGCTGCCGAGTCCGCTTATGATTCTATCACCTATTTGTGAAATTTATTAAACGAGTGTTCATGTGTCGCGTGACACATACACACACTGCTTTACAACACAGAATTCATGATCTGTGACCAAGTAAAGATATAGGCGTATGCACTGACTCAAACGTTATAGACGCATTCGATTAGTATGAAAACGGATTGCACAGGCGATATCCACGTTCAGTGATTATTTTGGATACAGTAAACGACAAATTTTTCTTCGGAGTGCAGTTGTGTTGTGTTAAGTGGTGAAAGTGGTTTATAAGATCATAATAAATAAATGGACGTTGCAACGGCTTCCTTATTAAGCATAACATACATAAGTGGTTTTCAAAGTAAATAAATAGCTGTCAATTACACATCGTTTACAATAAACGTCGCTTCGGCTCGGTAGTTAGTGAAGGTCATGTTATTGTTATTATGACGCTAGGAATTACACACTTGTCTCGCTTAGTTTACCAGTTGCGTCTCACACGGAAATTTGGATTTGCTCCGTTTCCCCTAAAATTGTATGTTGGGTACCCTGCATTTACGCTTGCACTTACTTTCTCTGTACTTTAACCACAGTCCACAGAGTGCAGCGTTTCTTAATTGTTTATAGCTTCACCGTCACCGCCCGCTAGGTACCTACTTTCCCACAATGTAAGCAATTTCAGCGGTCCTAAGCAAACAATTCACAGAGATCCCACATTAGATACCCTGGCGATCCATATAGAACAGATAATAGGTTCGTATTTGAATTACAAGCAGTAACAAACAAGTTTCTTAACACTTTATCGGTTGGCACACTGCACCGTGTCGAAACGTTTATGTCCAGTTCTCTTCTGATACGACGCTATTCTTCTGGCATACCTACTTTAATACTGGCGCTATTTTCGTATATTTTCTTAAAAGATACATTCATGATTTATGAATGAGTCATAGTCATTGTGTAGAATTATTATCAATTTTCTTCAGCCTATTATGTAATAATAATAATAATAATAATAATAATAATAATTAACGCTAGCGACTTTCGGAAGTTAGCATTGTTCCTATTGTCTTATCTACGACAGGAATCATCCCAAAACAATTACACCAATCCCTTATGACACTTCAGCTACCTAAATATACTTATATACAGCTTCAGAAAGCGGTTATTTTGAATACTTGTCGAATTGTCAGAAAATTCTTACAACAAGAATACCAGTCACAATCATCTCGTCACCAGGCAACTCCATCTTTACAGCAACATACATCCCCATAATCACACTTTACATACAGTACCTACACAACATCACACAGATATTTAATTGACACTTATGTGAAGACAACACTTGGCTTAGGCCCGTGTTGTCTTGAAATACCAGTAAAAACTGAGTTATAAAAAAGAATAAACAAATAATAATAATAATCATTTATTTGCCAGAATATGGATATAAAAAGTTCGTAGTAGTTATAGGTTTTCCAGCATATTCTATCGCAATGCGACGTGCAAATATTAAGTCAATCTATTATCACACATACAATCAAATTAAAATTATGTCAAATTATACAAATGTCAAATAAGTATTACAATTACTACATTAAATGTCAAAAAATATTACGCGACATTTATTAGGACAGCAACATTTCAAACATACAATTAAATCAAAATTATGTGAAAATATGAGGTATACAAATGTCAAATTTTAAATTTTATCATTCAAGAATTCATTAATTGAATAATACATCTTTTCTTTTAAAAAAATAAGCAAATTATATTTAAATTTCATAAATGTCATTATTTTTAAATCATCAGGAAATTTATTAAATACTTTTATAGTCATACAGTAAACGCTTCGTGAGTACAGTACCAACTTTTGGGGTGGAATCTTTAAATTTTCTCCTTTCCTGCCTCTGTATCCACTAAAGTCTTTGTTTTTTTCAAATAAATGTATATACCTTTTTACAAAAATCCCTACTTCGAAAATATACAAGCAGGGAAGTGGTAAAATGTTTAAATTTTATATGTATCCTCGCCTTATCTGTCCTCTCTGTCGTTTATCAATCAAAAAAGTAATATAAAACCTTGTCTCCTTTATTTTTCCTTTGATTGTTAAAATAAAATCATTTTTTATATTTATTGTTACTTATAGTATGAATATGATATTTTTCATATATAAATATTGTAAGTCTATTTCACCCTCCTTTTGTTTTATTTTTATGAAGAAAAACTAGTCTTTGCCCTTCTATGAAAGGACTTATTTCTGTTAAATATTCATCACAATTGATTCCGGAAAATCGCAACAGGAGTCTTAAGATTAGAAATCGATTAGAAACATACAAACTAATAATATCAAACACAAATCAAAACCTTGACCTAGTTTCTGGTAGTATCTTCAAGAACTCTACGTGTCCAGAATGTACTCTAATAGAACAATAGCGTTTACTAAACAATGCCAATTTACTAAGTTGAATGACAATGTCAACTTTGTCCCCTAAGGGAGCCTATTTGTTCATGATATGCTATTGAACCAGTGACCATATCTTATCGGCAGTAATAATAACTTAACAACTGTTCCACAGTGTCAGTTGATCTTGCATGTTGGTCTAAGTGATATGTGGTTGTGCATTACTTTCAATTCAGTATATTTTTGGATTGTGTGTATACAAAAACCGACTTTGTGATCTATTTTACTGTTATTGTTATAAAATACAACATTATTAAATACCTACCATACCATAATAGCACGCGGCTAACGAATTGTTTGTTTAATGACTTCATTATTTACATGCTTTATTGACAAACTACTGCCCAGAATTTTCTTTGTCGTACATTGCTTCCGCATAATTTGATTACATTTATAGATTTAAACAACACTGACTAAGTTATTTATTATAACAAAACTGATAGTGGCACTGATTACATTTTCATTCACAGTATTCATGCAGATATATTTTCATCCGGTCAAGTCTTAGTCGTAAATTGCCTATTATAAGATTCAAGCCTTAACTAATCGACAAATTCTCTATCAATAACTTTTATTATTAGTCGTGGCGAAGCTGTCCATATGCCATCTCATGTCACGAGGATTGACAGTGCCTTTGTCTAAAATCGTGTCGACATTTCGACTAAGCTATTTTAACCTTAATTAACTTGGACAGCGTCTTGTTCTTTTACTTGCGATCGCTTACTTGTATATCATCAACCATTGCCCATTAATCAAGCTTCGTAAAGAGCGTTGTAACCGTCGTTTATTTACTTTCTTTTGTGATGCATTATTTTGTTGTATAATAAGCGCCGCAAGTTATAATTAATTTGTTTAATGGTAGAGAGCGTTTCTAATTTAAGGTTTTAAAATGTCAAAGTGTAATGTTTTTGGTGGTCTGGAAACTGCATAGACACAGCGATATTATTATACCCAACTATGTTTGTGTCGAGTCTCTACTTGTAACTAATTATGAAGGACAAAAGACTGGAATTAAAGTTAAGTGTCCGCGGAGACGGTTCACTGGGCCGGAACAGTACAAGGAGCAGTATAAGAAGTAACCGAAGTAATATAAGTAGTAGCAGCTCTGGTTTACCTGTAAGCGAGATATTTACTAACGATCGTTTTACGGCCATACCTCATAATACGCCATTTGATGTAACTGACAAATATCGTCGACGGCCGATACAACAAGGATATCCCGCACAGAGTTTGCAAACTCTAAATAATTATGGACAGCAGAGGTATTATGAATATAATGGACATGATAGAAGTAATGTATACACCGACTATGGTCAACCATCAAGATATATGGGTCAACCTCGATATATGCCAGCTTTTGAAGATCCTCGATATAGCCAAGCTTATCCAGCGACATCTGGCTATGTGTACAGCACTCTTCCACGAACACCAATCTATGAGTACGAACAGCATAGAGGTGTTCCAAATTCTGGGCATAATACATTACCGGCCAGGTCCAGCCTTAGGCGTGTGCGTATCAGCACCCAACAGCCTATTGTGTACGGCTATGGTATGTTATCTAAATAATTTATCTCATATTATTTATCTGTATCATAGTAACTATTGCGTGTAAATAATTCGTAATGATATAGTGATAACTTGCTCGCATAGACAGATTTCTCTTTCCGGAATGCAATGAGACAATCTAAAGAACTGCTTTGAATAAAAATTCATAGAAGTTAAATATTATAGTACTCGGAGTCGGCAAAATGTGTTTCGGTGTTGCCGGCACATAAAAACAATAGCATTACCCCTTCTATTTTTATGGGTCTCGGTAGAGACTACTAAAGAAATACTGGTAAAAGAAGACGAGTAGCAGCATCTTCTATCAACAATTGGTCAAACTGCGATTGCCATCCTGCATGCAATTCTTTTGCTGGAAAGACCAGTGTCTAGCAGTGGACTGATATAGGCTAGTAATGATGGTGATGATGATAAAGCAAATGCACAATTTTATAGGGACAGAATTGCAACCTATTATAAAGTTACTATTACATACAAAGTAATCTAGTCTACATAGACAATTAAAAATAAAATAAAATGTATCACTTTTGTGACACACTACTACACCGTACGTACATCGAGACATTACATATAAAATGTAGGTGTATGTATCAGTAAAACCTTTTGCTGTTACCAGCTATGTAGCTTTCGCGTAAGTACACATTTAAATAAATTTGCAATAACTTTAATTTAGGAATATACTGCAATCTCTAAAAAAACAATAACTTTCATCCTTTATGTTGTTTTTTTTTTAAATGTGTAGTATTTTTATACGTGTGTGCGTAACTGGGCCGAAAGCTATAGCTGGTCAACCCTCCCGAGGGACAGACAACAATAGCTGCATAAGGCTCCCCGCGCTTACTGGTGCGCTCTAATGAACCTAGCCGACATCAGGGCTACGGCGACCAGGCTCAGTTCTTCACGCGCCTTAATCACATAAACTCACTTAAAAAGTTAAAACAATATATACTGTGATTATATAACAATATAAGTGTAAACTATGGCAATCACTAAATCGGCCGTCCGTGGCATTATGTGCTCTATAATGGAATTTACCTTTAAAGCAAGTAAGATGATTCACAGTCTGCAGAAGTAGTTCCGTTTTTCGAAATCATGCATTTTTATTATTTACATGTTTCCATCTAACCTTATAAAGTTGGTGTACCGTTACGAATATTGTTTCATTTACATTTCTGAAGTCACCGTTTTGGTATGCGCATTAATATTGCCTTCTTTCTGTTCGAATGCCAATGCCAAAGACAAATTAACATCTTTTATGCGGTATGTTGTCTGAGAGGATATCTATTACTTTAAATTGTTTTGAGTGTTGCTCAGTTTCTAATATTTAAATAGAAGTCTCTCAAAGAATGTGAAATGGTTTACAAACATCTCTTACAAAAAGTATCATGGTAGGTACTAGTATTATTTTAGATACGGAGACGCTACATTTTTGTACTGTTGCGCCATCTACGGCTTTTCTTTCGAAAGTTTGCTCGCGACCTTTACATTCTTTATTTGGAAGTCTATTTTGATTCAGTGTTTATGTAATAAGCAGTCACAATAAGTGGCAAATATAACAAAAGGCCGGCAAATCATAATCTATTTCATTCAAGTTGTATAATAATACAGACTATCAGATAGAAAGTCGAACAAGAGCTGTATTCGTGGAGGTTGTTTAACCAGGCTGGATAACAAATAACGGATGAGCTTTCCTTGGAGTAGGAGCACGCGGGTGCTGCGCGTGCGCCCCGAAGTTCGTGCGCCGATGCCCGATAGAAAAGGAGACGAGCACGATTGACACTAGTGAACTCGGAGCGTTGAAAATAACATCTCGTTTTTATTACCACATTTCACTAGTACAGTACTTCAATATTTAATTATAATTATTTACGCTCAATTAGTGTTAGTTGTATTCGATATCCATACATTTAATATTCGCGAGAAATTTCCTAATACACATTAAACGTTCTTCGAAGAACTGCGATAGTTGCAAACAGCTTAATTGTTTCACGACTGTGATTGAGTAATGAACAATCATTGTTTTATAACGTTAGGAATCTGTCAGTCATGAACTCGAGCGTAAATTACTAAGTTTTACTTTCGAACACGATAAATTAATGTCATAGATTGTAATTTGGGAGATGTTATTACAATGTTGGCTACAAAACACCTTTCGCTGTACTGTAATTATTGCTGGTAATGTACTCACGTTTTTCTGTGTTATCAATCTTCATACATCCGCATCTCAACATTGTGAAAGTCCTTGTTATAGTAATGACCCTATGCACTTGTGATTAGGGATATTGTTTGCGCAATACCATTTGGCTGATCGATGTGGCTTTTGTGCCCAAGATCCCTTTCTTATCCAACTGCGATGTTATCTGGCGTGCGCGCTATCTATCAGTTTCACTCTGTATTATCTCGGACAAGCAATCTGGACGGATTCACAATTACCTCGCTTTGTGTCGAGCTAGACGCCTCTAATTTATTCTATCTATTTTAAGGTCCATCGTACACCATGACACGTAAGGTGTACGTGCCTGTACACCATAAAGGCAGTATTTCTATAAGATTTAAGTTTATTATCTGTCACACTGAACTTCTAATCAGATCATAAAATCATAATCTATTGAAAAAATTACCTTTGTCCACTATAATGATTGAGATATTAATACCTTTGGTTCGCAGTGACTTAGATAATGTACGAAATTATAAGCAAAGATTATTACTTTTTCTTTAATTTTTATAAACAACGCAAAACATTATGAAACAATGATGTGCTTCCGCATGTCGAACAAGGTTTTACAGTGCGGTCTATAAAAGACGGACTTTCATAAAGTTTTTATATTATTGTGATTAATCAATGCAATCAATATCACTAACTTTGAACTAGTAATGTTTGATCTTGAACGAATTATTGCTAGTGTAACACAAACCTAATGAAATGAAATCAGTGTAATGATCCTAGAACCTAAGTGGCGTTTCTCCTATTCTTGCGTGAGAGCCGGCAGTGACCGCAGCTACTGCTTGTAGATAGACAATCAGCGCGGGCGCAGGAAGCTGTGATCTGCGGTTAACATCCGTGCCGTGGGCGCGTATCGCGAAAGTGAACCTGTGAAATGAGTTACTGAAGCGCGTCGACTACATGATACCCTGCAACGCGATAGCCAATTTATCGCGCACCTGTAGACTTGACGACGTTTTAATTAATACCTTTCCTCGCACTTTCTTTAATTAAACAGACTTTCAAAGGGTCGATAATTATCATGCTGAAGTTGATGCTTCAACTAAATTTATCCTCACAAAATAGGTAAAATACTTATCCTATTAATATTAATAATGCGAATGTTTGTACGAATGTTGGTTAATCAATCACGCCAGAGCGGCTGATCGGATCTAGTTAAAGTTTGGCGCAGAGGTAGATTACAAGCTGGAAAAGTACATAAGCTACTTTTTAACCCGAAAAAAAAACGGTACCTACTTAAGTATAGTTTTAATTTTTATAATTCCACGTGTACGATGTCGCTGGCAACAACTAGTGAAATATACATTTTTTATAAATGTATCTCGTTAAATAGCTAGTCTTACCCTAAATATCGTACGTTCTCTTCATAAGTTATATGCCGCGTCCACCTACAGAACGAATCCTGACAAATTCAAACCATTAGCAATTTTAACGGAACCGATACAATGAATATGTTATGAGATGTTTATACACTAACAAAATTTATTTTTGCGAGCAGGTTTGATATTGTCAAAGTGGATCGTGGAGTCCGTAACGATGGAGCGTCGCGTGCCGTATCTAATTGGCATCCTTGCATATATTTAATGACTCCCACAAGGTGCACACGCCGTATGTAGATCAATCGTCGGACTGCTTACTGCTATTCGAAAGCTGAAACGCTCACGGGTCCTGCTTAATAATCCACTTTAAACTGAAAGCCGTATTCAGATTGACTTACTGAGTTTCTAATTTTCTCCAACTAATAGCGAATCGTTAGGCGCCTGTTATCTCTAAAAGGTTATTTCTGGATTTATGCAAATTTAATTAACTTCTTCCGTGTTAAGTTAATTTACATGTTTCATTCAGTATTGATCCATTCTTGAATTCTGTTAAACAACGAACATAAATGTACTCAAGTTCATTGTTTTGGTTAGCGTTTACATCAGACAGTTCATAAATTTTGTCTTATAAATACTGCAAATTTCAGCGCAAAATTTTTTAAACAAGGTACTCGGTAAAAACCACGAAAGTTTGAATTAGTAAATAGGTAGTAAGACTGTTATAAGTATAAAACATGATAATAATGGGCTAATCATGCCTGTACTTAGTATCCGAAGAAACGAAAGTGTCCTTGTATCGGCGAGATGTTTTAGATGCGATCTATCGATGTAGATAACGAGCACGTTACGCGAGGGTAAAAATAAAAGGAGTCAGTATGCATCGGGTTGAGACTTTCTATTTTTATTCGAGCGGTAAGGTCGCGGGCGCGGGCGCCGGCGCCACAGCCTCCGCGTCTCGAGGTGGTTGCAGCGCGCATTCCGTCGCCACTTGCGCCCCAGGCAGCGCGCACGCACGCGAACCTACGAACCGGTGCTCACGATTTGTTTGTTTTGATTACAACGCTCCAATATACCGCTAACTCACGCTGACTATCCTTAGCATCAACCTCGTCTATTACTTCAATAGGACAATGACCTATTCGGAATGCGTCAGGATGAATTCCCGGTGCTCTCCAAGTTGATTGACGTTCGATGCTAACCAGATACGATCGGACACGAGAGCCGGTAATATCACCTCCGCCTACGGATATAGCAGCCCCTGTCCGGGAAGTAAAAGGGATAGTTTGAAGTCAGGAAATGGGCGTGATAAGGAGGAAAAAGCGTAAGTTAACTTTCCTTCGTTATTAAATTTTAATCAAAGGAAACTACGTAAGGCAGTATCGTGATCGCTTTACCCATGTTAGGGATATAATTAAAATCATTACTATCTGTGTGATTGACATTAACTAATTATTACGTCGTGATACTTTTACATCGTTTTATTCCAAGTTAATTCACCGCTTCAATTAATTTAAACTTTAAACTCATTTCGTTATGTATTTTATTGCCTACTGAGCTGCAGTTTGTTTGCCTATGTAACATGCATAAAAGATGCATTTTATTGAACTTCAAACCATCTTGCTGAATTACTTATTGCAACAGATGCCGGTGCAATATTTAAGAGCCATCTTGAACACAGGCTGTTGTTATTTTAAATAACTAAAATTTAAATTATTTTATAATTAGTCTACACAATGAAAATGACTTAATTATATTGTTTAGTGATGATTTATATCTTGGTAGCTGAGTAACTGTTTTTAAAATTACGAATTTAATTAAAAACATTGATAAATGATGACAAAGATAAATTAAACTATTATACTTTAATGTAGTTCTAAATACACTTATTTCAGGAACATAAATCTAATTTATCATAATATGAAATATAACGAGTCAATTACAGAAAATTGTTATGGAATGGATATCATGCTCTATGTTTTTGGTGTCACCGGTGGCGACGTCGATTTATTACAGCTCACGGAAATTACATTCATTACGAGTCTATAAAATTTTCAATGTCTCGGCTTGATTTTGAATACCGCAAAAAACTATTCATTTCACAGTTACTGATCTTTTTGTAGCTTCGATCTTTGTAATTTAACCTTTCATACTCTGCTTTTAATTAACTTATTTTTTTTTATTTTTTTTTTATGTCACAATAAAAAGTCTTACAATAAATATTATTTGCGATGATTCCTACTATAAGTTACAGTAGTAACTGGCACACTAATTGCTATAATTTGCTTTTGATGATAAAAGTTCACCAGAAACAATTTCCTATAAAATTTTACCTGGGAAAAATTCATATCGAAATGTGTTCTGTTGTATTTATTCATAATTTAGTCCGACTGTTAGAGTGCAGAGGCAGCGTGAACTTTACGAGAAATATTAGGGTCATTCGGTACACAACATTAATCTACTCTCGGAAACTTAATCCCATACGGTATTTGTTATCTGATGCTACAGGCGAACTTAGGTACTAACATTGATTATGACGCGATATTTTAAACAGAGTACCTATCCTTCCAATATCAATTCTGGTAAGGTGTTTTTTTTACGAAATAAGGTTGATTTAAGTGAGGACGGGGATACGCGTTATAAACAGGAAACCGGATTAGCTCGCCTGACCTGTACTCTTACTTAGGTTACGTTTTTGTCGAATCGGAGAAGTTATCTCGCAATATTGGCAGATTTTTAGTAAACCCGATTTGGGTCTTCAATGCCGATACAGATAAATTATAATGTGACTAACAAACATTGTAATTACACATTTGATAAGTCAAGGCAATGTTTTAGATGTTATGAAATAATCATACCACGAATTTGACAGTGCCAAAATTTGTATAATGCGTAAGTGTTGTGTATAATCGTCCACTGCGCTCTCGGTCGCTTAGTAGGATAATATACCTATGTACACACTGTTCGCGACCCGCACAATGAACATTCGAAGGTAAAACAGTAGTATGCGGTCATCGCTTACATATTTCGTTTGGGCGATTGCTAAAGCTATGGACGCACGCGTGCCATTTGGGTAGTCAAAACGGGTTATTTTTATGTGTCACAACAAAACATTTTTTTGTTGTTACAGGTGTAGTACCTACTTTGTTATTAAAATATTTTGCTGAATTATTTGACTTGAAATTACATCAATACAAGTTTACTTTATTTCAGTTAAGATATTTTGGTCTGGCAGTAACTGCGCCCAAGTCAATGTTTAGAAGTTATAGATAGCTCTACCTACATGTATTATAAACAAGCTTTTTATCAACAGTATATTTTTTATGCCATGTCGATAAATTAAACCAGCGATAGAAGCAACAGTACTGAAAAATAGTACCATACAAACAAAATGCGAATGTTTACGGACCATGTATTTCTAGCCTTACATGTTCACACTTCTACCTGTATCTCACAACTGCGCATTACCTTGAATGTTATTTATTATAGATGAGGTACTATCTATAAGCACTCGTTTGAAGGTACTACAAGATCTCGTCGTTTTATATTGCTGTTAGCAATTATGTCATCGTTTAAATTGTGTCATCCAAAATTCCGTGTTCAAATGAAGGTTAAGAAAGAAAACGCTTGTAAATTTGGTTTTTATTTTGTCGGTTACATAATAATTCAATATAAATTGGTCAATGCGTAAAAGAACTTACAATGAAAACATAAGATATAATACTGTACCGCTTAATCGCAGGATTACAATCCGCGATAAATTTTCAACTATTAACCTCTTCCGCTGACAGGTCAAAGAGTAATAAAAATTGTCGTAAGAATCAGTCACGCCGTTTGTGAAGTTACATAAACTCTATTGGATATTTTTGGCGATGAGTTACCTACGCGGTTTACACGGCTCAAAGGCCGCATAAACTTCGATGTAGTATTGACACATAGTAGGTAGTGACACATAGTGATGTTAATGATTTTGTTGATTTACGGCAAAAGGTTCCGAAGCTTCGCCAGCGCACTGTGCTTGTAAAACCTTTGCACCCATTAAGCTTTGCCGGCTGCTGTCATTAAATGTGATGGCTTCTCTTAATTTTACTTTAACGGACCTCCTATTAGCTTTTACTCATCATAACAGCAATTTCTTACATTGCTACCACATTTTCCCTTATTAAATGGATTACCTGCCTCGTTTCAACTCGATATCGCGAACTGCAATTTTATCTTTAACAGGTGTAATCTTCTACAAATACGTTAACTTCAGAGGTTTTCCATTAATAACTTGAACGTTTAATTTTCACCTGTCTGTTATTATTCTTATAATGGTTGTAACACCATCGTTCCCTGAGAAGAACTATTTGCAATAAAACAAGACTACTGTGAAACGAGAGTCACGAGTTCCTCTGTAAACTATCACGATTCGTTCTGGGTACAATAGTTGTGTTGTTATTCTATTAAGGTTACCAGGGGGTGAAAGTATCGCATCTGATTGGCTATTGTGGTGCGCACAGGACTAGCCGCCATTCTGGATCATGATTTCACTGCAGCCCATTCATCCACCTTGACATGTTGATTGTCGTGCGAAAGCACCGAACAACCACACGATCATTTGTTATTCAATTCTCCTGTGTTCTCTGTCGATTGAAGAAGAGAAACGCAGTTGCAATAGAAACGTATCATTAATTAGTGTCATATCGATGATTGTTTAGCTTCGTAACAGCTATCATTTGTCAATTACATTACTATATAATGTAACTTTGACTAAATTAGGGAACTTTGATAAAATAATTTGTCAATCAAAAGTGTTTTGTGAAAGTTTACTCTATCACGTAATGTCGTGACAGTGTCGTGTGATCGTGATCGTCTTATGTAAATCTTTGACCTTGCTAATGCAGCGACCTGCATCATTGCAACATATTGTTCATACGACCATGTGAGATCGTCGCAAGCGCAGGGTCAGCAATTATCGTTGACGGCACTTTGTGCCGCCCACGATCGTTAGATTGGTACGAGGCCTTGAATAATTTGCTTCCGTGTCCTGTTTCGTCTTCATTAAAATGGTCATTGAAGTAATTGTGCGCTACTTACATGTGATGGACCTACCACATTTTTCCCACGAAGACTACGCATTTTCCCTTACAACATTTATAATTTTCTCATTATCTCGAAGGCCTATTTAACCATTTCTTTGATTTAAATTATCAGCTTAAAATGCTAATACTAATGTGTGACCTTAGACTTGGTTAGCAATGACGTGTATCTTGCGCAAATGACCACTGTTCCGAAACAATGAGCTTTACGTAAAGGTAATCAATCATAAGCTATATATGAACCGAACACTCGTAATGTCTGTTATTGATTAACGTTTGTACGAGTACGAGGTAGTATTTGTGTTATCTCATTGGTATGTTAAGTGGCAACGGAAAGATATATGATAGTTATCCAAATATGTGTAGTATATCTCAGTCAATCTATCCTAGAAGTTATAATATTTTACCTACTTACTTATATTATAATAGTCATATTTTTGAAATTGGTAAAGGTTTCTTTAAATTTAAATTATTTTATTAAATGCATGCAAAAGTAGCAATGGTTTTAAAGACATTTCTTAAAATATTTTTAAATGTTCCTTAAAAATTTATAACTTGCATTTGAATGAATGGAAGAGACAACTCAATCTTGGATACTGAAATTTAGCAAAGCTACGTTTCCTCAGTTTACAACCATGATTAAAGAACTTATAGTAAAAACCAAAAGCTATTCAGACTCGTGCTCGTAGAGTTTTATACCGGGAACCAAAAGAAATGTTTTATTATTTCTTATCTTGGATACTGAAATTTAGCAAAGCAACGTTTCCTCAGTTTACAACCATGATTAAAATAATAACCATTACAAAGATTGAACGCCATGACTTATAGTAAAAACCAAAAGCTATTCAGACTCGTGCTCGTAGAGTTTTATACCGGAAACCAAAAGAAATGTTTTATTATTTCCCACAGACGTCAAACATGTTCAAGAAATTTAGTCTAAGTCTCGAAGCTTAGTGAAAAAGAAAAACTAAACAAAAACGACTAAGATTTTAGTAACAGTTTATTTCATTTATTTTGTGTTATATATTTTTTAAAACAACTTTGTATAAGCTTAACTTTTTAGGGTTTGCTTTATTACAACACCAAGTCTGACACTTTAATATATCAATGATTACTTAGAAGCCTGTCATTATGATGGAACCCTAAAAACATTTAACAAATTATTTCAAACTAGGTATTTTAAAGATAAGGCTTCAATTGTAAGATGTCTTATCGTAACGTAATCAGATTGGATTTGGAACAGAACCCAGATGCAAGGCATTCAGTTGTAACAATCGATCATAATAACTGTCATTATGAGTTCGCCTTTTGTTGCTTTTAATATACATTCAATAATTTTATTGCATTAATAACATCGATGAATAGAATCAATTCGAACTTTTTTCATTAACATATGATTGAAATTGTTACGTAAATCTTAATCTGGACGATCGTTAACTTTTTATATTTTCATCATTTTAACATCTTTACGCAACAATTTAAAAGAACATTGTTAAAAAATCTTAGAATGGTTGGAATAAATGAACTATGAAATGTTCCACGATTCTGCCGTGAGAGCTTTGCTTGGAATGTTAGTATTTTACCATGACTTTCCATGTTAACCACGACGAATGCCATTTGAAATAGACACTCCTGACTACTGATTCGGGAATCTGCGTGACGAGGGATAGACAAACTGTTATAAACTTTCATCGTAACTATAGCGGTATTGCAAAATTGAGTGTCACGAAATGTTTCTATCTTGTTAGTATTTTCATAAACAGTTTATCTGCCACGTAATACATATATGGTTGCGTTTAAGATGCTTTTTATGGAGAAAAGTGGTTATTTGAGTTATTAAAAAAAAGCAAGCATGCTGATAGAAATTTATTGTTAACACACACATTTTACAGCTTGATACTCATTAACTATTGTCTGGATTTAGTTGTTTGGTTGACTTTATTCCTAAAACCTACTGGTAACCCATTAAGGCCCTGTTCCTGCTTGAATCTATTTCTAAATTTCCCTGAACTTTCAGGTGAATCAGTATCGGACCGTGCTGAGAGCGAAGCCCGCGTAGTGAACGATCAGCGTTGCATAGAAGTACGGATCGCTCGTGCAGCGGGTGGATTGGGGTTAAGCATCGCCGGTGGTCGGGGGTCCACGCCATACATTGGCGACGACGAGGGCATCTTCATATCGCGAGTCACACCTGGCGGCCCTGCATACATGGCTGGATTAAGAGTAAGTTTTTAGTAAGAATAAAAGAGCGAGTGCGCATATAGAATCTATTGACGGCCTGTCCACACACTGGTTTTAAAGGTGTCGCCTGCTCCAAGATTCCCGGACGGGTCAAATTGGAAAAAAAAAGTGTTTTTCTACATTTTCACGGGTCTGGGTACCTCCGTTGTTTCTTATTAATACAATACGAGTGCTTAAAAAAGTTACTCACTTTGGGATCCGAACAATATATGTGAAGTTGTCCACATTTATTTTATTATTTACCAGATGATTAAAGGTGGTAAGGAAAATGCTTAGTAAATCAATAAAATCAGTCTGTCAATCAATAGAAGGCCTTCATCCAGATGTTTTAGCAACGGAGCGAGTGTGCAGCGGATTGTGTACTTTGTGTAGTGGTTGAGCTACATCTACACAATTTGTACCCATGACCATTTTCGGAGTAAGAGCGTACCAATATATTCCTCTGTGTTATACATAACAAACGTTGGCAGCACGCCTGTAGGTAGACTAAGCTACTAGCGTCAAATGGTTCACGGTATCCGTATATCTCAATTTATATCTGATGGCCTACTGACACTTAGAGTTAGCAAAGTAAAACGACAAGCCTAAGGAGTTAATCTAATAATTACATCTAATGGCAATGACGTTGTATGTTATTTTTTTTATTGACGTACAGCTCCGTTCAGTGGAATACAAAAAAATTAAAACATCTCATCTGGCTTTCCTACAAAGCCAAATCATCTATTGCTGTCCAACTACCATTTTTAGGGTTCCTTACCCAAAGGGTAAAAACGGGACCCTATTACTAAGGCTTCGCTGTCTGTCCGTCTGTCCGTCTGTCCGTCGCTCTGTCACCAGGCTGTATCTCAAGAGCCGCGATAGCTAGACTGTTGAAATTTTCGCAAATTATGTATTTCTGTTGCCGCAATAACAACAAATACTAAAAACAAAATAAAATAAATATTTAAGGGGGGCTCCCATACAACAAACCCGTTTTTTTGGCCTTTTTGGTACGGAACCCTTCGTGCGCGAGTCCGACTCGCACTTAGCCGGTTATTATCGTTGTGCATTGAAATGGCAATACTACTTAATGTGTACATTTTAGTTTTTTTTGTTGTTACTGATATGACGTGTCGAATAAAATGTTTTCCGTTTTATATTTACAAACATGGTTTATAAATAACCAAAGATCAGCTGCTGCAGCACTTGAAACTAATGATTGCTTAGTTTCTACGTAGACGTTCTCCTGTTCCTTTTATACGTATTGTCGATATTTCCTTTGATGTTTCGAACCCTAGCGTTACTGTGTTAAATGCTGTCAGTGAAATTGAATCAAAGTGAGCTCTTTGCAGCGGAAAATTTACGCTGCATTAAAATTGTTATGTGCTAAACAGATTTTTTAATTAAACATTGTGCTTATGCCTCGAGAAATTCCATGGTAAGCAATAAGTTCCGACTCCCACGCAGCTAAATGTCCAATAAAAGTTGGCTATAAATGCAGCACTTTCTACGCGTCTAAATAAAATACGATATAACTTACAGGTGGGCGACAAGGTACTTTCAGTAAACGGCACGTCTGTTGTGGAAGTTGATCATTACTTTGCAGTTGAAGTTCTAAAGGCCAGCGGGCAGACGCTAACTCTAGTTGTCACTAGAGATTCACCTAACTCTACCAGGTAAAATAAAAATAATATTTTTTTTTTAATATTTTGTTTTATATACAAAAGTCTGCATGTATTAAGTAACGTAGTAAGTAAAATAAAATGAGTAAGTAAAATGATGTTTTCGATACATTTTATCGCTACTTTGTTGTCAAACAATTTTTTTGTGATAATAGTAACAGATTAGTTTATAAATAAATATACGAAAACTAAGCAACTTAAAAAACGAAACAACATTCGTCCCATATTTAATATCATTCTGTACTAGATAACACAAATTATAGAATTCAAGATGTCTCTGTGTTAAATTTAAATTAAATTGTTTTAAGTGGTGTTTAGCCGCGAAGGTATAAAATACAGACATAGCTACTATAGTTTTCCCAAAATTAAACTTTTAAGATATATGTATGGTGTAGTCTTGTGCATGCATTCTATCGATTTTTTTGTAAATGTGTAATTTTAGTAACAATCTTCATAAATGTAAATAAATAATCTTTAATTCAGTAGAATAATTTGGTATTTACTAGTAAACCCTGAAGTTTAAGACCTACGTTTCTAAGATTTTATTTAAAATTTAAGTTGTGAGACTTTTAACCATCCAAATTTGATAGTATGTTTTTATAATTTCTGATCTAAATTACCTGACCTCGCAAAAAAGCTATTTCAATATTAGCGTTTCAAGTTGTATTGTTTACTGCAATGTTAAATTCACACTCGTTATTTATTTTGACAGGACACACAGTAGAGCGCCAAGCGGGGCGAGCCATCATTCTGTATCAAGCACCACTGACACAGTTTCCACTTTAGAGAATGGCCAGGTATTCATTATCTTTTTATTTAATTTACTTTGTTTTTATGTTCATGTAATGGTTTGGTTTTTCGATTGACCACTGATTTGACGATTTTGATAGGCTTGGACAATATAGTATAAATTTAGCGAATAAGTCAACTATTTTTCTGAGCCTTTTTTCAAGCAAATAAATTGCTGGAGTAAATTAAAAATACAACTCCTTGAATAAAAATAAACTTTTCTTAAGTTATCGAAATGAATTATTAAGTCATTAGCTCATCCACTAATTGTAGCCTATTGTTTTATCACGTAGGAAGTGACGATTGACACGTAATAGCCTTATCGCGCATTGTGATCTCTTGTCAACCTTCGGATAAAGGACATCATGTTATTATAAATAGAGCTACTTGCTTTATATTCCAATGGCAAAAAGATACATAAAAAGACATTTTTAAATATGTACCTTTGATTTATCAAAACAGTGTGTTCATATGATTACATTGACGAGGGCTATAAACAGAAAAAGTCTTAAAGCTCCTTTTAAGTGTAAACAACATTTTTCAGATCCCGACCGGTCGTGGTATACCATCGAAACCTCTGATCATCGGCAATCAATACGCTCAAGAGTTCGAGCCGGAGTACAAGGAGCCATTGAAGTTGAACAACAACCAGGCACCGGTTGTTATAACGCCGACAGTGAACTTCAGTCCCTCGCCCACTAGACAGGTCACGACCGATACGTACCAACGCCTACAGGCTTCGCCGCCGCCGCCGTCCACCGCCCCGTACGTCCCGCCGGGTGAGTTAACTGTTTTCTGATGTCCACGACTGTAATTTCCTTATTATTATATCTTGTATCTGATTCCCGCTTATCTTGTGTTAAAAAAATTACAACAGCTACGGTAGAAGAACGAAGGGCTACATTTAAATATGTTTATAATGTCATCTGGTTAACCCGTAAATTGTTGTGCTCCAATTTATTAGTACTTGACGACTTGCGTGTCGCAGTGCTTATTTTTGCATAGTCGAACCGGGTCAGTTTAAAAAAATATTCAAATTTGGTTAGGTCATAGATAGATTTATTTTCTGGTCTGGTCGTAACACGGGGGTGATATTAATTTCGAGACCATGGCACACTTCAAGCATCAGGTTTGCTGAGGGTCAGAATAACAACAGTTTAGTACGTTAGTCCATTATGCTTCCTCATCGACACCTCATGGTTAAGCCTGTAACTGCCGAAGGACTAGACACAATTAAAATTTTATTGTTTGGATGACACCGGTGACCTCCATGGCGCTTAATGTGTTAAGTCGCAAAGACAATAGTGTCTCGATGCTTGTTCTTTGCGACTTAACACACGACTTATTTGTTAATTGAACCATGATTTACATTCTGGTAGGCTAAAGAATATCGCGCTATCACTAAATTATTAACATTAATTTACAGTTTACCAACAAAAGGTGCTAGTCCACACGACGTTGATCCGCGACGGGGCCGGGCTCGGGTTCAGCATAGCGGGCGGGAAGGGTTCCCCGCCCTACCGGGACGACAGTGGTGCCATCTACATCTCGCGTATATCGCCGCAGGGCGCCGCAGCCAAGGACGGGAAAATGCTGGTCGGTGATAAGGTGGTTTCGGTGAGTTCCTGCTCTCTTTCTGCCACTCGGATACACATAAACATCAGTCACACAAGGCCATAAGGTGCCCGACATACGGTAAATGGTAACATGTATAGATGCATAACTAAATACAGAACATAGGAAAAGATTAGAAAAGCGATGTAGGCGGGGCAGGCGCGCCATAGAGGTTATGAGCAAATGCTTGTTAGTGAGCGCTGTGATTGGTTTCTTTTGACGTCGCGCGACCAATAGAGTCACGCGACGTCAAACGGATTCGCTTGATTGGTGTTCTTTGAACTCGTTTATGTGTAGTGAACGCAAGCGGCGACAGCGGTTCTCACACAAAAGGCGCACGACAGCCATTCTAACATGGCTATACAGTATTACCAGTAACCGTCACCAATATCGATATCGATATAATTATGTTTCCTATTCTCGCAGTAGGTTCCTACTACATTCTGTCTAAATTACTACCGCGATCGTGTTTACGTGTTTTTTTAAGAGAGAGATAATAATCCGTATTTGGGGAAACATAAAATGAAGTTTGCATTTGAACCTGTATGGTTCTATATATCTATCCGATATTTGAATCTTATTTACAATAGAATGTTCTCATAACGTTTGTAGTAATGCATGTAAGCGCTATAAACTTCACATGTGTGAATTCAATAGAAACGTAGTGTAACTATCTACGGAGGCGTAGCTACATAGGCGTACATGACGGATAATCGTCAGTTTACATACGGCATGGTAACGCTCGTTTCTAGGTTAAAATAACAATCTAAGAAACTATGTCGACAGAGCGCCAGCTTAGTACCTGCGGCTTTATTAATTACAGTAATAATCACTGTTTTGTTTATAACCAAGTAAATAATAGTGGAAAAGTATGGTTGTCACATTTCTTATATTAATCCGTTAAATAGTGTAGTCGAAATAGTAAAAAAGATAGTCTCCTTGGCTACCCTTATTACAGTATCTTCGTTATTTTGACGTATGGATAATTAATATAAACATACAATACGCTTTGTGGGTTAACTAGTGTCTCTGTCGCAGTATGATAGATACAGCCGTAGTATAGTTATATCCCTAGGAATATAATTATAAACCGTAACATAGTAACACGAAAGTGATTCGTTACTATCTTACTAGAAATATAATTATAATGCGGTTTAAGTTTAGTGATATAATTATATTATCTTTCATACTGCGACATCTCCACTCTGCGACATTGTTGAATTATTCTCGAATATACGCCTAACCCACAAACTGACGTTCTGTTCAGATCAATGGCGTAGATATGGAGAATGCGCGGCACGAAGCTGCAGTGGGGCTTCTAACGGGCCACGAGCGTTTCGTGCGACTCGTGTTGCAAAGGACCATCACACCCGAACATGGTAAGTGTTACATAACCTATCCTATTAGAATTATACTTTTCTATTACATTTAAGTCCTTAAGGTAAGGCAATATGAAATAGGTCTTTCTGTCAGAGGATGATATTTTACTGTAAAATACATCTTACTTTAGGACCAGTAAGCTGTACCAGTGTGGAGGAAATACATGCTAAATTGTAGAAAATCTTTATCGAATGTTATTTTATAACTGGAATCGCCAAATGTCAAACCCATATTTGAACATACTGCTCTTTAAGATACAGTTGGATTGTCATTAATTATGCTAGTAAAACGCTAAGAAAGATATGCTTCATTTTGCATTATTCATTTGCCTGCTTCAATCGAATATCAATATAATCTTCAAATGTAAATGCATTTGTGTTACACAAAAATGAAATTACATTATCTGCCCAAAGCATTGTTCAACATCGCTTAGCTTCATTGTAAATCGAAATATGTTTGTTCAATAGGCGACGCGCTCCCGCGGAAATCCACGTCAGACGAAGTGAGAGAACACAAGACGAGCCTGCAGAATCTGAATAAAGCACCGTCACCGATACCGATACCAATACAAATACAGGCGCCGACACCGAAACCCACCAATCACGTTAGCGCACAACTAGTCGGCAATCACACGCACCCCGCACCGCGCCTCTCTACGCATGTCGCACCTCCGCACTCGCCTTCGCCACCGCAACCGCAACTGCCACCGCATCTGCCACCGCAACAGCAACCGCAACCGCCACCGCCACCGCAAATTCAGAAGCAGGTCTTACATGCAGCGGTCCCACCGCAACCCGCACCGAGGAGGCTGAGTCAAACAAACGGACAGGTGAGACGGTACCTCGCATAATAACTAGCGACTTGCCAAACAAACTTTTTCACCTCTCAGGTTCAAAGGTTTCAGATAGAAAGTATACGAATACTTCATACAGTTTTCATAACCCAGTAAAATTTGTTGATACACAAATAAATTTATATACACAAATAATATAATAATTTACGTGTCGTAAAATGATATTTCTAGTTTTAATGCTTGTACACGTATACGTTCTAGCATTAAACTAGAAATATCAGTTAGGAAACAGTGCCTAAAATACTTGTAGCTAATATCTGAAATCAACATTGCATCGTGTAAAATGCAAGCTATAACGTTTCCTTATACTGTCACGCTATTTCTTTCTGCTTTTTAAATTTAGATAACATTAAAATAAGTTACATGATCATTTTTTTTTGTGTGATTGGATATCGGATTGATAGAATCTGTATACGAATGTATTCTCTTACTGAATTATGAAAGTACAAATGAGTGTATGAATTAAGTAGGCAAATATGCATAATACATTCAATGTATGAAAAGTGTACACAAAAAGTAACTCTTCTATGTTCACCGTACCATAAGCACTAAGCTATCTAGTAGCTTTTTAGCCGTTTCCTAGAGCTGCTTACAATGTATACATTAATAAAAGTACAAATGGTTGACTCCAGGGCCCCAAGTCGACAACTAACAGTGCGAGCACGCCCCTAACCCCCGGCGCTCCTAACACCCACGGCTCCAGCGACGACGTCTTCGAAGACATCCAGGTGAGATAGACCTAGCACGCAATATAAACCCCGAACAGTTCGCAGGTGATGGTATCGATTTAACACGTTCACATACGCGCTTATACGCTCTCGCTTTACACCATGTGTTCGCGCCTTTTCTTCACAGTAGTTTAGACGGCCACGCTGGTCATACTCGCGATAGATACCAAACCCCATTCGTCTCGAAATACCGAGCTCATATTTCAAGATGAAAAGGTACGGTATCGATCGCGACTATAAATATACTGGCAGTCGCCCCCATTATTTACTTTCTATGCTTTGTATACAACACTTTTTCCTAGCTGCCCCAAGTCGTGTCCAGGTTTTTCGTTCTACATAGCTTTTTGGCGCAATCAAATAAATGGTTTTTGCCTCTGGTGTTTTAATTTACTATATTATTTATATCTGCATTGGAACTGAAAACATTACTTTGTAGGACTGGAGACTGTGATATGAATCTATATCCCAATATCCAGGATTAAACTGTATAAAAAAGACCCTGTAAAGTTATAATTATTAAAGCAAGCATTTTACATTCAGTATTACTTGTATCTTGCACGAGTGATCCCTGAAAATGTTCTAATAGTACGAATTATGTTTTGAGTCAAGAAATTTACATCAACATTTCGCTAACTAGCTAATGTACGTACAGTCAAAGATTTGATTGTTAAAATTCACAAAGCAAATGACACAAATGACTTAATTTTCATAAACCAGCAGAATTATAGGTACAGTGGAATCCGTTTATAATGTCATCGAAGGGAATCGACAAAAAAATTTTCATAACCCAGCAGAATTATAGGTACATACTCGAATCTGCTAGACAATTAAAGGACAAACCCGTTTCCCATACAATATCTAGCCTGACGTTACAAGACTGGGAATTGGCCATAGATTAAAGCATATTGAAAAGATTCATAAGCCCTATTTTCACAACTTTCTGCAGAGAAAGTTACTTAAATCAAGCAATGAATTTATTTTATTATATATATTACTTTACTAAAAAATACCATTTCGGTACTTTAACTGGATAAGATCTAGGTTCCTTTTCTATCTATAGGTGATATAGTTGGTAAACAGAGCACTTCAGCAGAGCAGTGAGAAAAATACAAAACACATTAACTTGCGCACGAGTACGAAACATGTTAAAATGTACTCTGATGTTCTCTATGTACGAAACGAAATGTGAGTGAATTGGAGTGAATGACAAATGACAATTAACTCTCATTGTCAACTGATATTCTTAATAATTAATAGTGCAGTCTGTTACATCAAGGATTGAACTATTCAAAATGTTCAATTGTTTAATCAATGATTACTTATTGAACTGCAAAGCTCGTGGGAAAAAAACGCTAATTGCATTCTCTAAGTTTTTTATATTTATATCAGGCTTTTAAAACTAACTATTTAGCTTATTCCTTAAAAAATGCAATTGTAAAAAAAGTATTACTATGAATCGATTTATTCTAAATCGATTAAAACGTTAAAAGCGCCGCTCTATAAAGTGACGGAACTGACGGAGCGTTTACGGAGAGAGTCACGTTTTAATTAAATATGTGTATAACAGTTTACAGATACTGTTTACATACATACATACATACACTCACGCCTTTTTCCCGGAGGGGTAGGCAGAGACCACATCTTTCCACTTGCTACGATCCTTACAGACTACTTTCGCTTCATCCACATTCATTAATCTTTTCATACACGTTCGCCGGTTTAGGGTACTCTTGACCTGACCTTTCTTTAGAACTTCCCCGATTTGATCAAGATAAGTTCGTCGAGGCCTTCCCCTTCCAACATTTCCATTCATACTCGCCATATATATCTTTTTAGTCAATCTGCTTTCATTCATCCTCTCAACATGTCCAAACCATTTAAGCATTCCTTTTTCAATACTGGTCACTACATCCTCTTTTACACCACATCGATCCCTTATCACACTATTTTTAATCCTGTCACTCAGATTGACTCCAATCATACTTCTTAACGCTCTCATTTCCACTGCATTTACTCTGCTTTCATGTTTTCTCTGCCACACCCAACTTTCACTCCCATACATCAGTGTTGGAACCAACACCCCTCCATGCACAGCCTGGCGGGCCTTTTCGGACACCTTCTGACTGCTCATAAAAGCGTGCAACGCTCCATTCACCATGTTGCCGGCATTTACTCTCCTTTCAATATCACTATTACACCTTCCATCCGCTGTAAACATTGATCCCAAATAAACAAACTCTTTCACTTGCTCCACTTTTTCTATCAAAATGTTACACTCTGTCATGCTATCCTCCTTTTCAAAAACCATTGCTTTTGTCTTACTTACATTCACTTTCATTCCTTTCTTGTTCAAATCTTCATGCACAATATTTACGATCTCCTGCAACTCCTCTGCCGACGACGCGAGTAAGACTTGATCATCAGCATAGAGCAGACATTTGACGATCAAATCGTTCATTCTAAGTCCCCGTTCACTTTCTTTCAAATTTTTCAAGCAACTATCCATGAATAAATTAAACAGCCATGGTGACGCTACACATCCTTGTCTAACACCTTTTTCGATGCTAAACAATTCAGTGTACGCCCCGTTGATCCTGACACAAGCACTAGAATCCTTGTATAGGGATTTCAGTGCTTGTATCAAAATACTGTTCACCCCATACATAGATAGTGCTGACCACAATTCATTCCTCACCACTCTATCATAGGCCTTTTCCAAATCCACGAATGCGCAATAGACTTTCTGGTTTTTAGCCAAAGATTTTTTAGCTATGCACCGCAAGGAAAAGACCTGATCCTGTTTAAGTATTAGAAAAACAATATGTATTTTATCCATTTTCTCCACTTGTCCATTGTCAAACTATTTTTTTGTGAAATAGGCAAGTAAAATGAAAGGGATTTTTTGGCATAATTTCCATTGTTGTAACGTCGGGCCCAAAAATGGGGTTCTCCTTTTTTGAGGAGGTACTACTTGTTGTAAACTTGTCCTGGATAGAAGGTTGTTTTTCAAAGCTTTGAAACTAAAAATAAGTGCATCGCAGGGTAGACTGTAGATTGTTCACTTTATTGCACTATGATGAATAACTGTTGGCATCTGCCACAAATTCAACATGCACTCAGAAAGCCATTTCTCGAAACTAATAATTTGATTTCTTCAGTAAGCCAATGAATTTCAATCTTTAGTCACCTAACCTCGGTCTCTCGTACTTAAGTAGACTCTTTACTTTACCAGTGACAAGGCGTTGAATAAAAATGCATAAAAAAAACAATCCTATCAGGCACTCATAAAATATTTATTTTCATAACTTTCCAGACAATATCAACCATATAATATGGAACACTAGTTCCACTTGCGCCGACATTTAGTCGCAAATTAATAACACCACGATGTTTCGCGATGTTACAAATTTTTTACGGTTGCCTTGCGTTCCTAGGAAAACTACACACATAACATATTATGCGAGGTGTGATATGCGATTTTTTTGTCTTTATTGTGGTTGATTGTAAAAAATGTAATTGGTTGTTTTTCGATTATGTGCCACAGCCATTCTTGGCATTCTTATTACATACCACTACTAACTACACTACAATATAGTTATACATATTAATTAAATGTGTAAGTATAGACCAGTATACGCTCACAGACGTGTCAGAACACTCAATTGCAAATCACGACCGCACCAAGCTAGATGTAACAGGACAACAGTTTTGTTGGCAAAGCTTAAAACGCTACCGATTCGTTGCATTATACCAGCAAGAAAAAACGATTTCTGACTTTAAAATTAGGCTTTGTTGTAACTGTCGGCAATATCCCAAAAATTTTCACAAGGTCAAAAAATATATTTTAATATTAGCGTATTTAAATGCCCCCTATAAATTTTAAAGACTATTCATTCAGTATTAATAAACTAGAAAATGCGTCCTAAAGTATCGACGCGACGGCCATACTGCACATGCGTGGTGTGTGTTCGTAGCATAAAAGTAATTACTGTTCTCTTTTTTACATTGCGACTACAAATAATGGTCGTGGTACCGCTTTAAAAATAAAAGCGTGGTAAAAAGGTCGGCAAACACAGATATTTATGTATTTGTCGCAAATACATGATTAAAAATAGAATTTTCCTGTTCTTCAAAATAGAAACACTAAAACAAATCGGACAGTTTGATAAAATTTTCTGCAATCAATAAAGCCGACTAATATATTTTGTTTATAACTTATTTTTTTATTTTAGCAAGCTTTATCAAGGTTTTTCATATTTATGATCATCTGTGAATAATATATCAAACAACATTCATTTATCATTCTATTAATTCTAACATTTATTTTATTACAAATAGTTTATATTGGTGTCATAGTCATTGTTATGATAAGCCAAATACAATCTCATAATCACGGAGTCTGGACACGACTTAGGCATGCGACTTTCATAAACTATCCACTGATCCGAATGTGAACGTGTTAAAGCCTTCGCGGCCGATCACAAACGAGGAGTTCCAAGCGATGATCCCCGCGCACTTCCTCGGCGGGCCGCGGCCGGTGTCCGAGCCCCCGGAGAAGGGCGTGCGCGTGACCGTCGAGCGGCCGGGCGCCGGCATCGTGATGCCCCCGCCGCCCTCTGCCCTCGGCCGCGTCACGGAGACGATCACCAAGTCCACGTTCACGGAAACAACCGTCACGAGGATCACGGACAACCAGCTCGTCGCGCCGCTCATCATTGAAGTAAGAAACATTGATGTCGAGATTAATTTACAATAAATCGGAGGTATATGCTAGTTTTAAGATTCTTGAACGTTGATCAAAATGTATTTTTCTTAAGCTTTATCCTTTTTTTTTACATAAAGATAATGACAACTGTCAATTTGCAAAACAATGAGACCAAAACAGGCATTGCAGGCAGGGTGATTCCATAATCCTTTTAAGGTTTTGTCCATATAGGTATTGGACACCGCACTTTGAACTTTCACATTTCACCAGTCTACATCAGTGAACTGACGGACACAGTCCTTTCTATAAGGGGGATTTTACCAATATCGTATCGCTTGGCATCCGGGTTGGCGATCGTAGTTTAACCAACGTGGAGAGAAGATGCTGCTGCATGTCTTTCTACGACAGCAATCCTTTAGGCGTCTCTTACGACTTTTATAAGAACAGAAGGGGCGGTGCTCTTTGAATCTTATTTGCTTAATAATAAGGTCGTAATACAATATAAAATCTAAACATGTTGTGTCTAATAAAATAATACTAATGCAAACTTAGTATAGCAGTGGTTTTGATTCTGCGCAGTTACTCATTATTTAAGAAAGATATCTCGGTCTTATCGTCAAAAATGATAAACCCGTAAAATTTACAATTGTCGAAATGTTGAACTTGCCTTATATTTTCTTTACATTTAAACGGGATTGCCTATACGTATGCTATGTTTGTTATTTTGTGATAAGCAATGATCAAAGCTAATTTGAGCATCAATTGAAAATATTGGGACATTAATTGACGACGATTAATAATTGACGACCATTTTGGATCAGCGGTAGTAAACGCTGCTTCTGAGCCATGGGTCGCGGGTTCGATCCCCGCACAGTACAAATATTAGTGTGCATGAACATGTCTGTTTGTACTGGTCTGGGTGTTTTCTATGTATCATAAGTATGTTATTACAAAAAAAAAGTATATAAGTAAGTTTATCGGTTGTCTAGTACCCCATACGACGGGGTACTTAATAGTAGCTTAATTTGGGACTTGATGACTCTGTGTGGCCCAGTGTGGCATGTCTTAAATATATTTTTTTTATTATTAAATGTCATGCAATTATGTCCTATTTTATTGTACTAGTGATACGCCCACGACTTCGTCCACGTGGAATTCGGTTAAATCATGCTCTCGGTACTACCTCGTTCTTGGCTTTATCACGTTACGGGAAACAATTAGCTCCATAGAGATATTTCAAATTTTCGTTATTGCTGTGTTTATAAACTTGCGAGAATTTTTTTGTTATCTAATGTCTCCTACTCAAAGATTCTAAACCCCTTTAATCCAGCCCAGTCGTAAAATCCATTCTAAGAGAACGTTAACTAACTACTTACAAACCACATCCCTGTCAAAGGGGATTGCCCAAAAAACTACGATGAATGAACTGACCTAAAGATTTTTATGTCATAATAACTCGATGTCTTTTGCTTATGTAATCTATGTTGGTCACACAAGTTTATTTGGAGGTTACAACTAGTCGAAAATCTTATTCAGACTAGATAAGGCTAAAGTTTTGCAGTGGAAGTTTTACGTCTTAAAGAGTTTTATATCATGAAGGTAAAAATAGATGAGTCCACCCACACCTCCACACGCGCATGAATTGTGCATTTCGCGTGTACTCGTGTACTCCTAATATTCTTAAATAAAAATTCAAAGCGTAAAAACATACAAACACCAACAATGTCAGAAAAATTAGAATCCTGAGCATTAGCGAGGGAATCAAAAGAGCACGTATTGAAAAATCTTTGCACTCGAGTGCAACACGTAGGTAACTTTTCATCCAATCTCAGCGAGGAAATGACTTAGTGAAAAAAAAATTCAATCACAAGGTACCTTTATTTCAATTTAGGTATTAACTACGTCATTATGATAGGTAAGTATTACAGAGTAATCATTAAATTATAACAAATAATGCTTAATAAATAATTTAGAAAAATTTAAGTGCACACAATGTACTCGTATATGACGTGAAAAGAAAGTGGCTCGTGCAAAGAAAATGAAAAAAAGTGCATCAAAGAGATTCCGATTCTAAGTTTTTATCAAATTAAAGAAAGTTATATAATAAATTTGGCGCCATTGAGGTAGAAGTAAATAAGTTTAATGATGTTTTCAAGTCATAAACTTAGTGCACACTATGTTTTATATTCAAACTTACTTTATCCTCTAGAAGTTAAAAACGGCATTTGCACCAGATATCGAAGAGCAAAAATACTCTTTCCGAGATGGGGGGATGAAAAAAATTTGTGTTTCTTTTTGCTATGAAAACAACTCTGACAAAACCCACCCATCACTTCGTCAGGATAGCGCGATCTAAACCAAGAGATCATATTTCGATTGAAAGAGCGATCGAGCAAAATCGGGGGTCGAAAGTATTCGTACTCTTGGAAGAAGCCACCTGACGAAACTGACCACAGCAAGTGGTGAAGTCGTGGCTTCGAGGCCAGCAGTCCTTTCCGAAGTGGAACGCTTCGCATGCATCTCGACCTGATCCCGAAAATGAGGACCCTAGAGCCGCGTTAACACGCCACTACACTCAAGACCTGCCAGAAGTCTGCATTGACGATATCGAGATGGCTCTTAAACAGCTGAAAAATGGAAAAGCCCCATAGAGAGGATGGCGTTACAACAGAGTTGCTAAAGGCTGGACATAAACCCGTACTGAGGGAGCTTCAAAAGCTTTTTTACGCTGTCCTGTTTGAAGGGAGAACTGCGGAGGCGTGGAGAAGGAGTGTGGTCGTCCTGTTCTTCAAAAAGGGAAATAAGACCCTGCTGAAGAACTATCGACCCATTTCCCTTCTAAGCCACGTCTATAAGCTGTTTTCAAGAGTCATCGAGAACCGCCTTGCGTGAAGACTCGACGAATTCCAACCACCGGAACAGGCTGGATTTCGGAGTGGATAAGGCACCATAGACCACATCACACAGTGCGGCAGATTATACAGAAGACCGAAGAATATAATCAGCCGTTGTGCCTAGCATTCGTGGACTATGAGAGAGCTTTCGACTCGATCGAGATCTGGTCCGTTTTGGAGTCCTTGCAGCGTTGCCAAGTAGATGGCGGTACGTCCAAGTGATGAGCTGTCTCTACGAAGCCGCCACCATTTTCGTGCAAGTACAGAATCAGCAAACAAAACCTATACTGTTGCATCGAGGAGTGAGACAAGGGGATGTCATTTACCCGAAATTGTTCACAAATGCAATGGAGGGTATGTTCAAAACGCTGCACTGGAAAGGACAAGGCATCAACATCCATGGCCAATACATCTCTCACTTGCAATTTGCAGACGATATCGTCATTATGGCAGAAACGCTGCAGGACCTACAACAGATGCTGAATGATCTGGCTGACTCTTCTGTACGCATTGGCTTGCGGATGAACCTGGATAAAACCAAGGTTATGTTAAATGAACATGTGCTACCGCAATCTATCTAGGGACTTAGAACTACCTTCATACCATATTAAATGTAAATCCTGTGATAAATTAAAGATTCTCGTACAAAAATCCATCATTGTCTCATACAGGATTATAAGACTGCCGGCGGTTGCGATAACAATTCATTTCAATTGTGTCCATAATTTCCATGATCTCAAACCATCCCTTTGACTTTTATTGTTATCTTGTCTTTTTATGAAACTTGCAAAGAAAATTCCAAAGTAAAGCTTTGATCTCAACTTTTTTTAAAAACTAGTGCAATACAATTTGATCGACGTTTAAGGTGATGGTTAATAAGTAAGTATATAAAAGCTAGGTATCTTTTCAGAAAAACCAATTCTATTGATTCGATATTATGTGCGATTAATGTCAGAATATTGATTTAGGTACAGCTTTTGGCAGATATATTCGAGGTATACCAGTAGAAAATAAGACTAAAATGTATTGTTTATTTACTAATATGTTACACTACCACGTGTTCACTATGACTTACGTAACACGAACACTTTCTCACAAACGAACTTCTCGGATATCGAGCTACTATCCATTGAAGTTCGAACAATGATTTATCTTCATAAATGCTGTGTTAGTAGACTCTCGATCAATGAGCAATTGTCGTCCGAAAACATTAAAAAAAGTAGTTTAACGTACCTAAAAGAAACGCGCTATAAGTTTTTAGACACACCTTGCATTTATGTAGATACAATATCCACATTGCATGTGAAACCTTCAATTACACGCATTAACATAAACACACGAACAAAACTATCCTGTAGCAAATAATTTTATTACCATGCACTATTCATTGAATGTGGTGATTTCGTTGTTACAGGATGTTACTTTATTGAAAGATGGCGGATCTCTCGGATTTAGTATCATCGGAGGAACGGATCATTCGTGCATTCCTTTTGGCGGCAAAGAGCCAGGAATATTTGTGTCGCATGTAAGTTTTCTTTTCTTTCTTTTTAGCATTAAATGCGATACACAAAAGTATTTGCGGGTGAATCTCGACAACTTCAATAGTCATATTAACTGTATTTGAAGCTATTTTGTTAATTCATGGATTGTATCCTCATACTTAAAGCTGATCTCGGATATTCAAGCAAAGTTGTGTTGTCCGTTGTCAATGTGGTATAATGAGGACTTTGATCGTTCTGTAATAGGTTCTACGGCTTAATAGTCAGCTTTTCTAAACGTGTATGTCATGTAGGTGGTTCCCGGAGGCGTTGCGGCCCGTTCTGGTAAACTCCGCATGGGCGACCGCATCCTCAAGGTGAACGGACACGAGTTGACCGGCGTCACGCACCGCGAGGCCGTGCAACTGTTGTTGCAGCCGGGGCCGACGCTCGCCCTCACCGTCAGGCACGACCCTCTGCCCCAAGGATATCAGGTCAGTGACGTTCTATAGCGATTAAAGGTATAGTGATGACACTAGTACATTTTTTCATTGAATCTCGCATATATTGCAGGAGGATATGTAAATCAATTCGCGAACTTAGAAACTACTGACATGATAAAATGTTTAGTGAATATACTTTCTCAAACTGATTATAATACCTATCAATAATATTAAGTATTATTTTACTGAAGTTATAGATTTTGTTGCCTACAAATTCACTCTTATTCGACTGCCTTAGTGAAAAGGTAAAAGTGCAAATCTATAATTTTAGCACTGAAAAAAAAAAAATTAAGAACAATCTATTGGAAATGGTGCTGCCTCAATTCAAGGCTCGTCATAATAACGAACAACACATAAGTCATTATTTTTTTGGTGTAGTAAATCATCGTTAGGAACCATGCACATACAAATAAAATTGAATGTGTAAATATAATTAACGTCTTGAATGATTGAAATACCTATTATTTACCTAGGTATTTATAATAATATAGGACGCAGGTTTCGATCGCAACTGACTTTGTACAAGACGTGTGCTGCAAGCAAGCTTGGCCCCAAGACGTTACTTTTGACTATATAATTTGTGGCCTGTGCAATGCATATGGATTGCGTATTTAGTTTATGGATGACTGTTACAGGAGTGACTAACTGCTTTCATTTACTTTGAATATAATCATTGACTTGGGTTTTTCAATGTGGTAAAATAAACGTATCATGATAATATATGTTTTCTCACACGCCGCAAGTCGCGTATTGTATGCATGAATGCAAGTTGTCGGGTTGTGAATTAATGTTGATACTGGTTCAAAAGATACTGGTAGACTGAGTTAAACGCTTTAAAGTAGATATTTGGCGGTACCAAGTCATCAAAACGTAAAAATAACGCTTTTGCACTTAACATTCGGCTGCAACAGACAGAAGGCTACTAGATATGTGTTCTGCGAACTTTATCGCTTTTTGCAGTATACTTTTATCATAGAAATAAAATATAACACATCAACCTTTCGTAAACACTAGATCGAATGAGATTTGTCACTTATTATACACAAAACATTATTTTGTTCCACACGTGCGCACGACGGCCTACGCGACACGCATTCAGGGTCTCATTCAAGTTGAGATTGTCGATGGAACTGTAAGTGTAAACATCACCCGGCGATCTCGAACCTATGTGTGTTACTTTACCAAATATATGTCAGATACTCCCCATCCAAACAATACGTGTGCTCCGCTATCGTCATATCTTGAATGGTTATTTCGTAAAACGCTTCTATACCATAGACCACTCGGTTTTAAAGTCCCATTATCTTTGGCGCATATTGTAGTTTACACTTTATTAAAAGCCTTTATTATTAGTGAATTTAGTTGTGAACAAAATTCCACACAATCCAAAGTAAGATATCTGTCTTGTGCTAGGATGTTTGTTTGAATGTGTTTGCGTAATCCTAGAATGAAAGCTTACTTATTGAGTGCATGACTGGCTTTGCATGTAGCCTTGTTGATCAATATTGTATATTAGTTGTGTAAGTTACGCTTTTATAGGTTACAATAATGTGATGACGGCGTGATTGAATTTTTTTTACGATTATTATCTTGTAAACTATTACTGAAAACTTTTCATAATCAAGCTTCAAGTTCCTTTAAAAGTAGTCTAAAACCTGTGATTTATCCAACAGGACTTAACGATCATAAAACAAGAAGGCGAAAAGCTTGGTATGCACATAAAAGGTGGATTGAACGGTCAACGTGGGAATCCTAACGATCCTAACGACGAAGGAGTTTTCATATCAAAAATAAATAGCGGTGGAACTGCAAGGAGGGACGCTAGACTTAAGGTAAACAATTATATTTTACTCATAACACTATTCAATGAAACTTAATGTTGTATTTTATTCTTAAAGGTAAACTACATAGAATTTATTTATTATTTCGTGATTGACACTGTCGAAAAAAAATATTGCCAGTCAAACCGGCTAAATGTTAAGTCGGTTGTAATGACAACTGAATGGTTATTTTTTTTAATTTTATTATAAAAGTATGAGTTCGTCTTATAATAGCATATAGAATTTATCTTTTGATGTAGGCGACTTAAATGTGCGAGTTTGCAACAATACTGTGTAGCCTGATTTGCAGGCCACTGTACTTATCCTATTTTTTTTTTTTTAAATGTTATCAATTCTTACTCAGGTCGGCATGCGTCTGCTAGAGGTGAACGGCGTTTCGCTGCTAGGCGCGACGCATAATGAGGCAGTAAATGCACTACGGCAAGCTTCCAACGCGCCGCTACACCTTATCGTCTGTCATGGATATACACGCCCAGAGAAGTATACCGTAAGTTAAAAAGATATGTTCATACTATGTTTGAAATAACACATTAGAAAATGCCTTACTAGAACAGATTTTTTTATAGCTTTGTCTTTGAAGCTGTCAGCTACCACTATTTATTTTTAGTTTTAGTGTCCGAAACTTAATTACAGACCTCGCTTAGCCTTTGCCGCATACCGAAAAGGGTTCTAACGTACTTCTGGAGATTTATTAATATTTCTTATGATATTATGATTTGAAGACAATATTATTTTGCATTTACAGAATGATTTATTTACATTTAAATACTTTATTTATTCTTAAAATTTTATGCTCAAAATCGACTAATGTGGACCAATTGCACCAGCATTTTTAATAGTGTGCATAACTTTTCAATAAACGCAAAAAGAAAAAAACACGTGTGTGCACAAACGCTTCATATGCAGAATAGTTTAGTATGCCACTTTCGACACTAGTTCTTTCTATCTGGCACTCTTTCAAAAGTACCTATGTTGTAATAATACTCGCGTGCATTTGACTAGTGCTTGTTAGAAAGAGATAGACATAGCAACTGTTTGAACAGACCGGTAGCGAGAGCGGGACGGCTGACACCGGCGGCTCTCTGTCTCACTCAACGTCGAGTCTGGACCGAGATGAGCCGTTGCACCATCATCAACAGGTGACTGTTTATTTCCTTATATTTTGCACTTTACTATTATGTCTAAAATATTTTTTGCTTATTTTAAACGATACGTATGCACACTTAAAGTGTATCTTTTGAATTATTACAGGAGCAACAATTTCAACAGGATTTAGTTGAGTTTGAACACGAGAAACAAGTCGCAGAAGTAAGGGAGAAGTCTACTCCTGAAAAGGTATGATTTTTCTATAGCCCATTACACTCCTTAAGAAATAAAAAATAAGAATATTGTGTCGTCCGAATATAACTTTAATTCGAATGATCAAATTTATAATATGAATAAAATAAATTCCCTTAGAATCATGTTAACACAAAATTATAAACACTCAAATGTCCAGTAGTCCAGTCCATTTGGTGAGGACTTTTTCAGTTAGTAGTAGATTTATGTATGAAGATATAAAATAAAAACTTTCTTTTTATATTATATTATCATATATAAAATACAAATCGGTTATCCGACAAACTACAATAGAACAATGGTGTCGTTATTCCTTCGTCTAGGTGCTAGATATAGTCCACGCTGTGGAGAGCATGGCCCTAGAGCCGGCGCCTCCCACGTCGCCCGAGCCACAACACAAGACGACCACCGTCGTCATGTCCAAACATACCCTCCAACCTCAGGTGAGATAGCCCTACTGACAACAATTTCGATCACTAAAGCGCTCACAAGCAAAGAAACATACACTGTAGAGAATGTCTCCATTGAGAGATTGTTAATAAACAAACATAAAAAGTAAAATATCCATTGAGAAAATTATATACTTGATTCTATAGACTTTTAGGTGTCATCTCGTCCAATTAAACTGTAGTCAGTCAAAGACAACTATAGGATGAGCTTTATTGATTACTAGCTGTTGCCCGTGACTTCGTCCGCGTCAATTTCTGTTCTTATGACCGCGATTATTTTTGCAACATTTCTCACTGATGCTTTGCTCCTATTGGTCGCAGCGTGATGTTATATAGCCAAAAGCCTTCCTCGATAAATGTACTATCCAACACAAAAAGAAATTTTTAATTCGAACCAGTACTTCCTGAGATTAGCGCGTTCAAACAAACAAATAAACAAGCTCTTAAGCTTTATAATATTAGTATAGATTTTATAAATTTACATTGGTTGGACGGGCTTAAGTTTTCATTAAAAATCTAATGAGGCGCAAGTGACAGCCAAGTGCAGTAAGTACTTGAGGGATTGTACTAGCACTGTCAAAATTTCGATATGAGTCTCGACAATTTTAAGGCAACTAACGTTTTACTTATCAGTTTTCAAACTACACTAGATAGTGACCAAATTCGTGTAACAAATTATACAGTATCAAAATTAAGTGAATTTTATAATTGCGTGCATTATGTCATTACAATTGATGAATCGCAATTGTATGTTTCATTGCTTGTGACGTGGCCCTTAGCAAGCCTAGTCTTCGCTCGATAATATATGTTTTAATTATATCTAGTCTTAAATAGAAATGCTAGTTATTATATCCTTGATTGATACAAATAGGACATTAGATATTTTCTCTAATCATGGAGATAATCTAATTTTTATCTAATTGGATCACTTTTTTTTTATATTTTTCTATCAATTTGGGCATACATTTTCTAATATTATTTATGTTTAAAAAGACTAGGCTTAGTTTTAAATAATACGCGATAGCAACTAATGTTATTCTACTAGAATGTGCATGATTATAAATTAATAACTATTACAATATATTTTTTTAAACCAAAATTTAATAAACTTTTAACTATACCCTCCTTATACTTTTTGGAAAGCTTGTGTATTTTTAATACATTTTGGTAATTTAGCATGACAATACATTTTACAGCTTTGTATAGTATTTAATCGACTTCAGAATAGGACCGATCAACTATGCAATCTACTTCTGCTCTGTTGATCCTGTCTCTTAATGATGGCATGCACTTTGTATATTTGTATAAATCTATTGCTTGCATGAAAATATACTTAACTATTACTTATATTCTGAGTATGTAATACCTTATCTTCCAAAATAAATGTTTAATATATTTTTCAAGCCTTTATATTATAGATGGTCTGTTTCGGATGATGGCACTATAATGAGTACTTATCTCACCTGTCGTACTTCAGACTAGTTTCTGTTTAGGATTATAATTTAATATGGATTTTTGACAATGAATTAATGTCGATTAGGAACTATTTGCATGAATCCTCTTATTTAAGTTATATTTATCAAAGTAATAAAAACTCTGAAATAATGATGTATTCGATATCATCTTATGTGTGGTTAAAAAGTAGCAAAATAATTGTTTGTATTATTTTCAGTTACTGTAGCTTAGATAAATGTCGTCGTGTGTTAGCTTATGTATTTACCAGTTATCTCTGTATAGAAAACAGTTGAACTGGGTAACCAACAAAATATATTGACTTTGCATATTACCTCCATTGCAGAGTGCAAACCCAGAGGAAACGGAGGGAAACACATAGTACATCGGTTATAAGTTCTGTCCAAAATGTAAATGTGAAAAATATATTGTCTATGGTTGATGAAATATATGGATAAATGTGCGCGGTAATGTGTTGTATAAAGTAGCATGGGGTTTGTGTAATAAGTGGTGATCGGAAAAATGATAATTATTTTTAATAAAATTTAATAGGAATTATTATGTCATTACATATTTTACTGGAATATTTATCATTTTATTTCAACCATATTTGTAGCTTCATTGATGTACAGGTAAGTATCATAAAAATTGTATGAATACCTATTTGGCATAATGGAAAGTCAATCCGGTTTATTTTACTCTGGTGACGATTGATGATGAACATAATAATTTCTTATTCATATTTATATTCTAAATACTGATGATACTTTTATGTAAGTACTTTTGTAACAAAACATACATCATCGCAACATATACCGCGATGATAACATATCGATGTTTTAAAGCTGCAAAGTATTTAATCATCATTCATATTATATTGTACATAATAATACTGAAATATTCAATTCGCCGTCTAAACTTATACACTTATTACAGGAAAAATACTTATTACGTGTAGGAAATTTATAGCTATTTTATAGTAAATCTATACAGGGGATGACTTTTTTATCACCTTCAAAATTTTTATAAGCGTTCAGTATCGTCCCATTTATGAAGTAAACAATGTTGGTCAAGTTTTCACCCGTAAATATTTTTCGCAACATAGTTTTCAATTTTTAGGGTCCTAAGCTTGTTAAGGTATAATCAAAAACTTATGAATAGTAACATAATGAATGAATGAAATGCGCATCGCGTAAAAAAAGTGTTGCTAGGAGGCCGTATCAAAAACTTAAGATTTTTTTCTAAGTGCTTTATCTTGACATTTTTGTACTGGGCTATATCAAAAGAAAAAATACGTCATTTGTTTTTTGTCTCGTAGATTGCTATATTAAAATTTGGAAGGTGATTAAAATTTCATCCTGAATAGCTCAGGATTGCTTTGGAAATTGGTTGAGATATAAATTAATGTTGTCCGTATATCAATTTAAACATGTGTGACTAGTATTATATATGTTTCATTCGTGTACTCTACTGTTTAAGTATACACATAAGTACTTCTACATGTAATTGACTGTTTCATAGATTGTATTTGCTCGGAAAACATTTAAACAGTATTATGTATATCCTATATTGTACCCATATTAAGCATAAAACCTGGTGTCTCAAAAATCGCCTTGTTATACAAAACTAACCTTCATTAGCTAAAGGACTCTTGAATAGTCTGAACAGCACAATTGTTCCCGAACGACCAATACGATTTTAAGTATTTCAAGTACATTTAAAATCATGTTTCGTACTTATTCTAGGTGTTTTATAATAATCTTTGCTATAAAGACCAATTTTATAATTTTTTACCGTGGGTCACTGTCGAATATTGTAATTTTGATATGTAGACAGTTTAACCAATTATCATTTGAACTTGTATTTTATTATGTGTTTCTTGTAAGCTGTCCTTATTATAATCAATTAGCCTATGTAAATATTTTGTTGTTCAAGCTCAACATGTTTTTTTTATCATGTTAATTTATCTTAAACGTTACTAAAATCCATTAGATCAAAAGACTTGTATTTTTGTAAGTTGTTACCTTCAAACATCACACAATACGCGATAAGTAAGTTGTGAAATTTGGCCAAATTCAAAGTTTTAACTGCCAATCATTATAACTTTGATACATTATTGAGTGTAATAATTATTATTATTAATTTTTAAGATACGAAATTATTCTAATTGACGTTATGTTTTAGTGTTGCATTTAAATACATGATGTTTTAAAAATGAATTTCTTTTCATTTTCATGCATTATATAACATTTATTTTGGAAGATTTTTTTCCCAAGTAAGCTTTTCATTGGTTTGCGCCCAGTTACGTTAAATACTTATAAATATATGTTACTTTTAGAGCTATGTTTTCGTGCAAGTAGCTTCGCTAAAATGTAAGTACCATTGGGGTAGCGATGTGAAATACATTGCATATATTCAAAACTATCCACCACTTTAGTCTTCGGTTTGATTTATTTAGCTAAAGTAGGTAATTGGTTGCGTAAGTATCGCATTGCAGTACAGTACATTATGTTGGTTTGGTTAGACGTCTAGTTCGCAAGCGGCTCCCCCCTCGCCGCTAGCGGTGTTCACACAGCAGAAAGTGAAGACGCCGCCCCCCCACACCCCGCCCCCGCAGGAGGGCACGCCCGTCGACCCACCGCAGCGCGCGCAGCCGCGACCAACGTTGCCGCCTCCGCCTCCGCCTCCCCTGGTCAAACAGAAACCACAAGTGCCACGAAAACCACAAACGAAGCGAGTTAGTTTCACACAGGAACCAGAATACCAAACGTTGTCGACGAACGATACGAAAACCACACCTCGAAGCATACTGCATGAGACGCACGAGGACGAAACTCGGGAACCTGTAATCGACACTAACGATGCATGCGCGGGTGTTAGCTCTTTACTAATCCGAAACCACCCGCCGAAAGCTGAATTGGAACAATCGAAATCTGTCCCCCGAGCGAATCTCATTCTTCCCGATGATCACATCATACCCCCACCGCCTTTTTTCGATACGGACGTAAGTGACATTAGCTTAAACGATGATTTGAGTATACCACCTATTACGATAGTCCCTCAGAGAATTATTCTTCCCGAGCCTGTAGTAGCGGAAACATCCATGCAGTCCTCTACTACGACGAACTCACCAGAGTCTGAGGTTCCCCCTCCTGTCAACTATTTCGCCTACCCAGACTCACAAGAAAACGTAGAAAATCGTGTTCAAACGGCCCTTGTTTCAGAAGTGCCTTCACAACAACTCCTCCGAGCTTTTGAATATCCTTCTCTAAACAGCGAAGAATATTACAATGAACTATCAGTTAGTCCAGGTGGGGAACTAGACCCCCCTGAACTGTTGCATGTCCAATATAAAACTCTTCCTATAGTTTCGCATATCCCTCATACTCCATGCAATTTACATCCTGACAGATCTTACTACGATGGTCCAGGTCCCACTCCTATACACAATTCATTAAGAGATTTGAGAGTAAAAAATTTATCACCTGGTATGGTCCATTCAAGTACATATCCGCCTGTGTTGCCATTTAATCCATATCCATCTTTAACGACGGTTGCGGGGACGTACAATCCTTACACCTGCACTGTCCCTATCAGCACGACCGTAGATAGTAGAAATCATAAAGCGGAAGTGTCCCCCTCTCTCGCCAGTGCGGAGAGGAGAGATATAAACGCGAACGTCACTGAGTCCGTCCCGCCGTATGCCGGGGATGCGTCCAAAAGTGGTCAGTCAGAAAGAAGAGTCCGTTTCGGCGAGGTGACGACCGCGCCCGAACAGGACACACTGTCCAACAGTTCGGACCTCGTGAGTGAAGGCAGTACCTCGCCCGCATCCACCCTGAAACCCGCATGGAGCAGCAAAATCAAAGCCTTTGCCATCGGCGAGGTAAACATCAATGTACGGCATTACCCTCACACACTCAGCTTTTTTTTTGATTGTGTTCGTCGACAACCCAGAATACTGACAAACATACACACATCGATCATCCCTCCATATCCCATATTTTTGTTACATACCTGATTTAATTACCGACGTAAATAACTTGCGATTACTTATATTTTGCATGTTTGATTTATTTACATATGCAATTTTATTTATTTTTAATAATATTAACAACTTGACTGCATGGGTGTTGAGACTGGAGATGGGATTTTTATGGCTTGTAAATATCATGAGCTTTGTTTTAACTATTGTTTACTCATTTTAGTTCTCGTGAAATTTGCAATTGAAACACACAATGTTGATATTAATGGATATGTTCTTTAGGCTTCCCCACCTCAATCGGCAAATTTTGTGAAGGCTTCTGTCAGCGATAAGAAGAAATTCTTCGAAAATGCAATGGAAGAAAGTCATAAGCCATCGCCTAAGCCAGGTATATACATCTTGCATTGAATAATCTAACAGTTATTTGGGATTCCATACAATGATTTGTTTAACTAAATCATATCCTTAGATATTTGAAACACACAGTACCTACCTTAACTATTTTGTAACAAAACGAATTCGCCTATTTATGTGTAACTTTCTAAATGAAACCATTCCGTCATCGCAGAACGCGTATTCACATTCTTGTCAGCGGATGAGGTGGAGAAATTGAAGCAAGAAGAGGAGAGGAAGATGGCGTCACTGTCGGGTTCAGAGCTCCGTTCATGGTCCCCGGGGGAGGACCGCCAGAGCGGAGACAGTTCGCACTCCGACGACGAGCCGTATGAAAATGGCCATAGGTGATAAGATTTTACTACTACCGTCAATCCATAAAAAAAACATGTTATCGCACTGGGTCACTTCTAAATCAAACTTTAACAGTGTTTACGTAAACTTTACTATGGTCGCTAGAGTAATCGGCAATGAATAAGGGTAAGGGGAATTTGTCATAATGCGTCCTCGAATTTTTTATACTCGCAAACCACTACAGTCCACTGCTGGATATAAACCATTCTAATAAGTGGAATTTGTCCGCTCATAGATTAAATTAGGGGTGTCTACTCTAAAACTACTTACAAACGACCTACTTAATAAACAGTATATTTTCTAAATAAAATCAAACAGGAAATGGAATCAATAGTTATTTACTTCATTGTTTTTTATTATAGTCACTCTTTGGGCGGCGTTAGTCCATCGGCCAAGTCTCAAAGAAGACGAGGTGGCGGTGAAGGAGAAGACGCCGCCACCCGAGCGGCTCGACGAGCCGCTTGGCGAGCAGCTAGACTGCGATCCTTGGAACAGGTTTGTAATTTTGCGATTAAACGACTTGTTCAGTTTTTTTTTATTTGCTCGATACTGGTTGATAATAATTACTATAAACTAACATAATTTTTCGCGGACTTGAAAAAGATATCATTCAACTTGGTATTTATATTTAGGTGACATTGAATTGAATCTGTAGCTTGCCGAACTGCAATTGTCTTAAATTAACATGCATAATATTTGCAGGAGGCAATTGAGTCACAAAAAGTGATTAAAAGCCTCGTGGGCCCAGCCAATGACATCATAGGCGAAGTGCCACCAAGGGATAAATCTCCGTCCGAGGTAATTACCGACTTTAATATCTCCCATAGTTGAATGTTGTCATATTTAAAAATACTAAGCAATAAACGATTAGTCTTTACTTTTACTTTACTCTGAGAAAAAATAACATCCAGGTCTTAAATTAACTGTTATTTTTTCCCGACAAAAGTAAGTCCGATTTTCCAGGAAGGCGCAGCTGCATAGAGGCATGTTATAGTACGATTGGTGTATGCCTGTTTGCAATGTTGTATCTGTTATGATGAGAAATTACGCGAGTTTTACATTTATTAATAAGAAGCAGACAGACTTACAACTGCCGTATAAGTGGCATAGGCGTCTTTATACTAATATGCCTCCCTGGACAATTGGACTAGAATGTTCTCATAATACAATAACTATGTTGTTTGTCTTTAACCTTTAACATCGAATGATCATTAACACTATACTTGGTGTTTCATACTATCCAAGAGATTATTTTTCCTCCACGTTCATGTTTTGTTATCACTTTGGTACCTATTTACAATACTTTTATTGTTTGTTCAAATTTAATGTAAATTTAATGTGTCAGTAATATTGGCAATTGTGTAATGACTAAAATCTAACATGTTGGTTATTTGTGGGTGAGAATTTATGTCGCTTGGCAGGCGTAGTCCGTCCATAATGGGTTGTGAATGTCAAATGGCTTTACAAATTATAGAAATGGCCTCTACCACGTATCGCGTTACGTACAAAACCGGGGCCTATACTAGCGGTGAAGGAGAAAGAAAAATTGTTAGACGAGCGCATAACACTTCGCACCGAGGAGTATGTGTGCCCCACCACCGGCGAGACTAAAGTGCGGACAGTCGAATACATTGAGAAAGTGATTGAGAAAGAGGTACGCGTCGCCACGCACTGTAAATTGTGCTACATAGTATTATGAGACGCTGTACACAAGCAATGCCGTATCGTGTGTGGTTTTATTATTTATATCTTTGTATTTTACAATACGCTTAGCTTACGCGCAAGCAAATAGACGAAGCCTGACTTGTTACTACTTACATGACAACAACGATACATAGACATAACGACTTAACTTAAACTGGCAAAAGACTGAACTGACGGGATTCGTGTAAAAACACTCGATATTACATTTGTGGGGCCTATAAAAGCACTTATGATAAACTTGGCACAAACGTGAAACACCATTTCAAAGTAGTATAGACATGTAGATAAATTTGCAGAATATACACTTACACGTTACTAATTTAAAGTGGTTTTAGGGCTTTCTATAAATATTAATCATCTAGATGTTATCTTGTATCGAGATAACTACACTGAATATTTTAAGTATTGATATTTAAAGTTGTCTGTCGTAATGAGACCCCGCCACCCGTATTACGATTTGGAAGCATTGAAAAAATAAGAGTTGTACAATGGTGCACTTAACCGTGACTAAATTTTTAAGAAGATTTTATTTACAATATAAAATTCTTGGAAACTTGAAATGTATTAGATTTGAGGTTAACGTAACTTACTTAAATTTTCGCGAATTCTTTTGTTTAATTTAAATAATACATTTAAAAAATCTGTGTCTTATACAACTCGTTGCCATAAATCGCAACACTGGTAGCGGGATCCAGTAATAATTGTTTTTCACTGTGTGTTGCATGAATGTGGCATGGCATGCTAATATAATGTTGTGTATCATTTGTCAGACGATACCGGGATTCTAGACGGGATCTTCACTGAACACAGTAAATGGTTTGTTGTCTTTATATCAAAGTATTTATTTTTAGTATAATAGCAGCTTTACCGCATCGCAAATTAATGCTTCATTATCGCAAACTAACTGTATTGAATCTTAGATGTGTTGTTAAAAGTATTTTTTTTAAAGGTTCATATTAAAATAATCATTAAATTTTGTTGTGCGTAGACAGTCAAGTTTTGTGTTCCCTAAATGCTAGTTAACCACGATTTTAGATGTGATTTTCATAAGATGTCTTAACTTTCTACATTGAATTAAACGCAGTATTTGTTTAATCACCATACCTACAAGAAACTAAAACCATCATGTAAAACGTAATTAATATCTTCATATAGCTCAACTCACTCTCATTTTCCATTTGCACAAAACGTAATTTTATTCTACTATATTTTATTATCACTACATACACATTCCCTGCAGGTGGAGACGACACAAGAGAAAATAATATCACTGGAATTGACCACTAGTCCAAGTAGCGAGACGGCGCCCGACCTCGAGGACGCTGGTATGAGTTTAGGTGAGACCGAGGGCGGCGAGGGGTCGCTGCAGCCCGATATCGTTCAAGTTGTCAACCCACTGCTTGACGGCGGGGCCGGCCGCGTCACCGCCATCCCTGTTGGGCCGTCGCACCGCCTCACCGCGTACAACGACCAGCCGCAGTAAAACATCTCCAAACGATTCAACATTACGAACAAATCGGCATGCAGGGACCGGAAAAACCCTTTTTAAAAGAGTAACCCTATTAAAAAGGAAAGCCTACTGAAAAGGTTACCCATGTGATAGGGTTAACCGTGCGATAGGGTTACCCGTTTGATAGGATTACCCATGTGATAGCGGTTACCTTTGATTGTGTTAGCTTATTAGTTCGGTAACCTTTCAATAAGGTTTAACCGCTTACCACAAATTATGGTTTGCTCATAGACATTAAAATAGCCAAACAGCATTCCAAAACACTTTATAGGGTAAGTCTATTAAGGGGTTTTCAGTATTGGTAAGCTCTTACATGGATTAATCGTATTGTTTGAATATTGTCGTCGGGGTAAGCCCGTTGATAAGCTTACCTTTCGGATAGAGTTTTTAAAAACAAATTAAAAACCCGAACAAATACCCCTTAAGGGCAAGCGGTTCCGGTCCCTGTCGGCTCGCCATTTATTTCAACACACCCACGACACGATCAGACGAAACACGAACTCGATAGTAGATTTCTTCAACGAAACGAACAGCGACATGTCACTTAACGAGTTTCCATCTACTTTATGTATTATGAACTGTGATAATAACTTTAGAATTCCACCGACTTCTTGTGTTACGTAAATGTGCGACTTGAAGAAATCCACCAACGAGGTACCTACATTGATGTTGCATTTTATTTTTATCACAATTTTTATGTTTTTTTATTTTATTATTTTTCGACGGAGATTTTAGATTTACGAGAAGAAGTAATTGACTATTTTTAAATAGATCATTATTCTTGGAATACTTTATGTATTTAATTTTAATGATTTTTCATTCCGTGCAAGTTTTAATGTTTGACTGTAGTGGATGGCTGTACCTGCTAAAAAGAAAGTTTAGGGAATGTGATTGGATGCTTATTCTTAAACTGAGAATAAAGGTTTCGAGTATATTGACGGATATTATAATTGTATATACCATCGATAAACGCAGTATTAACGCTGTCGGCTCATTTTTAAGTGTACAGACGTTGGCATCACATGGCGACAGGCTACATTTATAAACTTGTCTTATACATAATATTTCTTAGTTTACTTATAAATCTACATGTGCATTGTTATTAATTCTTACAGTATTTGTGTTTTCTGGTGTTCTAGTATTTTAATTTAATGTTTTAGCAAGTTTAGTTATCTATATAGTATGTGGTGCCTTATCTTCATAAATGGATTTTATGCTATGTTCGTTTAATGCAATATTTTAATCAATAATATTTCAATTTTAATTTATGTCAATATTTGTGTACTACTGTACAAAAGTTATTTAAATTGTGGCATTTTAATCCGAATAGTCGTTGAACATTAAATTATTGTATATCCTGTCTATTGTCATTAATCTCAACATGTATATTTCCGCTGGTGAATGTATGAAATTGTAATAGCGTTTGATTCATATTTAAATGGAAGTATTGTGGATGAATTTTGGTATAGCGATTGAAAGAATGTTTTTTTATGTGTGTCCTTTATACATTTCTAAGGCTCTTTAGCAATATGTGAATTGTAAACTAATGAAAATATTGTATGTTTGTCCCAATTAAATGGTTTAATATATATTTTAATAAAATTATCTTGTTTGTTTCTTTTTATTGCAACCTATTTCAAAATACCAATAAAGAAAATCTTAAGACATAACTAATATTAATTTTAATAGTATATTGTTGAGACAATTTAAACAGTAGTTTAACTAATAATAACAAAACTATCTTATAAATAATTAACAGATTGAACGTCAATTAGGAACTAAGGCTGCTTCTTGAATTTTATTTCTTTGGAGCAATGATACCTTCTAGTTGCGCCTGAAATATAAAAAAAATATGCGTAAACACATGATCAACGATATTGGAAGCTGTTCTGTCTTAAAATATTAGTAAATATTTGTAAAAACTATTTTTCGGGTGCATAACCAGAAAAAATATTAATGAACCGCCGTTTATTCGCAAAATGCCTAATTCATAAAATGGCCACCGAGTCTCGAAAGGCTTACTTCGGAAAACGCCCACTTAGCTAAAGGACTACTTCGCGTAATGCCTAATTCGCTAAAAGACCAATTCGCATAATGGCTACTTAGCCAAAGGACTAATATAATTCATGAAAGGACTAATTCGAAAAATGGCCATTATTATCCATATTTTCTCAAAGGAGAACATTAACCAAAAACATTTATTCCTACATAAAATGTAACTAACAACCTGTTAATATGACGTATAACGTAAGGTAATTTATAGATATTTTTGTTATTCTTATTGTTTTTCTTTTATTATTTTCTAATTGTACCTATCCGCTGAACAATTGTATCACTTTTTTTTTCTTCAGAAATATACATATAGAATGGATATTGTTCAGAAAAAAAAACAATAAATATTACCAATGAATCTAACTGGTGTTTAAATTTTAAGTCATTTGGTAAATATCAATTAGTCTAAGTAGCCATCATGCGAATTGGTCTTTTAGCGAATAAGGTATTACGCGAAGTAGTCCTTTAGCTAAGTGGGCGTTTTCCGAAGTAGTCCTTTCGAGACTCTGTGGCCATTTTGCGAATTAGGCATTATGAGACTAAACGAAACTGCTGGCTTACAGCATTTAAAGCATTTAATGGAGTCGTCGGCACAAACGACGTTTTGGTTGCTCAATGGTAAGACGCCCGGGAAGTGGAAGATTGTGGGTCCGAATCCCACGAAATACAAAATTCTTATGCGTATTTCTTTGTTACACTAGTAATTTAATTACTTATAATTAACGCTGAGAAAGATGTAAAAAACCGCGAATACGTTATGAGTTACCTACTTGAAGATTACATGATCATCATCATCATCATCTCAAAATGAGAAACAATAACTTATTGTTTTTATTGTCATGCGCATTTGGGTACTTCGGTAAAACAAAGACTAACTGTAATTACCCATCAACTAAATTGTAGACATTTCACACTTTGAAAGTAAATTCTGCGCACGCTTTTGTTATAATAACTGATTTCTTACTTTCAATTGGGCATTAGTTTTCTTCAGAGCGAGCAATTCTTCTTGGTGGCGCTTTTCTTCAGCGGCTCTCAGTTCCGCTGCCCGGCGTTCTAGTTGCTCGGTCTTCTGTTTCAATTCCATACACTGCTTCTCTAGCGATGAACGTTCGGCCTCCAACTTTGCCACTTGGTCCATAAGGTCTGATTTCCCTTGTTCCGACTGATAACAAGTTATTCTATATCTATATTATGTAAAATTTATCCTAACTTACTACTCGTATCAGAACTCACAGTAAAAACTACGTTACAAAAGATGAAATATGGAACCACAATCTCAATTCCTGCTAGTAGGCTGACCTTTTGGGCTCACTCACACTAACGAAATAATGGATGCTTTATGAAAGGAGAGGATATTTAAAGGCAGGCAGTGAAAGACTCGTCCTTTATTCTAACGAGTGGTTTAATGTCTAACCTGTAATGCTTTCCTCATTCCAAAAGCAATTGAGCTGCAGTAAAGAGTTTGATAAGCTTCCATTGTGATTCTTGCTTCATCGCGCACCCTCAACAGCAGTAATCCTCGTTCACCACAATTTATTGTCACCTAAAAGTTATAATATGGGTAGTAATCCCTAAAATATACCTATCTATTTGTTAGCTACCTATATTAGAACAAATAATTATAAGTTTAATGCATTTTGAAAATATTGACTTTAATATTATTTGTACTTGGTAGTCGCCGTCATCCAAGATCTTCTATTAGAATTTCTCGTTAAATATTTCGAAAAATCTAGTGTCATTACAAGAAAACTAACGCAGTTTGCGTGGCATTGGATATATATCTGGTTAGATTTGTGGTCTGGTTTATGAGTACCTTATAGATACCAATTGCTTCAATTAAGTATACTATTATCAAATATGTCGCATCTAGACTCGAAAGTTAAGAACACCCCAACTAGAAAAGAGAGCTATTGCTGGAAATAATGAGGTAAACCAACCTGCCGAATAAGTTCATCGAAACACTGTGTGTATAGTTGCCGCCGTACAGGGCAGATGCCAGTCTCCCTGGCCTGCCGCTGTTGTAAGCGGGTGTCGAGCATCTCTTGAAGGTTTATAACGTCCAACCGGGTAGCCGGCGTTGATGATATCTAGCAAAACATTGTGCATATAAGATACTTAGATACAGCTGTACTTATAGATAGTAAACAACAGATTTTCTCAGTGGAAGTGTACTAGTACCTACTTAACCATAGGACGACGAGATAAAGGGAAAACTTCCTCCGAAGCCGTTCGCATATCAAGCGGGCCACAGACTGAGAGGGGTTCCTCTACAGCGGATGATTGCCTGGGATGCTAACCATTAGATAGTTCCAACTCATTAATGACACAGCAGGACTCGAAAGGGTGGTTTAGAGCCCCACATAACTCGCAGAGTAAGCGTAAGAGAATAGAAAATATCCTTCATTTTGCTGTTATGTAGAAATAGCATACATTTTGTCTCTAAAAGTCACACAGTAGTAGGAACACTACACCAAAATATTGACAATCCGAAATCCACGTGGGTCAAACCGCGGTCCCATATTCCCATATAAAAAGATTAATAAGAATGTATATTTTTCGAGGCTGTTAAGGTCAGTTATTATGTGCGGCAGAAGTAGGTTACTTAATAAACATAAATAAATACTTTTTGCGTCCATATCTGGCCGTCTTCTTCCCATTCTTTAGGCGGTAGAATGGCATTCAAGATCTCCTCTGTTTCACGTTTCGCTTCGGTTGGCACACATGGTTGAGCTGCGGTTGCACCACGAGGTGACGACTAAAACATCGAAAAGATGGTCAAAAGAGCTTTAACGCAAAGTACAAATCTATAATAAGGACAATTTGCTTAAAAGACGATTGTAAGTATGTAACAAAAGTACTTACGGCCTTTTCCGGCTGCTTAGTTACTAAAACTGGGTTGTCATAACGAACTAGTGTATCTTCTGCGGACACAGGAGCCCTTTCACCCATTTTATATTATGCTAATCTAGGCTGGAAACTAATAAACTAAAAGATTTATTTATTGCTGTGACAATGACAATGTCTGTACACAAAAACATTTTTGAAACTATGGAAACAACGGTTGCTTAGCAATACGTTATTAGAAAATACTTTTTATAATATTACATATCACCACCACCAATTTTAGTCGGTGTTTTGATGATTGACAGCGTAGTAATTACTTACTCAGTGATTGACAGAGCTTTCTTCTTTGGTACCGAAACCAAATCAAAATTTGTGGCATAATTCCTTAGATTGAAACAAAAAAGGCTTAATTCACGTTTTTCGTCGGTTAAATTTTTGGCAAAAAATTTTAAAGCAGTGTATTTGAAATTAAATTGGAACCAATTTTGAACAAAAAAAAAATCATCAAAATCGGTCTACCTGGTAACAGGTCATGCATGCGTGATGATGAATCATTAAGGATCATAAATAGAAAATCTATAATGTAAAATTAACAATGTTGAGTTCATCCGATTATGTATTTTTAGAAAAGGAATAAAACTGTGGTATTTCATAAAGTTGATATTTATTTTTGTAAAACAGTGTTCCATAATACAAAAACAAAGAATATAGCAGTCTTTACATACACAGTACATCACAGACGCAATCTTTAGTTAAGACAGATCGTAAATTTCTTGGAAATTGTTAGTATAAGTCGATGCTTTTTTGCTTCTAATTCCTTAATAACCACACAACTCATTGGGAATCACTACTGGAACTGGAACTTGAGTCAGTGGACATGACCTCAACATCTTCTTGAGTGTGACCGTCCTTGCCGCGGCCGTCGATGGCGACCGAGTTGCCGCCGCCTACCGACATGTGGAGCTCGCCCGAAGGATGCCATGTAAACTGGTTGGTAGGGGGAGCCGGTACTGTGAAAGAAAAGGTTTATTGAGCATCGGAGTAGACAATTATTTTTTATTGTAGGCGACAATGAAATGTATACGCGTTTCTTATGTCGCATTTGGTCGTCATTTGCTGGCATATCAATCAAATCTTACTCATATTCAGAAAATAACATTACCAAGTGTAATGCAGGTCGATACAATTATATGGACAAACGAGAGAAATTAACGACAATTGTGATTTAACGGATACGACAAATAGCTAGTAAATGCATAGAAATCCGCTATAATACAGTCAACAGCCTGCCACAACGACACCTTATATGTCAAAATCTATACCATGGTGTTTGGACTGTAGGACGTGCCAAACATAAGCCTCCTTCTGATGCAGTTGGGTAAAAACAACCTCAACCAAAATTTCATACTTTGTTTACAAAATAGAGTTCAATTTATGTTTATTTTTCAATTACATTTTTGGATGGGTTGTGTGGTTGGGTCCGGCCTTTTTGTCATGATATTCGATTCAGTACGGTTCAGTAGACAATTGTTATTAAAATAATAAATGGAAAGCAAGAGTATGATCATGACTGATGTGTGTAGCTAATGTAGATAACAGTAGATTAGGTAGATGCAGTGATGAGGGGTTGTCTACATCCGTCTACAGTGTATTAGGTGATTTTTTAAATTTCTTACTAGTAAGTAAAAGTCACTTCCTTGTTTGTATAATCATCTTTATTAATCTACAATAATGCGGTAACATTACCAATCAAACAAAATACATAATAGGGGTTAAAGTATGAAATTGCCGATTATTTTCCCACTTTTTATTTTGTTTATAGCTTTTAAGTATAGTCATATTATTGCGTAATTCTTTTTGTATTGTATCAAAAACTAAATAAAGTAACATTTGACAAAAAAAAATGCAATACTAGTGCCTATTACTTCAAAGGAAGTCGTTGAAAAGACCCCTTATAATGTGTCAGCTGACCTTCTTGCTTCAATTAAGTATATTTGTATTATATTCTTTGATTTTCAGAAACTTTCACCTTTAATTGCATCAAAAACGGTTCAGGCGTTTTTAAAAAAACTAAAAAATTGTTAGTATGGAAAAATGACTTTTCTCGATTTCGTCCATACAAAACGGCAATTTCATACTTTAACCCCTAATACATACATACATACACTCACGCCTTTTTCCCGGAGGGGTAGGCAGAGACCACATCCTTCCACTTACTACGATCCTTACAGACTACTTTCGCTTCATCCACATTCATTAATCTTTTCATACACGCTCGCCGGTTTACTTGACCTTTCTTTAGAACTTTCCCGATTTGATCAAGATAAGTTCGTCGAGGCCTTCCCCTTCCAACATTTCCATTCATACTACTATACTACATACAAGGTGAATTTGAAGTCATTGGCATCCATTCGACCTATTATTATACTTATTTTATGGAATGTTTAATGGGAACCTAATACCTTATGGACTTATTAAAAAGTTTCACAAAATAAATGATAATTAGATAGAGTATCACGTTGAATTGAGCGAGTCTAGCCGTAGTAGGTACTACATTTACACCCGCGCCCGCGCCGCCCGCCCCACCGCGCCCGCGCCGCCTGCCGCCACACCGCGTGAACCCGCGTGACCCAACATAGCACAGCTGATTGATAACTTGATAATGATAATAACTTTCCCTTCATACTTTGATCGGCTTAGGACGGTCAAAACTTACGTAATACGTATTTAAAAAGTTGGAATGACAATATTTACAATAGTTAGTTCAAATTAGCTATTTACAATAATTTAAAGATAGTCACTTACACGTATTTTAGTAAATGTTCGAAGTGCCCGCCTCCTCTTTCCACACAACTCAGTTTTGTGTGTTTTGTGAGGGTTACGCTGGCTCCACTCATATTCGTTTTGAATGTTAAACAGATCGATTCTTGTAAAAGTACTTTCGTCTGTCCACAAGATGTTGGCGTCAAGATTTTGTAACTCGTGATGGAATTGGCGCGGTTGGGTATCATAAGTGGTGAAACATTTCCTGTGTTAACATTAAATCGTTCGTGAGATCGTATAATAAAACCATTGGTTTGTGTATCGTCCCTGCACATTACGTGGTCGAGTCATTTAGTTGACACTTTATTAAATAGCACTACACTGTTACAAAATCCAATCCACTGCAATCCTGTCCAGTCGAGGTGCGCGCGCGATAGTTCCGGATAGACGACAAACGTCATCACACCTTATTACACAATGCGGAACTGATTTGGCGGTTTTGGCGGCGTAGGCGCGTGCCGAAAGGCGAAAGGGGCGGCCGGCCGGGCGCGGGGCCGGGGGCAGGTGTGTTAGAGGCCGAGTGGCGTTGATTGTATGCGTGTACGAACTTGAATGAATCTAGGCAATAAAAGCGCGCGCGTTTTGTCAGCACACTATTGAAGTAGAGTAGGCTCGTATGATACTTGAATGTTAATTGTACATTTAATATTTTTTTCAGTCAAATTTTATTCTTTTATTTTAATTTTAATTAAAATAATAATAATAAATATTTAAGACATGCCTCACTGGGCCACACTGAGCCATCTAGTCCCAAATTAAGGTACTATTAAGTACCCTGTCGTAAATTGAAATTTGAATTTGAAAAAATTGTATTATTGATCAATCGCAAAGTGTTTGACATGATTTTTAGGGTTTAAAAATATTCAGTTTTTGTATCAATCGATTTGCCTCATATTTGGGGAAAGTACTATGAATCACGAGTAGGTTCTTATTTTAGAAGGATGCCAATGTTTTCCAATTCATCCTGTATATCTTTTTAGTCAACCTGCTTTCATTCATCCTCTCAACATATCCAAACCATTTAAGCATTCCTTTTTCAATACTGGTCACTACATCCTCTTTTACTTTTATATAGGCAAATATCACAATCAATATGGTATATCAGTTACAATCTTTACACAATCAACTATACTCAAAAACTATCCCTATAATAATCTAAAACGATGATACATAAAAAAAAAAAAATTAAAATCTTGTTAAAAAGAAAATGGGGGCAACACGGCCAGGGGCAAACCGAAATAACAAATTTTTCAATGTGGAGGCATACCGGCCGGGGGCAACCCGGAATAGGGGCATAACGGCCGGACCCGTGTGGTTGATGTCAACCAAAATCGATATAATAGATGACTAAATGCAAAGCGTGCCGTCTACATAATATAACAGATATTGCGTTTGTTAGACTTTCGACTTATCCGTTAATCCGATCTTTCGGTGGTCGCCATTCATAGCAATGGTTCAAATAGTGTGAACTAAATTGTTCTTCTCACATCACACAAAAGAACCTGTCAATGGCATATTGAAAACAACTGTTTCGGTAAATGAAGGTCAAACACAGATCATGATAGACGAATTTTGCATTGCAACAAATTAAACCTACCAAACAAATAATTGTTTTAATAGGTTCGTAATGATTGCATTGACCTGCTTTTGAATAGTACAGGGTTTTTCAGATTGAATTCTTGGTAGCACAGTATTGTCACAGTAATTCTGCGTAAAAGTGCAGTGATAAAGGCTTATAAATTCATTAATCCCTCAACCCCCAAGCGACAACCGGTTGTCGCGATAACAATTGATTTTAATTGTGTCTGGAATATCCGATCGTCAAAGGATTAATGCAAGTAATAAGGAAGTCACCACAGTAATTAAAAATACAAACAGTTAATAGGGGAAAACCTGACAGTATGGTATAATCTTCATAAAAAATATGCCATTACTTGTAACTTTATAAATGAGTAATAAAATAATGTAATACCTCCCCCGGTAGTGATTCGGTGTAGTTCGTTGAGAGTGGATGGTGTGTGACCGTTGACAGGCATGTCACTCAGACGACCAATCATTCCTAGGCGCATTTCAAGGTCTGTCGGGTAAGGACGGCGCGGGTCACCAGGCTGCCATGAAAGTGGTGCGCTGACAGCGTTTGAAGCACTTATTCTGAAAAAGGTAAAGTTAAGATTTAAATACTAATGTAAAACATGAAAAATTTGACTCATACGAGAATCGAATGTGCATCCCCATGCTAACCGTGCGCGGTGTTTTGTCTTAAAACTACTGATATTATAAGTGCAAGTTTGCTAACAATATCATATAAAGTACTTAAATAGCTGATGAAAATCTTAACTGATTGTCAAACATCTGTAATGATGTTTCCTTCTGTTAAGACTACAAAGACTACAAACAAACACATACAACAGTATGGAACAACACTGACAGCTGCAGGCAAACCAAGAATGCCGTTCCAGTGGCTTCAAAACGGCTTGCCCGCAAACTGCTCAGGCTAAAAAGGGAGCAACTCCTTAAAATAATAGGTACTCTTACCGGTCATTGTCCCCTAAACAAGCACTTATTTACCCTTGGTGTCACAAACAGCCCCCTATGCAGAGGATGTATGGAGGCAGATGAAACGCCACAACATATACTCACTGAGTGTATCAGTGTGGCCATGGAACGGGCAAGCTTCCTCCAATCACCAACGGCGGTTTCGGAAATCTGCGGAAACCTGGGGAGGATTCTAGCTTTTTGGAGTCACCTGGGATGGTTGGAGTAGAAGGCGGGGAACACGTACAATGGCCCAATAAAGAGGCTAAGTGCGGACAAAGCACAGACAAAACAAACAAACAAGACTACAAACTCCTAAAATTGATGAAACTATGTTGGTAATGGTCTCTTTACCTTAATAGGCAAAGCACTGCGCCTGGTTTGCATGGGACTGCAGGTTCAAAAAATAAAAATAAAACAAATATTTAAGGGGGCTACCATACAAAAAACCTGCTCGATATTGATATTATATTTGATATTTCTATAGTTCATGTTAGTCCGAGTCCGACTCGCACTTTGCCGCACTTTTTGTAAAATGTTTCTGATTCTACAAAACAACCATGGATCTGAGCAATGAATTTGATGTTGTCTACAATAATTTGTTTTGTACACAAGGTTATTACATTACCTGTGAGCAAATTTAATTAAATCTTCAGATGAGACCGGTCTCTTTCTTGACTTTACAATTGATGCCAGTTTCTGTCTTGCTTGATACAATGATGTGGCTAATATCTGTTCAGCATCTTTTAATTGTCTTTGTAAATGATGAATATCTTGATCCTGTGGCAGAAAAAGCACAAACCATGAACAAAACCAAAAGTAAGATACACTGACCTAAAAAAAATACTATAGAAATCTATTCACTGATTAAATAAGTGTAAGCTAGCATTTTTTCAGATTGTTGGCTACAAATGTAAGATAACTAGTACGAAAAATGTGACCTATAAGAAATATTTACAAATAACAAGAGATGGAAAAATGTGTTTTCACTGATTGGCAATTTCTTATTTTTTCCTTTATTTAATGAATAAATAAGGTATCTGCCCAACCATCTCTCTTCAACTATCAGTCTCCATTATCTTCCCTTTTATCTAAAGTTGTTAACATATAGACAAGAGTAATACAGTTCCTCATGCATACAAGTAAGATGTTGATGTTTTTAAGAATATGATTAACCGATTCAGTGCGGCAGTGTTTTTTTTAGACTTTAGCAAACAAATGTTTCGTGACTCCTCTCGAGCGCCACCCGCCATGTAGTATAACTGATCGCTGTTTCGTTGGTTTCCACTTGTTTTTATTATAGTCTCAATTCAACAGCGAACGTCAGCGGTCTAATAAATCATTCAAAGTGTTTAGAAGTTAATTAAGTGTTTATAGGGAAATGGAAGGTAAGTGACTTATTTTTATCAGTTGTTGACGTTGTTGTAAACCTTTTGCTATAATAATAAGTTTGGCACAATTGATTTATCAATTCGTTTCTTTTTATTATTGTTTAATGCCATGCAGACACAGCTAGTTTAGACATAAAACACTCTTTGCCTTTAACAATTATTGTAAGTAAAATTATTTCTTAGTTATTTTTAAGTAGCTAACATAAAAAATAATTCGGTATCCGTATTAATCGTATTGATCTTTGTATTGGAAAGGTTTACAACTTCTAAAGTGTGTTTTTTCATGAAATATCCCGAAACGAACACTGAAATCGTAATCTGTGTGACAAATAAAGACACTTTAATAAAGGGGGTAATCTTTAGAAATGCTATTTGATCAGTGTTTTACAAGTCAATATTTTGGCTCCACTCCGGTGCCACCAGCCATTCACAAAAAATACCCATGGCGCTTCTACGGAGCCATCCGCACGGAATCGGTTAATAATAATGTAATAAATGTAACCTTATTATCCACTTCAGCTTTCAGTTCATTCATTTTCTGCTGTATTTTAGCTTGTTCCTCTGCAAGATCTAAGGTTTTCTTAAGTTCCGCATCCTTGGCAAGTAGCAAATCAGTCAACTGAGCATGGTCAGCGGCAGACAACTTCTGTGACTTGGGTGCTATTGATACTTCTATCATTTCTCTGAAATAATTAAATGATTGAAAGTAAAAAAAGAAAGTTAAGAAATACTTTTAGGGATCTTTTAGCAGCATGTTATTGTAAGTACCTGTTCTTGAATTTTTTATTGTTATTAACGCAACCTTGTAACGGGTAGTACTTACTTTGCAATCAATTCGATATCATCGATTAGGGAAAGCAAACGATCCTTTGTGCTAAGGTGAGACGCCATGGTAGCGGCGAGTGATTGATTATTTACACACTTTCAGCACAGGAGATTAAAGGAACTGAAACCCAGTTCCTTGTTTTTATTTTCTAGATTTAAATGAATGATTGTGACCGACACTACACAATGCAATTATAAATCGTAAATGGTCGCGTAAAGACTTAAATTTATGAAACCGATTTCACTAAACAAAATATATTGATAAATATTAATGACCCAATCCTCAACCCAAAAAACGTTCACCGATCTAATTAAAAAAAAATGTCATGATCACAGACCTTAGACGCCTTAAACGTAGAATATAATTTTGTATAATGCTGTCAAGTCTTTTTTTTTTCATATAAATTTAACGGCTTTGGACGAGTCCATACAGCCTAGTATTTAGTTTTGTCATTTTAAAATACATAAACAATATCATAAATACTTAAATAAACTTATTAGCCTAATCTAAACTAACCAAAGTCATTGAAATGTATGGGTAGTGTATAAATTTCAATGATTACAGGAGTTTTATTCGAGAACGTGGATCAGAGTCAAATGGGAGTGAGTGCTTTTCCTTGTTTCTCACTTTTATTTGATTTATCCTACTCACTGATATTATAACATTATTATAACAATGCCACCACTTTTTCACAATAAATGCCGCTGATAAATTTACAAAATTACCTACCTACACTTAAGCTGGACTGCGCAGTATATCAAAAAAAACGAGCCGAGAGAGAGGTTCGAAAGTGCCTCCTTTTCTAATACGGTGTCCATAAAATTTTATCTTCTCGGATAGCCTTCTGGATTGATAAATACTTACTGTATTAAAAACTATCTAAAACGGATTTTAAGCACTAATAGTCAGTGTTGCCGTTTTAGCCATTTCGTGGCTAGATCTAGCGGATTTTCGATGGTCCTAGCCACAAAAATATTTAGTTTAGCCACCAAAATAAATCTAGCTACTTCTGGCTCCTTTTTTGAAAGTACTCTATTGGCTGCTTATAATATAAATATACAGACCAAAACCTCATTTATAGTAATAGGCAACATCACACCGGAACGGGGATTTCCCATTAAATATTATTTGTTGAATGAAATCGAAGAAATTTGTAGTGTAGTAACCCTCATTTATAGTAGGCAATATTACACCGGAACAGGGATTTCCCATGCCATCTTTTTATGCTGAATTAAATTGTACCTTATGGTCATTTAAATAGAGCCTCATTTATTTTGCAAGAAAGAGGTACTTCTCATTCTTTAATCGTAATTCTGTTTAAAGTTTATTTACAGTCATTGCGAACACAAGCTCGTAAGTGAATAATTGATAATTTGTTTAGTTTTCTTTTTGTGTAAACGATGGAAAAGAAAAAGAAAAAGAGTTATATTCAAAAATATAGGATTGAGTGGGAGAGCAACGAAGAGTTTTTAAACAATGGATAAAGCCAATTGCAGACAACCCAACTAAAGCCTTCTGTACGTATTGTCATGTTGAAATAGCTGCTAAAATTTATGATTTGCGTAAACACAAGGACATACAGCGAAATGTGAATTAATTACGAAAAACAAACAAATTAATTTTACTTCTACATCTAGTGATATAAAAAACTGTCAAAAAGCCGAAGGCCAACTTGCCTTGTTTGTTGCTGAACATACTTCCATATCAAACATTGACCACCTTACAGATCTTTGCAAAGAAGTTTTTCGGGATTCCAAGTGCGCAATAGATTTAAAAATGCATAGAACTAAGTGTAGGTACTCAAGTTATTAACCAAGTTTTGGCACCACATTTTAGAGAGAATCTTTTAAAAGATATTGGTACACAAAAATATAGTATTATTCTGGATGAGTCTACTGATGTTAGCGTATCAAAATATCTCGGAATAATTATACGATATTATAGCATAAGTATGAATAACATTGTATCGTCATTTCTGTCTCTGGAGCCTATTGAAAATGCTGATGCGAGAGGATTAGTTACGTCTTTAGTCAAATGTTTAGAGTCACTTCATCTCCCAATACAAAATATGATTCGAATCGGCACAGATAATGCATCAGTAATGACTGGCCGAAACAACAGTGTTATAGAAATTTTAAAAAGGGAGTACAATATACCAAATTTGATCCTGATTCGATGCATTTGCCATTCCTTACAACTGGCGGTCAGTCATGCTTCAGAAAATAATCTGCCACGAAATATAGAGTTTTTAATAAGAGAGACCTACAAATGGTTTTCGAACTCTCCGAAACGTCGGGATGAATACAAAACATTGTTTCAAACAATTCACTGCGAGAAGACCCACTGAAAATATTATAAGTCTGTGACACTCGTTGGTTGTCCATAGAGTCGGCAGTAGTCAGAATATTGACACAGTGGGATGAGTTAAAACTTCATTTTTCTGTGACTAGAGACAAGTGTTATACAGCAGGTCTGCTGTGCGAAATTTTCAATGATGAAGGTAACCGCCTATATCTATGTTTTTTAAAAAGAATACTTCAGGACGTGCAAATAGGAATAAAGGTATTCGAAGGTGAAAATGTGGATCCAGTTAAACTGTTGGAAACTCTGATGACTCTGTTACGATCTGTCTGTGTTAGAATAATAATACCAGGAGCCGCGACAACAGACAAAGATTTCTTAACAATTAAAATAGAAGAGCATCTTGATCCTGTTCCCCATTTGGGATATCATTTTGAATCCCATGCCAATAAAAGCAACTTACCTGCACAATCAATTGCGAATATCAGGAAACGGTGCATTGACTTTAGTGTCAAGTTAATAAAAGAAATACAAAGCAGAAACCTTCTAATTACGAGATCCTCGAGAAAATAACACTCTTAAGTCCAGAAAACTCATTAAAACAGATTAAAGATCCTAATGCACTGGTTGAGTTGGCAAGAGAATTTAGTTTCGATAACGATAAGACAGACAAAATTATTCAGCAATGGAAAACTATTCACTTCACAGAATGGGAAACTCCAGGAGATAGTGTTAAGTTTTGGTCTCGAGTGTTAAAATACAAAAATGCAGCAGGAGTCAATACATTTCAAGAATTATCCGATTTGGCTATTGCTGTATTGTCTCTGCCTCATTCAAATGCGGAGGTAGAAAGGCTATTTAGTGTGATGAATTCAGTAAAAAATAAACTAAGAAACAGAATGTGTTCATTAACACTTAATTCAATAGTTACGAGTATGATTAGAAACAAATTAAAATTAATAAAAAAAAGTTGCCACAATTACATTTTACCACCTGAAGTTTTAAACAAAATTACAAAAACGATCAAGCCAATTATAAAATCTGTAATGCCATCCACATACACATCGTCCATTGAGGAAGAGACTTCAGAATTTCTATCAGATGACATTTTACAACTTCTAATTGATTTTTAATGTTTTTAATGTTTGACATTATTAAACTTTATGAATACATGGAAATTTTGACACTATTAGATATTGCTTTATTTAACCCGCTTATTCTACTCCAAAAATAATTTAAAAAAGAAAATGTTAGCCACTTCTAGCCAAATTATGAATACATGTTTTTCATTGATCTAGCAACTTTTCGTCTTTGATGTAGCCACAAACTATTTTGTCAGACGGCAACACTGCTAATAGTCACCTGCTAGCCCATGCTATTTATTTTTATTTAATTAGGTGTGTTCTTTACTATTGTGGAATAGGAGAGTCACAGTGGATCGTTAAGTTGAAGTGGTAGTAGACTCGTTTAGGACCGAATCGGAGCAAAGGAAATAAAACAAGATATCAATAACACAAAAATTATTAGAAATTTAAACATTATTGAATAAAATTATTATATGCAGCCGTTGTCGCATCGTCAGTTTTTTCCCCGTCATTTTAAGAGTTTCTTCGTTGGCGTATTTTTTTAATCTTGAGCTTTATTATCTGTTTGCAATACTTTTAATTAGTCCGTGCCTTGATTCAGTAGTGAGAGATTGTATGTGATGAGGAATATCATTTAAGCGAGGATAAAATTGATTTTTTTTCGAAAAAATTTTGTTATCATTGGTGAGTAAAAAACATTTATTTGCCAGGTTCCTTTCCACTTTCCAGCATCAGATTCATCCTTAGGCATCCTGTACAGCAATAAAATACACATAGATCTAATCAAATATTTTTATTTAATAATTTATGAGCCGTGGTAGCACAATTGGAAAAATGCTTGACTCACACAATGAGGTTGCAGGTTCAAGTCGCAGCAGTGGCTTAAACTAATGATTTTTATTTAGTATTTACATTCATGTTTGGATCATAAATAATTATCATACTACACAATAATATCACACATTTTAAGGATTAATTAATAAGCTATCATCATTTAACATCAACCGTCAAAATATGCAATTTAAGACAGTGAAAAAAACCCAGTCATTTCTAAATTAACAAAATTATTATCATAAATTACTTATAGCGTGGACACCCTTCTCCATAACATACTTGCTAGACAAGGACACACTACTATTTTAGTTATCTCCTTGGCTCATTTTCCTACTTTTCCATTTGGCAGAGAAAAAGTAATCTTAGCGCTATTGTGTTAGAGTGCACATTTGAAAATATGAGATATAGAAGTACTCGATCCAGGTTAATTTAAATCCGTGGGATGACGTGTGTTTTTTTTATCCTTCGTTTTTTTGTTCCTTTTGGAACCAGCTAAGGTCTAAAAATATGCTGCCATATCATTAGTGTGAATTCTATTCTTCTTCTTCGCGCCACCGAAAATGCTGTCCGAGTGGCGGAGTATTAGTCGCATAAAAATATATAGTTTGCCATCGACACGATAAGTAGAAGAAGTGTGAATTATATTATTATTATGTAATATAAAAATGTATCGCTGTATGTGTTGCTACAAGTTGCTGATCTTAGCCGATTCTAAAAAGAACAAAGAAACAAGGGGTTTGCGTGGGAAACGAAAAGATAATTATGCACTTTGTTTCTTAGGTTTTGTGCTAAAGTAGTGGCTTAAGGCATTGTTATAATATTGTGCCAGTAAATAGGATGAATCAAATAAAACATGGAAACCTGGAAAGGCGCACCTGATCTCATACTGGAAGTAGGATGAATCAAATAAAACATGGAAACTTGGAAAGGCGCACCTGATCTCATACTGGATTCTCGCGTATAACTTCTATGATTGAGTTATTATATTATGTAGGTAACTAAGTAAGTATTTTTTACGATCTAGTGGACCCCGCGAACTTTGTTCGTATCGCCTCAGATAGTTGATTTTGACGTCGTAACTCGTAAATGTCATCAAATGTGGCAAAGTTAGAAAAAAATGTTTGTATGGGACTGGGAGTATAGAAGTGTTGTATTTTTACTTTTTAAAGCTATTTAAAAAAAAAACTCTTCGTAAAAACCATCCTCGTACTTTAAGAAATATTATAAAAAAGAGATCAAAATCGGACTAGGTACTCTGTACATAAACAAATATTATGTATTTTGACTTTTTAAGGCTATTTAAAAAAAAACTCTTCGTAAAAACCATCCTCGTACTTTAAGAAATATTCTAAAAAAAGAGTTATCAAAATCGGACTAGGTACTCTGTACATAAACAAATATACATATACTTACGCGTCGACTTGTAAACTTCCTTAGTTTCTTCGTCGGCTAAAATGGCAAATGTGGCAACTCTGTGTAAGTATGTAATGAGAGTTAATAAAACTGATTCAGGGTTTCTTCTACCCAAGTGCTACGTTTTACGGAGTTACCGAAATTTTGGCACAGTTAACTTTTGCAATCGTTGTGTTTGCATCAGTTCCTAACTAGGTAGGATAGGAACCCCAAAAAAAAAACTCCTATGACAGTTTCCTTGTTATTTAAATCTGCTTTGTGAAGTAAACCATCTAGATTGACTTAAGAGACCGAAGAGCTTAAGATTCGGGGGAGCCGTTGGATTACTAACAGCTCGAAAACTTTTATTGTCGCTTTCTATTGACGAGCTACTGTAAGCCGTCCTATGGGTCTCGTTTATAGGTGTACGAACTACGGAGGCGTCTAAAGGAGTACTGCCAGAACACGACGGGCGGCAGCGTCTCTCCACTCTTCCTTCTCTCTTGGCCCTAGGCCATATTGCGATCATCAGCCGGCCAACCTGTGTCCAGCAGACTAGGCTAATCTTGGCTACTGATGAAGGATGTTTCGTTTTTCCGTAACTGCTTTAAGTACACTCTCAGGAACTTATTGTACTTGTTTCAGCAAGGTTTTCTTGTTTGTAATACGAGTACAATAAAAAATACAAGGTACTTAATACAACTGGTGACATGCAAAAGACGAATGACTCGTCAGTATCATAACCTTACAAATTAAGTAGATTTGAATCTTGGGAATAAATACATTTATTAACTGTAAAAAATGAAGTAAAGTAGCACTGCGGGGCAAAGGCGTTCATCATTGAATTGAAGTTACAATAGCAATGATGTTAATACAGCCATAAACAATAACAATCACCATGGTGATAACCAACACGAGCAATGTTCGAAAATTCGAAACTTTTTGTTGCCTGACCCGAGGTTCGAACCCGGGACCCAGAGATCTTAGCCTGGTATCAAAACCCAGTATTTGTTTTTTTTAACTGTAAAACTAATAATCATAATCCCATTTGATCAAATGCTTTTTTAAAGAACACCCTAAGTAGGTGTTTAGGAATATTGTTAGTATAACTGCTCTACATTATAACTTATACGCATACGTTGGAAGTTCTTAGAGTTCTGAAGTAAAAAATGGTTGAATTATGTTAAGGGTTAGAGCAAAGTTTGTGTGGTGCCGGCACAAGATAATCACCACCCCTTCTGCTTCTTACGGGGGACGTAAAATTCGATTGAGGGAATACCTTAACCCATGGACGTCTAAAAAAGGGTCCTTTTTGTACGTCCATATGCCTTAACCTCTAAGGAATGCCGCGAAAATGTATGCAGCATAGTCATTTCAACTCAATGACATAATTTTAGCCAAACAGATATTCTTTAACTCTTAGCACACACAGGATGATTAATTCATCATCTTTATTTTTTTTATAGGCGTTCAGTATCGTATTTAGAGCCCATTTATGAACTAAAACTGTAAATCAAGTTTCCACCCGAAAATATTTTTTGCAACATTGTTTTCAATTTTTACGGACCTAAGCCTGTTAAGGTTTAAAGAGAAAATCAAAAACTTATAAATAGTATCGTAATGAATGAATGAGATGCGCATCGCGTAAAAAAATGTAAAAGGCAGTATCAAAAATTTTTGATTTTTGGCGGACATTGTCTAAGTGCTTTATCTTGACATTTTTGTACTGTGCTATACCAAAAGAAATAACGAGAAAGGTGTTTCTAAATAACCTTCATATCATAATATTTTAAAAGCCAAGAAATCATGTTATCCCTCCAATCCTGATGATATAATCGTTACAGAAACTGCTGAGGTGTAACTTTAAGATTTGACCACTGAGAAAAAGTCACTGGGGTTGATTTCAACTAATTGTCAATTTTAAAACTAATATGCAAGTGTGGGGTTGCGACACACGATAGATCTTCATTACATAGCAATTTCATACAAAAACACAGTGCTGGCAAAACTTTTTCTGATTCATCAGTTTTTATGACGAGTTTAGTCCTATTACGGCTTGTGTAATCTGCAAGCCAATTTACGATCATAGTTGGCTTTAGAAGCAACTTCTAACTACATAACAACGGAAAATGATATTTTGCAACCAAAGTAATCTTTTCGATTTTTTTAAATATTAGTATGTACAATATGGTTTTTGGGTGCTACAATATACTAAATAAATAAAGGTTAATCTGATCCCAACGATATTCAAAGAATTCTTGTAGAAAAACTGCAAAAAAGTCTATAAGTATAAAGTATTTTTTTACAACCGATGTTTAAGCGCCTGTAACTCCGAAGATTGCAAGGTTACGGAAAAAAACCGGCCAAGTGCGAGTCGGACTCGCGCACCGAGGGTTCCGTACAAACCTGCAAGGTTTACAAAGTTCGTTCATAAATTTAAGGTTTTCGGAATTTTTCCTTTATGTGTGCTATAAAACGTTGCTTCATTGGCATTTCAAGATTCTAGGTCGACTGGAAGTACCCTTTAGGTTTTGATTCCCTTGCGAGTACTTGCGAGTTTCAAAATATGCAGCTTAAATTGCTGTTTCTTTTGATTGCGTTGACATAGAAGTTTGATTTTGTTACAGCTTAAAGGTATTATAGACCTGAGTATTTGGTATGAATTTCAATTTAATACCTCTACGCGTTTATGAGGAAATGGGTAGTAAGTTTAAAATTATTAAAAAAATATATATTATGTGATGTAACTAAAAATTTATGGTTTTCGTAATTTTTCCTTTATCTATGCTATAAGACGTTGCTTCGTACCAAATTTCAAGATTCTGAGTTCACGGGAAGCACCCTGTAGGTTTTGATTCCCTTGCAAGTGTCGAAAATTTGCGGCATAAACGGCTGTATCTTTTGATTGCGTTGGCTTAGAAGTTTGATTTTTTCACAGCTTCAAGGGACAGTAGACCTGAGTAATTGATATAAATTTCAGCTTCATACCTCCACGCGTTCCTGAGAAAAAGGGTCTTGATAGACGGACGGACGGACGGACAGACGGACAACAAAGTGATCCTATAAGGGTTCCGTTTTTTCCTTTTGAGGTACGGAACCCTAAAAAAGTAACATAAATTTATCTTAGAGAATAATATAGATGCCTACTAGGTGGCATTTTGATCCATACACGGATTTTGGAGCTACAAACGTTAATAACTTTTACTCCATTAAAAAGAAAATTCAAAAATTTTTTCTCAAAATTGGCAAGTTTTTGAGAAAAATTTGAATCAGTGAAAGTGATTTAGAATCAAAATAGGAATATGTGAAAAAAATTACAAGCTTAGATAAGAACATTGACCCCTATGTCCACTTTATTTGAATATTGCACCAGTGTGCGGCCATGCCTATAGTTAGTACCCAGATGTAATAAAAATTATGTAAAATATAATAGGGGTAAAGTATGAAATTGCCGATTTGTATTGAAAATCAAAATTGTTAATTTTTTAATTTTTAACAAATTTATTTAATCAAAATACGAGTAGTTACCATTATTATCTATACATTGCTGCCATCTAATAGAAAGGTCATTTATGCCTTTGTGATAGAACTCTGAGGATCTAGACTGCACAAACTGTGTGAAAGCATTTTGTACTGCCTCCTGGGAAGAAAACTTCTTGTCACGTAGATAGATAATTGTCCAAATCACGAAAAAAAAATGGTAGTCCGTTGGAGCAAGGTCTGGCGAATTCGGAGGATGTCGAATGGTTTCTAATTGCAGTTCCTGAAGGGTCAAAACGGTTTCTCGTGCTGTATGAGGTCTCGCGTTGTCATGGAGCAATAATGGTGAAGATCGATTCATGAGTCGGGGCTGTTTTACTGCTAGTTTTGCCAACATTGTTCGGAGTTCGGCACAATAGACATCTGCCGTTATTGATTGACCAGATCGGAGAAAACTATAGTGAATAACACCATGCTGGGACCACAAAACAGTTACCATTACCTTTTTATTGGTAAGTTTTGCTTTAGGACACTGTTGTGGCGTTTGACCTGGGGTCAGCCATTGCATTTTTCTTTTACGGTTATCATAAAGAATTCACTTTTCATCACATGTCACAATTCGATTTAATATTCCTTCATTTCTGTACCGATTCAACAAGGCAACACAAGTTTCAACACACGTTTCTTTCTGCACATCAGTCAAATCATGAGGCACCCATTTTTCGTATTTTTTTATTTTAATGATTTGACGCAAATGAGTCAATATTGTGGGTAAGGTTACGTTAAACCATGCCGCTAATTCCTGGGTAGTTTGACTAGGATCGGCTTTCACCATCTCTCTTAATTCATCATTAATCACCTGTGTGGGCGGTCTTCCTCGTGGCTCGTTCTTCAAGTCGAAGTTTCCATCACGAAAGCGTTTAAACCAAAATCGCACGGTGCGTTCATTAGCAGATCCCTCTCCAAACGCAATATTGATGTTGCGGGCTGTTTCTGCCGCGTTAGGTACTTCCGCGTCGGAACTCGTATTCAAAAATCACTCGAATTTTCGCAGTATCCATCTTTCTTGTCTAAGTTAAATAACAAAAACAATTGAAAGTCGATATTCAAATGTTTTTTTAAAAGAAGAACATCATAGAAACCACGTGAAAAAAGTTTCATTCGAAAACCTCAAACCATGAAGATTCTATGTCAATGCAAAGAACCTATTACAATAAAACGGCAATTTCATATTTTAACCCCTAATACTTACAGGGTGTTAGGTAAATGGTATATCAAGCCGGAACTGGCCTATGTTAACATATTCATTTAATAGCGTTGATATTAGAACAATAAAAAAACGTTGATATTTGCTAATAATTTTAAGTAGTTCGGCCTTGGTTATCATGATCACGATGACAAAAGATACCTCATCCCAAAATCACGTCATTACCATGCGCTAAGACAACAGATTTAAATGGTCAATACCTACATAGTAATATTGTTTTATTTTACCTCGAAAAACAAGTAATAATAGGAAAAGACAGTCAAAAAACATCTAAGTTTAGATTGTTTGTTGTGGAGCGACACCCAGTCAATACCAGGTCAGCAGTTGAACCGTGAAGTGTATGGCATTGGATTCCATTTATTGTTAAACACATAATACCTACATCTCCATGTTTCGGATTCAACTGGATCTTATGATAATAGCCCTGTCTGTCTTTCAAGCCTCCAGGCATCTACACCGTGCACAGATCTAAAATCCACGTGATCAGAGGTATCGCATAGTACTTACCTACTTACTTATTAAAATTAGTGTTACCTACACGAACAGAATATTTCGTTGTACAAAAAATTCGACTGCTTCAGATGGGATTCGAACACACACAACGTTTGGCTTACCGGGTAACAGCTCTAACCATTTTTGTGTAGATGAATTTACTTCAAGGCTTGATCGCTGTAGGCCAGCGGAATTTCATCATTGTTTTTGGGCAAATATTTTCTTTCAACATTTAACAAATATTTTCTTTACTCGCGATTCTCGCACGAAGAGTTCCGTACCCATATATACACCGTGCAATTTTAACCACCTGTAAAACGAAGCCCACGTTATTGGACCATTATGTATAACATCTTGGCAGTGTTATTTTTTTTTTTAATTTTAATTTTTCATTCAGACTTTTAATTTTGTAACACGCTGTGACGCGCCCAGACGTATTATTTTGCTGCGGCGGGGTCTCGGTTAAATGGACCTTACACAGCTACATCTGTGGGCGTCACAGCGTGTTCAAAATAAATAGCTGAACCGATATTCAATATTTAAATAAAAAAAAATTATGTAAAAAAAATGAAATAACATTGCCAAGATGTTATACATAATGGTTACATAACGTGGGCCTCGTTATACTAGGTGGTTAAAATTGCACGGTGTATATAACGGCAAACAGATTAAGGCCTCCATATTCTTTTTATCTTTCTACCTCTCGACGTTATCAATATCGAGCAACAAAAAATACGTTTGCTGTATAGAATCCGCCTTAAATATTTATTTTATTCTGGTTTTTAGCATATTTGTTATAGCGGCAACAGAAATACATCATCTCTAAAATTTCAACTGTCTAACTATCATGGTTCATCTCATGAGATATAGCCTAGTGACAGACGGACGGACAGACAGAAAGAAAGCGAAGTCTTAGTACACGGTCCCGTCTTACCTTTTGGGATGTGTTTTGGGTTCGGAACCCTAAAAACCATTTTGTTGTTTATGTGTTTGGGTGTTCGATAATATTTAAAGGCCAAAAGTTCCTCGCTACAGGCAGATACATTATTCAGCCTTCAAATTTTTTTAATCTTTGTATGTTCTTTGGCGTTATGTCCAACATTTGTCGACACATCAGTCAGGTGCGCATGGCAAAATAGTACAGTAAGCTGCAGGTTGCTTCAATATAAATTCGTATCTAGTTACATTTATTACCGGTAAAATACAGCACACAAGATCCGCGAGGCTAGCAGGCTAGCGAACTCACCGTTCTTGCTGCTATGCGAGCACGCTAGCACTGCGTGATCAGCTGTCGGCGGGGCGCAGGGAGGGGGGTGCGAACGATCATGCACTGAGCATGCGCTGACCACGTGCTCAGAGCCTTTGTTGCAGAGCACTAACAGTTAAGTAATGTATGCTGAAATATCGGATTGAATTGACGGACGTAACGAACCTATTAAATAATACTTTAAAACCAATGGTTTGAGAAATCTGAAAAAAATCCCTTTGTAATGAAGAAACTTATTTGTTTGTAAATTTATTTTTAAAGAAAAATAATTACAAGGCACATTTTATTTTTATATATTTTATTTATACACTTTTTTAAATTTACTTTTACTTATGTTTTCCCATATTTTGATAATTTATTATCCAACGATAAATCATAAATTGAAAATACACTCTTTGAATATAATATTTTTTCTACTGTTTAGGTGGTAGGTACTTGAAGGTTTAAAGTTAATTATAATCCTACGGTGTTTAATTTAAACGGTTATATAGGATTATATTAATAAGACATCTTTTAATGTAAAAACCAACACCACCACCACGTGATCGTATGTTAATAGGGCGTGGATTGTGCAACAACTTGTAACCTTTAGGAGTTGGCGCTCGTTTTTCTTCGCCATCCCTTAACCAAGTTTCGTTGATAGCCATGATGTCGACATCGTGTTTTTCTAAAGCCATTAAAAACTCGTCATGATGGGTACCTAATGAGCCTGGGTTGAGAAAACCTAAAGATAAGTTTTTATATTTTAAGAATCGAAATGTATATGTATGCATTATTTGAATGTATTTACAATTACAAAGATATTTTTTGAATAGAGTTACATGACGCCAGTTGAGTTTATAAATTGTGAAACTGAAAAATAAATTGCTCTGCTCTAAAATATGTACTTTTTTGCCAAGTAAATATTTGAAAAGATTAGTTTTAAGAATAAAAAATAAAAATAACCAATAAAAACCGTTACAGAAATTGACTATTATAGTGTCAAGCTTAATTTGTGCTGAGAATTGAAGGCCCAACAGCTTCAACACCAAAAACCCTTAGAAGATCGTCATCCGTATGCAGTCGAAATGCTCTCTCTCCTTGTTCGCGCCTTGCAAAGATTTTTCCATCGCGTGTCCAAACATATTTCCACTTCGATCGTATGGCTGACTCTCTAGCCTTGTGAAAAAGCAAACGGTTCAATCTCGTAAGCCGCTCGTTAACATAGAATGGGCCTGCTGTTCCTGGTAAACCTATGCCCACCGTGGTAATATGGCGGCGAACGCGGGCGGCCTGCAATAGGTTCTCCCGAATAGTGTGGCGTGCCAGGCGTACTACGAGTGGCCGCGGCCGAAGAGGTTGGCCACTCTCTAAAGCACTTCTTATTGGTCCAGCACGCCCTATACTTACAATGTCACGCTCGTCTATATCAAGTCCTAATTTCTTGGACACTGTGAGAAAAATGTGGGTTGGGTTTTCATTTTTATTCTCTTGAAGATTCGAGATCTCAATATCGTTGGCCAGCATTTGTTGGTCACGGTTAAGTATGTCTTGTTTCAGCTTCATAATAGTTTCTTCAAATTTGTCTACGTCTGAGAGAACATCATCACTTATTCTTGCTTCCAAAGTATCAACCCTTGCTTCTAACTGCATAATACGCGAACTCTGCTCCTTAATTGTAGCATGAAGATCAGTCATAGTTATGCGCATCATACTTACTTCTTGTCGAACTGCACGCATTTCATTTAGCAATAATCTAAAGTTTGTCGCAGAATCCTCCGACTCGTTGTCTAATAGCTCTCCACAATCCATTTGTACGACTTTAGTTTTTTTCCTTTGCGTAACGTTTGCATCGTCACTATTCAGATCATCCCTAGAGTTACTGCCTGTCTGATTGCTGTGGGGCGGGACATTACGAAGTAACGTTTCTGCATTACCTTTTTTTGGTCTTTTACTTACACATTCTGGGCACTCCCACAAACGACTGGACCCCGCAGAATAAAATGAATAGAAACGTTTGCTGTTTACATTAGCGCATTCCAAATCATATACCGCCTTACATATCGAACATCGCATAAACTCTCTTTTTGGCAGCGTTTTTGCACAACCTGAGCATTTTTCTGGAGTCATGATAGATGTTGACATTTCCATGTTTTCCTTTATAACTAGGTAATTCGACTTTTATATTTTATATAAATTATTAACGTATACTGTCAAGTAACATTAATGATTTCTTCAATATTAAAACATTGCAATACCCGTTTAATTAATTAAAAATCACAATAATAAAATATACAATTTAAATAATGTAATGACATGACATTGACACATTTACAACCTAATAGTACCATAATAAAAAAAAAACTGAAGCCTGTAACGTAGCTACTTAAGAAAATTGTTCATCAATGTATCAAAGTAATAAGTATCACAAAGGAGCACGATAATAAAGGCTCCCATTTCGTGTTATAAGCCACAGACTACCTAAAATTGACAGTGTAACCATTTTCATCCAAATAGGTTTTTATAATATAGCTTAGAAACAGCTACAAATGAGCCCATTTTGTAACTATTTGAATTTCTTAAAAGTAAGTTATTGAAACCAGTCATTGTTTTTTCAATATTTGCCTACAATTTTGATGTGATTATGTAAGAACAGGAAAACTTTTACAGTGCAATTCTTTGTTATCTTATAGTCTGTGGCACAGGTTTCTTTTTTTTCTACGTCATAGCTGAGAGGTATGAGGTAAGCCAGGCCGGGGAGGGGAGGCAGGGGGGAGCACGGTTTGTTTGTTGTTGATTCATTTCGCTGCACCAGACCGACCGATTTCCAGCCAGTAATCGTTTGGCGGTCGAGGTGTTACTGGCTCCTCTGCCAATCTAATGGAACATCGTTCCTCCCAGCGAGTGTCGTCAGCGATCGTGTTCAACATACTAAACATTCGAAACAAACCGTACAATTGTCGGAAACAACAAATCCTGCTCCTTCTATTATGTTGTTTAAACGGATCATTGAAGGAAAATCCATGTTGAATGCAGAGAGCGTGTCGCCGGAGAAATGTTCCAGAAGGAAGTCGGAATGTGATAGTTGCGGCGAACATTCCACGTAAGTCGTGTTTTGTTTTGGTCTTGACCTACGGCAGTAACAATAACATTACTTCCATTGCATTGCACCATCAAGCAGCTGATTGTTACTGCACAAGCGTAGTTAGGTAGGTACTCTAATATTGCAGACCAGAGTTGATAATTACAACAAAAACCAGGAAATAACATAACTAATAAGGAAATGACTAGATTGCCTTCTTCATCGTAGTTTAGTAGGTTGCTATTACTTTAAAAATTATCTAAAACATTTTTTTTCCTTCCGGAACCAGCTAAGGTCTTAGAACATGCTGCCAAGTCATTAGTGAATTCAGGTCATTCATAATAAATACATTAAATGTCTTAAATACTTACTTCAACTTAATAACTTAACCTAGCTTAACTAAACTAACCTTACTCATTAACCCTTAAATGCGCGATTTTTTATATTGCGATGAAAAAAATACTATTACCTAGGTTCTATGTGACCCACAAAATGTAAGAAAAATATTTGAAAAAATCCAGGGTATCATTATGATATCTCAAAATAGAAAAAAACCCTATGTCGCAATTATGCGACATTGCGCACTTTGTAGAGAATATGTTGTATGGAAACACGTTGTCAGTCAAGTTGCTTAGGAAAAAAGAAAAAACAAAATAATTAATTAATATTTGTATTATTCTGTATGAAACTTATAAAAACAATTGTTATCTTTATTATAACAAAGGCTGACCCTACATTTTTTACAGAACGTATATGTGCGCCCTTTGCAATTAGGGTATTTGCACCTTGCCCGGTCTCCCAAGCTCTACCAGTGGTCGATTTTATCACGCCGAATGTCTTGGGGGTATGATTTGAGCTGGTCCACGTTTCTTTTTTTTTGCTGAAACTCTGCTTCCAGGTTTTAAGAACTAGGGCGTCCCCGCTTTCCGGTAATAGTGTTCTCCAAGACCACACAAAGTGTTGGCTAATTCCAATCTAAAATTGCACAGGTTCAGTAGATTTGGTTTTGAATCCTTTTGAAGTTTTTTGTACAGCAGCATGGATACGGCGTTTCTAGCTTTTGAATATTCCCAGGGAAACTTATTTTACTCTGATCAGTAACGAGGTTTGTTTGTCTCCATATTACACGCCTATAACGTGATGCGACAGCAGAAGGTAAATTATCTTCGTGATAAAGAGGTGGATCAGCATCAGCGTTACCTACGTTACTTTCTTCCAAATGTGGAGGATTATCTAGATCTTCCAGAAGCGGGGGATCGGCAATGTCATCCAAATCTTACAATAGCTCCATGTTATTTCCGTAATATTTTCCTCCTGTGCTTCATCTCCGTCTGAAGACTCAAAGTCATCTTCTGAATCATTCAGAGAATTCAGATATTCTTCAATACGTTGTTCGTCCAATCTCCTCGTCATTCTATAAAAAAACGTAAATATGTAGACTAATTGCCTAAAAATAGTAGTACTAAAATGCATAACAAATCGTGAAATGCTGACTGGCTAACGCGCAATGTCGCAATTCTGCGACTTCGATAAAAATTTCATGTATATATGAATTACCGTTATAAAACTACATATGTTACGTTTTCTTACCGATATTATGTATTCATTTACCTCAAATTACAATATACTTACATTAGAAAAATGCGAAAACACAGCACAAGTCCAAATAATATTTCACACTTTTAGTATTGGAGTCGCAAGCAATGTTTGTATAACCGCCAAAAAAGTTTTATTTGACAAGTACTTGTCAAGAACTGTCAAAACATAAAAAAATATGTTTGTCTATGGGTTTCATCGCAATTTGTTTAGAAATCAATTTTAAAAAACCTTCAAAATGTCATAAGATCGGAGTGTAGCAATTCTGCGACAATACGCATTTAAGGGTTAAACTATAAGAGTGGTTGCTTTGAAATGTGTATTTCAAAGCTTACAATAGTATTACGCGAAAACATCGATCTGAGTCAGATACGAGCGCCTTTCTTTATTTCTCAGTTAAATTTGATTTATCTAACTTACTGACTGTTCTCACTGTTCTAAGAATGCCACCATTGTATCACAATAAATGCAGCATAGAATAATTTTACAAAAATTATAAACATAGTCCATCTTTTCCTTTTCGTTTCCCGCGCAACACTCCAGTTAATAAAAGCATTGTCTTGCCAATGTACTCGTATCTGTACCCTTATTTTGATATGTCAACAGTAACACCATTGATTATAATTAAGCTACTACTTAAAAGCTTGGGTAATGGGTACCAGACAACCGATAAACTTATTTATATACTTTTTTTTTGTAAATATATACTTATATTATACATAGAAAACACCCAGACCAATACTAACAGACATGTTCATGCACACAAATATTTGTACTGTGCGGGGATCGAAACCGCGACCCATGGCTCAGAAGCACCGTTTACTACCACTAATCCAACTGGTCGTCAACCAATGAAGCCGGGATTCTTAGCCACCTAAAAATTTAGTAGAGTTACTAACGACCTGACTACTAAATACATAATTCACAAGATAGGTAATGCTTATGCTTAAAGGCTTAGCTGTATCCAAAGAAAAATGGCCTTTTGAGATTAATTACACATTATAACAATAAATCGAAGTCACAAGCATTCGAGCTTATGAGGCAATAAGAATGTTTTTCGAAAGAGCGTAGTTCGCGACTACATCACCCGAGTCTATGATATTTCAAACATATGAGGCAGTGAAAAAAATAATAGCAACAGCGTTTGTCGCTACCATACAAAATAAAAAGCGGGATTCGAAATTACGTTGGGGTTTTTTATGGTATCAGATATTCTAAAATAACTTTTGCTTTAACGTTTGCTAACACAAAAAAATACCTAGATACCCGTTAGGTAAAACAGGCGGATCAAAACAAATACAGAATTTAAACACTATTTACGTAATACCTTTTGAATCGCCTCGTAAAGTAGGTTAATACTTTCTAAAGACCATCCGAATATAATGAACATTCGGCATTGGTGAACCTGTTTCTAATTTCAAATATTAGAGAGAGATAACTACTATAAACTTGAAAATAACACAAATAGGCTAAATTTTAATGTAAAAATACACAACTCATTCGCAAGTAGATAAGCCAATGTCGTTGAAGTATTGACATCAATTCACACACAGTACACAGAAAAGGACAATAACTTTATTGTTTTGGTCTATAAAATAATATATGTATGTAGACCGTCTATCTAACCTTAATATTTAGGAATGGGATAAAGCTCTACATTCGCGACTGAACTTTTTACTTAAAGCCTGCCTATGTGTAAATACTTAGGTATTTACACATTAATAAGCATGTATTGGCAAAGTTTATATAAGTATGTATTGACGTTTTCTTGAGATTAGCCTAGCCTAAACATAGATTCCATGTATTGTCAAGATCTTTTATCTGAAGCTCTACTTGTGGGTATACCTACCCTTTTAAAAGTCACATTTCTAATTTTAAAAAGCTTCAAAAATGCTATTAAAATTCATATAGCAAATTATGTTTCCACTAACTACGCAATGACTGGGGTCTGGGTAGCTCTGCAGTTCCAATAATAGTTAGATCTAAAAATAACACGTGCCTGGAATAACTGGTTAGATCGGTTAGCTTACTAAGGACTCTTGCTGTTTGCAATATACTTTGAAAGAAAAAGACCGAAGAAGAAATAACAAATGTTAATAATCATATAATTTAATTCAAACCAATAATCAATAGGCGTTGATAATTGAAGTTCTCAGCTGTTGTTTTAATTTTAATAAGGTCACCACCCAAAACAGTCCACTGTTAAACGTAGGCCTCTCCAAAAGGAAGGCTTTGGTGTAATCGCCACGCTTGGCAGGTGGGTTGACGATCGCAGTATGACCGATGGTGGAGACAAGACGTTGCTGGACTTCTTAGTGGTCAAACCAACACCTATTCTATTTTACCACCACTATGCGGCACACATTAATAAATAATAATATAAATAAATAAATGTGGATAACATCACATACATTGTTCTGATCCCAATTTGAATAACCGTACGGTTAGCAATCTGAGTAACTCGCTAATACTTTGTATCATGTCCTATTAACAATTTCCCCATTCTCCTTAGAAATGTCTTGTGACAAAACTTTGTTACTTTGTAGTACTAAAGTGATTTGATAGTACTAAAGGTATTTAACGACCAAAGATGCTGACTGTTCATTGTTAAATCATGAAAGGTGCGGGTGAAATAGATTTGGTCTAATAGGCTATTTCACTGGTTTTTGAAATCCATTTTATATTATCAAGTAGAGGTTGAAGAACCCAGTAAAAGTAGTTTTTTTAAATTCTGGTACATATTTGCTGAAAAATATCAAGATTAAAAATTAAAAATTGAAATAGCGCGCCGAAAAGCTATTTTGTCAATATGGCTCTGCAATGGGGTCGGTGACATCACCTGCCTGTCTTGTGATCTGTAGCACATATCATCTACATACATTTGTTGCAAACAAATAACGAAAGTGCGATTGGCTCTATATTTTAACAGTGACTTATGTAATAAAATGAGTTTCAAATGGTATGCAGTTCCAAAATGTATAAATACTTCTATAAAAACTTCGAAAAAAAGTTTTCAAAAGAATGTTTAAGTGTGCCAAAAGTGGTTGCAACTATTTCGGAGGGATTATAATAAAATAGCGAATAGTACAAATATTTTATTCTGTAAAGACCATTTCGATGTAAGTAAACATAATATTTATAATTTTTAATAATTAGGAATGCAAATATTTTGCTATTGGTTTGAGGTTATAATACCTACCTCTAATGTTTTTAACAGAATGCCTCTTGCAACTCACTTCGAATATTTACGATGTTTTCATAATATTAGCTAAAAATTGTAGCTACAGTCTTATGGTTTCAATAAACATTACACATAAAGATCCCCACTAACTAGTTTGTTTGTTACCTACAGATTTTAAATGAATGGGCAGGTTACTGCTTTCTGCTTTACAAAATCGTTGTCCATGGTAAAAGTAATTGACAGAATTTGTAAAATATTGGAAATAAATCACACAAAAGCAATGGATTCTATTATTATAGGAAAATATTATCAAAACATTTTGAAAAGCTACTAAAACACAAGTAGGCAAACGAAGTTATCAAGCAGGTGACGTCATCATAAACCCGACCAATCGGAAGCGTTTCGTGTCGAAAACGTTTCAATAAATGCATTTTTATTTCTGGATTTACAAATAAATCTTTTATTATTTTCAAGTTCCGTTACTAAATAACCATTTTTAAACTCATAATATAAGCTGATAATAGTAATTCGCACTTTATTTTTTGCATTGTCAATTAGCCTATTACAATTACTAGTCTTTATTAGTACCTACCCAGCTCATATTACCCAGTAGGGGTGGTGATTTCCCCCAGTTTAAATATGGTTATGTGGGTAAAGGTGCTATTAATGAAAAGCCATAGCTTTATGTACCTACTGCCAAGATAATGATGACAAACAAGAAGTATCCACAAGGTTACTAAAGTTACTGTGGTCACTGATCTTTTTAAAGCAAACAATGCATTTAGCAAGTTAGTGTTTTCGAGACTTTATCGTTACATATCGGCCTATGAATGTCACTTAACTTGAAAATAGTTCGTGGCCAAACATTTGAACACCAGTCGGTAAGATCTGCTTGTCATTAAATTTAAAATTCAATTAATTATAAAATATTTTGATGTCTGACCTTCACAAAGCATTTGAGTTGTACCAGCCTTATTAACCTGTACACTGATCGATTGATACACAATAAAATACATTTATTTTTATTTAAAAAAACCGTAGATGTACCTATAGTGATCACACTACCTCTCAAAGGCACCTCCGGAGGCAATCCACGCTAAATGGGATCTGATTATAGACTTAGTAAAGGTTGGTTTATTGATAATAATAATTTTTCATACGAAGTCCATGCTTATTTATTTATAATAATAATTTATCATACGAAGTACATGCTTATCTACGGGATGTAGTTATTGCATAACATTCAGGGTCCCTGCTCTCACAGTGCCTCGATGAGTTATTTATCTATTTAATGACTTTGATGACTTGTTTATCGAATCCAACTCGTAGATGCGACTCCGTATTGGCATGTGGATCGGTACTTATCTATCAAAACATAAATTACTTTCGTAATTATCGTTATAAATTACTTTCGTAATTATCGTTAGTTGCTTCGGGGGCTCGTCTCGACAGCTTTGACGAAAACATTATTATTTGCCGGACACTACTCGTGAGGCTATCATAGGTCAATATTGATACCCTTCTTGAGTTAATAAAACTGTTTACTGACATACTTGCCGACCAGTCTCGTTTAAGAGTTCATTTAAATAAAGCTCATGAACTTAAAATTCTGTCAACGGTTAGTGGGCTCGAGCAGAAGTTAAACTGTGGAATTATTTAAATTATTTCAATGTTCACATAATTGTGTCTCTGTTGTTGCAGTATCCTCGAAGAAATGATGAAGATGGTACTGCTTGGTGTGGTGTTATGGGCGGGCGTGGCCTTTGGAAGCCATGTAGCTCCTTATCCACTGAATTTGATCGTTACTAATGGTGAGTCAACTTTAATCTCTCAACCCCCAGGAGGCACTCGGGTGCCATGATAACAATAGATTTCAATTGTGTCTGGAATAACTCACGATCGAGGGATTAAAATAATGTTTATAAAGTCATAATTTGGTTTCTTTTAATTATTTACTGACATAGATTGGTCTTTGCAGACTTCAGTCATCCACCACCAATGTACGACTTCCCGTTTCCGAGTGCTGAGGTGCTGAAGAGGTTGCCGCCCGTAACGGCGGCGCATAAAAACCGGTCTATAGATATCAGCAAACTTGGCGTTGCAATGTTGCAGAGATTGGAGAACAATCTCGAATCTGCTGGAGTCACACCAAAAGCAGGTTCTCCTGCGCAGGGCTTCGCGATACTTGGGTATCCATCTGAAGACGCAATGCACTATGAACAGTCGTCAATGGTTGTGACAAAAGCATCGCAGAACTTGGTTTACACTAGATGCGGAAGGTAAGTCTTTTATTATTTGACCCCAATAACAGATGAAGTCTTGTTTAATAAAATAACCGGCTTAAAAACAGAGGCCTAAAAGTAGCCCCATTGTTACCATTTAGTACAGAACTAGTTAGTTCACTAAATATTGTTTGTTCAGATACGGTTTGGCGAACGATGAGTGCGCGAGTTTCATCAGCACGTTAAACTTGCGAGAAAGTGAATTCGGAGGGGAGTGTGCTGCGCTTGAGAGGTTTACGTGTCGGTCCAACAAGATGTCCTCTCGGTACCGCACCTTTGATGGATCATGTAACAACCCTGTAAAATCTTCTTGGGGACAAGCACTGACGGGGTACAAGAGGCTTCTGCATCCAAGATATGCCGACGGAATTGAAGAGGTTTGTCTTATGTAAATAATTTAAGTATACCTGCAGAGCTACGACTAGACATAGCTAGATATCTTTATTCTGTTGAAGTGTACACAAATGAATCATTACAAGATAGATAATTAGTTATTTGTTCTTTTGATTTTCTCGTCAATAACTACACAAAATTTTGATTGTGTAGCTACTGTACATTACATCCCCAATACTAATACATATTGTACATAACTGCGTCCGTAATAAAAAGGTATTTTTTGACATACACAATTTTAATGTTATTCTTATCTTTCAGCCCAGGCGTGCTCTGAGCCACAAGGCTTTGCCGTCTGCTAGAGCCGTAAGCACGAAAATGGCTGGCAACCTCGATCAACCTGATGATAAAAAGACCATTGCTTTAGCTGTTTGGAGCCAGTTCATCTACCATGACTTGGTTCACACGCCGGTTAGGAAAACAAGTAAGTTCTTATTCTATAACTTAGATTTATTCTAAGAAATAAATTCTTTAGGTAGCGATATGCATTTTAAATCATCATCAACATCGCCAGCTTATAATAATCCACTGCTGGACAACGGCCTCTCCAAAACAAGTAATTTGCATTAGTTGACACGTGAACGCAGAGAAAAAACTGCGTCTTTTTCTGGCAGTACTTACTCCTTAAGTCGCCTTTTACGACACCCATAAGAAGAGAATTGGTGGTGCTTTGATGTCTGGCACTACACAAAAAAACAGCTGATGGTTTTACGGAGTCACCATACATCAATATGATTGCATCTAGTCATTATTACCATGAACCGTGTGGTGACAGCCTAAAATTGAAAATGCTTGTTCTATCGGTGTCTTAAGAGGCGACTAAAGGAGTACCACCAGAAGAAGTCGGGCACCAGCTGCACTTCACTCCTTCATACAACGATGCAATATCTTCTTTTAAGAGAAACCTAGATCCAGTTATGAACTTATGTGTGTTGATGAAGATATTGTAGGTTAGTGATCATATTATTATTTTTTTTAGTTCATACCGATCAAGCAATCCGGTGTTGCGACAACGACGGGTATAGTTTGACTCCCCGCTACATCCACCCGAGCTGCATGCCTATAACAGTGCCTTACGAAGACCCCTTCTTCAAGAGCCAGTATGTGACTTGCATGGAGTACACAAGGTCCGTGACAACTTACCGAGGGGACTGTACCTTTGGAGCTTCTGAGCAGGTCAGTTTTTCAATGCCTACACTGTTCTTTTCAGGTTTGTTTGGAAGTTTTTTTTGGTATATACTTTTACCCTACTGCGCCTGGAGGGTATTGTGTTGCACAGATTTTCATCAAAGACTAGCCTCTAGTATTATCTCTCTCGTGAATTGCCGATAAAAGTGACTGTATTTTTTTTCTACGGTAGTTATTAATTTTTGTAAACCTACGGAAGCAAAAAACGCATAATTAAAATAAATAATAAATTATTAACGCACATTTTAGAACCGAGGGCATTTATTTGCTGTGTTTATTATAAAATGCAAAGTCACGTAAAATATTGCAAGTTTTGTTCTAAATCGGCGATTTTATTGTTTACCAGTGGTGAATTTGTAGGTATTTTACTCGTATAATGAGCAGAGTCTAAATAAAAACTCTCATCATGTATTTTATTAGTCAACATGTTTACATGTGCTCATACTCGTAGGTAGGTAGGAACCTACTTGGTCGTTCGTGCTCATCGATTTCCTTGAACGTCAATAGCCGTATTTAACGTTGCAAGTAGGTACCTACCTACCTACCTGTTGGTCATGAGTACACTCGAAGCATAAATCACGCCACAGATTCGTGATCACATAGGCAAAGAAGTTGCGCATAACATTACCGATCTTATAAACCTTTGTAAAATAATGAGTCAATGATGACGTCTAACAGTATGCCAGTATCTTTCTGTTTTAGGTACGAACTCAAATGGAACATGTAGTTAGTCCAAAAGTTTCTTAAATTAGGTCAATTGATATTTCTCGTTATATCAGATAATAAATTTTTGATAACTCTATGTAGATACCTATCTGAAATAAATCTATTTACGAAATACTGTTGTTTAGTAAAACTCAACAAAAATGGCTAGGAAAGATTTTTTTAATTTCATGTAAGATCTAAAGGGATTAAAAACATTTTTAGTAATTATTAGATATATTGTCTTAACAAAGTAACTAAGAAAATCAATAAAATGGATGGTTTTAAGTTGTGTAATAAAAATTAATTAAATAATTGTTTGACACAGTACAATTAAGTACTTATCAAATTCTATTAACGTACTTCCTATAGCACAGATAATATCTATAGTTATTATAGTTGCCAATCACTGAAATAACTGAAGACTGCTATTATTATATCTCTACCAATTTATATGAGCTTGTTAAACTTTTCCATAGGTTTGATTGAAATTAATCATTTTATTATTGGGGTGAGCATATTGCGATCTCTGTTTTATTAGGGATCAAATCCCAATAATAGAGTCAAATGACTGTATTATCAATAACACTTTTAAAATTGACTATAGGTACTTGTTTTTGTTATTACAACCAACATTTTTTATTGACATTGCTATGAAATAAATATAATTTATTAAGTTTGTAGATGAAATTAAAGATACGTTTTTACGGATTTAACTCGCGTTTATTTGGATTTTATACTGTATTTTGATAAATGCGTTTTTATTAATTGCTTTCATAATCATGGGTATACTAAGGGTTTATTGGTAAGGCGAAGGTCGCCAGATAGCGCTGAATGCGGGTAGCGCTGGTCCGATCGTTGTGAAGATTCTTGGGGGAGGCTTATATGTCTAGTGCGCGTCCTTTGGCTGTGATGCTAAATGAAGTCCTTTCAATTAATGTTCAGTGTTAAAGTTATTGGTGAACCATAATTAATAAACTCGATTACTGTGGTAGTATTTAGACGAATATTTGAATCAGCGGTAGTAAACGCTGCTTCTGAGCCATAGGTCGCGGGTTCGATCCCCGCACAGTACAAATGTTTGTGTGCATGAACATGTCTATTTGTACTGGTCTGGGTGTTTTCTATGTATTTACAAAAAAAAAAATGTAAGTTTATTGGTTGTCTAGTACCCCATACGACAGGGTACTTAATAGTAGCTTAATTTGGAACTAGATGGTTCTGTGTGGCCCAGTGAGGCATGTTTTAAATATTTATTTATTTAGTATTCTATACATAGCCAATTAATTTAACTTGCATAATATGTGTCACACTCACACAGCTTGCAATGTCCAAGGTTAATTCTGTAACTCGTGTTATGTGGACTAGAGTAAACAACGGATGAACGGAGTTACGACTTGTTTATCGATAAACAATGTAGGTACCTACCCACTAAATGTTCCCCAATCGTTCTACTTCATGATACACACTATGTGTATAGTTTGTTATTTTGTGGTAGCATGGAACAATAAAATCATATTATGTCTGCCTTAGTTCGCTGTTTGTTGAACACGAGCAGTGACGAGCACACACTGGAAGTGCAATATGATATGCGTAGAAAAAATTAAGACTACTTACATCAATTAAAAAACAAAATATATTTAGTTTGTGAAGAGATACGTTATAATGGTCTAACCTATAGGTTATCCTAAAGAAACTTAAAAAGGTACAAGAACAAGAAAAGTACGAAGAAGAACGCCTTTTATTAAAAAGTATTGAGAATTACTTAGGTACTACTTTATCATTCTTGTGTTTAGGCTATAGCGCAAATTTTATTTTTATTTTTTATACACCATTTTAATATTTCTGAATCTGCAGTTTTAGCATTAATCAAGAGATGCATCTTGAAATCACATTTACGGAATATAATATAGGATAAGAACGGAAAATAAAGGGCATTCCGGTTAAAAATAATCGATAAACAAGTAGGTACTGAGACCTTGTTTACATGTTTGAACCTTGATAAGTGACACGTAATGAATGCAGAAATTCGTTGCAAGTAGGTATATTTTTCATGCAAATAACTGCTACTGTTTTTAGAACTTGAAATTATTTTTGGCTCTTTGGTCAAACCTGGTCACGAGTTTAAGAAATTTCTAGAAATAACTTAGGTACCTATACATATTGCTTGTATCGGAGAATACAGTGATTTGACAAACTACACTCTGAACTTTGCTTCTCATGGGTTTGTTTAAATTATTTATACAGAGTGTTAGGTAAATGGTACAGCAAGCCGAAACTAGCCTATGTTATAATATGCATATTAATACAATGGGGACTACCGTTTCTTTGCTCACCAGTTGGCGCCACTGTAGACAGGTCCGGAGGTATAGTTAGTTGTCAAAGGCGATCGGCGCCGAAACAAAGTGTTATATCTTAAATCTAATTAAGGTTTATTATTTGTAAATAACTAACTTGATATTAACAAACTAACTTCTGAAATAGTTGCTCTTGAGGCCGTCTATTTTTGCGCTTTTTCTTAATTCCGCTTTCAAAGCGTTCTCATTAATCGCCAAATAATCCATATTTGCGATAATTTTACGAAGGAGATCACTTTCCAGCAGGTAAATTAAAGAAATTATAATTTAAGTCACGAAGCCCGCTATGACCAGTGAAAAGTTAATGTTATTGGACCTCACGCGACACTAGCGCCTCTAGTGGCAAATTCACTAGCGATAGCCCCTATTGTGAAGTCAGAAATTTGATATCATCATTTAAAAAAAAACATACTTACAAATCGGAACCTAAGAAACTTTTTTTGTATATAAGTTAAAAAATAATTAATCAAATTTCTGACTTCACTATACTTTAACAAATGTTAACTTATGCTAGTTTTGGCTTGTTACACCATATACCTAACATCCTGTATAACTCCCATCTAAATCAATGCCCCATATTGAACAACTGAATGGATTGAAGACGTGACAATCTGATGTTGCTGAAACTTCGGTGGAAAATTTTCTTTGGAGCTTGTATCTATGCAAAACAATGGATAGTGTATGTTTGGTCGGATGTAACAAGTGATAGCTTCATGTTTCATGTTGATTTCACTACAGGGTACTAATGTTTTTTTTTTCATTGTGTCGCTACCTATTCTTACTGATATTATAAATGCGAAAGTAGCTCTTACGCTACGTTACTACTACTAGCTACAACAAAATTTGGTGAAAGGATAGGTTTGACGTGGGTTTGACCATGGAAAAGGACATAGGCTATTTTGAATTCCACTGCTGGGCAGGTTTCCGTTCGCGCGATATTACGTGCAGGTTATGCGGGCAGAGCCGAGGCCGATTGAATATGTCAAATAAATTGTGAATCTTGAATTTACTTAATTTGACATTTAAGTAAATTGTGCAACATTTATATCCATTTCACATAGAATATTTTAATATGATATTTATTAGTTTCCAATGAAAAAAATGCACGCCTGCTAGCAGGTTATACACAGTGACTCAGGAAATATTTTGTAAGATCTCGATAATATGTATTTATATACAAATAAATTATTTCATTGATTGATTGATTGGTTAAGAATCGTTATATCTGTTATGAAGTTTGACCGCTTTTCCTCTTCCTTTGTGATGCGCACCGCCAACGAGTTCCACTCTGCCCTGCCTGCGTCTGTTTTTCCCGAAAAATTATAAACCTAAAATTTTTAAAGCAAGGGTGAATAGGCTGCTTCTGGGTAAGCTCGCTCCATCTTAGGCTTCTTCTTAACCGTAGAGTTAAGTATGTAGTTAAGAGCAAGCCCATTAAATATATAAAAAAAGGTTGTAACATACAACTTTCACCAAAATAGGTAAATAGTGTGGGGCTCTAATATCAATATGACTGAATGTTTGTTACTCCACGGCCTTGACTTTCGACTGCGACTGAATAAACATGTTGGTCAATATCAAAGAATATTTATACCTAACTACGTAGGTACATTCACACAAACACGTTATAAGCCTACTCGTGTCGGTCTGCTACATTTACTTACGACGATAAACGATAACACTTTGTTATAAAATTAAATAGATGACTTAAGAAGATAGGTTCTTAGTTATTATTCATTTATCAGGTTTCAGGTATCATTACGATACTGCATTGTGGGTATTTTAAGCAAACATCTCTAGTCGTTAGGTAATAAAATGTATGCCTAATTGATTTTGCATGATTCATTATTGTTTTTGCGGCCAGCTTCATAACAAACATACAGGTGAAATTTTAAACACTTTCCAAAATTTTTCTAGGCGTTCGGTATCGTATTTAGAGCTCATTTATGAAGTAAAAATGTAAATCAAGTTATCAGCCGAAAATATTTTTCGCAATATAGTTTTCAATTTTTACGGTCCTAGGCCTGTTAAAGTATAAAGGAAAAATCAAAAACTTATGATTAGTATCGTAATGAATGAATGAGATGCGCATCGCGTATTTAAAAAGTGTTTCTAGGAGGCCGTATCAAAAATTTTAGATTTTTGGCAGACAATTTCTAAGTGCTTTATCTTGACATGTTTGTACTGGGCTATACTAAAAGGAAAAATATGTCATTTGTTTTTGGTCTCGTAGATTGATATATTAAAATTTGGAAAGTGGTTAAAATTTCATTCTGTATACAATATTTTATATTATAACGTCTAGGTAGGTACCCCATTTTTGTTAAAAAATACATTATAAACTAGCTGTCCGTTTCGGTTGTTAACGGTTTTATCAATGAAGCTAATGAAGCAAATTGTCTGTTTATGAACATTTTGATTTTTGACCCTATACACAATTTTCATGTGGGTCTAAAACATTTTTTTCCCATTCTTATTGTCGAACATTTCCTTCGTTACAAACAAACCTTATGGTGACTGTAACAAACATAACAAAAAAAACATTTAATCAAAGTTGTTGCACTTTTACGTGCTTTTACTGTAGGGACAGCTCGGGGCGGAAATTGACTTTAGGTAGTTTTATTGTTTTTCTGACCTGTATATATTAATTTTGGACTTTTTAAGAACATGCTTATTTGCGTTTAAGTTTATTATGCGAGCATATACAGGTACAGGTTATTTATTTTTGTCTTTAAAACGATTTTAAATTTCATTTTTGTCAAAATTATTATCTTTGTAAAACCATTTTGCATTCATAAAGTTCAGGAAGCAGTGACATCTAATAGTGAAATTAGTATGAAATTCAAAATATTAAAACGATATACTATAGATAGCTAGATATAGATATATTTACATATTTTAAATCACTACCTACAGACAGCGGTTAGTTGGAATCAACCAATGATATTTCAATAAACATTATTGGAATCAACATAACAATATACTGAGACCTGATAAACCCATCGTTTTGGTATATTCTGAAAATCTCCATTGAACATGCCTTATTTTGTCTGCAGATGAATCAGGCCACCCACTTTTTGGACGGTTCCCATATTTATGGTTCAAATAGCCGAGACGCAGCTGCCTTAAGAGAAAGGAATGGAGGGCTACTGAAGACTTCCAACATTGATAATGAGGAGCTTCTGCCTTTAGCATCAAACCCGACGGAGAAGTGCCTTGTGGGTCGCTCTGGAACATGCTTCAATGCCGGTAAGTCCTTGATTGTTTGTAACGCTCATAATGTGACGATCGCATATCTGGAATGTGATAAATAGACTCTAGCTTGTACATTACAAACAATAAAGTCCTAAGCAACAAAACACAGTCTCTTTCAGTTTTTAACTTTATATGTAATCTTATAATATTACACACCTACCTGGATAAGCCATCTCAACAAAACCCTGCATGGCATGTAAATTATTGCTCATTCGACTACCACAGATCAGAAAGATTCCTCAAAATTTGATGAAGAAATTTGACGTTCATGGGATTTCTTGCGGTTGTATTGAATGAGGCTATAATCTAAACTAACAGTCGTAGTGTTAGCAACCACGTAATTTTAACTGAAATTAACTACCACACATTTTAACGTACGAAACCTTAAGTTCTGAGCTTCTTCTTTGAGCAATTAAATTGCTAGAGTAAATTGAAGTGGGTTTGAGTCGTACCTACCTCAGGCAGTTGAAAAATTTATTTAAGAATTTTTATTTTATAGCGTGAACTTTTATGATATTATTTGATAACAAAACACACATTGGAAATATTATTATGATAAGACAGATAACAGTGATGGAGTGATCAAATAAGATTTCGTACGCCATTTGATATGATAAGATACTAAGTTTAGGTACCTATATTAACTATTGAGTTCTAGGCGTTTCGATCACAATCTCAATAACTTATATTATACCTGCCTTTAATAGTTACCTAGGTTTTTTTTTCAAACGATATGTCTCAAAGTTTCTTAATGATCTCTGGATATTATTATCTAGTCGTATCCTTCAGGGATAATTCGGTGTCAGAGTTTTCCAAGCCACATGCAACAGGCTCGTTGTTACAAATTACATAATTAGTCATGAAATTATACCAATGCGCTGAAAAGCTTAAAATTGAAATATTATATTGTACTTTATCATTATTATCATCAACAGCCTCGATAAAAATGGGCTTCTTAAAAGGAAAACATAGCCACAATCGCCAAGTTTGGCAGGCATGTTGTTAATCGTAGATTGGCAATGGCGGAGAGAACGTGCTGCTGTCGGTCTTCTTCCAGCAGTTATCCTTCAGTCACCTCTTAAAACACCCATAAGACGATATGGATCACCAAAGGAATGGTGCTTTTCTGTTCCAAGCAGGTACCATACAGCTGTACATATTATTATTATCTACTCCTATGTTAAGCAGCCATTTTCTTGTTCTAGGTGACGTCCGTGCCAACATGCATCCGTGGTTGGCCAGCTTCCATACTTTGTGGGTCAGAGAGCACAACCGTGTCGCCAGAGCGTTAGCTGCGAATAATCCTGGATGGAATTCTGATCGTCTGTACCACGAAGCTAGGAGGATCGTCGTTGCCGAGCTGCAGCATATTACTTTCAAGCACTGGCTGCCGGCTCTCACAGGTAAATGTTTTATCTGTCATCATAACCAGACCTATGACTGTATAATCCATACATTATCTCACGACATGACAGTTCAAAACTGTAAATTAACAAAAAACTCATCGGAATAACATATTTTTTTTCGATGAGTTTTTTGTTAATTTCAAATCATTGAATAAAATTATCAGTAAATTTATAAATTAATGCATATTTCCCTAGGTTAAAAGTGAAGTTAAATATTGAGCCAACATACTACTTAAAATCTTTTCAGGAAAGGCGTTCGATGAGCTGTATGATGCATACGACACAGGCTACAATTCTGACATAGATCCAACCATCACAAACTCCTTCGCAACAGCTACCTTCCACTTTGTCAACAGTCTACTCGACCAGGATATCGAGGTGGAAGGGAATACCTCCAGGCTCATGGACAGCTACTTTAAGCCAGAGATCGTAGCACGAAAGGGCATGGTGCAGAAACTGTTGAAGGGAATGGTGACCCAGAAAAGCCAGGGATTGGACTTCAATTACGATGACGATGTAAGTTTTCCTTGATATATTTGAAGAATGAAGTACAAATATATAAAATAAAATATATAAGTAATGAAGTTTCCCTTTTAGATAGATTGATTTGGAAAACATATGTCCTGCATTGACAGAATTACTTAGTACCTAAACAAAGATGATTGGTTGGTTTTGAAAGCTTTTCGCTTTAGATCTGTAGAGAGCACGAAAATGAGCCCTGAGAAACATAATTCATTAATAAGTTGTAACACATGCCTTAATTGAAAATGCTTCGATTTTTTAAACTAATATAACTTGCTTTATTTTTCTTTACTTTTGCTGTTAATGTGCATGCGAATCTGCTGATTCGATTAGGAATTTGCGATTAGGTGTTAGTAGGAATTTGCAGTTAGGAAATAGGTGTATCAAACTTACTATAGCAGCTATTTTGCAGTTTTGTGTAGGTACAAAACAAAAATTGTTGCTGCCTAAACTAAATCACATAATAGCTGACTTGTAATGCGTTAAAAATTTGATAATTAGTAAAAACACTTGGTATTGCGCATACTCTATTTTAGTACCTACAATGGAAAATTTTACAACACGTAAGACTGAAATGATTGTTATGAGTTTTTGTCAATTGTTTGCTCAGTTACAACCTTGAACAATGAATGTTGGATGTATAAAGCGAACATTAATTTGTTATTAAAACTTTGTTGCTTCTTGTCGAGACTACGTATACGGTATAGTTTTCTTGGAATTTTATAATTATATCATACTGTAACAGACGAAACATAAGTAATGTATGTACAATAACTTTGGCGACCTCCATGTATCTGAAGCCCCGGTTCTCATTGGTGTCGCCAGTTCCGAGGAACCGGGTTGGTATTCCGGACGGTCCAATGTGTAAAAAAAAATCTTTCTATGTTGTCTTGGTGTTTGTGGTATTATTTCTGATTTAAATAAAACAAGTGTTTTTTTAATAGTTACTTACTTTGGGACAGGAACAATGTACTTATGACAGTAAAATTTTAAATGAGTTGTTGGCGTAATCTAGGTACTTACTACTCGTAGGTATCGTACTGAAGGAATACCTTCAGTTACTATGATCAGTGGTGTCGTTTCATATCCATTGCATTTTATGATTTCGATGTTATACTTACTCAGCCAGTACCTGTTAAAGTTTTAAAAATGTATGTAGGTAAAATACTTGTTCAGTGTTATAGGAAAAAAGATTACAAAGAAACTGGTAATTTAGAAATCAACACAAAGATTAGCGACACGATGTTACATTTTAGCAATGTGATCGTACATAGATACCATTTGAAAGTATTGAAAATTTTAATATTTACAAAACAAAATGCACAACACATCATATAATTTGAGGTATTGAAAAAAACAAAATACACAAACTAAATTAAATGAAATGAAAATATTTATTTCAGACAGATACGTGTATTGCGTTGTATAGACTCATTTCTTTTGCTTATTTGTCTTTAAAAACTATGTCTTTTCTTCAGTTACGTCACCGTTGGCTGGGTGGTTTGGACGTGTTGGCCATCGACATCCAGCGCGGTAGAGACCACGGCTTGCCCGGCTACTCGCAGTACCGCGTGTTGTGTGGACTGACGCAAGCTACCACCTTCCAGCACTTTGCCGATGTCATCCCACAAGAGGTGAGCTTATTAAACAAAGATGTGGTTATCAAAGATTACATCTTTGAACTTTTTTATGTCCCCAAAAAAACACAATCTCAGGTGGGATCCGCTTAACATTTTGTATTTCGGGCGACTGCTCTTTCCATTGTCATACTGACTATTTTATGTCTTCTATCAGCTTTCATATTTCTATATTGTATATCTCATGTGAGCCGTTGGGCTTTTATCAGATTGATTGGCAGTTTCTGAGACTAAGATATATACAGTTTAAATTTTGCTGTTATAGTCTTTCTTGTGTTTCTTCATGTAGATTAGTTTTAACAGTTAATTACTTAACAATTACTGCTTACCACTACATACAGTAACTTTATACAGAAATAAATCTTACTAATATAATGCGAAAGTTTCTATAGATATTTGCTACTAAATGTTGCTAGAACGCCTAATATCTAAATGAAACGTATATACTATGGGCACAGATAATATAATACTACTAGGATGGTTTCAAAATTACCGTACCGTATCTACGTCACGTCTCTTACCCTAATTTTAGAGACCTTTACAGCTAACTTCTATCTAAGCTGAGTTGAACTTACTGTTTCTATGTTGGCAACGAGATGGAATGAAATCAAAATGAAGCTGATGGGGAGAGGTCTCTTGCGTCACTCTGTACAATTTTATTATTAAAGCATTATTTCTTTTTTCAGACAGTGGACAAGTTGAGTCAACTTTACGAGGCGCCTGGAGATGTGGATCTGGTTGTGGGCATAATGGCTGAAAGTCCATTGCCAGGATCTCTGGTTGGACCTACTGCTACTTGCTTCCTAAGTGAGTGTCATAGTTTATTTTACAAAATTTACTTCTTTGAGTAATATTCAAAAGTAATATCACGGGTTTAGTTGACTGTATTGTACTACTAGTTATACTGCTCCTCTCTGTAAACTGTCAGATTTGTTTTTAGTATTCTATAAAATGCAAGCAAGCAATGTTGTGGTGAAGAGACGCAACTCAGTTGCAGAATATTAAATTTGGAATGTTTCACATCAAGAGTACCTAAAACGCAACTAGTTACGCATAGTCCGATCGTTTAGGGTGTCCAGTAAATTATTTCATAAAAATATAAATGTTATACCACTGAATTCAAATCTACATTGAAATACTATTATACAGCGTGTTAGGTAAAGGGTATAACAAGCCGCAACCAGCCTATATTAACATATTATGTAGGTATATAAATACAATGGTGAAGTCAGGAATTTGATAGTACCATCATTATAAAAAAAAAAATCGGCAAGTGCGAGTCGGACTCGCGCACGAAGGGTTCCGTACCAAAAAGGCCAAAAAAACGAGTTTGTTGTATGGGAGCCCCCTTAAATATTTATTTTATTTTGGTTTGAGTATTTTTTGTTATTGCGGTAACAGAAATACATAATTTGTGAAAATTTCAACTGTCTAGCTATCGCGGCTCTTGAGATACAGCCTGGTGACAGAGCGACGGACAGACGGACAGACGGACAGACGGACAGAGAGACAGACGGACAGACGGACTGACGGACAGACAGCGAAGTCTTAGTAATAGGGTCCCATTTTTACCCTTTGGGTACGGAACCCTAAAAAAACATATAAATCGGTATCTCATAAATTTTGATTGTATGAAAATAATAAAATTTAATATGATGATACCAAATTTCTGATTTCGCAATTAGTATTTATATGCATATTATGTTAACATCATAGGCTGGTTGTAGCTTTTTATACCATTTACCTACAGTTAACATCCTGTATATTTGTAGCCATATGAAACTCCAGCAAACTTCCACATAAGACTTAAACATTGTTTTTTAACTTGCAGAAGAGCAACTCTGGCGCACAAGGTCCGGCGACCGTTACTTCTACACGCACACAGACGAAGCTGGCAGTTTCACCAAGCGACAGTTGACTGAACTAAGGCGGGCCACACTTGCACGACTAATCTGTGATAATGCTCGCGTTGATGCTATCCAGAAGGACGTCTTCCAACCTCCTTCTGATAGGTAATATCATGATTTGAGTACATTATACCGTCAACGTTGTGTGGCGTGATGCCGGCCCTTCTTATGGATGTCATACGAGGCGACTAAAGGAGTACTATCTATTTTATTTTTAATTTAGAATAGAAATTAAAATAATTGTTTTAGTCGATGCAATTTGTCAATGCTTATTTATAGCGATGACAGAATAATTTTAATTGGGCACTGTTATTTTTTGTTGTAATTATACAGATAGTTCGTTAATACGTCGGAGAAAAGTGCCATTATGAAAAACCTACTTATTTAAATGTTTTGAGTTGCAAGGTCTATAATTTAATAGACTAATAATTTAGTTTAGAACTGGTTTGTTAATAATGTAATAATAATAGCTTTCATCAAATTAATGGTGACGATTTCTTTGTTACAGCAATCCTACAGTATCCTGCGAAGCGATCAGGAAAGTTAGCCTTGAGGCTTGGCAGGATCCTTCTCAGCAACCGGACATTTTAACGCGTACCAATAACTGGATCAAAAACAAAGTCGGCAACACTGGAAACTCGACAAAATAGTCGCGTTGTCTGTGGTTAGAATTACTTATTTACTGTATCTTTTACACGTCTACGATGCAAGTTAATTCACAATATCAGTGTTTAGTCATGTATTTAGGTTTAAAATGTATTTATTTATACCAAAAAAGACTAGTTACTTTTAAGTTACTTTAGAACTAAAGTATTTTTTGGGATAAATAAGATTTAAAATGTGTTCCTTGTATCGTAGACTGAGTCGTGTGATTTAGTATTGCGGTTGTTCGAAGCAGTTATTTAATGTAAGGTTAGTTCTAAGGAACTATTATTATCAGTTTGTTCACAAACATTCTGAATTTAAACTAGAGGCTCTAGGTTACTTAAAAACATATTTCGTAACGCTACCGTGAGTTGATGCAGCTATCTTTCTCTTACACTGGTAACTTTCAAAGGCTTGTTTGTGGGCAAATAATGTAGTCATAAGTTTAGTACCATGTTGTACAGTGGCTGTGATAAGTCTCGCGGGTAGACAACCTGCTTGCCGAAATTCTGTCTCGAATGGGACGCTTTAGGCCCTCGGATCCATATGTTAAAAGATTCTGAGGGTCTTATATCAAAGTTCTTAACATTTATATGGTAACTGGAAATTTGTAATGAGATGAATTGAAATGTTTTATGAGAGGAAGCCTGTAAGTTCTGTAAATTCCTTGATAAGTATATGTAATACGTAAGAATAAAAGTCAAGTACTACTTCTACTGTTTGTGTACGTGATACGGGATCAATAGGTACTACTCTTTCAAATGTAAAAAGTATCTTGATTTACACGCTCTCATAAAATTATAGAGAGCAACAAACCTTTTTAATATTTGTTTTCTGTTATTTTATCTGGAAATCTACTGGTTATTTAAGTTAAGTATTTGCTAGTATTTCGCTTATGGTATTAGATATAACTAGAAAAATTACAGTTTTAGTTTTGTCTAATGACAACCTATTTATACTTAATGTTATTTTTGTGCACAAGTTACTTTATTATTGTGAAACTCCTAAGACCGTAATTTTAAATAAAAAAACAGTTTTTTACGAATTTAATATTTTTTGGTAAATCAATATGATTTGTGTTGTGCAGTAAATAAAAGCATTTACAACGAATATTTTATTGTTATTTCATTTGTGCCATTAAACCAAAGATTGGAATGAACTAGATATTATAACATGGGCCAAATAACTTAAACAAAAATAAAAAATCCTTCTTTTCGTCTTCAATTAAAATCAATTAATATAAAATGCGTGCAAAAAGCGTGTCATGACGTAATATAAATTTACTGTTATCGTAATACATAGTAGGTACTTATCAACAACGTTAGGTTAATCATATGGTATAATGGCATTCTATGAAACGTCATTATATAATATGTAGGTACCATGTCGTTGTAATAAACTATTTGTGTAAAATTAACCTTTATTATTTATTTTCTCCCTATCATATCAAATTCATAACATTTTTTTAACTTCTGTCACTGTTTATCATAACCATAGGTCAGATGCTACTTATAAACGTACATTCACTGCAATTGCAGTGAAGATTAATTTCAATGTTCTCTCAGGCGATTTAGAGACTCGCTTTTTCTATAATAAAATAATGATATTGCTTGGAAAAAGTTGGGAGCTTAGCCCACGTCCTTTCGCTATCCGAGTATTCTTCCAACTGATTCTAATAATTTCAAAGAGCGATGATTGAAAAAAGTGAGAAGGTAACGGTAACAAGTGACAAAACAAATACTTACATAAGACAGTCTTTTTTTGCGTGTAAAAGTACATTTGTGTGCAGAACAAAATTAGCCCCGTAGCCGTTCAAATTTAAGAAAAAACAACGAGTAGTTTCAAATTATAAATTCATTTCAAATTTATTTATTTCGTTCTATCTTTATTTTTACAAATAGTAGTTGGAGCCATCCCAGTAGAAGTTAATAATAACTTCTGTAGCAGGGTGTTCCGCTCTTCTATATCTTACATAATACAAGTTTGACAGACAAAAATTATAGTAAAAATAAAAAGATTAAAAATTATGTTTTAATAAAAATGGGTGTTAGTAGTGTTTGTGTATGTGTGTGAGTGTGTGTATTGAATGGCATTCTCTTGTTAGCTAGATATTATTAATTCAGTGTTGTCATAATCATATTTAATGTTTTTAAAATTTCTGCCACTTTTTTTTTACAATTAAATATATTAAAAAAATATATAATATATTAAATCTTGAATTTAGTGTGCTGTAGATACGTACCGAGAGTGCATAAAATTGTCGTTTAGCAAATACAGTTCTAGTAAGTTGTTCACTAATAGCTTTCTTTCTTCTTCTTGACGGTTTCTCCGAATAAACCTGGACTGTTTTATGTACTTTAAGAATAATAATTGTTATTAGTATATAGAGCTTCCTAACTGACAACAGGTTACTAAGTTTGTAAAGCTCATTCGTTGGAAATCTAAGTCGTTTAAGAAACATCACCTTGATCAAACATCGCTATGCTCTTTCAACCTCCAAGAACTTGGACTTTGAGGCCCCACCCCATATGGAAATACAATAGGTTATTACTGAGTGTGCTAATGCAATATAAATTTGATTCCTCAAATTTTCAGTGGTAATATGTCTAAGAATTTTAAAGATCCATATAAGTTTTCTTATTCTTTTATTTACATATTAGATCTGTGTGTGCGAAGAGAGTCTCTGGTCCACTATAACCCCAAGATACTTAGTGTAAGCAACTTTGTCAATAGCAATGCAATTGCAGGTAGGAAAGGTCTTTTCTTCACATTGATTTAGTATTAGGGGTTAAAGTATGAAACTGCCGTTTTGTATGGACGAAATCGAGAAAAGTCATTTTTCCATACTAACAATTTTTTTGTTTTTTTAAAAACGCCTGAACCGTTTTCGATGCAATTAAAGGTGAAAGTTAGATGGTTATAAAGCTACGCATTATAGTATTTAAATTTCTGAAAATCAAAGTATATAATACAAATATACTTAATTGAAGCAAGAAGGTCAGCTGACACATTGTAAGGGGTCTTTTCAACGACTTCCTTTGAAGTAATAGGCACTAGTATTGAATTTTTTTTTATTCAAAAGTTACTTTATTTAGTTTTTGATACAATACAAAAAGAATTACGCAATAATACGACTATACTTAAGAGCTATAATAAAAATAAAAAGTGGAAAAATAATCGGCAATTTCATACTTTAACCCCTATTATTAAAGCCGAATCGCTCTGTGGTTGAATTCTTTTATCAATTGATAAGCATATGTACTTAGTTAGTTTTACCCAAATTAAGTGTAAGCAAGTTTGACTTTAACCATAAAGCTACTCTGCGAAGGCCATTCTCAGCCAAGTTAAACACCGAATCCCAGTCAGACCCACTAAAAACAATTGCAGTGCCATCGGCATACGAAATCACCCCACTCCACGTTAGTACGTTATTCTTTCTATGACAAACCTCCTTTAGATAATATTTAAAACTCTACTAACCAACAATAACTATCATAAATGTTAGTCGCTTTTGTGTATCGCTTCAAACTTAATTAGTCCAACTAACTAACTAACGAGTCAAAGTTAAATATCGGACCAAGATCTCGGGTTCTTGAGTTCGATCCCCGGGACGGGCAACAAAAAGTTTAGAATTTTCGAACACTGCACGGGTTTGTGATCTCCATCCCATGAGCAAGCGCGGCGCCGCGGCGTGGTGATTATGTATCATTGCTCTGGAGCTCTTGCTATTATTTAATGGAGGCCCTTTGCCCTTCATTGGGACGATTATAGGCCGTCACTTTACCGTTCTTAAACTCAATTACACGAGTAAAATTTTGTTTAGGTACTATTTATTTTTTCTTCTAATATTATTGAATGTAAAAAGAGCTTATTTAAATCGTCAAGACAAATCCTGCGAAAAAACAAAACAAAACAGTCTTCGAATTTAAACCAGTATTAGGATTGCGTTTGTGATTATAACTAAACCCTGTATCGAGATTTCCGAATTTTTTTTTATGAATCGTATTTTTTAAGGCGGCCCCTTAAAAAATACGATCTTACGAATACGAATCTTGAAATAACGCGTAGATATCTTTGTAATTGTTAGTTAGGTAAGTACTCGTTATGCAATAATATAAGTAAACCGTACGTAGAAAAAAAGTGTCTGACAGACAAATTTGTGCTACCTGCCCCCCCCCTCGGACGGCGACCCAAACCGAGGTCCGAGCCTACAGAGGCGCCCTTGAGGTCGCTGTCCGATCCCCCCTCCCAGATCGGGCCCGCCAGAAGGCCAACATTTTCTCATACGCCGATGACACGGCGGTTGTCTTTGCTGATGTCTCCTGGGAAGCTGTAAAGAAAAGTGCTGAAACAGGAATGAAACAAATATCATCTTGATTAAAAAAAAATTTGCTATCACTAAACACAATTAAAACGAAATACATATGTTTCAGTATTTACGATAATAATCAGCCAGCTGAATATTTTAATATCAAGATACATGATTGTAATGACACCACTGACTTAAACTGTAACTGTCCTTGCATTGATAAAGTCACGCACTATAAGTATCTAGGAGTTGTAATGGACCAGAGACTTTCCTGGTATCCCCATCTCGAGCAACTGGCTGGAAGAGTGAGGAAATTAACTTGGATCTTCCGATCAATGCGGCATGTGGTTCCTAGAAATAATAATCGTGATTCCAAAAACAACCTACTGATTAGGATATACATAGCACTTGTTCAATCCATCTTGTCGTACTGCATTTCTGTTTGGGGTGGCACAGCAAAGACAAAATTTATAAACGTTGAGCGGTCGCAGCGTGCCTTACTTAAGACCATGTTCTTTAAACGACCACGATATCCTACTGAACAGCTTTATCTTGACTGTGGATTGCTCTCGGTAAGGAAATTATTTATAATGAATATAGTTTTAAAACAACACAGGATCTTACCTTATGTTACATGTAAAAAAGAAAGTAGAAGAAAACGTAATGTAGTCAAAGTGCCGAACACAAAAACAAAATTTGCTTCTGCACAGCATTGTAGTCTTTCAGCTAAAATTTATAATTATATTAATAAAGAATTAGACATCTATCCAAAAAAATACAATGAATGTAAAAAGATGATTCTTACGTGGTTAAAACTTCTTGATTATCAGGGAACAGAGTTATTTTTGCAACAAATTAAATAAATACTAACTAAATTTATTTACCTTAAATACTATTTGCCTAAATAATAATTTTGAAAGCATTTACATCACCATTTATACATATACGTATTCGTTTTTCCACCATAGTTTACCCTACACACGCACTGATACACAAAAACGCACACATACACACAAACACACACACGCACACACACACACACACTACTTTTTTTTTTTTTTTTTTTTTTTTTACACGCATAGAAACACTTAAGAATGTGTTTGTTATAATCTTTTACTTAACATAATCTTGTAACTATTTTATAATATATCTTAAATTGACGTAATGGAAGAGCGGTGTCTCCTGGTACAGGCATTATTTGCTTAAAAGGAGACTCCGGCCACTTATTAATGTAAGATGAAACTTTTTTACTGAAATAAATATTATTATTATTATTATTATTATTATTATAGAATGGAGCTCGACCGTGATCCGGCATGCCACGGCATCTCCGGTTCCGGCGGTGCCACCACTGGTAGGTTCGCCATTTGGTAGGGTGCCTTTAGCACCCCACACTGGCCCGATCACGCCCGCTAGTATGGGCCCCGGTGCGAGCGAGCCTGAGGCCTCACCGGCGTACCGCTAGCGTGGCGGACCTAGGCTGAGCGCCTTCAGCGCTCGCCACAATCAGCCCGGTTTAACTGATTAAAGCCTTCCATATAAGGTTTCAGTGATAGGTCCGTCAAAAAAAAAAAAAATTTGTGCTATTCTCACGGACACTGCACTAGGTCCATGAAAATCACAAATTTGTTTTCGCGGCTTGCGTTGCTTTGTTTTCATTTACATAAAAATATTGTAATTATGCTTAACCGGCCCTTAAAATACATCTTTTCACTTAAAACGAGGTGACCTTGTATAGGTACGGCCATGTGCGCGAGCGAGGTGTTCTGAAATTTTAAAATATCTACGGCAAGCGAAAGGCCAACACGTTGGTCAACTACAACATGAAAACACAGAAATTATTACTTTCATCTCGGGTTTCATTAGAATGGTGTTAGATTTTTTCATAAAGTATTAAGTATTAGTTAACGTTTCCAAAAATGATTAACAATGAAGAATTCATTAATACAATTTATAAAAATATATTGTAAAACTAGTTTTTAAAATAACTTATTATATTTCTACAAAGTAAGTAAACACCCATTTTTTGGGTGTTTAAGGGTGTTGACGGGTGTTTATTGGGTTTTTACTACATCTCTATCTAACACACATCAATTCCGATGTAAAAATATAGTGTATCATAGTGTACTGTTTATTGACGATTTTTTTTACTTTTACTTTTACAATCATATGTGCTAGGATAACTTGGAGCTTTTATTTATTAGTATTTTCCCTTCAGGATCCGACTTGATAATTCCTAATGTACCGATAAATATGAATTCTACCATTTTGCGAATGTCACAAGAAATCAAATGAAAAAATCAAGAATCAAAGTTGCAAAAACGTGTTCTCAAGTGTTTGTGAGGGATCCTGTAAGTATGTGGATTATTTCATGTCATAAGTATGTGTCTTTCGTTTGAATCTAAATTTATCGAGACATAAAATATCTTTCAGCCATCTTCCTAACTTATCACCATCAAGTTCAGCACATGTCAATCTACTGCTGGACTTAGGCTGATCCCACTGGCCACTGTCCAAACCGTAGTTGTTTGTTTGTTTGTTTTGTCTGGGCTTTGTCCGCACTTAGCCTCTTTATTGGGTCATTATACGTGTTCCCTGCCTTCTACTCCAACCATCCCAGGAGACGCCAGAAAGCCAGAATTTACCCCAGGTTTCCACTGATTTCCGAAACCGATGTTGGTGATTGGAGGAAGCGTCCCCGTTCGGCGGCCACACTGTTACAATCAGTGAGTACATGTTGTGGCGTAACTGTAGTTAATATTTATGTTAGGTATTCCAGAAGTTAGTTGGCTTGGCGCTCTATTTTGCAAAGCCTCAAATATAGAACCCATGCCCCTTAGCTTATCAGGTCTACGGTAAATATTAGCAGCCTTAAAAGGAAGGTGACTGGAAAGTCACTTCAGTTTGTTAAGTTTTAACGAAGTAATGAAAATTACCAAAGTCATAAGTAGCAACAGAGCTCCTTGCTAAGACAGTAAACTCATAAAACTCCATGCATGGATCATATTTCGTTTAGTAATTCAATTTGTATGTTTACTCCAGCGTAAAATTCGAAAAGGGGATCAGACGCGTAATGCCAAATCCTGTTTGTTACGGCTTCGTGTAACAAAGATGAGGCTGATCATAATGGCTACATCAATTATGAATTCAAAGGCAAAATGAGTCTACGTTCCGAATTATCACGCACATAAAGGGCTATAATTTGAAATTGCTAAAATGTATTGTCCACGAGCCAATTAAACCCAAACGGAAAAACACTATGTTTAAATACATACCTAGAAGAAAGATTGTTTGTACAAATAGTGTGTCTTATCAATGCTTAGGTACAAGGGTACAACAAACTTACAACAAGTTTGACAGTATGTTTAATTCAAATATCTTCTCCAAACAACCCCTAGGTATGTGCTTGTCCGTGTTCTATCCTAATTACCTCTAGTATTGTATTTATTGATTCACTGTGAACTTTTCATTTAGTTGTTTAGTCGAATTAAATGCTCATAGAGACTCGCACTTAGCCGGTTTTGTTAAATATTTTGATAGATGATGAATTGCTTAGTTAAGTACCTATACTTAATTACTAAGTTTTGATACAACTCCTTTTTTAAAGAGCTAAATATAAATTGCGCCAATGTTTTTTGTCATTTGCGCAAATGGAAAAAAACACAATTGAAATTGTTGCGACTACTTTACAAGCCAGTATTTGTTTAATCAAAAGAAAATGAATAAATAGTTATCAAATGCAACCTTGGGGAAATTGGTGTAGCTACTCAGCCAATAATACGATAACGATAGGTAACAAGAATAAGCAGGTAGTGCTGTTTTCGGTTTTAAACATTTATTTTACTTTATACTTTTAGTAGGTATGTTTAGTAACTTTAATGCATAAATCTTGTTCAAGATAAGAATTAAAAATTCGACTAAAGGCAAATAAAAAAAGCTATCTAGCTATACAGGGTGAAATTTTAACCACCTTCCAAATTTTAATATATCAATCTACAAGACAAAAAACAAGTGACGTATTTTTTTTTTGGTATAGCCCAGTACAAAAATGTCAAGATAAAGCACTTAGCAAATCTAAAATTTTTTAAACGGCCGCCTAGCAACACTTTTTTTACGCAATGCACATCACATTCATACATTACGATACTAATCATTACTTTTTGATTTTCCCTTTATACCTAAACAGAGTATTATACCTGTAGAGTATATTTTATACCTGTATAGGAAAGGATGCTAATTTGGAATACTGCATTATAAAAAAATGGAAGAGGGCCATCCATTAACGTATACCAGTACTACGTAGTCTGTGTATTAGGAAACACATTGGAGGTAGCTAAGCAACAGCCATTTGACAGTTCCGTTCCAGTACTTTACTCTATGGTTCCGTAACAAACTGCATCGGAGTGAAGTGCTGAAAAAAAGAAAAAAGAAAACTTTCCAAGAGGGTAATAATTCGGCTTGCATCTTGCATGTGACTTATATTTATATGTTTATATGTAAATAAATCTACAGTTTAGTTTAGCGGGTACTTCCGACTAGCACAAACTGCATGCCTACAAAAATTTATTGTGCAAAGTAGCTATTGTACAGTCAACAGCTCTCACATTAATAATTTAATTCAATTTCTTTGCTGTTATAAATTAATTTGCTTGTGAGGTGAGACGACATGATACACTGGGGAATCTTAAAGTTTGAGACATAGGCGCGTGTTTGAAACCGAATTGTATAGCCTAAATTCAATGATGACGAAACATCTAGATGAATTGATACGAAATAAACCTTTTTAAAAATTAACTCGCCAAATTAATAGGTACAGTTCAACACATTAACATGTAAAATGGCAGCACACACTGGAAAACTGAAGGGAACATTAGGTAGAATGTATAAACTGTGGTTAATAAGTTGAGAAAGGCAATTTCGCTATGTAGCTAAATTGCTAATCAGGAATTTATAAGTTAAAGTACGACAGAAACTTGTTATAGTATCTTTTTCATTGTTTAATAAGCGGTACAAAATATATATATACTTAAGTAAAACTATTACATTAACTACAAACCTAAACCCTAAACTAAGCAATACCAAAGAATATTAAACAAATATTTTTTAGCAATACTTATGCTGAAGCTACGCTTAGATATACTTATTATAATAGTTTAGGATTTAGGTGCTAGCATACAATGCAGTTCCTACAGATTTGGTAAGCGCGATGATATTTTTTAACACAGTACCCTGGATTAAACATATTACCTAGATTTACGGTACACTATAAAAGCTATCCACAAAACGTCTACGATTGAAATTCATGTAACGACTCGTTCATAGTTATCTATCATAATGCAAATTCAATCCTGTACGCACATATCTACTTTTGCCCTTTGCGGAACGTTTAACTCAATTCAACGTTTACTTGACCACATTGGAAAACAACGAACATGCTTCAAACATTCAGACCCGAGAACATGTAGAAAAACACTTTCCTGTCGAACCTGGGACATCAGAGCAAGCGACACCTTGAAACTAGTGTCTACGACACTCCGCCATAAAGGTCGTCAAGTTATGGTTTCAATTCCAAAAACATCGTAAAAATATTTCAAAATTTATAGATTCCTTGAGCAAGATTGTCACAGACTAAGTAACATAGTCACCCGGTATTTAGGCTGAGAGGATGTCATTAAGGATTTGCCCAACTTCAATGTGTTATCTTTTGAATAATCATGTGTGCTGCTTACAATGTCTGCTTCATAATGTCACAATAGTATAACAGGCGACATTGATTAACCTCGGTATAAACCGACGGAATTTATCAAATGGAGAATGGAGAAAATTCACATACTTTTACTCAAAGGAACAAGGGCTAGTGACTATGACATAAGACGCCCACGCTGCTCTTTCCGGCGTTCTTTATCCTAGTTATACACTGCTAATCAAACAAATATAAATAACCGATGCAATGCTCAAGAAGCAAACGCGTGTGTAGTACTACCTAACTACATAATAGTGCAGGCATCGCTAAGTTGTCGAAATGCTATAATAGCAGGCAATACTCGTACCTTCAGATTTTGGTCGTTGATAGCATTGTTGATTTTTTCTTTGATTTTTTCTTTTTATCTCATTTAAATTTACCAAAGTGTTGTTGGATTTGATTATAATGATTGATTAATTGAATGATTGCTTGTTCACTGTTTGCGATATTGAATTAGGGTTGTTTTTTGGCCAACCATACTAAACACTTCATTACCTACACAAGGATGTTGATTCATTAACTTATTAAGATCATGACGTTTGTGTGTTGTCCGGCTCATTCATTTGTTTATCAGTAATTGTGAACACTCTTTTAAAAAAACACAATAACAAAAGTACACTGTGTGCCTACCCTTGTGTAATTAAAAAACAAACTGTTTGACGTATAAATCTTACAGTAACATAAATATATAGATAATTAATTACATCTACGTCTACTTCTTTAGACAATAAATGCGATGAATTTTGACTTTTGACTTTTTGAGTTGTAGAACTGTTATTCACAGTTCTAAAATTTTCGAATTTACGCCAAAACCCACATTGAAATTAATGATTTTTTTAGTCAAGATAATTTTTTTATGACTGAAAAAAAATACAGAAGATTTAACCATTAAGTTGCCGCATATAAAACTCGATTTAAAGGTTAGGTTAAACGGTACAGAAAACAGCTCATCAGCCGAAAGACTAGATCTATTGCGTACAGTGGCGATTCCTTGCATTCTCATAAATACGATTCGCCGCTGCGCATATTATGGCCGGGTTCACCAACAGACGTTTAAGTTTTAAACAGCGTTTAAAATATTATTTGACATATTTTGTATGGGAATTGTGTCAAATTAATCGTCAATCTATGTTTACCGGCTGTTTAAGAATTGGTGAACTCGGGTCGTATGCTTATGGCTGTGATCAGGGATTACTCAGCCGTCACATTGACAGCAGCTGTGGTCACGGTTTTTTGTTGTTGTTAGCCATGCGGAGCTAGTAAGGGGACTACTAGAGCTAAGTGCTGTCCCCAATTGATTTAATTTTATTATTTCTAAACAAAATCAATTCTCAAAAAACTAGAACAGTATAATTTTAGCAAAATACCTTTAGTATTTATTAAATCACAGTAAACTTTTCGTTTAGTTGTTTATAAAGTCGAATTTGTCAATTGGGGCACTTAGCTCTAGTCCCCTTTAAAGAGAATACCAATCATGCGTTTATTGCTACCGAGAATACCAAGCAGCTGTAACCGAAGCTGATGTAAGTGTCATTTGCACTAAGAGAATCGCACCGCTGCACATTTTTTTATTTATTTTTATTTTTATTTTTATTTACTTGTTAAAACTTACGAACTATCATAACATAAGGCAATGCATTTTTAGTTGTAAGCTGGCACCTATGTCGACGATGTTAAGATGCCCCAGTGTATATATAGCATGTGTTGTTATCTGTACATAGTTGTAAATGTCCTCATTTGTGACATTGGCAGAAAATTGTAAGAGTAAGTCAAAAGCCCTTTCACCAAATGAAGAAGAAGAACTAATACTATTTGTAAAAGGACCTGCAACAAATATGTTCAAATCCAAATTCAAAATATTTATTGCTAATTAAGTGTAGGTATTCTTTGGTGTGCAGGGAATTACAACAAACGATAAACAACGACTGCCATGCACTCATTGTTTTTTTAAAACGTAGTTTATTTTTGTGCTTTGTTGTTTCATTGTATAATGTTAAAAGTGTTTTTTTTGTTTGACGTCAGGACACTAAATTACACATTTTTTTTTGCGTTCAAAGTAAATGTATAATTTTGTGATAAGGACACGTGCAGTATTTACCTTTAAGCTGAAATAAGCTCTTTGAAAGGAGTAACAGCATTGTGATAATCTGACTTTGCTGTTGTAAGTTATTGCAACTGAAACTGCAGCACTATTATGTAAAAAAATAATAAAATAACTGCCTATAATCATCCCACTGCGGGGCAAATGCATCTATCATGAAATTTAAGTTGTCACAGCAATGATGGGTACAGGCATAATAACCACGCTTGCCAATATGAAAGATGGTAATAACAAACCCAAGCAATTTTCGAAAATTTGAAACGTATGGCCCGACCTGAGATCGAACCCAGGACTTTATGTAAGATTTAAGCAATTTATTTGCAATTTATATGAATTTTGCATATGAATTCACGACCCCGTAATGAAAGTTGCGAATCTGATTAAAATTTAAGATCATTTAATGACAAATTAAAACCGGTCAAGTGCGAGTCGGACTCTCGCACGAAGTGACGGAACACTTCGTGCGCGAGTCCGACTCCACTAGGTAAACAACATTGACTAGGTAAACAACATTACGTTGTACATAATGTGTTACCATTTATTGATATCGAGCAAAAATAGGCAAAAATTTTGCGTTTTTTGTATGGGACTATATTTTGCTCCCTTAAATATTTATTTTATTTTAATTTTATTTTTTATTATTAAATAAAAAATACAACTGAGTGTTTTGTGAATATTTAAAGTGCCTACCTGTTGCCATTATTAAAGTCGAGCAAAAAAGGGCACAAAAATCGCGTTTTTTATATTATTAGGAGCCCCTAAAATATTTATTTTATTTTGTTTTTAGTATTTGTTGTTATAGCGACAACAGAAAATAATAATTTGTAAAAATATCAAATGTCTAGCTATCGCGGCTCTTGAGATACAGCCTGGTGACAGGCAGACGGACAGACGGCGAAGTCTTAGTAATAGGGTCCCGTTTTTACCCTTTGGGTACGGAACCCTAAAAAACGTTGGAACGGAACAGTAGCTAGTGCGAGAGCTCAGTAATGGGATTTTATTTCCTTACTTTGTCCTCAATCAAGATCATTGTTGTCATCTTTTATTATAATTAAGCGAGTGCTATTTCCAAAGTCAATCACGATTGCCATTGTAAAGACAATCTTTATATTAATTTCACAATATTTTATACCGTTTTTTTATGATCCAGGGTCGATTTAGTTTCTATTTTGTGGTGGAGCAGCGAGTTTTCCGCATCTCCCCGCATACCGGCTGTTTCATCTTAACTGACTGTCAAACATCTGCAAAGATGTTTCTTTCGGGTGTTAAGGGTGCAAACTCCTAACATTTGATGAAACAACGCTGGCTTACAGCGATAAGAATATGCTTGAAAAACTAAAGCCTATGACGTAGTGTCTCGGTGGCTGAATGGTAAAGCGCCGCGCCCGGCATGCGAGGAGATGCGGGTTCGAGTCCCACCTGAGACATAATTTTTCAAGTTTATATACTGATATTATAAATGCAATTAAAATGCTAAAATATCAAATAAAGTAAATATAAAAGAGTAGCTATTTAATATTGTTAAAAGCAAAGTTGATGTTGAAATCATAGTGAAAGTTGCATTAAATATATGGTATTATGACCTTACCATGGTGTCGACTTGGAAGGGTTAATTACATGAATATCGCATGAAAGAGACCAAACAATTTATTTGTAAAGGGTTTTTAGGAATAACGTTTTTATGCCTCACCTGAAATCAAATTTAAAGGAATACAAATATTTGATAGTACTTACGTAGTCACGTAGATAAAATGTATTTAGAGTTTACGTTCCATCACAAACATGTTTTCGAGTTAATTTTTACAAAGGCAAACAGACAAATATTCTGGCATCTTGAAATAACTGATAGGTAATCAAAATTACAGTATACCTAAGTTTGTATTATGAAACGAAACGAGTATAAGCTGTATAGCTTAGACGTTCAAATTCTCATTATGAGATTGAAAAACGCAATTCACTAATATCAACGTAGGTATTTGTAATTTGTGTCTACATACAATTTTATCGAACTCTACTTGCTAATATGATTTCGTTTCTCGTACTTAAAGCATTGGCGTAATTACTTTTACAACATTGACGGCCAGTAAGCTCCTTTACTTATCGGTCGGCTATGATATAACCATAAAATCTTTTGTTTCGCCGCACAATCGTTGCCCTTGTGCAAGTATCCACCTATTTCACCTTGAAGTATTGCTTAAGTGAACAATATGGAACGAAGTGTGAGCCCGGATAAGAGTATCTGGAAACGCGATTTATGGTGATAAATCGTTCAGCTTATATTGTTCAGTCAACGGTATCGACCTGAAACTTTTGACTTTTCAACCGATTGCCAATTTGATTGATATAGAATGAGTACTTTTATTAGCTAGAAATCTAGAAAATTTGACAATACCTTTTTTTTTGTAAGTACTAATTTAATACATAGATAGGTATTTCGAGTGTCACAGTGAGAGTAGTAAATGCAACGTTTTGATAGAAAAAAATGGGTGATTTAAGGATAAAAAGATAAATCAAAACATCCTGGTATTTATATGTGTCTGGTTCCATGTTTATTATCCGTTTTAAAATACTTAGATCCAGAGTAGTAGATACTTAATCCAGATTTTCAGAGCGGTGATACCTAAGTAGTCGGAACCTTCTCATGTCATGTTTGTATTAAGACACTTTTTATGAAACTCAATGTTTTTACCAGTGCGTTCTACCTGAGCTGATTTACGGAGCCGAAAGTTAACCCTAGATTTTTACCCTTTTATCACCAACCCCTATTCTTAATAGCCATTTTAGTAATTTAATCTAATAGATTTGACGTTCGACGGCAGGATGACCAAATGAAGAGCTTATTCAGATTTCAAGAACGGCTAACAAAATAGATAATTTTATTCAGGAAGATAATCATGCACAGAAAAAATAAAGAAGTTTGTCTGTTCTCTGGATGCATGCATGCATACTAAAATTATTAAAATTCTAACTAAAAATAAGTATAAGTAAATTATACAGTCAGCTCATACTATTATACCATCTGTGACCTTGTTCATAATACTGGTAAACCGAAGAAATTTGATAAATATGCAGGTGCTTCGCTTCACTGCATATGTATATGACTGCATCGCCTAACTGAATCCCATGGTCTGGTCATGGTCCCATGGATAATATACCTAATTATTGTAAGTACAAACATTGAACGGTTGAATGACTGACTGAAAGAAAGAAAATTTTTGAAGTCCTGTAGACTTCAAACACCAATTTAATCATAAATTACAATATATTTCTAAAAATACAAAGCCGTTAGAGAGATTTGGTGAACTTATAAAGGATTAAAATGAAAAAGAACATATCTTAAATAAAATAAAAAAAATCTTTATACTTATGTGTATACTTTCTGGAAAATATCTAGTCCTTTACACGAATAAAATAAGCATCAAAGATAATACGAAAATAGTGATACTCTAAAAGCTTGAATTATGAGATCAGAAAATAAATTGAAAGATAACGAAGTAGAATATGAAAACATTTTTTGAATTTGTAAATATAAATCGATTTTTAAAGTATGGAATATTAGAATTATATCCGCATAACATTTAAAGCTATATCAAACATAAATAAAATTAGGCTTAGTAAAAATATTTATTTGGTAATCTTTGTTAAAATACGGTTTTGGTTTAGGAACCCTACCAGTATGTCCATCCCCGCCTTGCAGTATAAAGTGCGGCCGCTTCCTGCGCAAGGCTTAGTCCGTTGTGAAGTGCGCTAGCGCAGTTGCCGACGCACTATTCGGCTACCGTCGGTTGCGGTTTATTTTGTGTTTGCTTGTGATTTGTGCCCTTTGTAAATATAATTTTGCTGTCTGAAGTCAAGTTTACGGTAAGTCAACTAATAGTAAAATAATTAATAATGTATTGTTAATAATTATAATGTATGTACACATTTTTATAAACAAAAAAATGAGAACACTTGTAACGTGAAAATATTTCAATCAATTCAATTAAGTACGGTAAAATAATTGGAAAGTGTTCTGTAAAGTACTATTTTACTATATCATGCTAAATCTATACTAATATTATAAAGCTGAAGAGTTTGTTTGTTTGTTTGTTTGTTTGAACGCGCTAATCTCTGGAAGTACTGGTTCGAATTGAAAAATTATTTTTGTGTTGGATAGTCCATGTATCGAGGAAGGCTTTAGGCTATATAACATCACGCTGCGACTAATTGGAGCGAAGCATCAGTGAAAAATGTGCAAATATAAAAACAGAAATTGACACGTACGAAGTCGCGGGGAACAGCTAGTTTATGATAATAAAGTTAAAACATTCTAGAATATTTGATTTCAATTTTTCATTTTCTGTTATTTATAATTAAAAATTTGTCCCTAAAAATTGAATCATAAGATTCATCTTTGTACTAGCCTTTCGCCCGCGGCTCTGGCCGCGTGAAGAACACCTTCGAGCAGGCGGAAATCTGTGCCCTGGCAGTGGGATAAAAAATAGCCTATCTCCTTTGTCAAGATTTAATCAAATTTTGTACCGAACTTAATAAAAATTGGTTCAATATTTTAGGCGTGAAAACGTACGTAACTTAATATTATAAACTTTCGTATTTATAATATTAAGTAAAGATAAGTAGTGATCCTAAAAACTATGTCATAATCTCATCTTAAGTTCATACTATGTCACCGTATAACGCTTTTTTCGCACGGTGTAATTTTTTCTGAGAAGTCCTTTGTTTGAATAAACTAATATTTTGGTTATATCATTCCCTATAGAAAGCGCGTAAATACTACGTTCGGTCAAGGTAGGTATTGTTATTCTTTAGTAAAGTTCGAGTTGCTTTACAAATATCGGCTTATGAAAGTAATGGGATGTTTGTGTATGTATCAGTTTGCATAATTATGTCATTATGGTCTCTAATTCATCCCACTACAGGGCAAAGGCCTCCATCATTGAATTCAAGTTTAAATTAAATCATGGGACATGCATATTCACCATGTGATCACAAACGCGAGCAATGTTCGAAGATTCGAAGCTTTTTTGCCCAATCCGGGACTCGAACCCAGGACTCCGGGATCTTAGCCTAGTATTTAAACCAGTAGACCAACGGAGCGTTCCATTCAAACATATAAATACACACCTTATCAAAATGGAAACAGATTGACGACAATAAGACCCGAGTTCGCCAATTCTTAAACAGCCGGTAAACATAGATTGACGATTAATTTGACACAATTCCCATACAAAATATGTCAAATAATATTTTAAACGCTGTTTAAAACTAAAAACGACTGTTGGTGAACCCTTGTTTTTTACCAAAACTGAACTTAGGTACTGACAAGCCATATAGATAAACACTGTTACTATCTTAAGGAGTGTTTTTTTTCAAAAATATAATATTTCTACAAGACTTTTTACAAATAGTCCACAGAAAAGATTTCGCATAGGCGTACAGACCTACCTAATCTTGACGGTAAGTGATTCGTAATACCTGTATGGGTTTTTTATGTTACCGAGATCTAAAAGAAGTCGTTTTGAAGCACTTTCCAATTGCAAAAATAATAGGTTAGGTAAGTATTTATTTTTAGTTTTAAAGTTGTTAAAATTTAACGGTATTTTTTTATCTCGACGAATGTATAACTTTTAAAATATACTTTTAAATTACAAAACAAAAAAAAATCATTTTTGCGAGGTTAAATCAGGTCTAATTAATCAATCACATACCTAGCCGATCAAATAGTAATAATTTTGTGTGCCATAGATAGGCATTAGCGCTTAATTTAAACATGCTAAGTAGGTATAACAAAAATTAAAAAATAAGGAAAATATAAGGATAAAAATACATTTAATTATTTTGTTTTTAGTTAGAATAACAAAGCATTTACTATTTCAAATTGTTTTCGAAAACAAATTCCGAAAAAATTGCTGTTGCATTAGCTTTGTGCTTGCTGATTAAAATTCTATTTCAATGCAAATTGGGTACACACGTTAAGTCAACTTAAGATAATAAAATCTATTAAAAACTTATTCCGATTAGATAAATGTATTTATTTTTTGTCTGACTTGTGTTCTTATCACAACATTGTTTTTTCTTCTCTTTTGACCTTGAAGTAAAAGAATATTGTTTTAAAGTTATTGTTAAACTATGATGACTAGATTGCAGGTGATAACTGACATCGTAAATTCTTAAATCTTATTTTTTTAGTATGATGTATGACTCTCCTTCAAGGATCGTATTCTATAAGTGTTTTCCAAGCCTATTACAGGCCTCGGCCATGATTTGTTCTTACGACTTCGATCTCCTGTCAGAAGCCGCAACCAACGGCTTAAGGCGGCGTATTTTTATGAGGACGCATTTTTGAGATTTTAAAACACATCTGAGAACTAGAAAACAGCGATTTAAAGTCTAAAAAAAAATATATGTATTAGTTGAGAATCTAGTCTAGTCACAGTCGCTATCGGTTACCCGATTTAATTAACTTGGCTCGATAGAAAAAATCACAAACCTACATCTCTTCGAACTGTTTTTTTTATTTCACGACTAAACTAGGGACATTTAAATATTTTTTATTATACTTGTTTAAAGCTAATCAATATTTTTAGACATATTCGCTATGTTTCAATAACTACAAAATCACGGGCCCATATTGTCGCGCTGGCGCTTACGGTGCGCATAGGCGCCCATCGATGGATATCGATCTATAAATCCCGAACTACCGACCCCTAAAGTGCCTGCCTTAGCACTAGTATTACCCCACCCCAACCAAATACAAGCCTATTTAGAAAAAAATAGAAAATACCGTTTCCTAAGTTCATTCGACCGGTGTTTGTACCCTTACGTAGACCACTACACTACACCAACCGAGACTTTATTATAGAAAAAAAAAATTTTGTTATTCGATATTCTAACCACTTCTTTGAAATACCTACCGGGCCGAAAATAGGTATCCAGTGAAATATTATTGGTTGTTTAGTTCTTCCCTTATATACTCGTATTATTATACTATATTATATATTATTATACTTATTATTATTATACTTATATATTATTATTATACTAATATTATAACATAACAATTCGGGTGTCATAATTATTTAAAAAAGTAACATAATATAGTGCCTTTGAAGATAATGATCCAGATTTTAATCTTTGATGATCACTGTCTAATAAATGCTATAGAATGAGTTCCTTGTTTTGGGTTTGTTTCTTTACCTTATCGACATGTTTCAGGCGTTATGATATCAGAATGTCAGAAACCCTTAAAACAAGGCATCATAGTAGTACCTACAAATCCCGAAATTTGAGAATTTTTACTTACCTACTTTACTTTTAAAATTAGTTAACGTAAACACGTCACAGCAGTTTTCGTTGGCTGTGCTATGTTTCCGTGATTCTAATTATTTGTACAAATGTTGTTTTGTTTGAAAGAGCTATACCTAATATCAGTATATAAACTTTAAATTTTTTTTATTTTTTTTGAAAAATTTCTTTTCTGCCTAATGGTATAGCGCCCGCCCTGCATGCGAGGAGATGCGGGTTCGAGTCCCGCCTGAGACAAAATTTTTCAAGTTTATATACTGATATTATAAGTGCAATTAAGTTGCTAAAATATCAAATAAAGTAGAGCTATACCTATTTAGTAACAAAATTTGACGACCTCCGTGGCGGAGTGGCGTACACACCGGTTTTCAAGGTGTCGCCTGCTCCAAGGTCCCGGGTTCGATTCCCGGACGGGTCAATATAGAAAAAATGAGTTTTTCTACATTTTCTCGAGTCTGGGTGTTTGTGGTACCTTCGTTGTTTCTGGTTTCCAAAATACGAATGCTTTAAATAGTTATTCAAATTGGGATTAGAACAATGTATGTGATGTTGTTGTCCACATTTATTTATTTATTATTGAACAATACAGGTACCTACTTTGTAAAACTGTAATTGTCGGTGGGTTGTAGCAGAGGTTGTTTATGGGTTTAAAAAAATCACATTATTAATATGAGAGAAAAAGATGGCTTTTTATTTTAAATAAATAAATCTTTTGACTACCAAAACAACTCTGAAAACTTCTTTTGAAATACCACTTAGCTACATAATTTCGATGTTCAAAGCACTTTATGATTACTAAATTTCGGAGAAGCAAAGTTGTTTGAATTTTATTATGTGTGAATTATAGTGTTTTTGATTAGAATTCATTTCATCCGACCCTTCAAAACAGGGTAATTGGACATTTTCGGCTTACGATTACTTAAGTACCCAGTTCTGCAATGGAAATTGAATGCCTAAGTAAATTAAGGTTTTATTTAAAGATGGCATGACTGTGAAAACCTTGTAGTTAGGACTTAAATTAAACCTTATCAGATGTGAAATACGAATCAGAATATGATGGTAGAAGTACAAAGGTGTAACCCGCATTTCGCCAGATCTTTATTTGCGTAACCTGTGATGTCCTCTCGTCACTTGCCAACAATTTCAGTACCCATCTAGGTATGTACTATGAACGACAAAGAACGCGGTTTTTCTACATTGATTGTTATATGCAACGGATCAAGGGTGAAGTCAATTGGTAAGAATAAGTCTGAAACAAGAATGATCACATTAAAAAAAAATTTACATGTTTTGTTATTATTTAGCATGCAGTAGGTCCCTTAAAGTCGCTTTTTTCTAGCCCAGATTATTTTATTAAAAGCCTTTTCCAAATACCTACAGCTAGATTTTACCAGTCTCTGTAAAATTGTTCACACCGTCACGTCTTTCCGAAAACGTCCATGTTGATATAAATATTTTAAAGTCAGTTTAAATCTCCGTGCCTGCTTTAATTAGGAAAGCAGCAGCACTCCTCATCCTTTGGATGTTATGACAGGCGACTAAAAGGGTACTCCTATAGGTACTACTAGCTGACACAAGGAAATGGATACTAGGCTTCTAGCATCTTCTATACCATTAGGTACGAGGACTGGTGCAGGCTGATGGTGTTAATTACATAAATCGCACTTAATAATTCCGTATTCGACGCGAACTAGACTTTCAAGTGTATTTTCAATTTACACTAGAAATTTGTAACTGTGTCAAAACATGTTGGAAAAATATTGCTCCAGCAAATGTTCATCAATGTTTTTGGGCTCTTTTGTTACTCCAACACCGCAGGAGTAATAAAAAAACCCAAAAACATCATCATTTGCTGGTCTACTAAAACAAAGTGTTGGAAGCTCAGAACCATCGCCGGGTAAACGCATTATTGTCGGTTCAAAATCCACTTCGCAGTTAACGTTTTCATTCAAGGAACTTGAATTCCAGTATATTTTGTTTAGTGGTCCGGACTTCGATTTTTAGGGTTCCGTACCCAAAGGGTAAAAACGGGACCCTATTACTAAGACTTCGCTGTCTGTCCGTTGCTCTGTCACCAGGCTGTATCTCAAGAGCCGCGATAGCTAGACAGTTGAAATTTTCACAAATTATGTATTTCTGTTGCCGCAATAACAACAAATACTAAAAACTAAATAAAATAAATAATTAAGGGGGGCTCCCATACAACAAACCCGCTTTTTGGTACGGAACCCTTCGTGCGCGAGTTCATCTCGCACTTGGCCGGTAATTGTATCTATTACCTACTACTATGTTGACAATAAACCTAGTTCAGTTCTGCAATCGGTTTGGCGTTAATAAAGGCAATTAAGTTTGTTCCTCGCCTCAGACAATGTCAATAGTTTCCTTCACTAGTAGCATTTGGTACAATGACTTATTATATTTCGGGTCGCACGTTTTTCCTCGACATGGTTACGGGTCGTAGGAGCGAGTTGTGAAATTGTCTGCGACAGCGAATTGATTGCTGACTGTGGTGTCTTAGAGAAATGTTCATCGGCAATCATAAAAGACGTGGTAGCTGTCAAAACAAGAGCCAACTTTAATTTAGACCACTAACAGAAATTGTAATTAGTATATTTGGTAATCCTTATAAACTAAGTTCAATTACTACAGCTTAAGCGATGTAATGCGGTCTGCCTGCCTACCTCATTGCAAGGATTTCATTTTTGAGTAGTTAGTCTAGCTTTAAATATTAGATACTACGCTCATCAGAACTGTACAATTGAACGAAACACATTTTTTTAAGACTAGACTTTAACCAAAGTAGGTAAACACATAAATTTAGTATTTATTCGATTTAGATTAGTTGCAATAACATTCTACGTCTGGAGAGCACAGTGTTCTGTTTCTGGTCAGATTCAGTTAAGCAAATATCTACTAAATTTACTTGTCTGGGTGCTGAGTGACCCTGGAAAAATGTCTGGCCTTATCATAAACGTTCAACAGTTCTTAAACTGTGTTTATTATACATCAAACTCTACCTATAGAAGAAACAACAGAACAAGGTTGAGTAGATAAGAAAGAAGACAATGTATGTAAACATGTATGAAAATTCAAGTCTTTTTTCAATACATGGAATTTTCTTTGATTATTTGGAGTAAAGATTACATTAAAGATTGAGCTATTAAGGTTACTAAGACTTTATTTGGATCTCAAACTGTTGACGAATTTTAATCATCATTACAAATATATTATTATATTTTTTAGAAGTAAGATCAGTAAGTTAACACACTATTGCTGAACAAATGATTTTCTTAACTCTTCCTCCATTAATGCTTCACTTTTAAAGGTCAAAACCTGCTTATTCTTCCAACGGCCATCAAATCATCGTTTCCTTATTAGTTTTTTTTAAGAATTCAGAAAATATCTACGTCGATTACCACTGCTCTTCAATTTAACATTGTTTATTAGGTAGGGACTTACCATTTTTACATCGTTACAGTAGAGTAAAACTAGGTAAGTGAACCTTTACTTGTTAAAAATTGCATTTATGCGGTTTTTCACTTACAGCAACAAATATAACGAGCTATCTTCTTGTATTTCTTGATTGAGTTTTGCAGCTTTAATACTTACATTAGGTTTGGCATTACACATTTTAATAAAAAGCCTTTGAATAATGTTATAACGGAACGATAAAGTATCTACCTAAGTGTTTATTTATAGTCAGGCAAGTTGTTTCATTGGAAAGACTGAAAAGTAATTTGAGGGCATAAATTACTTACTTATTTAAACACTTGCCTTTAAAAAGTAACATTCATTACCTAGAATCATGTAGCACGTTTGTAGAAAATACAAAGGATTCTGCTTTATTGTAAACTCCGAAAATTTGCATGAAACACTTTGTTTAAATATGTAGATTTTCTCCATTTCCATGTTAATGCAACAATAATTAATTGAGTAGGAAAAAACCACTAAACTAGGTAAATTAGTTTAAATTAAGATAAATATTTATTCGGTATAAGACCAGGGTTATCAAAGTCTAAAATAACATTGATAAGGGAACCTACATGTCGGTACTAAATGGCTTCCGCTCTGTGTAAGGCTTTATACGAGTAGACTGAAGATTGTCACGAGACGGAAGAGTTAAAGTAGGTGTTCTGTGGTCAGGATCGGATTTTATTGATAGCGATGTTTTATTTAACCAACGAAAAAAGAGAAGTTTCCCAATTAATTTAATTCTTTCATTAAATAGGTTATTACCAGGTGAATAATAATTGATCTTATTGTTTTTTGCAAAATTTAATTGAAAAAATTAGGTCGGCACTTACACTGAAAGTATAAGATGGTTTTTCTGAGATACATATTTGTTTGTAAAACAATGAAAAAAATACAAAAATATATTATATGTTTCTTTAGGTACTAATGATCGTCAATTCCTTAGAGATAGCCTACCTTCTGAAAGATAATGTTATGATCTAATTGTATTGTGAACGCACTTAATTGCTTATAAGCACTTTATTTGCTAAATACTTGCCAATTATTGCAGTGTCTTTGTTATGTACATTTACTATTTTAAATTAAATAACGCATAAAAGAAAATAATAGGTCGACTTAATGTTTAATTACTTAAGACAATAAAAAAGCGTATAATTTTATAAATAACAGATATAGATAGATACTTATATTGTATATTAAATTTTATTAAAAATTATTTACAGGACTTTTGTCGATACAGTCACATGTCAGTCCTATCATGACCTTTAACAATTACCATGTTATGATGATGACACAAAGTTTTGTCGACAATACGCCAGTTTGCATAACATTATTGCCGATTTGAAAAGAGGTTCACTCAAAATACTTTGGAAAATACCTACCTATATTCAAACGGTTCAAATGCAATTTAGCCATAAGTCCTTGCCGCTTTTTTTACACTCCATCAAAGCATGTTGGACATCTTCAATTGTTTCACATTGTTGACAGTTTGAAGAGTACATTTTTTTCATTAGAATTTCAAATTTGTTCAAAGGATAGTCCAGACCTGAGTCGATGGAGTGCAACAATGATATTTATACTATATATAATAAGAATTAAATAATCTAGGAATTGGAAGAGGCTCACACTAAATAGTCCTGTACCAAATGCCTTTACTTTTAATCTTTTCAATAGAATGTTGTCTCCACTTTTGAAAGAATAAATTTCTATGTTTTTTGAGATTTTCAGAATAATAGGTTAGAATACCGTACTCACTCCCTTCTGTCACAGGTGTTATTGTGTCGCGGTTTCGATCTCCGCACCGTATAAAATACCTATTTGTGTACATTAATATACCTGTTTGTACTGGTCAGGGTGTTTTTTATGTACAATAAGTTTATAATATATTTACAGAAAAAAGTATACAAGTCAGTTTATCGGTTGTCTAGTACTCACAGTATAAGCTTGCTCATTTTAAGACAGAGACTCTGCATGGCCCAGTGTGGCATGAATGTAAAATATAGACCGGGATTTTTATATTTTACTTATTACAAATATAGGGTACGTATTGTATCTCATGTGGGAAACAATTGTGATTCAAAATACCTTATTCCTTCGAGATTAGATCAGATAATCGTACAGCAGCACATATCAAACGCTCCTCATTGATGCCGAATAGGGTCTGGGCGATGGTCGCGCTAGGAGGAAGTCCATTTAAAATAAGGCATTTTCGCGAGTTTTTCCGTAACCCTCGGTTCGTAAAAACTCGAATAAACATCAATTATACTCATTATATTCTAATCTTTTACCATTTTTAACAAGCTGTTACGCAGGGGATCAAAGGAGATAAGTGATTTTTACAAAAAAAAAAATCAGTTGATTTGGGTGAAGTATTAAAGGCACCTATTTTGAATGATGATTGTCGTTGATTTATATCTATCAGTAAGATTTTGTCACCTCACCAAAAAATTGGTGGCGATTTTACGATCTTCATATTAAGTTTTATTTTGTGAAAAATCTTTTTAATTTTTCACGTTTTGACGGCTGTCAACCTCATCCGACCTTCGAAGCAAGGAATTTACACAATTTACATGTTATGTTATACTATGTAAATTCCTTGCCTTAGAAGTGGATTTAAAAAAGAATGGGATTAACCTTGAGATCTATCCTATCGAGAAAAAATCATCGATATCGGTCAACCTGGTAAAAAGTTATGAGTAAAATATGTTTAAGTTAAGTCCGCCGTTTTGTATTTTTTATTTTGTTGTTCACTAAATAAAATCTAAATAAAGATGCGCGTAGAATCCTAGTTCCTCTTCATTTTCGTCGGTTGAAAATAAAGCGATTTGATGCATATTACGTGAACTTAGATTGGAAAAATTTATGTCTTTTGACTATTTAACATACGTAACTTAAAAAGATCTTAAATAATAAATAAATAATAAATAAATAAATGTGGACAACATCACATGCATTGGTCTGATCCCAATTTGAATAACTATTTAAAGCATTCGTGATTTGGAAACCAGGACCAACGAAGGTACCATTAACACCCAGACCGCTGAAAATGTAGAAAAACATATTTTTCTACATTGACCCGTCCGGGAATCAAACCCGGCACCTCGGAGCAGGCGACACCTTAAAAACCGGTGTGTAAGCCACTCCGCCACAGAGGTCGTCAAATCTTTTAATACTGGTCCATTTATTAAAATATGCATAAAAGTAGAAAATGTATCTTCTGAGACAAATAAATGTATTTTTAATCATAAGTATACCTATTACACATCTAGGGAGGTAGAATATACGAATACACAATTTCTTGTTTAGGCCTTGTTCGAATTAATGACGGAAACAGCTATTATATTGCAATAAGTATTCCATAGCGGTTACAAAATCGTGAACACAATACTTGTGCGTTGAATTGTTTCATTAGAAGTGCGTAACAATAACAAATTCGTAATATGCTATTGTTTGAATCACCTGATCTAAGATTAATGTTGTCGTATTTATGTTAGAATGTGACTCGTTTGTATGTTTAAAGAAAAACTATTAAAAATGCGATTGTATTTGAATCGACGAACGATTTTATATGTATTCGGTTATTTTTTTTTTATTCTTATTTTTTCTTGAAATTTTGTCTAAAATTTAAATTAGGTAAACCAAATTTGACCTATTAGGTATAGGTAACCTTTACAAAAAAAACCTCGTTAAAGTGAACTATCTGTAATTCACTTAAAAATGTTTCTTTCCGAGTCCTAAAGATTATTTTTTTAAGAACGTCTTATTGATTTTAATTAGCTAGAAGGAAACCTTATTGGTGTTTCATGAAAAGTTTTTTTTTTGGGATCATAGTTCAGAGAATAAAGATAAAGAATAAAGATAATAAACATAACATATAGAATAAGATAATTCGAGACTGTAATTTGCCGACAAACTGCATAGCAGTTTGGCAAAGACTAAGTTTGTGTAATATTGTAATTTTTCTGAAAGAAATAAATAAAAAAAAAATAAAAAAAAGAAATTGTGACGGTTTTAACGTTCGATATTTGTATTCATGAATTGGTCAGCATAATACGAGTAGCTGACCAAAACAGAACAGCACTTGCAAACAAAAGATAAGATATTGCGTATAAGCTTTTAAAGGGTATCTGGGGAAAATTTACGACGCTGCGTAAGTAGTAGCCCTTGTGTGTTCCCTGTAAAAATATAAAAAAATATGTAAACTATTTCGAACTATGGCCACAAATAGAATTGAGTACCCACTTACATCAATCCATTGCAGACCTGGGCCCCAATTCTGTTAATTTACAAAAGGCTTAATAGAATCGCAATGGTATCGCAATCGTATATTTTGACATTACTACAATGTTAAATGTGTCATAATATACAATTGCGATTCTATTGAGCCATTTGTAAATTAGCGGCTTGACAGGCGGGTCAGTGTGAATGCTGTCATGCTGTCAGTCTTCTTCTGGCAGTACGTCCTCAATCGTCTCTTATGTAGAAAGAGATGATTGAAGACGTACTGACAGAAGAAGACTGCATAAGGGTGTAACCCTTATGAAGACAAAGAGTAGTGCTAGTCTGCTTTTGTGCCGGTATATATCACACTACACTTAGGTTAAACGAGGTACCCATGTAGGTTACCACAGCAGTGATGGGCACACGTATATTCACCACGCTTGCTCAATGCAGGTTGATGATCACAAATTTAACCCGAACAATGTTCGGAAGTTCGAAAGTTCGAAACTTTCTTTATTTCCCTGCCCCGGGGATCGAACACAAGACCCCGAGATAAAAATTGATTTGTTTTAGGGTTGCATGAATAGTTAAAAAGAAAGTAGGTATTTTTACTTATTTACATCTTAATGGAAAGTGATTACTAATGATATCTGTACCCGAGGCTGGTGTGCGAGTACTGTATAAACTACCATAAAGTAACTACAAAACATGAGTTATATATCAATTTCTTATTAAGGAATTTTGTCTGAATATGGAATTAACACGAAAAATTTTGACTGTTTTTACTATTTCATAATCAAGACAAATATTAGACGGATTATAAGTATGTACCTATACAAAAAATTAAAAAAAAAATCCTATTTTTGCAATAATCGCCACGCTTGGCAAGCCGGTTGGCAATCGTAGTTTAGCTAATGCTGGAGAGAAGACGCTACTGACAATCTTCTTGTGGCGGGTATTACTTTGGACGACACCCATTGGAATATATCTAATGTTGTTATTTGTGCGCTGATACCACACGACACCAATAAATAATACCTACCTACAGTTGCACTAAATACCGCAAGTTTAATAATGCAATAATCCCTTGATCGTGAGTTATTCCAGACACAATTGAAATCAATTGTTATCGTGGCACCCGAGTGCCTCCTGGGGGTTGAGGGATTAAGATAGTAAACTATTCTAAATATTACCTATATCACAGCAAACTTTGAACTAAGTCTTAGTGCCTACTTACCTAAGCTGACTAGATTTCTGAGACAACTCATAAGTACAAAAGTTTAGCGAGCATCACACAATCATGAATAATGCATCAAAACGTATCATCAACTTATTGCTTAAATCGAGATTGCAAATATTTCTTGATCGATTTGGGCGTAAGGTCATAAGGGTCCATTTTTTTATAACCTTGACAACGGCAACTTTCCATTCAAAATTGTTGTCTTTGAAACAATAATAATTATCCTTTCCAAAACACTGACCTCGATTTATTTAAAATTTTAATTTGCTAACTTATTAACCCAATTCATACTTTGAGCGATTATTCAGTAAAAGTAAATTTTTGCCAGCAAGATTTGCTGTCAAGCAAAAATCAGGGCAAGGTTAGAAAAATACCTTTGAAATGATTTTTAACAACATTATGTCTCAGTTTAATTCATACAAATTGATATCTACAGAGTGAAAAAGTATCGTTTTAAGACACATCTTACGCGGCGACCTATGCTATAATGTTTAAGCAAATATTCGACAATCGTTTCAGAATTTTGATCTCTTTACTTGAACGAACTTCATATAAGCATTAGAACTTAATTTTAGGTTTAAATAACATAACTAGGTATTACGCAAACTTGCCGCGGGCTACACTAAACAATTGCACTTTAGGTTTCTTTTTATTCTGAACCTAGATATAATTGTATAAATAACATTGTTTGACCTAAAACAGTGCCCCTAACGATGGTTGGAGTCAAAAGGTAACTACAAGATTGTTTGATTTAGTTTCAGTACGTAGTTGAATGGTACATTACGTTAAGGGGTCTAAATACTCTTTCGAAAGTCAAACAATAGTTATGCTTAAGGTGTTTGTGTGTGTGTCAAACTTTATACAAAGGAAACATAACAAGCCACAAGTGATAACTGCCACTAAGACTGTGGTTTCGTTTAAATTTATGCCGTTGCCCGCGACTTTGTCCGCGTCAATTTCTGTAAATGATAGCGACTATTTTTGCAACATTTTTTACTGATGCTTCGCTCCTATTGGTTGCAGCATGATGTTATATATATAGCCTTAAGCCTTCCTCGATAAATGGACTATCCAACACAGAAATAATTTTTCAAACAAATAAACAAACAAACTCTTCAGGTTTATAATATTAGTATAGATTTCTCATTTATCGAGAATCATCACCACTGCTGCTGCTGCACCTATACTGCTCAAAAACTGCCTACTTATGTCCTATAGGTAATATTGTATTTCGCCCCCGCAACATCTTTCGTTTCAATAAATAGTGTTTGCGTTAATTCAAGAAACCATTTTTATTATAGTTATATTATTTTTGACGATTTGTCGCTTCACTCGTTGTTTGTATCTTGTTATTTTTTGATGTAACTGCTATTTTAATTTAGTTAAATTACGAAAGTAGCCATTAGTTACATAAGATTCAATCTCCATACTCCACGTTACTTTACTACTAATAAAGTAACTACTTCGTCAATCGTGTTCTATTTTCCAACGTTTATGAAGGAAGTGTTGCAAATGGTAATAAGTAGGTGGTGTCGTGTATTTGAGCTTTTTATCATTTTGTTTAATATTTATGAAAGATTTATAAATATATAGTTGCGTTCAGGTCGTTTTCAACATATATAAATGTAGAAATATAAGTGTCATAAAACATTGCTAGTTGCTTCCATTGAAAAAAAAAATGGTTTCGGTTTTTAATTTGCATGTTTTTTTAGCTTTTGACTTATCCACCTCTTAAAAACTTATACACTTACAACGACACACCTCTTAAAACTATTTTAAAATAAACCATTTCAATTTATGCACTAATAATATGCTCAAAATTAACACCCCTAAGAAATTATCGATTAGTACCTATCAAGCACTTAATATTGAGTTTGTATTCAATCTAATAATATCGTTTCAAGGATCATTGCGTTCCTTTATCTGACATTAAATGAAATACGTGTCTAAGCATAAAATATTTTAATAATTGGATTTTAAATCAGATTGAGTTCTGATACCTTCTTATTCGCTATTGATTTTAGTGTTGTAACAACATCAACGACTCATACGTTTTAAATTACTAAAAGTCCAGTAGGTAAGTTACACTGAAAGTCTTGATCTTGATCAACCAGGAATGTATAGGATTATACATATTATAATCAGAGTTATATTTTACTTCATACAAAATCACAGTTTTTTATAAAAAGGAAAATCTTCAAAAAGGAAGAGTTACATAAAAAGAGTAATTTTTTGCCGTAATTATCTACTTAATAATTTGAATAAATTGTCTATTTTGAAATTCCAATCGTTTTGTTTTAATGGGCTTAATTTTCTTCTTAATGTTTGTCACCTTTGAACTATATTTTATCGATTCCTCATAATCCTCGAGAGATCAAAGAACCTTAGGACCAAAGGCTACGTCAATTGTGTTCGTTAGTGTTATACTTAAGTGAGTGAGATAAGGGAGATATTTGCAAGACTCAACCATCAAGGAAAATAGATTGGAGATAACTCGAAAGCTAACACTTATCATACATGGTAATAAGTGAAGCCATTAGTATCTCCAACTTTGCGGTCTGTCGGAAGTAACGTGTGGTCCCTTTCCGCCGTAAATTTGCAATAAAAACAAATTAACTTTGCTCTTAATGTACGTTGATAGGGTTGTCATGACTAAAATTTTACCAGGTTTTTATGTAGTATTGCGAGTTACGTAGTGCCTTCCGAAACAAAAAAATGCTTATTGGATTAATCACTTCTCTGCTCCTCGACCGTTCTTGGCCGGACTAATATTGAATACGTTTTTACCAGCTACAAGTAGCAAGCGTAACCCAGACAATGTAAGGTGCATGTTACCAAATACAACAATATACTAAATAAACTAGAATATTTGTTGAAATTTTCTCTAAGTATAATACGATATCAAACGACTGGTAGCCCTATACACGGGTTATTGGTTCGCGTGCGCAGAAAATGCGGTCAGTTGCGCAATGTGCTTTCGTTTGTAGCGCAGGCGCAAGTTCGTTCGCCTTTCTTCGGATTCGCCTTGAAACTGGTCGCGAGGTGAGTTCGATAAACATGTCTTGGTGTCATGCCGCTTTTGGTATTACGAGTAATGTTTCGGCTGACATTGAACTGTCGTTTTTGACTGACGAAAAATATGGAATGTTTTAATTTGAAGTTATTCAAAATCCTTTTTATTAATTGAAATTAGAAATGTAAGATCATGCATAATATTTATTAAAGTACTGCTACTATACTGCTTTCGGGTTAGCTTAAAGATAATTAAATGTAATGTAAAGTACTAAGGTACCTGCGGCAAATAAGGGCCGGCGTGTAATAAGAACCACTAGATAAAAATCGCACTTCAACGGTTTAATTTGTTAGACCTTTCACACATACATGAAATAGACCAATAGGAAAGCAACTACCCGCCGCCGCAGGATCAGATGCGCCGCCATCTTGTTAGTACGCTCCAGTCTGTCGGTTAAGTATGTAGGCGACGCCCGTTTTGAAAAAATATTCCGTATAAATACGATAATTACGCGGAATTTTTAGTGCGTTTTAATCAAAGAACTATCAAGTAATGTTTATTAGACAGCAGAAACTACAACTCAAGGTAAGTCCTATTAAATAGTTGCCATTTTCCCATATTTATGATACTTTTTGCAAAAAGTTATTTAGATGTGCAATAAGAGCCACTTGTATTGCGGTGATTAAGGGCCGGCCCTTATTTAACTTTCAAAATATCACTATCATCGAAAAGTTACCATACTTTCTTGGGTTTTTAAAAAATATTTTATATTATTAATATAAAAAAAAGTACCCAACTTAAATATAAATATATGACTAACGTATACTTACAGTACTGTTTAGGTTATTTATTTATATACGGTACACCAACAGCAAAATATATATACTAATTTATGTTTAAGTATAAATATTATCATAGTTATGTTCTTATATACAGCATGAAATTTTAACCACCTTCTAAATTTTAATATACTCGTATCAATCTACGAGACAAAAAACAAATGACGTATTTTTTCTTTTAGTATAGCTATCTATAATAAGTGAGTCCACTTACTCCAGGTATGATTCCAAAATATCCACCTGTATACCTACCTAAGTACTTAGGATAGTTATGTTATTACGGTTAAAGGTGATTTTCTTGTGTGTCAATGATCAGCTCGTCATTTATTATCATTCAGAAAAAATAATAATCACCTTCAACATTAAAATATTAAATCTGTTATTTTAATAAGGGCCAAGCAATCTTTTGCTCTTAAATTATCATTTCTATTTGTTGTTTTCTTTTTATTGTTAACTTTGGCTAAGCAGTCTTTATTTAGTAAAAAAAGTTTTTGATATTTTTAGTCGAAATTGACTAGTTTTTTTTTTTAAAACGTTATGCTTGATTTTAATAAGGGCCAGGACATTTTTTATTCACATTAGTGACTATTCTTCAACGTCGTTGACTTACAATTTTTATTTAATGCTTATTTGATAAGTGACTCAATTTTTTTTCGATTTATCTCTTTAATTTTTATAGTTGTGTTGTGGCCCTTAATGTCCAGCTGGAATTTAATAAGGGCCATTTAAGACTTTTTTTAACTCTGTTATTTTTATATTTTTTTCAAAAATTTCCACTAAATGTTATATTTTCTCACAAAGTTTATTAAACGAATTATCATAATATATACTAGTTTAATTCGTAGTTCCCTCAAGTTTTGAAATATTAAACTTTAAATAATAGTGGCTCTTATTTGCCGCAAGTACCTTAGTCAAAAAACAGCCATATTATCACTACGTATTAGAGCCAAAAGTTCGCACTTACACAAGTTATATCTGCACCTGAAGAAGAGTGAAGAAAAACCCTATTATTTCTATACCCTTCCAGGTGTTTCCTTTTTTTAATGTAGAAGTCTATACCATGCAAATAAATAAAAACATGTTCGGGAAATACAATAGGCTATTAGACAATGCAAAAAATAAAGTGCCAATTACTATTATAAGTTTATATTACGAGTTTAAATTTTTTTTTATTAACGGAAGATAAAAATATTTAACGATTTATTTTAAAATCCAGAAATAAAAATGCTTTTATTTAAACGTTTGTCATGTGACACGAAACGCTCCTGATTGGTCGGGTTTATGATGACGTCATCTGCTTGATAACTTCGTTTGCCTACTTGTGTTTTATTATCTTTCTAAAATGTTTTGATAATATTTTTATACATTAATATTATCCTTTATTTCCAATATTTTACAAATTCTGTCAATTACTTTTACCATGGACAACGATTTTGTAAAGCAGAAAGCAGTAACCTGCCCATTCACTTAAAATCTGTAACAAACAAGTTCAGTGTAACAAACAAAAAATCGTTAGACTATAGCTAAAATTTTTAGCTATATAATGTAAAACATCGGAAATATTCGAAGTGAGTTGCAAGAAGCATTCTGTTAAAAACATTAGAGGTATTATAACATCAAACCAATAACTAAATATTTACATTCATAATTCAATTAATTATTAAAAATTGAAAATATTAGGGGTTAAAGTATGAAATTGCCGTTTTGTATGGACGAAATCGAGAAAAGTCATTTTTCCATACTAAAAATTTTTTAGTTTTTTTAAAAACGCCTGAACCGTTTGCGATGCAATTAAAGGTGAAAGTTAGATGGTTATAAAGCTACGCATTATAGTATTTAAATTTCTGAAAATCAAAGTATATAATACAAATATACTTAATTGAAGCAAGAAGGTCATCTGACACATTGTGGTCTTTTCAACGACTTCCTTTGAAGTAATAGACACTAGTATTGCATTTTTTTTTAGTCAAAAGTTTTAGTTATTTAGTTTTTGATACAGTACAAAAAGAATTACGCAATAATACGACTATACTTAAGAGCTATGAACAAAATAAAAAATGGGAAAATAATCGGCAATTTCATACTTTAACCCCTATTATTATGGTTGCTTACATCGAAATGGTCTTCACAGAAGAAAATATTTTTACTATTCGCTATGTATTATGATCCCTCCGAAAAAGTTGCAACTGGTTGCAGCCACTTTCGGCGCACTTAGTCTTTCTTTGGAACACTTACAAATAGTTGTCCGAAGTTTATATAGAATTATTTATACATTTTGGAACTGCATACCGTGTGAAACTCATTTTATTACATATGTCACTGTTAAAATATAGATCCAATCGCACTTTCGTTATTTGTTTGAAACAAATGTATGTAGATGATAGTGCTACAGTTCACAACACAGGCAGGTGATGTCACCAACCCCATTGCACCGCCATATTGTCAAAATAACGTTTTGGCGCGCTATTTCAATTTTAAAATTTCAATTTGATATTCTTTTGAATATATGATGTACCAGAATTTAAAAAAAACTACCTACTTTTACTGGGTTCTTCAACCTCTACTTAATAATATAAAATAGATTTCAAAAACCAGTCAAATAGCCTATTCCGTTACAAAGTTATTAGGAGTCAAAGATTCATAGATTACATTCACCCTATGATGTACTATAACCCTGTAAAGCAAAAATGTTCCATGCTCTTGTACACCCTGTATAAGTGTCGAACCTCCTCTTTTTTCGACGGTTGAAAATTATATTGTAGGTATGTATAAATATATTTATTTCGATACGCTTTATACAAGATATACATTTTTGTTATCTATGTACAGCTGTCATTAGCAATAAAGATTGATCTTTTCCTGCCCTTAGCATAGCGTGTGAATGTTAAAAGGAAATATGCTTAAACACATTACGTCTACCTAGTGTTCGTAATATTAGATAACAAAATCATGGTTACCGCCTTCGCAAGAATTTGTAATATCAGTGTTACTTTTTTAATTGAAGGAAGCATTACCGTATTACACTTTCTGATGCATAATTTGAATATTTTAAGGCAAGTTATGAAATGAACTGAGTAGAAGTAAGTAGTAGAATTATGATGTTCCTTCGTAAAATAATGAATCTGACAAGTAAAAGTAAACTCCAATTTATCCATATGTACTAATCCTTAAGTAGGTACAGACTTTGCCTTTAACATCAGCTAAGTAAAATCAGTTATACTTGTATGTTTTTTTTTTCAAATAGACATTTTACACGTCCTAATTTTTTAACGTACCACTGCTTCGGGACATTGGGCCTGATTGTCAGCCTTTTTTAAACAATATAATTACAAAAAGATATTGATAAGCCAATGCGTGATAGCATATTTTCATGCCATACATTTTTATTAGAGCAATCATTAATAGAATAGTGGACCTTTTTAATTAAATTACCTTACGTTTCGTACGTATTTTACAAAAGTTTAGATACCGTGTTTTTTGTTGAAAATGCAAATGCAATGAAAATAAGAATATTTATTTTTACGGTTGGTACCTAATGTTGACGCATATTTCTGTAACAAGATGTTTAGGTACATATCCTCTAATTATCCCGTTTTTTATTAGAGTCTAATACACAACGGGAACAATGTCTTAGTGTAACAAGCACAAGAAGTGCTTATTATGCTTATTAGTATTACACTAAGACAATTTTAGTAGTGCACATGAGCATTGGTTGAAGGTTTTAAAGGATATCGTATCTTGAATTTAAAAATAAAAAACTAATTGCCTTGGTGAATACGGATGACTGAGAATGATCTATCTTCCGCACCAAATCATTTCAGAAACGGATTTATAATATGTTTTGAAGTAAATTAATAAACTGTTTTCTCTCTGATTCCTAAAGAAACATCTGTTACACAGTAAACATTAACTTTTTAAACTTGTTTTTTGTTGCAAGTTGTACTTACATACAAATATGAAACAATGTCATGAATCATTCAAGCTGAGCAACTTTAACCATATTACAAATCATGGAGATACAAAAAGCATCTAACTACATGTTGGTTTATTAACATGCCTTGATACATTTTTTACGCTAACCTGGACCATCCTAATTTGTTTACTAATGAGTTAAATCCCCCACTTAAAGTCAAAATGTTGCCAACGGCAGGAGTTAGCTTCGGGATATTTTTAAAAGTGAATTTACGCAATGTTGTGCTAAAAGGTAATGTTGGAAATTTATTGCTATTCTGAAAGACTTTAGCCGTTTATTTCCTTTATTAGCTTTTGCGAAAGGGCACGAAATAAGTAATTCAGATTTGTGTCACTCGACTTTCTTCAGGAAATAACTCTTTTCTGACATACACAACTTTTCAAGAGTTCAGTGGTTGCGCCATGATAAAAGTAAATATGGAGCAGAATGCAAAAAGAGAGTATCTTATTAATTGACTATTGTGTAAATAACGGGTATATATCGGAATGCTGAATTGTTTGTACTCCTAATAATAATTGTCATTGGCACACAAACTATTAGCCTAAAATTTTTTCGCACATTTTTACTTTTTCTAAACGTGTTTAGTCTATTTTTACTACGCCTTATTGTATATCGCCGTATTATAATTTCCCAATTGCGACATTTAGCCTATTATATCCTGACACCTACCACTTACAGTTCATAATTTTTATTCGCAGAAAGTAAAAAAATATATTAATATTTGAAATAGCCATACATGCATGCATGCTTGCAAAGAAGTAAGTATGCATGCATGCAAACAAGCAAGCAATGCATGCTTTGCTCCGCGCCTACGCGCTTTTGAATTACACTCTAGGGGTAGGGCAAACAAGACTGCTTGGGGTCGGTTTGTGTGCGAATACCTTCTTAAACTTTTTCGGGTTAAAAAAATCAAAGATTTCAATACGAAGCATAATGCCAAAAAAAAGGTGCGAATACATTTTAGTGCATTCGATTTTAGACATTCTGAAATTAGGGTTTTCAATTTTTAGACCAAACTGTAATAGTTCGAAAACAACTGTTCGACTAGACAATAATTATACGTTATAAGTTTAGGCCAATACGGTTCGTCCAAATGAAATTAGGACTTTAAATTTTAGGCAAACCGAAGGGCACCCGTAAATAACATATAATCATCATAAAGAAAATTTTTTTGGTGACCTGGTTTGCTGCTTAAAACAGTATTAATAAATGATTACATACCAGATCCTGCCTTTAAGCTGACATAACTTTGGAGCAGTGTATTCTTTAAAATTTTTTTGGTACATAGGTACTCATGTTAAGTAATTAAATGTAGTCGTTACTATCAATTGCCAACCCTGTGGGTACAAAATACAGAGTTTAGTACAATACAAAAATTGAACAAGGCTCAAGGCTAACTTAGTTCCATGAGACCATGGTTAGTCCCAGGGGTTTGTTTTGTTGCAATTCTATTCTATTCTATTCTATTCAAAGCAGACCAAATAAAAAATAAACAGTAAAATAAGTCACTAAATTGGTAACCTGCAACTACATTTTAGATCTGTGTCGTTTCATTAGACACAGTAAACATTTCCAACACATTAACAACACCATAAGCCATGTTTCACGCCGCGCAAATGAATTCGTTCTGCCCTTAGCACGACTAGAGCATAATACTCGTAAAAGAGGTCGAACCCAATTAAGTTCCAACTCTATGAAACTCCTCTAAAGTAGTAGATTTGCTCAAACGGTTGAACTGACAAACACAATGATACCAAGTTCTACTTAAGAAAGGTGTTTGTCATGGTGACCCCAATAAAACAAATAAAAAGTGTGATCAAATTAATCATAAAACGAAAATTTACGAAGTTATTAATACAAGATCAGAGTTTGAAGGTCTTCAATTTTCTTTACAAAATGGTGGTTTACTATGACTTTGTAAAAAGAAGGAGTCATAAATAAGCTCTGTCTGAAACCGAAGGTGCTCATCTAGTATGAATATCCTATATCAGTGTTTGTTTATTAATATAACTACGCGCTTGCAGATTGACTGACTTGCTCAACGTAAACACGTCTCTATTAACGCCGAAAAATACCAATAAATAAAACCAATCAAGGGTTTGTGAAATCACGTGCGTGTAGGGTTCCGTAGTAGTCCGACGCAATATTTCACATATTATTAATTATACAACTAATAACCTCATCTAAGTAATGAATAGTGCAAAATCGTATAACATTTTTTTTTTATACTTTTAAGTAATTACATTTTATGAGTTTGTCGGTTAGTACCGTAACTTTTTAAACTAAAACGTGATGATTTATTTGAACCATGTGATTTTACTACTACCGTAAAAATAATTCGTATAAAAAAAAGCCAACGACCTGAGGGAAAGAGACATTTGACTTTAGCTAACGTTAGTGAAAGTTAACTCCAATTGATTAGAGCACATTAAAAATTAATTAATTAAACATACAAACAGATATTATACAATTATCACATCATATCTATACTAATATTATAAAGCTGAAGAGTTTGTTTGTTTGTTTGTTTATTTGAACGCGCTAATCTCAGGAAGTACTGGTTCGAATTGAAAAAAATATTTTTGTGTTGGGTAGTCCATTTATCGAGGAAGGCTTTAATCTATAGAACATCACGCAGCGACCAATAGGAGCGAAGCATCAGTGAAAAATGTTGCAAAAACGGTGGAAAATATTTATATTAGGGGTTAAAATATGAAATTGCCGTTTTATTGTAATAGGTTCTTTGAATTGACATAGAATCTTCATGGTTTGAGGTTTTCGAATGAAACTTTTTTCACATGGTTTCTATGATGTTCTTCTTTTAAAAAATGTGAAACATTTCAATATCGACTTTCAATTGTTCTTGTTATTTAACTTAGACAAGAAAGATGGATACTGCGAAAATTCGAGTGATTTTTGAATACGAGTTCCGACGCGGAAGTAACGCGACAGAAACAGCTCGCAATATCAATGTTGCGTTTGGAGAGGGATCTGCTAATAAACGCACCGTGCGATTTTGGTTTAAACGCTTTCGTGATGGAAACTTCGACTCGAAGAACGAGCCACGAGGAAGACCGCCCACACAGGTTATTAACGATGAATTAAGAGAGATGGTGGAAGCCGATCGTAGTCAAACTACCCAGGAATTAGCGGCATGGTTTAACGTAACCTTACCCACAATATTGACTCATTTGCGTCAAATCAATAAAATAAAAAAAATCGAAAAATGGGTGTCTCATGATTTGACTGATGTGCAGAAAAAAACGCGTGTTGAAACTTGTATTGCCTTGTTGAATCGGTACAGAAAGGAAGGAATATTAAATCCAATTGTGACATGTGATGAAAAGTGGATTCTTTATGATAACCGTAAAAGAAAAATGCAATGGCTGACCCCAGGTCTAACGCCACAACAGTGTCCTAAAGCAAAACTTACCAATAAAAAGGTAATGGTAACTGTTTGGTGGTCTCAGCATGGTGTTATTCACTATAGTTTTCTCTGATCTGGTCAATCAATAACGGCAGATGTCTATTGTGCCGAATTCCGAACAATGTTGGCAAAACTAGCAGTAAAACAGCCCCAACTCATGAATCGATCTTCACCATTATTGCTCCATGACAACGCGAGACCTCATACAGCACGAGAAACCGTTTTGACCCTTTAGGAACTGCAATTAGAAACCATTCGATATCCTCCGTATTCGCCAGACCTTGCTCCAACGGACTACCATTTTTTTCGTGATTTGGACAATTATCTACGTGAGAAGAAGTTTTCTTCCCAGGAGGCAGTACAAAATGCTTTTACACAGTTTGTGCAGTCTAGATCCTCAGAGTTCTATCACAAAGGCATAAATGACCTTCCTATTAGATGGCAGCAATGTATAGATAATAATGGTAGCTATTTTGATTAAATAAATTTGTTAAAAATTAAAAAATTAACAATTTTGATTTTCAGTACAAATCGGCAATTTCATACTTTAACCCCTATTATTAATCGCGATTATAATAACAGAAATTTACGCGGATGAAGTCGCAGGCAACAGCTAGTTTACTATATCAGCCAAAAGACGCCGAATTTTAGGCATAGGCCTCTACAGAGGATCTACACAACGATCAGACTCGCGCGACTTCCCGCCATCAAAAAACTTTCCGCCCTAACGGTCGGGCAGCCTCGGAAATTTTGAAAGTATATTTGAGTAGAAATGATTGAGTAGAATCCTTCTAAAAATACCGCCAAAAATCATGTCGCTCGCTAGTTTTTAAAAATTTAGACCAATCCTAAGAGAACAGATTTTTTTCTGAGAAAAAAGTAAAATAAGTTATACTCGTAGAATAGAGATAATAAGCCTATGAGCTATTTCAGACTTCTATTTCAGTGCCAAATATTACTGAGTAACAAGAACCTATCCAAACCTTCAAAATATTAATTAGTAAGTAAGAGTCTGAGTAAACTAAGATTAGAGTACATAGAGTTTTTAAGCTAAGCTGCGGACAGACGTACGAATATTGCAAGTTTGTTGGTTGTCAATTAGATTAAATAAAGAAACATTGTTAGGAGATCTTCTAGGTCGGACTTAATTTCTAAGGCCAATGATTGTGCAGTCAGTTTTGCCGGCAAAGGTTGATTTGTGCAGGGTCATGAAAACGTAAAGAAGGAACTCATAATAAATCATCGCGGTAAATTGATTCCTTGACGGTAAAAAGGACTGTTAATTACAACTGTTTGATGAGTTTTGTAGGCCAATGTAAAGAGGTCACTAAGACCTTCTTTCTAAGTTGTGTTACTCAAATGGGGTATGACTCCAACTATGATTGGGTCTGGGTATGCAGGCATTACCTTGCCATCAATATTGCTGTTAAAAATTTACTTGCATAATGGCGCTTCAAAAAAAAAACTATTTTTTATTGAGAGAATAAAATGAAACCTCCCATTTTTTTTTATCATTACTTCAGCCGATTTAAATTATATTGTTTTTCTCTCTCTCACTATCGAAGAAAGTTCTTGTAACCCTAGTTTCTTTCCTTTTCTAACCCTAATTATCTACTATTTATTAATTTTAAACCTGAAAATGGTGTACAATTATTGTACAATGTACATGTCCCAAATAGAGTGTTAGACTAACCTGGTCAAAAACTTTAATAAATAAGATATTGCAATTTTAGTATTTCTATAAAATTTATTTCTTTATAAACATTGGGCTTGCTCTTGACTACATACTTAACTCTACGGTTAAAAAGAAGCCTAAGATGAGGCGAGCAAGCCAGAAAGTGGCACTGGTTCTCCCACACACAAGCGGAACACAGAAAAACTGTTTGGCGCTGGACTCCGTCAGGAGGGTGGTAGCATCCAGGCAGCCTCTTACGAAGCCTACCACCACAGAGGGATCTGTTAGCCGTCATTATTGGTTAGAAAACCAAAGATGCCGTTGCCCAGGGTGGACCACTAGGAGCTAGAGCACTCCACAAATCTCTATTTCGAGCTGTCTTTTGTATTAAAGAAAGAGTATTAAACCAAAACCAAAAGAATAATAATATGTTTATTTATGTAAAACAATCCTCAAAATCTTTTATCTTCTATATATAGGAGTTCTTAGCAGACTCTGGTTTTCGATTTATTTTTTAATGTGAACTAATCATAAAATAAATAGCCATAATATTGTAAAAGTCCTCTGAGGTACTGGCCGCACATTGATTTGCACATAAGCATCGTCAAAAAAGTGTGTAAATGCCAATCCAATGGACATCAGGTTCTATTGTGATGGCAATTACCATCCAAACAAAGGCGGCTAGCTACACCGTCAATTAACCTTGACATAGATAAATCGATTGACTTTGCTATTAGTTTTAGACGACACAACCGGCTTGAGTTCAATGCTCCAAGGAAGAAAACAATATGTTTTTATCAATAAGCCCGACATTCTGTTTGTTTTTAAACAATTAGCGTCTATCTACTCCTTTTAAAATGTTTGCCAATGACTTTACATTGAAAAATAAACGAAGAGAACGAAAACTAATAAATTCTAAGCAATATAGATTTTATGATAAACACTTTACTATAAAAACAAAACAAGGTTTATGTAAGATGCTTGACGAGATCATAAATCCTGGACCTTTGAAAAAAAACTTTGATATTACAACATTTTGCTGAAAAATATTTTAAAATAGGCTTTTGTAAAAAAACCATGTCTTCCGAATGTTGATGGAAGGACATAACATAACCCAAAAATTTAATAAAATTACGCTGGCCTACCGTGAAAAACACTTGAATAAATTCGTCTTCACAAACAATATCAAGGTAAGAGATCAAATGAAAAGAGCGCAGTCTTCCGGTTAACAAGAGGTTTGGTTTAAAGAATCTTTATTTCATAAGAACAAAGATAGTTCATTTACATGAAATTAGTTTTTAAATTTATTTTAAAAATAAAATATTAATAAAGAGTCATGAAACACCATAACAAATGAGTCTCAAACGTTACGAGATGCGACTGTTTGATGATTTTTTATAGTGTTCGGATAAAAAGTACATTACAAAGCATGAGATTTGAGGGGTCCTTCCAATTCAACCAGCGATTTTTCTACCAATGAATATTTTTTCCTCATTCTACCGGTCACTAAAAATCATTCCTCTTTCAACTGGCAACTTGGAAAGTTAGGTATAAAGTGAGGGTGCCCTTCGGTTCGCCTAAAATTTAAAGTCCTAATTTCATTTGGCCGAACCGTATTGGCCTAAACTTATAACGTATAATTATTGTCTAGTCTAACAGTTGTTTTCGCACTATTATAGATTGGTCTAAAAATTGAAAACCCTAATTTCAGTATGTCTAATATCGAAAGCACTAAAATGTATTAGCATCTTTTTTTGACATTACGCTCTATTTTTTTTAAACAGAAAAGTCTGATTGTTTGGATGCATGCATGATTGCTTGTTTGCATGCATGTCTGCTTGATTGCATGCATGATTGCTTGTTTGCATGCATGATTGCTTGTTTGCATACATGCTTGCTTGCTTGCTTGCATGCATGCTTATTTCTTTGCATGCATGCATGCTTGTTTGCATGCACTCATGCTTGCTTGCTTGCTTACTTCTTTTAAGTTTTTAACTTTCTGCGAATAAAAATTTGGAACTGCAAAAGGGTAGGTGTTATGATATATTCGGCGAAATTATAATACGGCGATATAAAGTTAAGCGTAGTAAAAATAGGCTAAACACGTTTAGGAATAGTAAAAATGTGCGAAAAAATTTTAGGCTAATAGTTTGTGCGCCAATGACAATTAGGAGTACAATTAATTAGGCATCCCGATATATACCCATAAAGTGAACTATAGTGGAACCATTTAATAAAACAAATATGTAGATAGTAAATAGATAAATCGTATATTATTTACCAACATAACATAATATATTGCTATCAAAATAGTAAAAAAACAATACATTTATGCTTATTTAGAAATAGGATCCACAAATTAAGCAAATGTGTTATAATTTTAAAAACTAGATAATTGCAAGAGAAAAAATGCATAATTTATAAACATTTCTTACTATTTGATTTGAATATTTATGTTGCATTACTTGATCTTATTGGGCTTGTTTACCAATGTTTTACGCCGGTTGAAAAAATAATAAACAGCCGCTTAAAACTGGAATTATCAAATCGCCGGTAGAATATGGAATAAAAACCGATAGAAAGTGGAAAAAATATTCACCGGTAGAAAAATCGCAGTTTGAAAGTGAAAAGACTTGATTTGAGATTATAATAAGATTGTTCGTTCATTTCCAACTTGAAGTAGTCGACATTTTTATTCAAGCAATCGTTTTTACACTAGCAATCAACAGGGACGTTTGGGCTAGTAAGGTCACATACCTAATACGTAGTTTGAAAATATAACTAAAAAATTATTACTTTTGTCTAAACATTCAAGTCAATCAATTTATTTATTACATACTAAATGTTGCCCGCAACTTCGTTTGCATGGAATCTTGAATTGAAAACTTACCATTAAAAATCATAGGTACGATATATCTAGATAAAAAGTAGCCTATCAGCCATGTCTGTGGTCTGTTTGTGTCAAAGTCCAGATCCATTTAGCCGTTCTAAAGTGATTGAGCGACAGACATCATCCATCCAAATGTTTGTAGTTATAATATTAGTTATTGGCATAGGTAGGTACTCGTTTTCAATCAACATCACAGATTCCAGCGAAAATTAATCAATGCATTTAAAATCAAAGGACATTCTAACAAGGCCAATTTCTCCTTTGATTTGTAACAAGTGAAGTTGATGATACTCTCCGGATAATACTCTCAACTTCGACTTTCAACCTGTCAAACTTCAATTTACTTAGGTCCTAGTTTCACAAACAGAGTGACCACATTTCTACGCGCGTCGAAGCCTTTAAGCCCGCCGGTTAATCGGTTAGACCCGGATCATTTAATTAGAGTAAATTCGTTAGGAGGTCGGACTGTTAGTAGCTAAATTTGCATTAGCTGCTGGATGCGGGCAACGTAAGACTGACAGTTGTGAAGGTCCTTGGGGAGGCCAAGTGCCCGGGATGTCGATTGGCTTAGATATAAAACTTGTTGGATGGGCGGATCCTACTTCTTCAATACTAATGGGCTGTGGCAACGACATAAAAATCTGAAAAAGATAAAAGATAAAGAGACTGAAAGAGGAGAAGAAAGAAATAAGCATCTGTAATAAGCAATTCATGCATTTTATGATGTTTTTAGTTTCCTAAGATTTTATCTGTTAACTTTTCCTCTGTAACTTAAAGGGGACTACTAGAGCCAAGTGTTTTAATTATAGAAAGATTCTGATTTATGAAAATGTTTTTTTTCAAAAATGATGATATCTAATTTACAAGGTATTCATATACAAAATATATTAACACAGGCTGGTTTCGGCTTGTTATAAAATTTACCTAACACCCTGTATACTGTTCAATTTCCCGGACAGTGCTCCACTCACAAAAGAAGTTTTATTGTCATCACGCCTATAGCCGTGCACTGTCTACGAAAGCGTAACCAAAAAGTTCACCAATATTTAAACAGCCGGTAAACATAGATTCTCCCGGGATATAAAAGACCTGGTCAGGTAACGTGCAATTTAGGGTTCTGTAGGTACACTTTCACTTAAAATTATGACTTTGTGTTGTTAACGCAATTAAAGAGAAATATCTACCTCCTATTGAATAATTTTGCCAATGTTTTATTTTTCCTCGTGATCAAAATGTATACATACATAATATTACCCATGCTAAATACTTAAAGACATTACGAAGTTATTAGAAATAAGAGATGGGCCGAGTACTCGTATAATACTCGGTACTCGGCGTACTCGGCGGATATTTTGATACTCGTACTCGGCCGAATAACTCGGTTTTAATGCCGAGTATACTCGGTTTAAGCGAATTAATAAATTTAGGTAGATATAATTAATATAATTAACTAATTTGGGAAACCTTTGACAATCTCAATTATGATAAATAATGAGTAGTGATGAGACAAAATTAAAGATAATGTTAAATTGTGCCTTGTTTGGTGCCCTGCCCACCACTCGAAACGAATCTTGTCTTTTGCCAACAATTATTTTTAACTAGCGATATGTTATTGATGAATGGGGCTTTTAGGATCATCGCGAAAACAGGTATTTGCTTGAACCGAGTTACTCGGCCGAGTACTCGGTTGGAAAAAAATTGAACCGAGTAAAACTCGGTACTCGTTACTCGGCGCATCTCCATTAGAAATCATTGTTTGCTAAGGAACCATCAAGAACGATACCAAAGTAATTTAAACGTAAATAATGATTTCCCGGCAAAATTTACCGCACTTTTTAATATAACAAACTTTTTCCTTATACACAGATGCTATGACAAGACATGAAAATGACAGTTAATTTCATTTCTAATAAGTATGACATTTTCCGAGGCAAACAAAGCATTTCACTGTGCCTTGTATTTGATTATACCAAATAAATGGTTTAAATAGTAATGTTATGCCTGATCATTTTGATCAGACAGACACTTACAAGCAGAAAACGATCATTATAGACGTTAAATTAATCTAATATCGTAATATGAAATCGAATTGACACTTCAAATATTAACATTTGATAGACGTATAATCTAAGGGATCAAGACTAGGTCTACTGGCACAAACTCATTCCAACTAGATTCAATCTGAAGGCAGCTTTGAACGTCATTCTGATCTATTGGCTGAGTCCGGATAAGTAATATTGTTGACGTAACAATTTATCATCACTGTGGAGCCGAACATTATTTTTTATTGATTTAGTGAAGTAACTATATCTGACCCAATTTAATAAAAACCCCTGCACAGATTGACACGTGCAGTTTATGAGTTAAGGTGCTATCGTGAATAAAATTAGCATTTTTTATTACTTAAATGTTGTTTTTTTAACTACTGCAGTCAGCTGTAATTTTTTTTGGTGCATTTTTACACTCAAAATTTGGCACTTTATGAGGTTTTCTGCGACCGAAAACATTTTGAATTAATTGCACGAATTATTCAATTAATTATGAACACAGTCTTCCGCGATCATGATGAAGAACATTTGTAATGTGTGGACCATCGTGTAAGCCTAAGTATACTTTTTCATAAGTTCCCTAATAAGAGGGACGTATTCTAATTTACCCTGTTCCAAGTTTACGTAGACCAGCCTCGGCTGCCGCGGAGGGCCTGGGAGCATGTACCTTGTTACGCCAGGATAAAGAAGCTGCCTTGCCGTAGAGCAGAAACATACGAAATCTTATGTGCATACCTACGTGCTTGCAAAATGTTGATGTATGCTTGCATGCTGTATGACGTGTGCTTGGAAATTGTCCTGATTTATGTTCGTTATACGATATGAGATTTATATTATTGGATTTTATAATAAATAATATTATACTATTTGAACATTCGATAAAATAAACAGTAGAGTTATTGATTGTTATATCAAATGAAATTAGATTATATATTGCTTTATTGTTTGTTGTTTGTTATGTTAAATGAACCTAAATGAATTCATATCACTTAAAAGATAAGTCAATGATACATACATAACATTTTAGATACAACCCATGCGGCCGTAGACAAGTTGCTTGTTAATAGCATATTTGTCGAGGAATATAAATGTTTGAAAATTACTTATGCTTAGGAAACGAACGATCAGCTGCTGGCGCTAACCGCACGACTAAAGGAGTCTATCAAACAAACAACAAAAATCGGCTAATATATTCAATTTTTTTAACTTAAAATTTGTATTTTTTGGTAAAAAGTTTTTACTGTCGTTACCGACGTGTAAATAACTGCGTAATAACAAGCACATAGTCCCATTACTATACCTCATAAAATGCTTTTAATGAAGCCAACACAGACGACTTTGGTAGACAATATATTATTAGAAGAGTAATTTGTTACGTATGATCCCATAATAATAATGTGTAATAAAATTTTCAAGCTGGGTATCCATTACGTTCATGAACCTCTTGCGCTCCGCGTTCCCGTAACCGCTCTGTTGGAGACGGTACGCGTATCTCCATAGAAACATCACAGTCCCCTTGCGAACGAACAGACTGAGCTCCACTTTGTGTTCGCCCAAAAACCGCCACCGATTGGAGCGCTGAGCGCGGAGCGCGCACTGTTGCACGCTCCAGGAGCGTGAACGTATCCACTATTGGAGCAGTTGCAAGAGCGCGAAGCTCGCAAGAGGTTCGCGAACATAGTGGATACCCGGCTTTAGGGCGCCCTCCACGCTAAGTTTATCAAGTCGCGGACTATATTTCATGAGTTTGTTTTAATATGTTTCCTTAACTTGTTTCAGATAACTTTACGGAACCGAGAGTACATTTTCAGGTACGTAATAACGTAGACATATGTGTAAGAACCAAAATCACCGAAATAGCTCTTTGAATTGCCAAGTTAAAGTGGGAAGCAGCGTCATGCTTGCAGATCTGACAACTTGGATTGAAAATTAATTTAAGATCTAGATAATACTGTTGGTAACCGTTGAATACAAATAGCTATGACTTATGGCGAATGTTCGCTAAATAATGTTTCAGGGCACTAATAATAACAACTGTTTAGCACCAAAAATGTTTTGTTTAGTTTTCAAAACCCTAAAAAGCGCAAAACACCTATTAATTCTCATACAAAACAAATCGTTGACAGCTGCTACAAATAAAACTGATAAGATAACAGAATAATGAATCCACGACAAATAAAGTTAATATGCACGTAAGATAAGGACGAAGAAATGCCATAAAACTCCGAGGAAAACTTGTATTAAGGTCACGACTCCGTCTTAACTCAGTCAGATTAATTTCCCCAAAATCTCGTAGCAGATTTCCCTTCCGGATCTCAAGACACCTATCTATCTAAGAAACTTGAGAAATTAAGAAATACCAAAGCTTTTACGAGTCGGCAGATGTTTCTGAACCTATAACGAATGCTGCTTGAACATTAACTATTAACACTTTCACGCAAGCAACGTATGTATACGTCAAATTGTGGTAGATGTGGTGAAGCACAGCGTATTAGTACGTTCAGCTAATAAGTGTTGGGTTGAGCACAACGTAGTAGCACGGCGCCTGTTCATACTAATCTCTATTAGTTCGGTTGCTGTGCGACAACGCATCAAACTCTTAAAAATGTAGTGCTACACCGTGTCGGAAATTTTACACATCTTTGAAGACTCCATACACTGGCAGTGATTCGCTCCTTGTAGACGCACAACGTTACTATACGTCAATCAGCGCAGGTTACGTCATACATTCCGTTGACCTGTGCGAGCCGCAGGGGAAGGCGCGCGTGCGTTGCTGTCCACACACAGCCCGCAGTGAATAATATTACGCATAATCTAATTTTTTTACTATTTACGTAGTTATTACAATGTAACTATTCTAAAATCACTTCAATGGTAATTGATTTCTTATTAATTTTCAATATTTGTAAATATACGTCAGTACGTATATGCTCCGTTGCAAAACGGAAAAGTGAAGCAAACAGGTGACGACTTGGTACCCAAGGGACGGCACTAGAAGCAGAAGACGTAAAGTAACAAGATGAGAGGATGACTTAAATATTACCTTGAAATAAGAGTAGCGGCAGCCAGAAATCAGTGTAAAGAGTTGAAGGAGGCCTTTGCCATAAGGCTTGCCTAAATAAGATACATTTTGTAATAGGTGTAGCACAGTATAATGTAAATATTTTGGAAATAAAGGCTTTATTATTATATGTATACGCCAACGTTATTACACGTTGTTGGGAATTGTATAGATGTTTATCTGTACTTTTTGGCACGACGTATGTATACGTTGACGTCCTATGACGTAAGTGCTTTATAACATAACACTAAATTCACGTGCTCTTAGCAGACCGTCTCTGGGCGTCGATCCAGTTTATATGAAAAAAATATGTGCGTAATCGCATCGAGCTCAGATAATAGCATGTTCGCATGAAAGTGTTAATCGCATTTTTAAGAACTTATTATGAATCCATACATAATAAACTCCATTTGTCTGTCTCTTACAATTTCATGCCTCCTATGATACTCGTAAATGACATTTAGTATGGAGACAGTATGGGGTCTGATCATTTAGTCGAAAACCCTTTCACTGTCGTCACTTCATAACACTCATTTCATCGATGGGATATTTCACCGATTGTATATTTATTTAATCTATAGTAAATTTCTTCGAATGGCATATTATGAAAAAGATAAGAAAATCGTGATTGCAAAAGGGCTCTCGATTAAATAACTTTCGATGATTAGACCTAGACCTTATATTTATGAGACTCTCAGAAATGACATTTGATTTGGATTATAGGACTTTTTATCCTAGGCAATCATCTATCTACTATAAAAGATGTCTGAAAGATAAATCTATAAATAAAAAGGGCTTCGTAATTTGGAATCAATATTTTTCAACCGATTTAGATAAGATTTGTTGAGAAGGTTGTTTGTAATAATACTATTGAACTGGATCGGAGTTCTAGCGTCTGCGGTTATGAATGAAATTAAATAAAACGAGTTTTGTGCGTTATTATGGCCCAAAAACTATTTATTAAAAAAAAAGGTAACGGATTAAACTATTGCAATGAACAGTTTTTTTGTAGTTCAAACATGTATTGCTTAGGTAGTAGATACCTGATGCAAACAAAATATTATTAGACATCGTACTCGTATATTCTTTACCCTATTTTTAGTCAATTATAGTTCAGTCCTCTAATGTCACAAAATTAAAGCGGTCAAACGTTGTTTCGAGCGATAAATCCCTGCGGTAATAATAGCTTTGTATTATTTATCATTTTGATTGCCCGTATGTAGGAAGCTAATTTTAACACAAGAATCGGTTAAAAATAAAAGATAATTGCTCAAGATAAAATCTGGGGTCATAATAACCCACTTTTTAGATTTATGATAGTTGACAATTATTTTGATTGGGACATTACGTAAACAGGCTGTTTTTTTTTTAATTGTGGTAATTGTTTTGTGTCTGTATTCTTGTTTCTAATCCTTTGTTGGCCACAAACATCCTTTTGGGGAGGCCTAGTGTGTCCAGCAATGAACTTACGAGTATATAAGCTGGTGATTATGATAATGAAAGGCTTTTTATAATATGGTAGGCAATATGAACGATAACGAATAAATACACTTTCTTTTATCGTTGTTGGCAAAAGTCTTAAATAATCATTTAATAAACCACCAATAAAGTGAACTTAATGACAATTCTACAAAATACCAATTAAACACCCTGTTGCTAAGCCATTGTCGCCAGAGATTTACAAGATTTTGCAAAACACGCCTTTAACAAAGTCGCTACAAAGACTAAAGCAAATTAGTCTAATGAAATGGTAATTAAATGCTTGACAGTGATTGTTAGCCAGAGTACAGTTGGAACAAAGTTAGGTACTTCTATTATTTATCCCTATCTCTTTTATAAATGCGAAAGTGGTATATGTCTGTCTGCTTGTTACCTCTTTACGGTCAGACTGAATTCTTTTAGATGTAACTTGGAATAGAAGTAGTTTTAGACTCGGAAAAGGATTTAAGGTAGTTTTTATCAAGAAAATCTTCAACTAAAGGAGTGAAAAGAGAAATAGAAGTTTGTAACTAAAATGAAATATCTTTATTTATTTTATAAGATTGTGATAATTGTAGCGTAATTATAACCGGAATTATGCAACTACCTAATATGAAAATACTAATGAAATCCCGACATCATGGGTAACGTTATAGAATACCTACACGAAATATATTTTAGTATATTATATACCTACTATTATGTGAAATTTTAAAACACTGTTGCCCGCGACTTCGTCCGTGTCAATTTCTGTTATTGTGTTCGCGACTATTTTTGCTACATTTTTCGATCATGCTTTGCTATTGGTCGCAGTGTGATGTTATATAGCCTAAAGCCGATAAATGGACTATCCAACACAAAAATATTTTTTCAATTCGAACCAGTGCTTACTGAGTTTAGCGTGATCAAACAAACAAACAAACAAACTCTTCAGCTATATAATACTAGTATAGATTCAAAACCGTAGGTATACCTTTTTTTTTAATACAAAATAAACTTCAAAGATAACTTTATAGCTTCCACTCATTGCTAATTCGATCCCTTAAAACCTTTATTATATTCAAGCTGATCCATAATGGAGACATCAACTCGTTCTGGTTATTAAAAAAAAAAGAAGAGAAGTGGCTTTGCTGGGCAGTTCCTTAATCTTTATAGCGCTTTGATGTTATATAAAAACTTAAAAATCTAGATAAACAATCAGGAGTCAAAATGTGTCCCAACTAATCGTATATAGGGTACACTTTTAGTACAACTTAGATGAATCAAATAGATACAACATGAGATAAATAACCATACTATTGTATGTCGATATAAGTTGACACTGACATAAAGTGTCAATCATTTAATCGAGGCAAGTTTTAGGTGTTATTTTTAGGGTTCCGTACCCAAAGGGTAAAAACGGGACCCTATTACTAAGACTTCACTGTCTGTCCATCTGTCCGTCGCTCTGTCACCAGGCTGTATCTTAAGAGCCGCGATAGCTAGACAGTTGAAATTTTCTCAAATTATGTATTTCTGTTACCGCAATAACAACAAGTGGTACTAAAAACAAAATAAAATAATTATTTAAGGGGGGCTCCCATACAACAAACTCGTTTTTTTGGCCTTTTTGGTACGGAACCCTTCGTGCGCGAGTCCGACTCGCACTTGGCCGGTTTTATTTTATCGAATTGTGTCAAATTCCTATTACATAGTCATAACCCATGCTACTGCGCTAAAAAAATATATTAGGTATGTGTACACTCTCATCACAATTTCTTCCATTGATGAAGAAACTACCTATCGATGATTTATAAATATACGAGGGCGGGTCAATAAGTCCGTGACTTTTTGAATTTCTGACCTCTTTACTGAAAAAGCAACACTACTCCTGTCAACAGGTATCTGTCAGTTGATTCCTATCAAAATTTGAACTTGCTGCGTCAGTTAGTTTGTGTTTGACAGCTATTTTTATCAGACTACCCAGTAATTTGAGGAAAAAATGGAAAAAGGTGAATTTCGTGTGCTTATTAAGCATTATTTTTTGCGAAAAAAAACCATTACCAAGACCAAGGCTAAGCTTGATAAATACTATGGGGACTCTGCACCATCGATTTCAATGGTAAAAAAGTGGTTTACTGAATTTCGTTGTGGCCGTAAAAGCACTGAAGATGCCGATCGTCCTGGACGCCCAGTTGAGGTCTCTACACCCGAAACAATCGAAAAAAATCACGATATGGTGTTGGCCGACCGAAGATTGAAAGTGCAAGAGATTGTGGAAGCCGTAGGGATCTCGCATGGCTCAGTGGTTTCAATTTTAAAAGATCAATTGAGCATGAGAAATCTTTCCGCAAGATGGGTGCCGCGTTTGCTCACAGTCGACCACAAACGCAATCGTGTAACAATTTCACAGGAAGGTTTGGCGTTGTTTAATCGCAATATGGAGGAGTTTTTGCGCCGTTTTGTAACCGTGGACGAAACATGGATCCATCACAACACACCAGAGACCAAACAACAGTCAAAACCGAAAGAAGGCCAAGGCGGGTTTGTCAGCCAATAAAGTTATGGCGACTGTTTTTTGGGATGCACGTGGGATAATCCACATTGACTACCTTCAAAAGGGAAGAACAATCAATGGGGAATATTATGCCAACTTATTGGACCGCTTCAATGACGATTTGAATAAAAACCGACCTCATTTGGCCAAGAAAAAAGTTCTTTTCCACCAAGACAATGCAAGGGTGCACACATGTGCAGTTGCTATGGCAAAAATCCATGAATTGGGCTATGAATTGCTTCCTTATCCACCCTATTCTCCAGATTTGGCTCCGAGTGACTACTTTTTGTTCCCAAACCTGAAGAAATGGCTTGGTGGAAAAGATTTGACTCCAATGATGAAGTCATCTCGCAAACAAAGGCCTATTTTGAGGACCTCGACAAATCATATTTTTTGGAAGGGATAAAAAAATTGGAGAAGCGTTGGACAAAGTGTATAGAGCTCAAGGGAGACTACGTTGAAAAATAAAATGATTTGTTTATCAAAAAATCTGTGTTTTATTCCAAAAGTCACGGACTTATTGACCCGTAGTACAAATAATCCCTCATCAGGTACAAAAGTTGAACCCGATTTAACTTGTTGTTCCCATAGGATACGTATAACTTCAAATATAACAAGAACATTGGGGATTGATGTTTGGATATATGATATAACGATATTAAATATCTACTCCATAATTAAACCTTTGACACGTGTACAATCTAAGTAGATACAAACATATTTTAATAAGTACATCGATAGAACATAATTATAAAGACATTTTATGTCGTAGCTAATAAACAAGCATTGTTTCGGAGTATTTGTTTACTATGTACCTATTTTACTGAAACACAATTACTATCATAGAGTACATAAAATAGTTAATCTTAAAAATGTTTGGTAGTATATAGTTTTAGTTATATAGACAGTAGATAATATAACATTTAAATAGACAGATAAACATAATAAATTAATACCTAGATACCTAGAGGGCGACCAACAGTCCCTAGGTGGTGTCGGGTTCATCGTCCACAAGTCCCTTGTCAACAACGTGATTACTATCGGAAGTGTTTCGAGCAGGGTAGCGTACCTGATACTCAGAATATCGAAACGATATTCACTAAATGTCATTCAGGTTTACGCTCCGACCTCAAAACACGACGATGTCGAAGTGGAGGCTATGTATGAGGAGATCTCTAAAGCCATGCATAGCTTTAAAACCCACTACACGGTTGTGATGGGGGATTTCAATGCGAAGTTGGGGCAACGTTGCGGTAATGAGTTGAGAATGGGGAAAATTGGATTTGGGCAACGGAACAAAAGGGGTCAGATGCTGGCAGACTTCATGGAGAGGGAGAACCTCTTTATGATGAACTCCTTCTTCAAGAAGCCCGTAAGCCGCAAATGGACCTGGATCAGCCCGGACGGTAAAGTCAAAAACGAGATCGATTTTATCATGTCAACGAAGAAGCACATATTCGATGATGTCGCTGTGATCAACGCTGTTAAGACAGGAAGCGATCACCGCATGGTCAGAGGCACATTGAATATCGACGTAAAGCTTGAAAGAGCGCGACTGATAAAATCCACGCTCCGACCAATACCGGCTCAAATTCAAAACCCCGAGTGCTTTCAGCTCGAGCTTCAAAACCGTTTCGAAGCCCTTGAGAACAGCATCGATGTGGACGATCTATACAACATGGTGGTGGATACTGTCCGTACGGTAGGGTCTAAGTACTTTAAAACCCGCCGTCCCAAATCAAAGAAACTCTCCAGTCAGACTCTCCTACTCATGGATCAGAGAAACGAAATGAGGCTACAGAACTCAGCGGATGCCCATCGCTATCGGCAACTCAATAGACAGATATCTAAGTCTTTGAAGAGCGACCTTCGTCAATTTAATACCCGACGTATTAAAGAGACCATTGAGCGGAACAAAGGCTCCAAAGTGTTCGCCAGAGATCTGTCTATTGGGCAAAGCCAATTGACGAGGCTGAAAACTGAGACAGGTAGCATCATTGCGTCAACACCTGAAATCCTGAGGGAGATTGAGAGTTTCTATGGACAGTTATACTCCACGAAAACACCTGTTGAAAGCAAGGCTAAAGACCCTAGAGCCAAGCTTACCCGACACTATTCTGAAGATATCCCGGACGTCAGCCTGTGCGAGATTAGAATGGCTCTCAAGCAGCTTAAAAACAACAAGGCGGCGGGTGATGACGGAATCACAACAGAGCTCCTTAGAGCGGGCGGTAAGCCGATACTTAAGGTCCTCCAAAAGCTCTTTAATTCTGTCATCCTCGAGGGCAAAACGCCAAAGGCATGGGGCAGAGGCGATGTGATGCTGTTCTTCAAGAAGGGTGACAAAACTCTCTTGAAGAACTACAGACCCATTTCGCTTCTGAGCCATATCTATAAGTTGTTTTCGAGAGTCATTACGAATCGTCTCACTCGCAGGTTCGACGACTTCCAACCTCCCGAACAAGCCGGGTTCCGAAAAGGCTATAGTACCATAGACCACATTCATACGCTGCGGCAAGTTATACAGAAGACCGAAGAGTATAACTTGCCACTTTGCTTAGCGTTCGTGGACTATGAGAAAGCCTTTGATTCGATTGAGACATGGGCAGTGCTGCAGTCTCTCCAAAGGTGCCAAATAGACTACAGGTACATCGAGGTACTAAAGTACTTATACCAAAACGCCACCATGTCGGTCCGATTACAGAACCAGAGCTCTAATCCGATCCAACTACAGCGAGGTGTGAGTCAGGGAGACGTTATTTCTCCGAAACTGTTCACAGCTGCGTTGGAGGATATTTTCAAGCTTCTGGACTGGAAAGGACGCGGCATCAACATCAATGGCGAATACCTAACACACCTGCGATTTGCCGATGATGTAGTTCTTATGGCTGAGACCTTGGAAGACCTGAACATTATGCTCGAAGATCTCAGTAATGCTTCTCAAAGAGTGGGTCTTAGGATGAACATGGACAAGACGAAAATCATGTTAAATGCCCATGTTGCACCCGCTCCAGTTAACGTTGGGAACATTGCACTCGAAGTTGTTGACCACTATGTTTTACCTGGGACAGATAGTCCAGTTAGGTAAGTCCAACTTCGAGAAAGAGATCTCTCGTCGAATCCAGCTCGGATGGGCAGCGTTCGGGAAGCTCCGGCATATTTTCGCGTCCGAAATACCTCAGTGTCTCAAGACGAAAGTCTTTGACCAGTGTGTGTTGCCAGTAATGACCTATGGGAGTGAGACGTGGTCGTTTACTATGGGTCTCATAAGAAGGCTCAAGATCACCCAGCGAGCAATGGAGAGAGCGATGCTTGGTATTTCCCTACTCGATCGAATCAGAAATGATGAGATCCGCAGGAGAACTAAAACAACCGACATCGCTCGAAGGATTGCATCGTTGAAGTGGCAGTGGGCGGGACACATAGCGCGGAGAACCGATGGCCGTTGGGGCGGAAAGGTTCTCGAATGGCGACCACGTACCGGACGACGTTCCGTGGGCAGGCCCCCCACAAGGTGGACCGACGATCTGATCAAGGTCGCGGGAAGCCGCTGGATGCGGACAGCACAGGACCGATCGTTGTGGAGATCCTTGGGGGAGGCCTATGCCCAGCAGTGGGCGTCGTTCGGCTGATATGATGATGATGATGATGATGATGATGATGACCTAGTATTGTCTGGCATCGGCCCATTATAAGAATTATTCCCATCCCAACTCTTTTTAAGGGTATCGAAAGACTAAAAGAGTACACAAACATTATGCAACTACCTACTAAGACGGGCAGCGACATCTTTTCTCTATCATTGGCCAAATCGCCATCTTACCTGCCAAGCGTGTGTAAGCTCGTTTTTTTTTGGACGGACCTATCACTGCAACCTTATACGGAAGGCTTTATTTAGTTAAACCGGGCGGAAATTTGGCGAGCGCTTGGGGCGCTCAGCCTAGGTCCGCCGCGGGCGTGATCAGATGGCACCCTACCAAATGGCGAACCCATTAGTGATGGCGCCGTCGGAACCGGAAATGCCGTGGCATGACGGTCACATGCATGATCTCGGTCGGGCTCCATTCTGGCGGGTTCGATCTGGGACAGCTGTGGGTTCGCGACCAGCAGTGGACTGATTTAGGCTGGTTATGATGCTGATGATGATCAGTTGTCTGTAATTTCGCCATCTAATAAGTCTCTCTGCTTATTTTGGACCTAGTTAATTGGTTTTATACCAGCTTATTTGTGCTTATCCATATAAATGCATGTAATTTGGAGCACAAGTTCAATAAACTTTATGAAATCTTGAAAGAAGATCGTGATTAGGTTGGTAGTCATATGTGTCTATTTTGATTGAATTGTGACGACTAATGATTGATATTACAATCTAGATTACGTTTCCAATTTAGTCTTACTACACTTTTTTCCACTCGATTGTTATTATTTTACAATGCGTTACACAACAGCTGTTTATTTGACTTTTTTAACAATATGACCCAAGTTAAATGAAATTGTGTTCGGAATTGTACAGGGTAATAAGCAATTTTAATGACAACACGTAGATTATATGTACTTTCTATTTTATGATTGAGGTTTACTAACGAGCATTTTGTCTTTTGGTAGACAGATAAATCAAAAATATCACATCAAAATAAGAAGTAAGAAATTCGTCAAATAACCGTTCTCTTTTGGAACAGTAAAAAGGAACCGAAATTAACATGATAAATTTCTTCCTCAGCAGTATGTATTTGCTCACTGTAGACCATAATGACTCTTCAACGTCTCTTCATGGCTTTCCTTTCTCCGTTTTTCGAAGACCACGCTGCCCCAGCATGAGAATTTACGTCATCGGACTATCTGGCTTGATTAGCTTAAACGGACTTCAGTAGTTTAGTTAAGCATCTAAGACTCATTTATTTAATGACTAGCTGATCCCCGCGACTTCGTCCGCGTCAATTTCCGTTATTATGATCGCGATTATTTTTGCAACATTTTTTGCTCATGCTTCGCTCCTATTGGTCGCAGCGTGATGTTATATAGCCTAAAGCCTTCCTCAATAAATGGACTATCCAACAAAAAAATAATTTTTCAATTCGAACCAGTACTTACTGAGATTAGCGCGTTCAAACAAACAAACAAACAAACTCTTCAGCTTTATAATATTAGTATAGATAACTAGATGTTGTATTATAGTTGTAATCAATTATCAATTTCATCCCAAACTCTGTTACTTACAAAGTGTTTCAAGCAAATATAACAACTGTTTTATGAACAATACATTACGTAATCAATGATTACCTAGTATGATCAAGTTTTTGATAAATGAATCAATTATTATAATCAATCGTTAATTATTAGTATCAAAACTCCACCAAAGCAAATGTATAATACGGTATAATTTAAAGGAGTAATCTATTTAGTAGTTATTATTTACGATCGTAATTTTCGCATTGAAAATGAGTGAAGTAACGTTCTAGATTTACTTTCGTATTAATTATCCAATCCGTAAAAGTCCATTGCTCAATACCGGATGCCAGTGCACTCTTGCGCATCTGAAAATCGGAACTCGTCGTATAAGTTGCGTCGAACTAGGAAATACTTAAGTGTTTATGAAGATGCGAATTTCTCACACATTTTAATTTTACAGAGATGGATTTTATCGCCAATACGTGTTTAATGATGATTATCAGTTAATTATAATACATACTTACTATTGAGTTAATTTAAATCTACGTTACAGAAATTCTCTTTTAGTATTAACTCACCAGCAAAAAACTGCATGATAATAACTCATTTTTACATTTGACCAAACGGTTTCACCGACTAAAAATATTCAGTAGAATAGAAGATCCTTTATTTTTGATTGCTATACAAACTAAAGTTAATGTACTACTACGCCATTTTTTCCGTTTTCCATTGTTATTTTATTCACGAGGAGAACAACCTGTTGAAGTAACATTAGATCTTAACCAAAGTTCGTCAAAAATTCACGATTAAGTAAAATAAAAACACAGACAAGCCATTGCTTGTAGTACATATTCCATCGTTTATCCAAGCGTGTCCACGTGCTGCCACGGTATGTTGCTACTCTTGGTCTAAAACTCTAGATATAACAAATATAGAGAATATTTTGGCAGTGCCCTTTGCATTAGGTTACACATTGGTTTATACTGTGTACACTGTACTACAAAATGTGCCATGTTTTGACGTCATATTTTCAGTTTCGGCTGGTAGAGTGATAACAGATCTGCCTACCACGCAAGGGTATCGGGTTCAATTCTTGTTCGGGTCAGTTTTAAGTTTTTTTTTCTAAAATCGCTTAGATCTGGAGAGGTATTAGCCGTACTTCGGTAGGCATGTTAAGCCGTCCAAGCTTTTGTTGCAAGATGGAAGCCGTTTAAACAATTCATGTATCAGGCCATAGGTGACTTTTTGTGAACTCTGACACCGTGAAGTAAAATAAGTAACAGCCTATAATCATTCCATTGCAGGGAAAAGGCCTCCATCATTTAATTTAAGTTACCACAACAATGATGGAAACTGGATAATCACCACACTTGCCAAATGCGGTTTGGTGATCACAAACCCGAGCAACGTTCGAAACTTAGCAAATTTTTGTTGCCCGACCCAGGATCGAACCTGGGACCCCGAGATCTTGGACCGGTATTCATACCACTGGACCAACGGGGCGTTCAGGGGCGGTAGCTAATACCAGACTATTCCTAAAAGAAAGTCATAGAAGCAGAAGGAGAACATTTTAACCTTGTGATATTTCTTGACATTATTTCTACAGTCTGGGGATTAAGTTTCTATTCGTGGACAATTGATGATAAATGTTAAACATTTCTGTAATAAAACCAATCCGATCGCCAATACTAATATCCTATGAAGCGGGTAGGTAGGTACTAGGGATATAGGTTTAAGAAAAATAATATTGTGTTACTCGTATATAGAGCACATTAGCTGAACTTATTTGAACTTGCTCGGAGTTTGTGCTGGAATTGCAATATCACTTCTTTTCAGAATTAGGATTCAATTCAAATCAAAAACAAATACGTTTTATAGGAGACAATTTATGAGTTGTGACAATTACAGTTTATTAAATGTAAGAGTGTGTAAAATCTTAACACAACAAATGTAGACTTCGATTATAATCCTGAAAAGTACTAAACCACTAGGCAATTATTTAAAAGGGTAAAAAATAAAACAGAACAAATATTATATTGCATAATGTGAAGTGTTGAAGGTTATGCTAAGAGTGTAGGCGCGACCTTATCAAATGAAAATACATTATATTTCGTATTACGAAAGGAAGTACTTAATTCTTATACGGAAATTGTTATAGGTAGGTACTACTTACACTGAGGAAAAATGACAAAATGAGAAAAAGCAACCTAGCGAGTATTTTACAATCGTAACATTCAGAAAAATTTTCGTACTCGATTGTGCAAATTATCTAAATTACCAAAACAATGACTCTAACTAAATAACTATTGTTATTTGTGAATAACTATTGTTGTATGTTATTTGCGAATATTCAGATTGTTCAAAGACTTTTAACAATCCTATAAAAGTAAGTAAATATGAGCAAATATGAGAAAAAACTTCCAAAAATTTTTAACACATATCGGCACAGTGATGCATACAGTGTCATATTTTCAACCAACACAAAAAAATATATATAATGGCCACTTTTTACAGATTTGTTACTAATGCACTGATATTGGTTTGTTTGGTAGGTTATAGGGAAAAATTTTGGGTTTTTGTAAAAAGATTAGTTAGACAGCAATGAGTATTTTTTTTAGAAAAACATGTAACTGTAACTGCGCCAAACAAGCAACCTGTGTTCCTAGGCTTTTTTTCGTATAGTTATTAGTAAACTTTCTTGTACGATGTTTTAAAGTGATTGTTCTGCGTCAATACCTATTTTTATTCTTCAGTACTTTTACTTTACATATGTATAGCACCGAAGAATCTATATAGATTAGAAATATTATTAACTGACTGTTCTCTATTCTCTCTTCAGTAACTCTACAATGAGCAAAACGATCTACGCACAAAATGTATGTATCTGAATTCGTGCCTGCTAATCGCGTGTAGAAAATCGCATGTGATATCATATAGAGCGACGCTCGTTCTTTGTAATTATGCAACAAGTGCGATCGTGATTAGGTGTGTGTGTTTGTTACCGTGGGACTTTTCTACATCCCCCTACTTTATGGCTAACTTAATAATCTAGCTTTGTTTAGAATAATTGATTTACTGGCGCTTGTTATCACTAAATTAGTTTATTTACTGATAAAACACTTTATAGGTGTCCAATTTTGAATTAAAAAAATACTTTTGAACCTTTAAGTTAAATCGTTATAGGTATGTCGTTGTTTTTTTTTTATATTTTTATATACAAAAATAAATAGTCCTAGTAAGTACATATTACCTGAAAAAAAATGAAATAAAGGTACTTTCAATTGAAAATCTACTTTTTTTTCGGTTGAATTATGAAAACAAAAGTTGACTTTCAATTTTGAATACAAAAATTGTTACAGATATAAATAGTGAGAGAAAAGGTCTCAATCGAAAATCGGATCGCAAATCCCATATATTTATGTCTGCGCATGAACTAGGCATCTACTATGATTAGGGAAAGTAGCCTTTGTCGTCGGTAGTATTCTCTCTGGTTGTAAAATCGTAACAAGCGAATTGTTTACCGTCTTTATTCCAAGTTCGTGACAAAACTAATATCGAAATTGCGCTTAACTAATACACATTTTCCTTTTGTTGTATTAAATGGTATTGTCTAAAATAAATGTAGCAGCTTAGAGATGGTTATTGCATAATATATAAAAGATCTAATATATGAGTAAATTAGCTGTTCCCCGCGACTTCGTACGCGTCAATTTCTGTTTTTATGATCGCGATTGTTTTTGCAACATTTTTCACTGATGCTTCGCTCCTACTGGTCGCAGCGTGATGTTATATAGCCTAAAGCCTTCCTCGAGACATGGACTATCAAACACAAAAATAATTTTTCCATTCGAACCAGTACTTCCAGAGCTTAGCGCGTTCAAACAAACGAACAAACAAACAAACAAACTCTTCAGCTTTATAATATTATTAGTATAGATGTGCAGGTATTAATTAGTAATAATCATTACCATTTGGTGCAGTGGCCAGCACATTAATCTATTACCGATTCTAGTGTCTCCTGAATCGAAAAACTTTTTTTTTTAGAAAAGACGTTTGAAGAATTGTGTTTGTTTTTATTTCATGGTTTAATAAAGCTTTGCTCTATGTGTGTAATAATAATAGTAACTGACAACTATGTTAAGTTGCTGTGTTTCTGTAGTCCGTAATGAAAAATTGTGTGTTACATAGTATATTACCTTCATTAGGTTGTATTTTAGAAAACAGCCTAGCTACCTATCATTGGCTGTGGTAACTTGAATTTCATGATGTAGGCCTTTTCCCTGCAGTGAGTGGGAAGAGTACGGGCCGTTACTTTAAGTACTTTTAACATTGTCATTTTGATAAAAACATCCTGAATTACCCTAATAATTAACATTTAAAAAAATACATTGATATTAAATGATTTAAGTATGTACGTACACATACATACACTATAAAATAAAACAAAAAGTTTTATGTATTAGCCGTGAGAACCCTAAAACTTTCAAAGGAAACACATCTTCCTTCAGGTGCTCGCATTTAAAAGAGCTCTCCAGGAATAGTATGAATGCAATAAGCGAGGATTTTCAGATCACGGTGAACGTGACTTACAAAGTTTTCCAATATTACGTTGAAAGGCAAAATAGAGAACAAAATGATCTCATGAACTTAGTAGTGAGTTTTTGTGATTTTATATTGGTTTGCGATTCGATATAAAAAATATTTGGTTTTATGGAGTAATTCATCTTACGTATTAAGGTACATTCGTGGACCGATGGCTACGTACTACAGTCTCCTCGAATCCTAGGCATTTAACTTAGTACCTACACTTTTTTTGGAGTTCCGTATTAGTCAAGTCAAGGAACCTTGTGATATAATTGAGATTAAAACAATACAATGACGAAAAATGGCTTTGGGCAACTAGAATATTAATTGAATTTGTTGTTATGACAGTCAATCAAGACAACCAAGATAACTCATTTATATCAAACACAGTTTAACAACACAATGTAAGTAGTTTAAACCTTTATGTACCTATCATCATCACAACAGAATGGTATTAGAACAAACAAATCCAGATGTTCCCATTATCTCGTCCTCAGAACAAATACAAAAGCTTAATTGCGGTTATATTCAGTTGTTAAACTTGAATAAGACTCTGTTTGCCCAAATAGTTAATAATATATTTCAAAAACATTTCACGTAAAAGCGATAATCGCACATTGTCTCTTTTAAGTAGGCAAAAACAAGCCATATTAATACTTTACCGCTACTTTTAGAAAAAAAAAAAAAATTCGAATTTGGCGTTTTAATCACTTAAGTATTCACTCAACATCATCACGCATCTCATAATATGTCAAATTACAGCTTTCTAGTACCATTGTACTAACACTCTTTAAGATTAACCGCAGACGGACAGTAAGACAGACAGAAGATGCAAATGGTGCGCTCTTGGCCGGTTTTTTACTTACTGTCGTCCTATATAATCCTTTTTAGGGGTTCCGTAGCCGAATGGCAAAAAACGGAACCCTTATAGTTGCGTCAAGTCTGTCTGTCTGTCTGCCTGTCTGTCTGTCTGTCCGTATGTCACAGCCACTTTATTCTGAAATTAAAAGTGGTAAAATGAGTGCCCTCTAACTTTACATACATATATTATCACGCCTCCTTCCCAACGGGGTAGGCAGAGACCAAGGCCTTCCACTTACTACGATCCTGGCATACATCTTTCGCTTTTTCCACATTCATCAATCTTTTCATGCATGCTCGTCGGTTTAGAGTACTCTTGACCTGACCTTTCTTCAAAACATCCCCGATTTGATCGTGATAAGTTCGTCTAGGCCTTCCTCTTCCAACGTTCACTTTCACACTCGTCTTGTAGATCTGTCTAGTCATTCTTCTCTCATTCATCCTCTCTACATGCCCAAACCATCTAAGCATCCCTTTCTCAATCCTTGTGACAATATCTTCTTTCACACCACAACGTTCTCTTATCACACTATTTCTTATCCTGTCACTTAATTTCACTCCTACTTCTTAGCGCTCTCATTTCTACTGCATTTATTCTACTTTCATGCTTTTTCTGCCATACCCAACTTTCACTTCCGTACATGAGTGTTGGAACCAACACCCCTCTATGCACAGCCAGACGAGCTTTCATAGAAATCTTCTGGCTATTCACAAAGGCGTGCAGCGCACCATTCACTCTGTTACCAGCATTTACTCTTCTTTCAATATCACTTTCATACTTTCCGTCCCTAGTAAACACCGACCCCAAGTATACAAACTCATTCACTTGCTCCAGTTCATTACCACCAATCCGAATACATACTTCTGTCATGCTCTCTTCCTTTTCAAACACCATAACTTTTGTCTTTTTTGTGTTCACTTTCATTCCCTTTCTTTCCAAAGCTTCATTCATAATAGTCACCATCGCTGCAAATCCTTAGCCGTCGATGCAAGTAATACTTGATCATCGGCATAAAGAAGACATTTGACGCGTAACTCATTCATTGTTAGGCCAAAATCACTCTCTTTCAGATCTGTCAGACAATTATCCATGAAAAGGTTGAACAGCCACGGAGACGCTACACATCCCTGTCTAACACCCTTTTGGATATTAAACCAATCAGTGTACGCTCCGTTTATCCTGACACAAGCACTAGAATCCTTATAGAGGGAATTCAATGCCCGTATCAGCTTACTGCTCACCCCATGCACAGCGAATGCCGACCACAACTCATTCCTCAGCACTTTATCATAGGCCTTTTCCAAATCTACGAATGCACAAAAGACTTTTTGGTTTGTTGCCAAATATCTTTCCGTAATGCATCGTAGGGAAAAGACCTGATCCGTACATCCCATTCCCTTCCTAAATCCCGCTTGTACATCCCATATTCTGTCATCTGTTTCTAACATTACTCTTTCAATCATCACTTTAGCATACAGTTTGCCGACAACACTGAGGAGGCTTATTCCACGGTAACTTACACAGTCTTGTTGTGACCCTTTTCCCTTGTACAACGGCACGATCACAGCCTTGCACCAGTCTCCCGGTACCCGACCGTTCCTCCAGCACAAGTTGAAAAGGCAGTACAACTGACTTGCTACTACTCCCTGTCCAGCCTTCAGCATTTCGACGGAAACCCTGTCATATCCCGCAGCTTTACCTGATTTCATACTTTTCAATGCTTTCATAATCTCTTCCATACTAATATCGCTTTCATGCTCACTCTCGTTCACTTCAAGAGGAGGTGCTTGCATTTGTGCTAGGCCCTCTTCTCTTTGACTTTCAAAATATTCCTTCCATCTTCGTAGCACACATTCTTCTCATTTTATAATATTCCCATCCTTGCTTCTGATTTTAGATAGTTCTGAGTTTGATGTTTTCCCTCGATTAGATTACTAATCGATTTCCAAAACAATTTGATATTGTCTTGGAAACTATCAGAGAGTCTTCTATCAATTTATCCTTTTGCTCTTCTTTCTTCGTACTGATCACATTTTTCACTAGCCCTTTCATATTTTTATAAACCTTTCTTGCCTTATCCACATCCTCTAATGTCGCCTTTTGTACTCTTTGGTTAGCCTTGGTTGCTAACCAATCCAGCCATGCTTTCTTCTTATTACCTACAACCTTTTGCACTTCCTTATCCACCCATTCTTTCTTCTGCTCTAACTTTAAAACTAAGCAAAAAATATTTCATGAAGATATTAACAAGTACTTTCAACAAAAATTTGTTTGAAGGAGACCAAACCGGTAGTTATTGAGATATACTCGTAGTATATTTTCAACAACCGCAGCTATAACTTTGTCCTTCATACGAACACTATGAAAAGCAAAGTTATTTTTGCAGTCAACAAAATATTGTGGTATTTTGGCTAAGTGGAAGTAAGTGGACCCCTAATTCAGTTAAAGTTGGTACGGAACCCTTATTTCGCGAGTCCGACTCGCACTTGGCCGGTTTTTTTTAATTTGAATTATGAGCGCAGAATGAAGACATTTTGTCACTAAAAACTGATGAGGTTGTTGAGTTATTTTGTGAGTTTTTGCTGAATACTTAGCATCTTTAACAAAACATTTATGTTTAGCCCAATCGTTGACTGTGGTAGAGCCAAACTGTCATATGGTACGCCATATGAAACAGTACAACTAACCCCAACTACGTGTTAATCCCTCAACCCCCAGGAGGCACTCACCCGAGTACCACGATAACAATTGATTGCAATTGTGTCTGGAATGACTCACGATCGAGGGATTAAATTGTAATATTGCTCTTTTTATGAAATATACAGGATGTTAAGTAAATGATATATCAAGCCGAAACTGGCTTATGTTAACATATGCATAAAGATAGTATGGAGAAGTCAGAACATCATTTTTTTTTTCAAAAATGTTGATATGAAATTTCTGTCTTCACTATACTATTTATATGCTACAATTGCAGCATAGGCTAGTTTATGCTTGTTAATTTGTTATACTATTTACCTAAATATACCCTGTATATTGTGAACTAGCTTTTCTCTCGCGAAACTGCCCGCGTAAACTACCTACACGATATATCGCGTAGGCGGAAACCTGTACCTAGCAGTAAGATACAAAATAGCCCACTTCTTTGCTCAAAGTCTAACACTAGTACCAAATCTTAACAAAATCTAGCTAAGGCTTGAAAGCATAACAGACAGACAAACGGACAGAGTTACTGTCGCAATTATAGTATTACTAGCTTTTGCCCGCGACACGTACGTAGAATTTTAAATTTCAAACAATTTGCCTATTCAAATTATCCCACGGGAACTGGTCTCCTTTCCCAGGATAAAAAGTAACCTACATGTTATTCCAGCCAAAAAACGAACACCGTGACAAACTTCATTCGGATCCGTTGAGTCGTTTTAGCGTGAAAGAGTAATAAACATCCATACCTACACCCAGACATCCATACGTCCACACTCACAAACTTTTACGTTTAGGTATAATATTAGTAGGAAGTAGAAAGTAGGGTAGTAAGGATTAGTGGTCGATAGTCTTGGATTGGTTTTACTTGGTTTAGTAAATTATTAGTCGTAGAATAAATCGTTATTTCATTCTGATACTAACTATTACAACCAGCCTCTCGCTTCCCTACAGACAAACACACTTTCGCATTCAAATTAATCAGCATTGTGTACAGGACAGGATTGTAAGCGGATTGGATAGTTTCCGAATCGTCTGACCGGCTATTATTGACTGAAGGATCTCCAAGCTGTGATTTATTCGCAGCAGTTCCGCTATAAACATGTCATATCAATACCGTTCTGATATGAATAGCAGCAATACAGACTTAGGAAGTTACCTTGGGATCTCTGAGGGATATGATGGATTCTCGATATTAACCTGATTTACTACTATAAGATGAAATGTTCTAATATTTTTATTTAGAAAATACAATTCTTTAAATTAACATTTCGACTGCGTCAGGAGGAGTTTGAACTCACTAACTTCTACTTATCGCATGACTGCGCTAATTTTGAGCTACCAACCATTTTAGACCTAAAGCCAGCAGAGTTTTACATAACAATGGTTTATTTTACGTTTGTTTTATCATAAACTGTGATCTAATATATTTCTAAAATGAAAGCACTTTAGCTATATTTTTATTTAAAATTGGTTACTTACATTCTTCATTAGGATATTCACAAAAGAACAAAGTCTGCTGATGAAGCTCGTAAGATTATCAAGCTACACATCATTAGCAGAGCAGCAAACGGGATTCATGATCAGACATTGTATAAGGTAGATTTTATTAAAATTTTGGTAATTAAACACAAATTTCAATTTCTTTTACTTATCGGTATAGACGACGTGACGCACGGCCGCTGAAGTTTAAGAATGTCACGATCTCATCTGTTAATATTGGAATTTTGTTTGATCTAGCAAAGTAGCTGGAAAGCTTATTGTCGCACATAGTGAACGAAGGAAAAGTTTAGAAGCTGATTTTTCATGTTTAAACACAGACTATTTAGATTTATTAGAAACCCTCGCATGTCATTTGACATTGTACACCTTGTAATTTTTAAAAACATACTACCAATTCACAATATGCTGCCATAACTGACTAACGTTTGGGTTGTTGTACTATGAGGTCAGCTTTTGGTGATTGGTCAACTATTGGTGCATTCACCGTAGTATTTATTAGGGTTCCAACAAGATAAAACAAAGCCTATATGTGCATTAGGGTTCTAACCTAAACTCTTAAGGAAAATCAGTTCAAGGCAGTATGTTTCATTACGTTCCATATGTCTTAGCGGGTAAGCCTTCTTTATAATTTTATAGATTTCCTAATCAATACCAAAATCATAAGATTATCCAAATTTTTCAAATTTTTTACAATGTTAGCCAACTCTAGTTCGAAGGTCCAAAAAAGGTTATTTCACTGTTTAACAATTCTATGTTTTTTTCTTTCACCACATCTAATTTACTAGTCCCTAGCCGTGAGACGTAAATTGGGACGGCCATCGTTAGGCGAAATGTATCGTTCCGATTACTTGAAAGGTTTCGTATTTTATTATTAGCGTTATGATTTCAAAACTTTCTAAGATAACTTATTTTATGAAAGGATAAGTCGAATATAAAACATAATGTTAAAATTATTTGTTATATTCTTATTGTTTTTATTTTATGATAAGTAACAAAATACGAATATCGTGTATCGACAAAACAACAGTTTGACGTACTTCATAAGACAATTACTTTTTTAATAAGACTGTTTAAATTTACACAGTTTACAACATTGTACAGTTTTAATTACTTCAAATAGTGCTAAGTACTTGATTATGTTTGTAACCAGTTGTGTATTTTATTTTATTTTATATCCATAATAGGTGATAGTATTACGAAAAATTATTAAGCATTTATATATATTATTATAGTACTTAGTATAGGATACTGTTTGATATCACAGAATCATCGATTTCAAATTCGGTTATTTTGAAATAGACATACAGAATGAAATTTTAATCACCTTCCAAATTTTAATACAACAATATTACATAGGCGATTCTTCTAAAAATACAGGAAGTTATTTTAGTGAGTTGCGACAATGAAGAAAGAAAAATAATAAAGATCAAATAAATTCAGTGGACAGTACCTGCATTAGGTAGGTAAAGTAGTACCTACTGAAGCCAGAAAGCTGTTATTTGACATCGATGTACATAATATTAATTACGCCAAATCGTGAACATTTCAAAAAATACGTACGCTTACAATTAAAGTTGGGTTGAATTTTTATTTTTTTATATCCGAAGTTTGATACTCGTAGGATTAGATAAAATATTGTGGGTTTAATCGAATTTGTCGGGTACCCCGCTCTTCTACATCTAGATACGTAAAATAATAGCAGTAGTATACATTTTGACAAAGTCAACAGGAAAACTATCATAGCTAAGTAGGATTTGCAAGTTTAAGCGTAACCTACAAAAAAGGTGTTTGAAGTAGGAGAATTTGTTGTAAATAAGTTCTAATCGTTAGTTACGCAAAACATAAAAATTTACAGCGATGTGAATTTAAGTTCGTTTAAGCCGGCAATAAGTTCGACTCCCATTTGTTTTAAATTTAAAAGCTTGATGTGTATCGCAGTAATAGCAAAATACTGGAGTTTTAACTTTATGTAACTGTTTAGCTAGCTAGCTTTATGTATCGCTCTATGATATCACTGTTAAACTTGACTTAATTAAAAAGTCACCCAAGACGGATAGTGTTGATTAAGACTGTTAATGAGGAAAAAATGCCGTGAAATTCGGTCGTATTACAGTTCGTGACTTGGCGTAAGTACAAAGAGGCCGTGTCCAATCGTTTAGCTTCCGGGCCTACTAAGTGCGAAGGTAACAGGTAGATAGTCACAAGTACGAACAAGAACAGTAGGTCTGTATATACCTTAAGCCAACTTGCGTGCTTTTCATAGTACATTTACTTACTAAATCCGGTTGATTTAGTAAACCCTAATACTTTGCTGGTTCTACGAGTTATGTATTTAAACAAATTTATAATGCGAGATTTTTTCGCTGGAAAAAAATAGTAGGTACACTTGCATTTAAAGTATAGGTACATATTTTTTTTATCATTTTCATGAATTTATAGATTGCCATTTTAGAGCATATTTTTCTGATGTCTAATAAGTATGGTATACTAAAGAAGAAATAGAAGACAATGCTAACATTGACTATACTATTTCTAGTACCAAAGCACAAACGCGTTTGTGCGTGAGCTTGAATACGCCCAGGGGCCTTATTCAGCTATTTCAATTGCAGTTCGATCGTGATTGAATTGTGCGATTTTGACATTTAGCCCATACTAGAACTGTCAAAAAACTGCTATTCAATTACGATTGTGATACGATTTGGTTAGCTGAATTAGGGGCCAGATCTTGGCTTGTTACTTCTGCTCGCTATATACGCATTTATATTTGATAAATAAATAAATAAATAAAATAAAAAAAATATTTGATTTTACAATTTTAAACCTTAACTAACTGGCTTTTCTTTAAAAATAAATGCGAAAGACAACCAAAACCAGAAGTCACATAGAAATACCTACTAAAAGGTAAACCTAGCACACGCAGTTCTTTAGACTAGACTAGACTTTATAAAAAAAAACTTTATTAGGAAACAGAAATTCAAGATCAATCTACGCCAAACATCTCGTCTAACTCGTTTTGATTACGTGTTGTTGTGCCTGTACTGTTTTTGCTATGTTCCTAGGTGGTGTGGCACTCAAGTCATTCAGTCACGTATTATGGGACCATAGTGAAAATATGGCCTATCGATATATTGGTGTATAAAACAGGCTTTATGATATAAAACCTTTTTGTTGAAGACGAGACTCGGTAATTTTGATAGATATTTTTTGCGAGTGGATTTTGAAAATCATTTCGCAGTTTTATTGTTGTAGAAGGTTTTTTGTTGTCTAAACTTAACTGATGTAAGCAAGATAAAAAACTTGAGAGGTATCAAGGGATACCCGGGTGGAACGAAGTTCCTTTTTAGTGAAGGAATTTTAATAAAATTTTATTTTATTTTAAATTTATTTCTCTCTCTCTCTCGACACACATAGAAACACGCGCACGCCGCACGGCTTACAACTATAGCAAAAAGTGTCGTTACAACTTTTGGTCTTAATTTTTTTCCGTCTAGCCCCCTTTCGCAACGCGCGATAAGGAACTTCGTTCCAAAAAGTCAAAATGTCTTACCTTGGTTGATTATTTCAACTAAGTCAATTATTGATAAAACCTAGGCAAATAGTTCTAATTCATAATTCTACGCGTACAAAGTCGCGGGTCATAACTAGTACCTATAGCTATAAGAGACAATAGCAATAAATTTTCCCCTGTTCTAATTTATGGATAGTTCAGCTAATCTTACGCTTAGCCATATGCACGGAAATATAGATCCAATTTGCGGCATGATTATACACCAAAGATCCTAGTGGTACTTTACTTTAGTTCCGTGGTGCGGTAATACTTTTATGTACAGTTGCAATCAATTGGACTTAAACTTATTTTCGAAGTGATTTAACAGTATTTCGCCGAAATTATTTCGTTTTATGCGTAAAGTGCTTTTCCCCCTTTTTTAATTATATGACGGAATTGCCTTCTCATTAGCTGACCCAATTCCACCGATGTTAATTTCACGATTGAAGTAAATTAGGTAGTTTATTTTGGAAATTTAGAGTACTTACATACTGGCTTTATGGTGTGTTATTTTTACATATTTATTAGAATGAAAATGTTGCTTTTCTTTAGATACTTTAAAATGTTTTATGGCTTTTAAGCTTGACATAACTAAGTCTTTGAGTAAGGCATTAGAAATTCAAATTATTTAACTGATTTTATGAGTAAGTATACCTACTACAATTACGTATTTCAATCTAAAATCAAAGGTCTTGTTTATCGCGTAAATCTTTTGAAAGGAATGAGGGCAAACAGATAAATACGTTTGAGTCTTACATTGTCATTTATTATACTTAATAGAACTTAATTCATTACTGCGTAATTACCAAGTTTAATTTACTTGAGATATCATCTTATTGAGATTTCAGTAGGACGTTGTTTTATACTCACAGGATCTCAATCAAAGTTTCACTTTGTTCCAAGAATCTTAAATCTGATTTTTATCAAATACAGTAAGTAATTCAGTATAAGTTCTCTATGTTGCGAACACAGTAAATTAAACAGTTGTTATCTATAGTGTATTTTAAAACAATAAATATTTAAAATAACAGTTGAGTCAATATATTATTATTGCCCATATTTCGCGTGCGACTCATGTTATAGGTAGTCTTTGTCAAGGAATGCGCTTTAAAATAGCTGAAATTCGGATTATAATCACAGTTACATCCATATTAATACTAAACTTAAAGAATTTTAAAATTATCTTCTTTCAATTTGAAACCTATTTTTCGAATTAGTTAGAAGAAATGAACTGCTGAAGAAGCTTAGGTGCGATCATTTATTGACATCTTATTTGACAAAACTTGTTACAAAATTAAGCAGTAGTATCTTAAGATTAATGTTTTTTTTAATGATAGTTAATTTTACTTAAATTATATAACCCATTTGAACTAAGTTGTAAATCACAACTTTAGAGGTCACTAAGCCCTTTGCATTGTGGCTATAGAGTTGTATGTCAGTCACTTCCTCTTGGAGCTTAATATTTGAACAAATATGTATATAGGTACTAAGAAGTTACCATACTATATTGGAGCTCTTTGTAAATATTATGCGGAAAACGCGGTACTACACTAGTTAAACTATTGTAAATTGTGAACTGCTGTTTCTTAGTTTACCTACAAACAGGTATAGATTATGTTGTGTCATGTGTTTTGTGGTGCGTCTGCTTCGTGCAATCATTATTAAATAAGGTAAATTCAATTAATAAGCTTGAGTTTGAAGATAAATTGGGTTTAGATTTTTTTAACTTAAAGTTAAACAAAAGTTAAACCACTTAGAATCTAAAACTAAAAGTTGACAGTTGTAAGAGCTTGAATTCTGTTGGGACTGTGCCTAATTTTGCAAAAAACTCCCATAAAAATTGCAAGTCACAATTTAATAAAAACAATTGCTTTATTTGACCCAACCTTGGGAAAAACCTATCGAAGCGACACAAAAACAACACTTTCAAATGTACTTTTTTAAATCGTTTGTAAATGTTATAATTAAAAAATGCGTTCGCAACGTAATGAAGAGGGTGGTTCTGTCGCTAATTAAAAGTGAGACGGTCGTTAAGAGTTCCTAGCGAGAAGTTTGTAGGCGGATTAGGGTTACGGTTGCAAAACGTACACACATGTATTATCCTTTGACGTGAACTTTACTGCTTATAACATTAAGGTACAACATTAAAAATAAAAAAAACGGATAGTCTGATATAGCAGCCGAGTTTCCGACTTTCTCAACGAGAGCTTTGTCTTCGGCACTAGTCTTGTGGAATCATAGTTAGAAAATCCTCATCTCCCTCTCTCCCACTGCTTCATTATCATCGGCCCTCATCAGTCCACTGCTGGTCACAAAACCCTCAGGAGGATCTTGTCTCATCGCTGTGCGAGTTAGCGGCCGAGACGTGCCAGTACTTATTAGCACAGCTAATTATCTAGTTAACATTATTAGGGAAAAACTTGATTTGGGACTACGTAATTTGTGTGAACTCCCACAGAGTTACGAAAGACATAATGTCGTCGTCATGATCGCTAACTCTTAAGCTCACATTACATTTGTGTAATGCTAATCTTGAAGCCTCTAATGATGATTAACTTCTAATTTACAGAGCAACGAAATAGCTAGATGCTTTAGTATTCCTAATGAATTAATTATTGACGCAGTAGGCAAAATTTCAAACTCATATAAACTTATAAATAATGATACACATTATCAAGCCTATAGTAATCTATTTTAAATGACTATAATAACCTACCAGTAACAATAAACTGTGGCAATAGTATGTGACCTTTAGTCGTCACGATCTCCGAACGACACATTTGGCCTACTGATAGTGTAAAGGTTGGTTACCATAGTCTTTATTACCATGGAATGACCCCATGACTTATTCGGTTGACCCTAAAGTTGTTTATGAACCATGCGAATACAATCTTGATAATTAAAGCAAAAACAAGGCATTTGGAAAACGGAGTTAAAAAAACACAGCTGAGCAGTTAAGAATTGTTTCCGTTTCGTTCTATTCAATACTTGTAACGTAATAGCAGCTTGCGACATTTCCCATGAACATTGTACTAACAATGCAATCAGCATCAGCAACATTAACACATGGCTGTTGATACTACAGATGTTTTAGTTATGATATATAAAAGCGTTTGCTATCCAACAATTTCTACATAATTGTCAATTGAATTGAGGTCGTAGTTTTTACTCAGTATTAAAGCATAATTTACAACCCTTATCAATAAAATACTTCATAAAAACGGTAACATTTAAACGATCAATAGACTACTGCCAAAGCGAAACACTTTTGATATTTATTAAAATTAGTTTAGGTTTTCAGAAGTAGGATAAAAGTGCATTTTATAGCTAATACTCGTACCTATTAAGTTAGTCCTGCTAAGTACAGGTACCTGTCATGAGGCCGCAGTAGGGAATTTTCAAATGAAATGCACATATTATATTTACTAATTTCATATAAAAATATGCATATCGAGGCTAGGCGTAAACTATCAGTACCTATATGACATTTTTATTTATTAAGTTTTGTCCCATAATATTTCTTCTACAAAATCGTAATTTTTATAAAATCATAAATTCCATTATATCGTTACTAAGGATGTGATAAAATTATGTCATTTAAAAAATTATACACTAGACTCCAAATCGATAAAATAAAAATCCTTTGGTTATACTAGCAGTATAGAAAGACGAAGTAATTTAGACCGCAAAACATTTTCAAAACAATTTTCCTGGACGGAAATTTTCCACTACAACTGTAAACTTAGCAAAGGCAAAACTATAATGAAATAAGTTTTAACAACGCCTGGTCCTCATAATGGAAATATAAAGCATCATAATCTTTTTCATCTGGAAATAGTGATAAGACTGGCAGAACGAAAATCTCTGTCTTTACTTGCCGTCTACGTAGGTATAGTTTCAAAGCCAGAAACTGTTATAACCAGTCATAACAAAGAAGTGTATCATTCAATTGAAATAGATGTAGGTAAGTAAGGATATTGTAATTTTTTACAAACCAATGTTATGCAATGTAACGAAAAGGTTAATGAATAATTTGGATGGGAATCTAGGAAAGAGAGAACATAATGTTGTATGTAGGTACCAACATCAATAAACGATGCATTCATAAGACCTATTATCAGACATTACTAATCAAAGGAAACCAATAAAAAATTAAAGAAAGAAAAGATTGACATACATCTTATAAAATAACCTAAGACTATAAAAAATAAACAAGGTTTAAAATATAGAAACCAATAAAACTGAAACTCGGCGAGACGGCCCCTTAGCAAAACATTAGTTTAATCTTAAGACCAATCTTACACACATATACATTGTATGTTTGTGATCAAAATGTTCAGGTTGATTTGTAACTATTAATAAACAATTGTGGCAGGCGTACGCCTCGAGTCATGATAAGTAATAGTTCTGTGTCAACAATCGTTTAGATGGTTATGTATGTCTTAAACTTAAAGTTCTACAACTATATTTTAAGTGGAGCTTTGTTGAACTTTGCCGAAACAACGTTATTGTAAGAGAAATGACTACCTTACAAACACTATGTTATACAACGAATAAACTGAAAAATTCAAATTTGATTGGATTTAATTTGTTTCGAAACTTAATAAGAAAGTTATGAATGAAAAGTTTTACATTTAAATGTCTAATCTTTTTAATTCTTAGTCAAAAGTAGTAGACTACAAGCCCTTGGAAAAAAATAACCTGTGAAATGAACTAACGTGAATAACGCTTAGAAGGCTGTTACTATATCAGAAAATAACTCTGAGCACTATGCCGTCATTTTTGAGCGGTACAGGTGAGTACGTGAGTAAATGGAATTTCTCAGGTACAAATGAGAAATTACGACTAATTTTAAAGTACGGCTTTGTTATAGTGTATAGATAATTAAAAATAAATGTCGAAAAACCCAGTGCCGTACTAAAGTGGTGGTGCCGGAAGTCAGTGCAAATTTTGAATTCGCCGATAATTGCAGAAGCAATATACTCGTAGGTTATTTATTATAGGACGGCATTTGTGTAATTCCTTTTGTATACATGTACAAATACTTTACCCGTTAACGTCGTACATATTTCCAGCGCAGGGGTCGAAAGCCAAGTGTTGCAACCCTATCCCTACACCCATATGATATAAGGTTATTGTAAAATGTACGGCATCATGTTCAAAATATTATTTAACACGGACAATAATGTTTAATAATTATGCCGTCTAAAAATTATAGTTAATATTTGTGTAAATAAATAATCGAAATTTTAGGATTTACCGAGTTATTAGGTACTGCTGTAAGATCGGAAACTAATGTACGGCAACTTTTTTTATATAATGTTACTAAATATTACAGTTCTACCTTATAGCCGGTCATTGTAAATGGTAACAAATAAAAATATTAGGATTAAAAAAATATGAAATTTACAAAATTTATAACATTTGGAAGGTGATGAAAAAGTCATAAGTAATTAGTAGTAGTAGTTGTAATTATTAAATTTGACGGTATTCTTTATTCATTATGATGTGTGACGTGCCTATGCATATCGAGTCAAAAAAGGAAATTATTTTTATCGGCGCGTTTGCATTCTTTCTATAAGTTATTATTATTTTGTTTATTGTTTTGCGTTCTTTGTCGAGTATTTCTTATGAAATGGAAAACGATAGCGATATCATTAGTGGTAGTGAGAATGACCGAAGAACCCTAAGTAACTATATCTAAATCTATTTGATAAATATAATAAAATATAACCCCTAAAAACCGAAATAATTCCGAGGTTATAACACAGTTATGTAGCTATTACTAAAATGTTTACATACTTTGTAGACGCTCGCGCTCGAGCTCAAGTCGAGCGTCAAGTTCGACGCTATAATTGAGTTTTTTATCTAAACGCTCAAGCCAGCGCTCGAGCGCTTTAGAACTGACCCGAGTCCTGACTCGAGCGTTTAAAAACTGCTCGAGCGCTGACTCGAGCGTTTTAGCGCCGACTCAAGCATTTTTACAACACTAGATAAAAGTCACCGGAAAGTCACTCTTTTCGGAGGGAAGTAATTTACCCCATACACCTATGTGTTCCACAAAAAGTGTACGGCATGCTGGAAAATGTTATCTATTTGTGAAGTACTCTCAAGATCATTTAATTTTATGTTGTTCGATATCATCATCACCTATATGCTAATCAGAGATAAGGGTTGCGACCCTTGGCTTTCGACCCCTGCGCTGGAAATATGTACGGCGTTTACGGTTATAGGGTCTGTATTGTACAAAAGGAATAACACAAATGCCGTCCAATAATAAATAATCTATATTGTTTCTGCAATTATCGGCGAATTCAAAATTTGCAATGACTTCCGGCACTACCATCTTAGTACGGCACTAGGTTTTTCGTCATTTTATTTAATTATCTATACACTATTACAAAGCCGTACATTAATAATTAGTCGTAATTCCTCATTTGTACCAGAGAAATTCCATTCACTCACGTACGGTGTACCGCTCAGAAATGACGGCATAGTGCTCAGAGTTATTTTTTGATATAGTAACAGGGGCTTGTAGTCTATAGGTAGTTGACATTATTAAGGGTTAAAATTATAAAGGCAGGAATTAATAAAACTCAAATAAAACTTTTATGAAATGCTTAAGTAGTGCCAAGCGTACGTGATGGACGGTATACTGATAAAAAAATTGTTGACTGCGACTTTCCTAAGGGAACCAATAGTTTTGCCGGAATCGATTATAATATATATGAGCTATTCCACCCTACAATCTGTTTCCATGCCATATTTCATTAAGATCTGTTCAAATTTTCTGACGTGATTTAGTAACAAACATCCATTTAAACTTACGCATTTATGATTTTGGTTAGACAAGATTAGTAGATACGATAAGATATATTATTATCTTACTATTTTAAAAAGAATGACGCAATTAGGCGTGTTTGTTTTAATGAGAATAAATTAATTTACGGTTTTATGGTGCGTAAAAATGACGACCTCAATTTGTTCCGCTTAAAATAATGTAATGAATAAGTTAACACCTATTTAATTTTCATGTGCTTATTATAAGAGCGGTAATACCTACTATACCTGTATCTGTATCTTATGAGTCTATAAGCTTTGTAATAAATAGTAAATAAATATTAATGACAAATACTGCACGCAATTATTTCAAGGTAGATTAATTCTGAGGAGATTTTCTGTGTTCGATGACCTAATCTGACCTGACCATAAACCTTTATCAGGAGTAAGTAGAGAGCCTGACTGCAAAGCCCTGGTAGTCGAAGGAATAACATGACTAAGTAGGATATTTTACACAACACGGGTTAGTGCGATAATATTCGGGATTTTGTCAGTCATTAAAATGACCTTTCTAAGGACAAGTCCAGCCTAATGTAACACTACACCCTAATGTGTTTACTCCATTAAGTTGGTCTATCCTGAGATATAAAAGGGCTATAATTACAACGCGGTTATGACATAAAATTAACAGTGTAATCTAGAAGGTAAAATTTAGGTCTAAGTTACTGCTGAATTTATATATTCATCTGAGATATTTGTCTTTTAAATGGATTAGCTGTTAAATTGGTTCCTTGCGATTTCTACGAAATCTAACAGGAAAAGTCTTGATGATCTTGACATCATTAATTCTTGACTCATTAGGGCTTAACCCTACAAATTGAAGGTTAAATTATTAACTTGAAATTTAAATTGAGGAAAAAGTAATTGCTTTATTGGTGAAATATAATGAATTGTGTAATTTGATCATTGATTTATTTACAATTGTATTTCGTCATAAAATAATCATGGTTTCAAGTTCCTTTTATCGTTTTAGTCATTTCGTTTATGCCATAATTATGCTGTTAACCTTCGCCAAAGAACTTAACCTTTTGCCAGGTCAAACTCTGTGCGTTACTTTTAAATATTTCGTAACGTGCAAAATAGAATTAATTTTGAGTTTAAAGTAAAAATAAGAATAATAAAGCCGCAGGGCAGATTGACCGGCTTGAGTGGAGAGTAGAGCAGAAGCGCTCGGAGGAAGGAAGTATTACAGTAAGATGCTTGTAGGGATCTTGAACGGATTACCAGAACTGTCCTGAGAGCCGTGTAATACCTCTTCACTCATCAAGCACCTCAGGCTTTGTTGCCTCCTTGTCGCTGCGTCATTATGTGCTAGCGGCCGTTTTTGGGGGCCAATAATAGAGTGTGTGAGTCATTTCCTGCCATTTTATCTGTGTGAGTACCACCTAAACCTTGTTGTCCTTGGGTTGTCCCTGGGTGTACTTGTATCGTGCGCACAGGGATGATCATTTAGATTAAATACATGTTGTCCGAGTTGGCTTCGGCCCCTCGCATGCCTTCCAAAGGTCGGGGACTCCATACTCCCGTGATTCGAAAATGATCAACATAATAAAAATAAGGCTAACTTGAGTCAAATTTTTGTCAGCGCCGCTAAACGCTGGCGCTACGGGAAGATATTTTTTTCTAGTCTGGCTTGCGTTAAGTCTTTGGTCCAGATCAATGATAGCAAGCTTCTGTTCTGTAATAGTCAGATATGCGCTATAGTCGTTCCATAGTCTAACTAGTATTATCTTACCTGTGGTCCAACCCATAGCTATGTCAAGCTAACGACATTGATTGTTTGTTTAACAGCGATTCCATGACCTTCTTAATTTTACGTTTTGAACCTATGCAAAAAGCAAAATGTCACATCATGATATAATTTTAGCAACAGATACCTAATGAAGTTCCTAATAATTAGATGAACAGGAGTATTTCTGCTTGTAGAAAGAGAATATTTCTACAAGAAAGTATTGTGTTCCTACAAACAATACCTGTCTAGCCAACCGTCTCGACACTAGCGTACAAGTGTTGAATTATGATATTTGATCTGTAAATAACATGTATGAATAGGTATTTTGAAAGGTGTTCTGTGGGCACGCAAACAATAAGATGTGCACACCCTACTGCGGAGTTTTTTATATATTTGTGTGACAAAACAAATGTTGCATCATCATCTTATCAGCCACACGACGCCCAATGCTGAACATAGGCCTCCTCTTAGGATTTCCACCACAATCGGTCCCGTGCCACCCGTATCCACCGGCTTACCTACAAATCGTCATCCGGTGTGCGGTCGCTATTCCAGAATATTTCCGCCCCAACGGCCATCGGTTCTTCTAACTATGTGTCCCGTCCCGCCCACTGCTTAATTTAACTTCTAAGAAGTCGTGAGATCGATTACAGAGTTAGTTTTTCATGAAATCATTGCTATAATTTACTTTCATGCATTTTATTATGTTAGCATTCAAGTACTGTCATTATATGTATAGCAATAACAGGTATTCTTTGAACTCGAATTGACTGTCATTCACTTAGAGTAACAGTCTATAATCATCCCACCACAGGGAATAGGCCTCCATCATTGAATTCTAATTAGCACAGCAACATAATCACCACGCTTGCCAAATACGGTTTGGTGATTACAAATCCGAGGCATGTTTATAGAATTTGAGACTGTTGTTTCCTGACCCAGGTGTCGACCTCAGGACCCCGAGATATTGGCCTGGAACTTAAACCACTCAGCCTTCGACAACATTGTTCACTTGATATCAGACACATCTACGTTACTTTCTCAAATATCTTGTAATACTTTCAAGCATATAGCACAGTTATGTTACAAGATCTACATCTTGTAACATAACTAAATCTTTTGGTTTTACAGACTATTCAAAACAGTTCACAAAAATTTTACAATCATCTTGTTAGGATGGAGTAGATGTACCTAGTAAGATGTACCTAGGTAAGTAAAAAAGTAAAAAAGTAACAGTCTAGAATCATCCCACTGCAGGGAAATAGCCTTCATCATTGAATGAGCTGTAGGCGTTACTCCCAAACTTAACACCAAAACTTTGATGAAACTTCGCAGGCTTACAGCTTAAATAGAAAAAAAAAACTAACTTTTTTAAACAATGTTTATTGATAGTATCTGCATGTATAGCTTTTGAAATCTCTGTGACATACTGGCCTTCTCTTTTACTGCAAAACTTGTGTTGTGTTACTGCGTCAATCAAAATGAATTCTATATTATACATGTTGCTTTCATACTATATTTGTTCACCGGTCTAGAACCTATGACTCAATTCAATGAGTAACGAGAAGGCTTGCTTACGACACAGACAAGTTAACGATTATATAGAAATAGAAAGCGAACAGCAGATCACAACGAAATTAGAATACGGCAAGGTAGGATTACTAGTGCAAACACATTGAAAACTACGAATAAATCTGTTTGCACTAGTAATTCTATCTCGCCTTTAATACTCGTAGATGAGTCAAGAATGATTGCGTGTGCAATGCATGTAATTATTTTGATGAAATCATAATGTAAAGAGAATGTTTGTATGTAATAGGTTGCAATTATAAATAGCACGATATTTTTAGTATTATAATAATGCAGTGACATATTTATTTATTTGCGTACAAATAAATTCATCTAACAATCACGAAGCAAAGATGATCCTACTACAGTGATTGTTAACTTTATTAACAACTGAAATAAAAACATAATTAAATCTGAAAAACTGTATTATAATACAGTTTGTTTGCAGAATCCAGTGAGTCTCACAGACGACGACGGCGTAGAATTTGGCTTTACAGTTTCCAGTCTTGTCTGACTTGATTGTTGAAAGAAGGTTTTGCTTTTTCATCACGGTAAATGATATGTAACTGCCGAACGTTTGTATAGAAACATAGAAGTCTAATAAGACTACTAGTAGCACAGATAAGATAATACTCTAGTAGTAACACTTACAATTCACAAAATTACAATTTTTAAGTTATCTTTGTAGAAATCGCAATTAATGTCGCAAAACATATTTGCCTTGTCATATTTTGTAACATTCATAAAATTACGGAGTTTCGATTAAAAAGAAACAGGGATATAAAAACTCTTAATAGCCCACGTACATGTTTTGTAGCTTTCGCGAATGATTCATGTACCTACCTCCTCAACTGAGTAAGTTCATTAAGTAACAAGATGTTTTGATGTTTCAATTTATTACAGACTAGCTGTTCCCCGTGACTTCGCACGCGTCAATTTCTGTTTTTATGATCGCGATTATTTTTGCAACATTTTTCACTGATGATTCGCTCCTATTGGTCGCAGAGTGATGTTATATAGCTTAAAGCCTTCCTCGATACATGGACTATCCAACATAAAAATATTTTTTCAATTCGAAGCAGTATTTTCAGAGATTAGCGCGTTCAAACAAACAAACAAACAAACGAATTCTTCAGCTTTATAATATTAGTATAGATAAGACATGTTTAATGTTACTTTGTAAATTAGCGCAGACTAAAAATTCACGCTAATTTTACTTCAGACTCATATCCGTAATTGTAATATGCAATTAACGATTATACACATGAATATTTATTAATGGTAATTGAAACGGCTCATTGACTAATATTGCTTTTTTTGCTACAAAACAGTTTTTAATAAACTTTGCATAAGACATTATCAATCGCTGCTGTAAACGCTAAAAATAAATGCCACACAAATGGTGGCAACAGATTTTTTTTTTGGGAACATACAATAACTTGGCAATCGAAACGTTGCGCCTCGGACAGAATGGAATAGAAAAGGATCAGAAGTTAATTGAGAAAGGCTTAGGTAAATTAAAATCCGTTAAAATCGGTTTAATTTCTGCAAGTCGGCCCCAAGGAGTTTTTATGCCTCAATATTTTAACGCTCCAGACCGAATGTAGTGGCCGTATATCAAATATGATTAAAAAATTTCAAGTTATTCTTTGGTACATTCATCGTCTTCTACTGATAAGTAGGCACTCCTTTCTTAGGTACTTCGTATTCAAACACACACAATTACAAACCATTCCTCTTTATCATATGAATGTAGATAAAAACAGTAATAATAATTTTGTACTGCACCAGTTAGTCTGTGAATGTGGTGTGAATGTCCGTAATACTCGTATAATAAATAGCAATTAGTATTGTTCACGACGGGTTAATAATGGCAGTCTAGTCTGGCGTCGGTAAATCATACTTGTAAGATACTTTAGATATCAGTTGCAAAAGGGAACCGATGTCGTCAAAAGATGTGTCCATTAGAACATTGTGTAAAATAAATTATATTTGCACTTAATTCTGTGCGTTTAGATCCACACGAGTGATAGTTTGCAAGTCTTGATTAATAACAGCAGTAGGCTACATTTGAGATAGAGTCAGTTGGACCACTTTATCTGTACGTTTACAGATAAAAACGGAAGTGTTTTTTATACAAGGAATACCAAACTATTAAGAAAAATAATGCACGGAGGCATAAAATAAGTACTTCATACCTATAAAGTTTTGTTACGTGTAACAATACTGTAAAATATTGTTTGATTAATCTTAACCGACTGTATGGGATGATGACTTCAAGTTAAACCATTTGTTCTTGGACGGTATGGTGACCAAATGATTGAATGAGAACGAGTTTTTAGTTTGATCACTGTCGGTGTCATTATTGTCACTGTTAAAAATAAATTTTAATCCATATAAATAAAAATGATTCACCAAAATGTATGTAGTGCGCATAAATACCGACCGACTACACCGAATTGAATAATTATAATTAATTATTTTTGTTATGTTTCTTATGCTTAGAGAAAGGTACAAACAAGAAAATGTTTAATAATTTAATGGAAGAAAGCTGGTTTAGTAATATCTATATTATGAAAAGTGTGTAAAGGATAAATATGGTCAATAATAGACCATTTCCTTGCATTATCTTCAGTCAATAAATGTATTCATTGTAGGTACTTACTTAACTTACATGAATTGTAGGTTTAAGTTGTTTGAAATAAAAGTACCTATTAAATGACAAATAAAAAAAAAACAACTAAAATTAACCAGTACTTAGGCTGAGGTTCTTGTTGTGCCTTTTTATGATAAGCTCATAATGCCAGCCAATTAAAATTTTGAAATAAAAAAAATAATGTAAAAATAACTAATGAGATACATGGAAATGTATAAAGTTGGTACCTATTAGTATTTACTACAGTGAAGTGCTTCTCGAGCTATAAATATTAAAAAAAAACAATTGATCAAACATAACCCAAAACGTTTATTGGCAACACTCTATTAATATCCCAGTAAACATGTATATTATATTACAGAACGTATATGCCTCTAAGCTATATTTAGGTTACATACACATCATTATGCGACTACATGATATATAAGTTTACTGTGTCTCGAAATAGTTGAAGCTCATCTGAATCAACATCTACTATGTCTTGTGCGCGAGGCAGGTAATGGATTTGGTTGGGATTGAAGTTTTTGTCATTATTCATTAGGCAGCATAAAGGTTTTGTATAAATATCTTCCGATTTAGGAGAGCGTAAGTGTTTTTACAGGTGTTCATGGTTGATTGCGGCGTGACTTGAAGGAGGCCTACGTCCAACAGTGGACAGACAATGGCTGTTGATAATTAAATGCTCGATATACCAACGAAACCGAAAAACTGACAAAAGTTTTCAGCGGGTTAACCATGACTGCACACATTACACATGGCATTGATGCTATCCCATTGAAGTGTAGCTGCGTAACAACAGTCTTACTCGTGTCGCATAAAATTAAGTTTGTAACTGATGATGGCTTGCTTGGCGCTTCGTCATTTAGATCGAGGGCCTAGCCATAAACGTAAAACATTTTGTTAGTAAACTTAAACATACAGGTTAGGTACTTAAAATAAACTGTCAGAGCGCCAAAATATTGCTTAATAGTGCTGTATATACATATAAAGAGTTCGAGTTCGATATTATAATTTTTGATCGTAGGTAGGCTATTCAGTATATACTATATCATGGTTCATAATTTTGAGAGTTTAAGAGTAGTGCAATAGTAGAAACCCGATTGGAAGTTGAAGTTTGGGAAATCATTGCCCGTTGCTTTGTTGGAAGTTTTTACATGAATGCTTACCCCCGTATTTATAAACAAGTAAAAGTAATAACTTGAGTACAAGTAATTACTTGAGAGACAATTTGTATGCCATGATCAAGAAATTACTAGAAGTTATAACTACCAAAAGTTAGCATTTTCAGCCAAATAATATGACTATTAATAGTGACCAATTTCTTTCACTTAAGCACTAGGTATGAACACTTTAAGTTCTGACTTTCTTAAGCAATAAGTAATTACTTCTTTATAAATACGGGGGTTAGTCCCGGATCCGAGTCATATGACAATTGATTTCTATTGCTTCTGGAATTACCCACATACATAATAATATAATTAATCATACGTAGCAATCATAGTGATAGTGGTATTACAATGATAATTTTCCATCCGTAAAATTTAAGTGAGATATAGAGGTGGGCACTTCTCCAAGTGGTTTTAATTGTTATTCCCGCGTTTGAATCCCTCGGGAATTGAAATGTGTAAACCACCCTCGCATTTCAATGATTTAAGGTTAAGGTTAAGTTATTTCATGTATATGTAAATGTACATATGTGAGGTTGTACACTGTATACTTAAATTTAGCTAATACCCTTATGGGCTGGATGAACTATTCAGTCCGAAGCTGTTAAATTATAATCATAAAACTCCAACAGTCGTTTAATAAAGACAATGCTTTATCCATAAATGTACGTACATATTATAAAAGGCATTGGAAATTTTACTATCTTATTTCTTACTAATCTTATCTTACTATATTATAAAAACAAAAGTTTGGATTGGCGTTTTCTCAATCATGCGAGCAAGCTAATAAAAGGATATGGTGGAAATTTTAGCAAGGAGATAGGTGGAACTAACTTCAAGTATCAGCTTCATGTGTCTTATTGATCAGCAAAAAGACACACTGTACCTACATTCTTTGGAGTCTTAGGGCATTTTAATTGTATCCCTGAATCCAATTCCGTGGCTTTACAATTGCCAGTGCAAATCCTTACATCGTGGTACCGTTCATTATGTTTCGTGATTAATTTTTGTCGAAGATTCTGGAATTTATCAAGTCTTCGAATTAGAATTCCTTTTTTAATACTTTTCAATATGTTCTCATTGTAATGCAATTCATTTAAGATAAGATTTGTTTTTCTAGAAAATAAATATTAAATAGAAAATAAAACACATAGAATCCAGAGTCTCCTCCTTTTTGAATAAAGAAAGACCTAAATAGTTTAACAAATAATGCGGAAGTAAAAACTTAATAACAAGGAAAAATATCAGCATAACCAAATAACAAAACTTGAAAGATAAAAATGACGAAGCATACACTAAAAGGATCCCGAAAAGCAATATATCACTTTATTCACTATAACCGACCTCTATCAGCCATACTGAGTTATTGGAGAATGAAATCGTAGCATCATTACTTATGCTGTATCTGACTTCCGACCATCTGATACTGAGTGACTGAAACATCTCTAAGACAGTTCCGTACAAATAGTATTGAGAACCAAAAGGGTTATTGTTACGATTACAAGTTCACAACCAGAGGCCTTACTCTACAACGCAGTGTCCGTAAATTCGGCTCCATCTGTCTTAGCGTATGTAAAAGAGACATAATATATCCGAATATCACGTTGCATAATAAGGCATCTGACTTCAGGGGACCGTGAACACCTGTTACTGGTCTGGTTATATTCTAGTGCCTGTGCGGCATATTCATGTCTTTAAAGCTGACTTGACTTATTTAATCATTTATTTATATGCCCCACTAAATTGTAACCCATCAAATTAAAATTAACTTACCTCTTTTAAATAAAAAAATTGTTGACAAATCGATTGTTTAATTATCAAATGAAATATGTCACAAATTTTAAGGGCCGTTAATGCACATTATTAACGGCCCTTAAAATTTGTGACATATTTCATTTGATAATTAAACAATCGACTTTTAATAACTTCAAGGCTTGCAATACATGCATGAAGATACACTGAACCCTAAAATATAATGTGTTGTAACACAATGTAGGTAAGTGTATTGCACATAGCAAAAACAATTGCTATGTCTATAAAGTCATTATATCTATCCAAATCATGCATGTCGAATTAATGATACTTTGATACAGAAAACCTTTTCGTTATATCACGTATCGTTGTAAATTATGTAAGTTTTTCGCAATGTCTTATACTATTAAAAATAAAAAAGGAAGGTTAATCATTTTACTCGTAATTTTATGGTGTTAATTTTTAATTTAAAAACGGATGTTGACAGTAATTTTGTTGTATCGGAGTTAATTTACTGCTAAATTAATTAAAGGTACGATATATACTCGTTACTTCAAAATTAATTCTACAGGTTACTAACTTTACTACTCGTATAATAATAGGTGAATGTTTATATCGTGAACAATTGTACATTGTTCAAATGCAACCTGCAATTGATATAAGTGTGAGATTATTTAGTGAATATTCGCACGGTAAGTCTAAAAAATTTATTGTTCATCGCTTAAAACTTGCTTCATATTTGTTCAGTAATAAAAACGTTTGATTTTAAATTGATTACGCCATTAAGAGCATTTAAGATTTTATAATCGTATCTACAAAAATATCTTTGAATTTATATGCAGATAAATGTGGTCAACCTCATATTATTACATTATTTTGTTCTGATCCTAAACTAACTATTTAATAAAGCCTTTGAAAGAATAAAGCACGCATACCTATTCATAAACAACGAATGCATCAAAAAGGACGCAGACACAAAAAAATATAAAAAGACACTTTCTCTCTACATCGACCCGTCTGGAAATCGAACCTTAATTAATGGTTCACGGGTAAAAAAAAGTGTAAGTACATACTCGTATCTCAATTTTTTAATAAAATACCTCAAAAAATTACACATTTATAGCGCCAAATTTGATGTGAGTTAACTAGTGGTATTGTACGAGTATATACTCGTATTAAACACCTCATTGTTATATAGTCTTTATCGATAACAGACAACACAATGGGCCGTAATTCAAATAGACATGTTTTCATTGAAATCAGATAATAAATCTATTGGTAATACTCGGAGAGCAACATCATATCCGTGATTAAGGCCTGCTCAGAAGCAAATAGAGTCCTTGTAATTCGTTGTCTTGATTCTAGCCGAGATCGTGGTTTAATTGTAAAAGTTGTGGTAATTTATGGATCAAATCATTTCAATTTTATGAAATTTTTTCAAATTTATTTTTACTGAATTAGAAATTTTGAAAATATATTAATGATAATTGATAACCGGTAAGTTTTATTTGCATGGTATAAAAATTGCATTTTGCCTTTTTATTCTTCAAATGTAATTTATTAACTTTTAGCCTTTACCTAAGTGGGAACAAATACTTACTTCTGTTTTTTTTAAGTAATTTGTTTAATGAATGCAGAATTACTAGTTGGCACGCCATTATTTGTAGAATGCGAGAGCACGATAAAATTATAATTATGCGTGAACTGCATAATAGTACAAGGTGTAAACGGCACATTACACAATCTCTTATTGAAAAATAGCATTTTGCGAATCTGGGAAGTAATATCTCAAATGATTTCTATTTGCATTATAAATCATCCAGCTATTTATATAATTTTTGTAATGTGTAAGAATATGTAGAACCTTACGAAATAAAGATTATTATTATTATAACCAGTACTTGTTTTCTTCATCTGATAGCATAACTGAGGAATATTACTTTGGAATATCTTGGTATCGTCATAAATGTATAATTAATACTTATACTGTCGTTAACCTCGGATGCACTCATTGCAAAAACCCAACGATCTCGCTTCTTACTTTCCGAGCAACATAACTTGTAAGAAACCTGATTTGAAAGGAAAATTGGCCGAATAAAGTCACTTTCCCTACTCATTGTTCGTAACAGATTCCAGTATGCAAAATGGTGCAACGAACGTTATGTAAGAGATTGTTATCGTTTGCTCGTACGTTTTTATAGTATTCCTGAGAATAACTTTTTATGATATAATTAGGTCGGTACCTATTGTACGACTTGCGTCCCTGACATTGGGTGCTTGACGTAGTTAACATCTACGTAATAGAATAGTGTCGCTTGTGAAATAGCGCCATTCTCATTTTCAATTGATGACTGAAAAGGTTCTATAGACGACTTGTCTTTCCTTTAAATCATAACTATGGTTGCCCATGGGTTGCCTGACATCAATTCTTCTTTTCCAACGACCAGATGTAATATTTAAAAAAAATACACTTAAGAACGGAAAAGTTGCATAGCTATAAAAATAAAAATAAAACATTTTAATCAATAAGTTTTGAATCGGTAGCTATGTACCAAATTATTATTCTATTTTACTGGCAATTTAAAATTCATCGTCGATCGTCACGCACCCACTCCTAATTGGTAATTGGTTCGTTCCTTTTGTCGTAAAAGCTTTAAAAATTGGACTAGCATTGGAAGAAAATCATTCTCTTTTCATATTGAAGATATCTCCACTAAACAGAGATGTTCAATATAGACCTAAGTGAGATAATAAACAAACAAATCGTTAGCACAATGTTCGATATATTTACTAGATCGAATAGTGTCCTCTAGCTGTTAGCGTGGGAAATTGACCAAGACAGTTTACTACCACGGACGTAGGCATTCCTGAGTACTATAGTTGTGTTCATTAAGGCTTTAGAGCGAGATCGAGAAATACCATGCAAGTGACTGCTCTCGATTTCGGAATCGATATCTCGAGAAGTTTATGTCGAGTCTAGAAAGATTTACTATGCATTTTGCCGTTCTAAGGCTACAGACTGGACAAAATTTGCATACAGATTATTATTGTGATCGAGCTAGGTATTGAAATATTAATAGGGTACTTAATGATTCAAAATTAAATGAATATAATAAATGTTTAGTTGGAATACGCTTCCGGTTTCTGTATTCCAGTTATTTTGTTCAATTAAACCATACTCCAAGATCGACTCACACTCGATGAATGCTACGATTTTGGTTTTGCCCGCATTAATTTATTGTATCCGACGTTAATAACTGATAAATATTTTTTCAATATGGCACAAGTAGTAATTCCTTTTTAAGTGATCTATAGCCCATAATAAAATGGCTATAATTTGGTTTTAAAAGTCTGCCTGTCCGTATTCGCCATAACTCAGAAACTCCTAGTTTAGAAAGCTAAACATGAATAAGTAAACAACAAACAGAAAAGTTGAAGTAAAATATTTTTGACTAAATGTTTGATATAAAGCATTAAATTTTAATCACCATCCAGACTTTGATGAGACAAAAAACAAATGACGTATTTTTTCATTTTGGTATAACTCAGTACCAAAATGTCAAGATAAAGCAACTAGTCCGCAAAAATCTAAAATTTTGGATACGGCCTCCTCGCAACACACTTTTTACGCGATGCGCATCTTATGCATTCATTACGATACTATTCATAAGTCGTTGATTTTTCCTTAATACCCCATTTATGAAGTAAAAAATGTAGGTCGAGTTCTCACTGAAAATATTTTTCGCAACATTGTTTCCAATTTTTACGGTCCTAAGCCTGTGAAGGTATGAAGAGAAAATCAACAACTTATTAATAGTATCGTAATAAATGAATGAAATGCGTATCGCGTAAAAAAAGGTGTTGTAAGGAGGCCGTATCAAAAATTTTAGATTATGGGCGGACATTTTTCTAGTTGCTTCATCTTGAAATTTTTGTACCGGGCTATACCAAAAGAAAAAATACATCCTTTGTTTTTTGTTTCGTAGAATTTTGTATTAAAATTTCTAAAGTGATTAAAATTTCAATCTGTATTTGTTAAATATAAAGTTTTGATCACGGCCAGCGAAACGGTTTTTTATGGATACGTATAAAAATCGCTGTAGGAACTAGTTTACATGTTAAAGGGATAAGAGATAGTTAAATAATGTACTTCATCATCAGCCTATATCAGCCCATCAGCCGGACACAGGCGTCTCAAAAAAGATGATATTGCTAAGCTTGCCTTCTATATTTTGCTAATGGTGGATTGAGGACGCTGTTACTTAATTTTCTTCTGATGGTACTTCTCTGTGCAGGTCATTAGTACACTTCATGAAAAGGCTAGATAAAGTTGTTAGTTACGTAAAATAGATAGTAAATATAAATTACTAACCATAATATTATGAAATAATTCTCCACTTGTAAAATTGAAAAATCCGTGTTATGATTTTTAATCAAAACTGTTTTGAACTGTTAAATTGCTAGTGAAAATTGAATATTTTAAAGTGCTGTTAGGGTTGCGTGTGTTTTATTTTACTGTTTTAGGTAACAAAAAATACTTTTTAAGCACCACTGCGTACTGAAAAAAAAGATATTCATGAATCTGAAATTTGTTTGGAGTTATTCAATATTTGAAAATGTATAGTTTCTCTTTGGATATCACAACAATACAGGATGAAATTTTATGTACTTTCGGAATTTTTTATAGGAGTTAAATATCGTGTTTAGAGCCCATTTCTGAAATAAAAAATGTAGGTCAAGTTTTGACCTTGAAATATTTTTCGCAAAAAAATTTCTAATTAAAAGTGGTCGTCCTACAACCTTGAACGTAAACATTGCATTGTAAAACGAATTCGTTTTAAACACTTGAGTACTTTATTTATCTTACCTCTTTTAATCCTCTCCTAGCTCCCTTAAGTAATCCATTCCTACTTATGTAGTTAAACTTTTGCCGAATTCATAATAAAATTGAAACACGCACATTTTAGGTTAACAACATGTAGGAATCACCAAACTTGTCTTTCGAGTTACACTCTTGGCTTGGTATTTGCCCATAAGCTTTCTCAAACTCTCATTAAATGTTTTTCACGTATTCACTATTAAAACTATGATTAAAACCCACATTAATTATTTTGTATTCAGAACAACAATGATGCAAGAACTTAATATCACAAAATGCAGCCATCTGACCTGTCAATTATTTACAGTCCTTGTTGTTTTTCGATCCTTTCGGAACCGGCTAAGGTCTGAGACTATGCTGCCATGTCATTAGTGTGAATTTAATCATTCTTAATTATAAAATATCATAAACACTTACTTAAACTGGTTTGGTTGGTTACTGGTTGAAACTATTAATTAATTAAAAGAAAAGAAACATTAACAGTATTTTAAAAACTGTTCGAAATGCAGACCGTTTCTCTCCAAACATAATCTTGCACGTTTTTGAATATTTTCTTTAAGTTTGTTGAGAACTACATTTTCATTTTTCACTTCATTAAAAGCTAACACTATCTGAGCTTTTAATGCCTCGAGGCTTTGGGCTTCTTCTACATACACGCGTCGCTTTATCTCACCCCACAAAAAGAAGTCGCAGGGTGTCAGATCAGGTGATCGCGGTGGCCACGCGACGGGACCCCCGCGACCGATCCAGCGGTCACCGTATTCAGAACTTAAATAGTCTCGTACGGAGGCGGCGTAATGCGGGGGTGCACCATCATGTTGGTAATAAAAATCACGATAGTTCAATAAAGGCACATCGTCCATAAAGTTCGCCACAACATTAGTCAACATATCCAGATAGGTACCACCGGTCAGTCTACCCTCGATGAAATACGGCCCCAATATTTGATTGCCGACAATCCCGGCCCACACATTTGCGCTAAAACGAACTTGGTGATACGTTTCTCGTATCTTATGGGGATTCGAATAGGTCCACCAATGCTCATTGTGTTGGTTGTAAAGTCCAACGCGTGTAAATAGTGCCTCGTCAGTCCACAAAATATTGGCATTAGGATGCGTGATCAGCCATTCACAGAAAGCGCGACGAGGGACTGCGTCTGCTTCGTTTAAAGTTTGCACCTTTTGGAAATGGTAAGGGTGTAATCCAGCTGAGTTTAATAACTTCCACACTGCGTATTGGCTGACATTGAAGCGACGTGCTGCATCTCGCGTACTTAATCGCGGATTTCTTTCAAAGAAATCTAAGATGTCGTCTTCTATTTCGATCGTCAGTCTTGGTCTGCCCTGACCGTGAGCATGAGCCGGCGTTGCAAATTGGCCATGGTCTAATAGCCTTTGGTTGGCAGCTAAAATCGTCTGTCGACTCGGTGACGATGGGTTTATGCCTTGATTGCGAAGCCGAGGAATGATTTCGGATTGGTACAGTCGCTGGGCTCCGCTTAGTGATTCCCCACTTAAAATGTAGCAACGAACCATTTCGTAATGCTCACGATGAGAGTACATTTTACAATATTATTAATTACGTACCGATGACGGAAACGCGGTAAAGTAACCATAGCACACTACGTCACGGGGTTGCGCGAGCGACTAAAATCACTGTATTTAGTGTATTTGTTGAGCGGCGCGAGCGCCACCAGTGTTACCACTTTCATGATTTTTTTCCCCACACCTCAATTGAGATTTCCCCGTATCAGGACTTTTTTCCCAAAAAAATTATTCTGCTATTAAGTTTGGCACTAGTAAGTAGAACAAATCTGTTCAACTGCTAATATCTGTCCAGATTGTTACAAAAATTATCGAATTGTTGCTTTATTGATACGAACGCATTCGAATAATTAATGGTGTTATTCGATTGTTGCCTGCCATAGTTGTTGTTGTCGATTGTCAATTGCAGGTTGGTCGGGCGCGCGGCATAGCGATAGGTGATTGTTACTAAAAACAACCGAATCGACGGGTTAGTTGTAACTTCACCTACCCGCTCGCTTGCCGATGATATCGTCCTACGCATAAATTGCTATTCGATTGTTAATACCTATTAGATTGTTGTTTGACGACGGTGACTGAATCGAGAATCGAATACGATTGTGGTCGATTCATTCCATATTCTTTTTACTCACCAACAGCTGTAGCGCATTTTTTTTTATTAATGGGGACTACCGTTTCTTTGCTCACCAGTTGGCGCCACTGTAGACTGAGGTCCGGAGGTATAGCTGTCAAAGGCGATCGGCGCCGAAACAAAGTGTAAATCTTGAATCTAATTAAGGTTTATTATTTATAAATAGCTATCTTAATATCAACAAACTAACTTTTGAAATAGTTGCTCTTTGAGGCCACCTATTTTTGCGCTTTTTCTTAATTCCGCTTTCAAAGCGTTCACATTAATCGCCAAATAATCCTGTGAGAGATACCTACGTTTTCTTTCGGTCAAACGTTGTGACAAATATCCGTCGCATTTATTAAAAGATAAGTTTACTTACTTCCGTTAAGCGCTATTTAAGTCACCTCGATCGATTGATTTAGTAAATAATGAAATGACCAAAGTCATATCAAACTGAAATGACGTTACTACAATGTGATTAAGTACTTTTTTAGTAATCGATCGTACAGCAAATAAGACCCTAAGAAAAGTACTCGATACGTGAAAGGATCGAAACTTTAGTCTTGCTTTAGTAAGTACGATTCTAAAGTAAGTATAACAAAAATAATCTTACGAAGTTTAACGTATGCAAAATTTGGAAGGTATGTTTATGCATTATTGTCTGCACGTTACTAATGACGTCTGACCGGTTTGAAGTATTTAAAAAAAAAAAAAACTGGAATAGCCAAGCACAAATAACATTAATCGCATAAATGCAAGAAGTCCAAGATGCGAAACGCTTAATGAAAAAATATTGAAAAAATGACACAATAAGGAACAAGCTAGTGATTGATTACCAGTGAAGAAGGAAAGAATAAGACGGTTGAAGTGAATGTACGATTTTGCACTGTTTATAATGTTTTGATACATTTAGCACGCAGGAATTCAATGTCAATTTGCAATGCCATAAAAAAGAGCAATGTGCTAAATTTAAAGTGTGTTTTTTTTAATTTATTCGATACAATACCTTTCAAAAAGTACTCACTGAGTCAAAGTATCGTATAAATCACCCATAAATTTCGATAAGTTAGGTTAGTTTAGGGTTAGGTTAGGTTAAGTTATTAAGTGTAAGTAAGTGTTAATGATATTTTATGTATTTGTTAAGAATGATCGAATTCGCACTAATGCCATGGCAGCATACGGTCTCAGACCTTAGCTGCCTGGTTCTGAAAGGAGCAATAAACAAACAAAAAACGCAGCTGTCAGTCTAATTTATTGCAAGTGCATAATTATTTTAGTTTATTCATAGTTTTAATTATTATGGTATCGTGAATGTGAAAAACATTTAATGTGAGTTTTAGATAGCTTATGTGCAAATACCAAGCCAACAGGGTAACTCGTTAAATTCAATTTTGGTGATTTCTTCATGTTGTGAACCCAAATGTGCGTGTTTTCGATGTATTGTGTTGTTCAATGTATTGTGAATTCGGTAAAAGGTTTACTACATAGGAATGTATTGCCTATGGAGCTAGGAGAAGATTAAAAGATGTAAGAGAAATAAGTAACTCAAGTCTTCGTTTTAAAATGAACACTTGTAGGTTATGGTAATGTTTTTGTTTTTCATACTGTTTCATACTGTATTTGTAATTGTTTTTGTTGTGGTTTCTAATAAAGTTAAGTTAGTTTTAGTTTGTTCAATGAACATTCATTAGCTGATTGGAGCCTTTTGCTTTTTACGATCCTAAGCCTCTCAAAAGTCAACAACAAGAATAGTTTCGTAATGAATTAATGAATGCATGAATGAATGAATGAATGAGATGCGCACGGTGTAAAAAGTGTGTTGCGAGGAGGCCATAACCAACATTTTATATTTTTCGCGGACTTTTTCTAGGTGCTTTTTCTTGACATTTTTGTACTGGGCTATACCAAAAGAAAAAATACGTCATTTGTTTTTTGTCTCGTAGATTGATATATTAAAATTTGGAAAGGGGTTAAAATTTCACCCATGTACTTTCGGAATTTTTTATAGGAGTTAAATATCGTGTTTAGAGCCCATTTCTGAAATAAAAAATGTAGGTCAAGTTTTGACCTTGAAATATTTTTCGCAAAAAAATTTCTAATTAAAAGTGGTCGTCCTACAACCTTGAACGTAAACATTGCATTGTAAAACGAATTCGTTTTAAACACTTGAGTACTTTATTTATCTTACCTCTTTTAATCCTCTCCTAGCTCCCTTAAGTAATCCATTCCTACTTATGTAGTTAAACTTTTGCCGAATTCATAATAAAATTGAAACACGCACATTTTAGGTTAACAACATGTAGGAATCACCAAACTTGTCTTTCGAGTTACACTCTTGGCTTGGTATTTGCCCATAAGCTTTCTCAAACTCTCATTAAATGTTTTTCACGTATTCACTATTAAAACTATGATTAAAACCCACATTAATTATTTTGTATTCAGAACAACAATGATGCAAGAACTTAATATCACAAAATGCAGCCATCTGACCTGTCAATTATTTACAGTCCTTGTTGTTTTTCGATCCTTTCGGAACCGGCTAAGGTCTGAGACTATGCTGCCATGTCATTAGTGTGAATTTAATCATTCTTAATTATAAAATATCATAAACACTTACTTAAACTGGTTTGGTTGGTTACTGGTTGAAACTATTAATTAATTAAAAGAAAAGAAACATTAACAGTATTTTAAAAACTGTTCGAAATGCAGACCGTTTCTCTCCAAACATAATCTTGCACGTTTTTGAATATTTTCTTTAAGTTTGTTGAGAACTACATTTTCATTTTTCACTTCATTAAAAGCTAACACTATCTGAGCTTTTAATGCCTCGAGGCTTTGGGCTTCTTCTACATACACGCGTCGCTTTATCTCACCCCACAAAAAGAAGTCGCAGGGTGTCAGATCAGGTGATCGCGGTGGCCACGCGACGGGACCCCCGCGACCGATCCAGCGGTCACCGTATTCAGAACTTAAATAGTCTCGTACGGAGGCGGCGTAATGCGGGGGTGCACCATCATGTTGGTAATAAAAATCACGATAGTTCAATAAAGGCACATCGTCCATAAAGTTCGCCACAACATTAGTCAACATATCCAGATAGGTACCACCGGTCAGTCTACCCTCGATGAAATACGGCCCCAATATTTGATTGCCGACAATCCCGGCCCACACATTTGCGCTAAAACGAACTTGGTGATACGTTTCTCGTATCTTATGGGGATTCGAATAGGTCCACCAATGCTCATTGTGTTGGTTGTAAAGTCCAACGCGTGTAAATAGTGCCTCGTCAGTCCACAAAATATTGGCATTAGGATGCGTGATCAGCCATTCACAGAAAGCGCGACGAGGGACTGCGTCTGCTTCGTTTAAAGTTTGCACCTTTTGGAAATGGTAAGGGTGTAATCCAGCTGAGTTTAATAACTTCCACACTGCGTATTGGCTGACATTGAAGCGACGTGCTGCATCTCGCGTACTTAATCGCGGATTTCTTTCAAAGAAATCTAAGATGTCGTCTTCTATTTCGATCGTCAGTCTTGGTCTGCCCTGACCGTGAGCATGAGCCGGCGTTGCAAATTGGCCATGGTCTAATAGCCTTTGGTTGGCAGCTAAAATCGTCTGTCGACTCGGTGACGATGGGTTTATGCCTTGATTGCGAAGCCGAGGAATGATTTCGGATTGGTACAGTCGCTGGGCTCCGCTTAGTGATTCCCCACTTAAAATGTAGCAACGAACCATTTCGTAATGCTCACGATGAGAGTACATTTTACAATATTATTAATTACGTACCGATGACGGAAACGCGGTAAAGTAACCATAGCACACTACGTCACGGGGTTGCGCGAGCGACTAAAATCACTGTATTTAGTGTATTTGTTGAGCGGCGCGAGCGCCACCAGTGTTACCACTTTCATGATTTTTTTCCCCACACCTCAATTGAGATTTCCCCGTATCAGGACTTTTTTCCCAAAAAAATTATTCTGCTATTAAGTTTGGCACTAGTAAGTAGAACAAATCTGTTCAACTGCTAATATCTGTCCAGATTGTTACAAAAATTATCGAATTGTTGCTTTATTGATACGAACGCATTCGAATAATTAATGGTGTTATTCGATTGTTGCCTGCCATAGTTGTTGTTGTCGATTGTCAATTGCAGGTTGGTCGGGCGCGCGGCATAGCGATAGGTGATTGTTACTAAAAACAACCGAATCGACGGGTTAGTTGTAACTTCACCTACCCGCTCGCTTGCCGATGATATCGTCCTACGCATAAATTGCTATTCGATTGTTAATACCTATTAGATTGTTGTTTGACGACGGTGACTGAATCGAGAATCGAATACGATTGTGGTCGATTCATTCCATATTCTTTTTACTCACCAACAGCTGTAGCGCATTTTTTTTTATTAATGGGGACTACCGTTTCTTTGCTCACCAGTTGGCGCCACTGTAGACTGAGGTCCGGAGGTATAGCTGTCAAAGGCGATCGGCGCCGAAACAAAGTGTAAATCTTGAATCTAATTAAGGTTTATTATTTATAAATAGCTATCTTAATATCAACAAACTAACTTTTGAAATAGTTGCTCTTTGAGGCCACCTATTTTTGCGCTTTTTCTTAATTCCGCTTTCAAAGCGTTCACATTAATCGCCAAATAATCCTGTGAGAGATACCTACGTTTTCTTTCGGTCAAACGTTGTGACAAATATCCGTCGCATTTATTAAAAGATAAGTTTACTTACTTCCGTTAAGCGCTATTTAAGTCACCTCGATCGATTGATTTAGTAAATAATGAAATGACCAAAGTCATATCAAACTGAAATGACGTTACTACAATGTGATTAAGTACTTTTTTAGTAATCGATCGTACAGCAAATAAGACCCTAAGAAAAGTACTCGATACGTGAAAGGATCGAAACTTTAGTCTTGCTTTAGTAAGTACGATTCTAAAGTAAGTATAACAAAAATAATCTTACGAAGTTTAACGTATGCAAAATTTGGAAGGTATGTTTATGCATTATTGTCTGCACGTTACTAATGACGTCTGACCGGTTTGAAGTATTTAAAAAAAAAAAAAACTGGAATAGCCAAGCACAAATAACATTAATCGCATAAATGCAAGAAGTCCAAGATGCGAAACGCTTAATGAAAAAATATTGAAAAAATGACACAATAAGGAACAAGCTAGTGATTGATTACCAGTGAAGAAGGAAAGAATAAGACGGTTGAAGTGAATGTACGATTTTGCACTGTTTATAATGTTTTGATACATTTAGCACGCAGGAATTCAATGTCAATTTGCAATGCCATAAAAAAGAGCAATGTGCTAAATTTAAAGTGTGTTTTTTTTAATTTATTCGATACAATACCTTTCAAAAAGTACTCACTGAGTCAAAGTATCGTATAAATCACCCATAAATTTCGATAAGTTAGGTTAGTTTAGGGTTAGGTTAGGTTAAGTTATTAAGTGTAAGTAAGTGTTAATGATATTTTATGTATTTGTTAAGAATGATCGAATTCGCACTAATGCCATGGCAGCATACGGTCTCAGACCTTAGCTGCCTGGTTCTGAAAGGAGCAATAAACAAACAAAAAACGCAGCTGTCAGTCTAATTTATTGCAAGTGCATAATTATTTTAGTTTATTCATAGTTTTAATTATTATGGTATCGTGAATGTGAAAAACATTTAATGTGAGTTTTAGATAGCTTATGTGCAAATACCAAGCCAACAGGGTAACTCGTTAAATTCAATTTTGGTGATTTCTTCATGTTGTGAACCCAAATGTGCGTGTTTTCGATGTATTGTGTTGTTCAATGTATTGTGAATTCGGTAAAAGGTTTACTACATAGGAATGTATTGCCTATGGAGCTAGGAGAAGATTAAAAGATGTAAGAGAAATAAGTAACTCAAGTCTTCGTTTTAAAATGAACACTTGTAGGTTATGGTAATGTTTTTGTTTTTCATACTGTTTCATACTGTATTTGTAATTGTTTTTGTTGTGGTTTCTAATAAAGTTAAGTTAGTTTTAGTTTGTTCAATGAACATTCATTAGCTGATTGGAGCCTTTTGCTTTTTACGATCCTAAGCCTCTCAAAAGTCAACAACAAGAATAGTTTCGTAATGAATTAATGAATGCATGAATGAATGAATGAATGAGATGCGCACGGTGTAAAAAGTGTGTTGCGAGGAGGCCATAACCAACATTTTATATTTTTCGCGGACTTTTTCTAGGTGCTTTTTCTTGACATTTTTGTACTGGGCTATACCAAAAGAAAAAATACGTCATTTGTTTTTTGTCTCGTAGATTGATATATTAAAATTTGGAAAGGGGTTAAAATTTCACCCTGTATAACGACCTGATGCTAATGATCTATTTTGATTTCTAAAACTTTTTGTTATACCTACATAAACAAAGCCAATTACTTGAAATTGCCTATCACCCATGCGAACAAGTTACAAAATTTATTATATTTCCAAGGGGTTATTCTAGGTTATTTACTTCACCCGCCCTTCACAGGGAAGGAGTTTTGGGTCTCCTACCGGGCGCGTCCCCAGGTGGCGGATAGGGGAACGCCCTCCAGACATGGAGGGTACCGGCCATTTGGCCGGCGCGGACCAAAACCCACAAGGGAGACGCTTCCAGTGGGCTTGGGCAGTCCGCTGTTGAATGCGTCTCCAGACGGTGGTAGCGGGCTTCGGCCCGTGGCCTGTTGTGGCCGTTCGCGCTGGAGGGCGTGACGGCGGTGTTGCCGCTGGGGCGTCAGCCCCGCGGCGGACGGAAGTCGCTCGCTTCCCAGTATGGTTTGAGCCATGCTGGGCAGCGAGTGGGCGTGAGACGTTGGCGGCCCCTTGCAACGACATGCACTGTCGTTGCAAAGGGTGGCCACGGTTCAGGTCGGCGAGGTTGCTTGCGGACCCGACCCGAAGTCGTAGATGGGGGAAGACGAGAAGGCATACGCCGAACTCAACTTCCCCCCTCTAGCAGGCTAGTGGGCGTTGGGCCGGGGGGCTCAACGCTCGCATTGCACAGCTTGCCAGACTGGGGGTGATTCCTGGTGTACAGGATCACCCATACTTTATGCCTGAGGCCCGGCATAGGCCGTACGTAGGCGGTGCATGGAGGGCATCCTAAGGGAAACCCATACACTGCCAACATACGTTGCAAGGTACACCGCAGGTCTTTTTAGTGGGTATGCTTGTCGGGCACCGACAAGAGAGTCCCACATACCCTACTGCTGCCCCTGAAGCAGTAGGTATGCGTAATGCATTTTTTCCTGCGTAAACAAAAAAAAAAAAAAAAAAAAAAAAAAAAAGGTTATTTACTTCAAAGAACGGCGCAACAACAAGCAATACAACCTTTTCTCCTTTGCTGTTGTAATAATATTGAGGATTATATTAAAAAAACTAGATACACAGTCTGATACTAAAATAACACTGTACTCGATTTTTTTTTAATTTTTTTATTACTAAATTTTTTTTACTTTGTTTCTTGTTTGTTTGAACGCGCTCATCTCAGGAAGTACTGGTTCGAATTGAATAAAACTTTTTGTGTTGGATAGTCCATTTATCGAGGAAGGCTTTAGGCTATTACGCTGCGACCAATAGGAGCGAAGCATTAGTAAAACATTTTGCAAAACAAAAATATTCATAGTAACCGCGATCATAATAGAAATTCACGCGAACGAAGTCGCGGGCAACAGCTATCATCTATACATAGCTGTAATCTAACCAAGAGTTTATTTTTATACAGGACCTTTGCGAAAACATTTAGGGGATCTATGTGATTCGGAAACCAGTGTGAAAACATTTTATACTGTCTCTTGGGAAAAAATATGGCGCAGGAAACTGTCGAAATCACGAAAAAAAAGTATGACATTCGGTTTCTAACTGCAGCTTCTGTAAAGTTCCAACGGTGGCCCAAACAGTATGGAGTAAACAATTGTGTTGATAAAGTTTAATTCACGATTTGGGGCTATTTCTCTGCTAGTTTCACTATTATTGTTTGAATTTCGGCACAATAAACATCTGCTGTTATTGCTTGACCAGGCCTGAAAAAGCTATAACAAACGATACACACCATGAATACACCAACAAACAATTATTATCTTTTTATTGGAAGGTTTGCATCTCCGCCACGTAGGTACATAATTACCTATACTTAATACCTCTATAATCCCCTATAAACACCAAGGAGACGGATTCCAATGTTTTTTTTTGAATGATAGGCATAAGCTCTATGGTTGAAAAATGAATCCACCTGGAGGTAGAAAAATAGAGTTTTTTTACATTCAATTCACAACACTACCAATTGTTGTTCAGCCAAGCAAGTGATTTCTTGCTATTATGCACCAATTCCTATTATGCACCAACCTAATAAAATAGGTGGCTTTACATACTTATAATATTACATTTGCATAGTTTTCGTTGGAAATATTTGTGAAATAAGTTTCAATAACAGTAGCTTTACATTTTTTTTTACTAGAATGTTTAATTTAAACTATCTTGTTTTTTTTCACTATCTTGTTCAAACCCTGTCTATTTATAACATGAAAATGACGATGCACTACATGATTACACAAACAAAAAGTCTAATACTATAGGTCCCATTATGAAATAAAATAGTTTTTATCGTTGTCGGCATAATCGATACGAATCTAATACGTATTATTTGTTTGTATTACAGTTATCAATGAAATGGAAAGTCAGTGTTAAGTTGTGGGTCATTGTGTCGTGTTGCACGCGGCGTCAAGGCCGCTCTACATAGTTTCATGCCTCACCAACGCGGCCGCCACAGCGATGCTTTTTGAACGTCAAATATTCATGTGTAATTTAAAGGTCTAAAACGCTTAGAAATATAAAAAAAGGTCTGTGCATCTAGCTATAGCTTAGATTATTTGAATAATTATTAATACTTTAATGCGCCCCGATGGTCCAGTGGTTTAAATACCAGGCCAAGATCTCAGGGTCCAGGTTTTGATTCCCGGGTCGGGCAACACAAAGTTTAAAATTTTCGAATATTGCTCGGGTTTGTGATCGTCAACCCGCATTTAGCAAGCGTGGTGATTATGCCTGTACCAATTACCACCCATGGCTTAAGATTTATTTTTTAAATTAAAACATGTGTTAGAATGTAGCACTTGATTGTATTTCACGTCGCACTAATTAGTCAGTGAGACTGTTATGAAATAAAAATCTTGCGCGATATAAGTACTTGCTCGACTTTACTTAAAAACATTTACTTTACTTACCCAAAAAAACTGAGAAAGTCATTATCATAATTTTTTTTTTAAATTTTGCAGCTTCTCTTGGTCATTTTCTTACCACATGCTGCTACTGCTGGAGACAGTGAAAAATGCTGCAACTGCCAAGTTGTTGTGTTTTTCTTAAAAATATAATAATATAAATCTTATCAGTTTACAGATCGTACAAGTATAATAGCGTTGATACGGTTTTCTGCTTTGCTGTGGCGGTCAAAGTGTCCATATGCGTTGTTGTAATTAGACACGTCGATAACTTTTTGTGGTAAACAGTTAAACCATGTGGTGGGAATACTAACGATTGGTTACATATCCCTTTGATTACACGTTTCATCGATTACTGACCTTTGGTCGATGTACAGACAACAGCACGTCAACCTATCACAAAACGTCAAATTTTCACAATTGATATTGATCTCGACTTGTTAGACTTAAAGTTGAAAATAAATTTCATGACTTTAACTTTTTGGGTAGGTTGACCTGCCGTTGTATGTACCTATGTGTTGATGAGTATAGGCGACGAAAATAATAATATGATAATATAAAGGAATAACAAGATAAATAGTTTAAAAACTGTAACCCGACTAAAAAAATGCACTGATTTCAAAGTCGTCCTGTATATTTGCTATATTGATTATATATTTTTGCACTCAGAATTTTACCTTCTTTCATTAAAATTTTACACCCCACTCGTTAAGACTGTTTTTTGAAAGTTATTAAGTTACCTACCTACCCCAATATGTTGTTGTAGCATTCGCCATAATCTAGCTTTTTTTACTAAAGGAAGCCTCTGTTACCCGGACTATATTAAGCACAGTAAAAAAAAAAAGTAACAGCCTATAATCATCCCACTGCAGGGAAAAGGCCTCCATCACTGAATTCAAGTTACCACAGCAATGATGGGTGTACTGGCATAATCACAACGCTTGCCACGGGTTGGTGATCACAAACCCGAGCAACGTTCAAAAATTCGAAACTTTTTGTTGCCCGACCGACCCGGGATTCGAACCTGGGACCCCGAGATCTTGACCCGGTATTTAACCCACTAGACCAACGGGGCGTTATATTAAGGTCAGTAGGTTAGCCACAAATGTGTATATGTCACCGTAAAATTGTAAACCTTGTCAGTTCATAATTAAACGTCGATGGATTACAATCTAACCTAACCTAACCCACAGTTAGTTTATAATGTCACGCGTTGTTTTGTAAACTGAGAGATCTCACAATTTTACGGTGACATATATATACATAGACGACTAAGTAAAATTATAACTCTTCCTGTTGGCTTTGCCGTAGCCGGGTGAAAATGGATTAAATTAATTTTCAATTTCAAATTATTTGCATTTAAAAACGTTACTTTGATAGCCGTTTGAGTTCAACTGATGCATGGGGAGGACCTCAATTTTACAGAACTAAGTGTCATTTTTTCTAACTTCTCAGTTTCTTATTATGCTAACGGATATTTTTTTTTCGATTTATTTACTCGATTTTAATTTTAACTGGTATATCGTCCAGGCAGTTGTAGGATTTTGTAAATTATTCCTAATTTTACTAAATGTGGCCTGGACTAAACAGAGACGTCGTCTTAAATTTTATTTTCAGTTTTACAGGAAACATTTTTGATTCTTTTTATTTAGTAACCTAAAATTCACGTTCCGTATTCAATACAATTTTTTAGCAGTCATTATGATTGTAAATTGGACTAACGAAATTGGATTTTGCCATTATAAATTATTGATTTGTGTATTTATTTGAGATGCTATCAAGCACCTTTTTGTACACATTGGATCTTGGAACGGCTACGCGGGATAAGGGATCAATACCCGTACAATGAAAAACCGATTACGGAGAAAGGGATTTTCCATAAACCGCCCTAAACACCCGTCAGAGCAAGCACATTTTGTTAGTTCCGTTGAGACAACCCAACGGTAAATTTATCTTTTGTTTTTCCTCTTTAGCAATCGATCAACATGTCAATGCTAGACATAGTAAATACTTTTTAAGAAAAGAATGAAACAAGCTATCAGTTTGAGTCGGTGCATAATGATAATTTCTTGGTTTTAGTTAGCTATTTTTTTGTAAAGATTTTTTTTTAAATATGCATACACCCTATTTTGCTGCACCTAGTGATGGAATTTTCTTTTATAACTTTAGTAGGAATTATTAAACACTACCTGTATAATGTAATGAACATAAAACTATCAAGTAGGTCTACTTCATCGAAAATATGCGTAGAATTAAGAACCGTGTAGAATGACAATAGTACGATACTAATTCCCATGTTCAGCTAGTTCAGACTTGAAAGAAAAAAATATTCGGTAATACTCGATCCTAATTTTAGATTCAGTAAAGGCATAATGTTCGATCAGTAAGCCCTTACTTTGTCCTTTATGTAATCAATATTAAAAGAGTTTGGTATACGTTGAAAAGGTACTCCGGCCTGATTTTTCAGCTGAAACTTGTTTAATAGCAATCGTTGGATAAGAAAAAAGGTCCATAGAGGGTCGCAATCAATAAAAGGCGATTGATGTAGCAAGAGTATATCCTCTTGAATAGCTCTTACGAATTTTGTCAATACCATTATTATGTTTTTTGATGTTAGGCACTCGTTCCGATAAAGCTTTGTTTTGTAATCGTCATCACCAAAATTAATGAAGTAGGTAAATGACCTGTTAAATGTTTTGATTTGTTTAGAGCTGTCTGTATATTAGTGAAATCATTGCCATCAAAAGAATAAATACATAGGCTGAATACATTAACACAGGCTGAATACATTAACACAGACTACACAGATTTTCATTTAAAACCACACACTGATTTCATCCACACGGATTTGAACAATCAGAAATTCTTTTTTTTTTCACTACACATTATGTAACTGTTGAACCAATGTCAATAAGATATAAATATAACAAATTTGGCCGCATAAACGATTCGAAACATGTATAATGATGTGTACGGACGGAATGATTTCTACAAATAAATATACAACTCGTTATTAGATTTTTCGTCGCCAATGTGAAAAATTTGATAATGAGCACAAAAACTAAAGTTAATTACGTTATTCGTCACAATTCGACAGTGGAACTTGACGATAAATGGTATACGGCTGAGCTAAGCAGCAAACTACATATATTAATCATTAGGTGATGGTGGTCCGTTTGTGTCAAATTTAGAAGATAAAAAAACTTGAGGATTATTAATTCAAAGCTAAATAACCAGATGGAAAAATTCATACGCAAAGACCTAATTTCAAGCCTTGGTCTTGAGCATTTTTTAGATTCCAAATTAAATAAAATCTCTGTTACCAACGTTGGTCTGGCCTTGGGTATAGTGCTAATAACTTAAGGAATTAACATCATTTTTAAATCTTTTAGAACATTACCTATCCTTCATATACTATTTGTAAAAAAAATAACACCTGGCTTCGTTGGTCGCTAGTGTGATTTTAACATAAATTTTGTGTTATTCTAGCTATCAGCAGCTAATTTTATTTTAAATAAAATGTCAATTTTATCAAGTATCTTCAAGACACAATTTCTTCTTTAAAGAAAGTCCAGGTTGCGTTTCTTAGTTTCTTACCTATAATTATTTTTTCCTTAATTGGCAAGTAACGTTGATTGGCGCCAACAATTCTAAGAACGACATGTAACGATGACAAGTATGCCGTTTGGCTACTATTGCGTTGAAAGGTACATCATAAAAAAATACTCAGTGCGGTTAATAGGGTGTGTCGTACAAAACTATACAATGCAACCGATAAAATTGCACCTGATTTTGGCCAATTGTCTTGATAGAATGAGGGTAAAATGTCTTGTAATGACAGCATTATTAAACTGCTTTTAAAAGCGGATAGCTCACCTACTTTGACGTGTAATCTATCAGAAGGAAAAAAACTGTACTCGATTATTATAGTTGAGTTTCTCTATCAATCGCTACTACAAGATGATGTCGATAGTCTAAAGTTGTGCAGCTTAGACTTCAAAACAAAAGGTTTTGGGTTTTTGTGATATAAGCACACAATCAAACGTATCCTTAGGACGCTTAGCTTAGTTTGGGGCTTAGTAGTTAAATTGGTATGGAACAATTTATGACAAGTTACACAAAACTACGAATATTTCAGGACATTGTGTCAGTACCCTTAATTATGAAACATTTTTATTGAAACGTGGGATAAAATCACATCACACGTAATAGGTTTATTAAAAATTTTAATGACTATAAAAATCTGCATTAGAAAACTGTAAACTCAAAGAAAAAGACATTCAGTCAGCAGCGTCTTCTATTCTATTATTGGCCAAACTGCGATCGCCACTCCACTTGTCAAAAACGTGGCGATTATGACCTATGTCCAGCAATGGTCTAATGTGAATTAGTGAAAACTAACAATTTATTTGCATGTTTTTATTATTCATAATCAATTAATTAGAAACGTTAAGGTAGTTAACTACCCCAATGTTTTATATTGTGAATCAGGGTAACCATAGGTACGCTAATTATGATGGTGACAACCCGGTTGGTGTAGTGGTCCACCTACTACGCAATGGTCCTGGTCAGTTTGATTACCGGTCATGTAAATGCAGCTACGAAACAATCAATTGGCTTGGGTCTGAAAGTGGTCACCTCACGTCAGAGACCTGTAATAATAGGTGGCAGGTGGTTGAAAATCTCTGACCAACCCTAAAATCTTTCAATGATAGTATGGGGTCAGAGTTTTTCATAATATTATAATTGGAATCGTCTTCACATTAATAGAAATAATCATCCGTTGGATGTGGTAAACGTTGCTATTTACGGCCGGTACTAATAATCTATCTATCGCCAGTTTTGACATTTCGGAGATAGAAAACAGTTTATATATCTGTTTTTACCGTCCAGAGAAACAAAGACAGAAGTTGTTTTCTATCTCCGATAAGCCAAAACTAAAGATAGATATAGGTTATTAGGACCAGCCTTTAGTCTCCACGTAATCGAGATAGTTCTTGCAGTGAAAGTAATCTCAGTTAATGAAGGGGGTAATTAATGAGACACCGAAACCTTATCATATATTTACTGGAATTTTCAATTAGCAATAGTCTTTGGTTTGTATAATAAATTGTTTGTTTCATATCTTAAATTAAATCAAATACGATTTAACGAAGATGAAAAGTTTCCTTAACAATTTTTTACACATTAGGTTAAAAAAAAAATTTTTTAATACTACCTTTTGCCCGCAACTTTGTACATGTAAAATTTCGACTCGTATAATGGAACCTATGTTTTAAGTTAGATATTTTGCATGCAGCAATAAGTAGTTTAGTTTTAGCAGTAGTAGCATTAACAAATATACTTAACTAGCGACCCGCCCCGGCTTCGCACGGGTGCAATGCTGATACTAAATACACTACAAAAAAACTGTGAACGTTGTATATAAAAAAAACATAGTGGCCCGCTCCGGCTTCGCACGGGTATGAAATATGTCACTGAAAAAATGATTAAAATCGATCCAGTAGTTTTGATTTATTCATTACTGCCCGTGGCCCGCACGTGTTAAATTTGGAGTAAAACAATTCTCCTTTCCCTAATACCATGAAGATTAAAATTAATAGACTCAGGCGTTACTTTGCGGAAATCCATAATTACCATGAAGATTTCCTGCTGTCTTTGGAATATCTAAATTCGTACACTACATTTTTACTTATTTACTTTTTACATTTTCATTATTTATTTTATTTATACTTCAATTAATATATTACAGGGATTAATGCTGTATTGGTTAAAATCGCTTCGAAAATTAGCCATTATTTGTCGTAAAAAGTAAATGACAAAAAAATGATATTGTGGGATATCCATAACAGATAGACATACACCATCGCGGAGTTTTCTGTAGACCTTTTTAAGCACAATACTTAGTACATTATTTTGATAAATTTCGTAGGGTTTAGCCTGCTTTTGCAATGTAAGCGGAAAAAAAGTTAATATTTACGACATCATATTAGAAACCTCAAAAATAACAGTATTTCTCCACTATTTAATGGATGTTATTATACATATGAATGGGGACATGGGGAAAGAAAAAGCGACTTTGTTTTTACTATGTAGTGATGAAGAAAACCTAATATGGCTTCCGCCATATAATTTGCAGATAACTGCCAAATGTCGCAATTGCATTATTTATTTATTTTGTGTTATATTGCATGTTTAACTTTAAACTGATTAAATTTAATGAAATTAAAAAATAATTTAGTTTAATTAAATTAAACAATAACGGCTGTGACAAAAAGGAAGAATGTATATTTTTTTTCACTAAACCAATTGTATTCGTATATTTATCCGTCTTTCTTTTGTTTTAGGCAACATGAGCACATTTCTGCTCCTCGCGCTTTGCAGCGCAGCTCAAGCGATCACATTCAACACGCAGAATCCAGGTCAGACCTTCATAAGCACCATAGGATCTCAACTCCACATATCTGGCCCTGGAGCTGAGTACGCGAGGGTCATAGCAGATGGACCCCCTCCACAGAGGTTGCCTGTCAACGGTTTTGGGTGAGAGATAAATGCGAGAAGGTTTTACTTCACTAATGTCTTTTAATTATGATGTGTAAACGGTAGATGAACAATTTGCTGTATAACCTTTTATCTTTTTTTATGTATAAAAAGGCTTTAGTGACTTGACCAATATACCTACAGTTTCAATCTTGAAAGAAAATATTTGTGCTTGCTAAAGACTAATATGTACGAGTATATATTAAATCCATCTTTAAGAAAAGTCTGAAAGTTTGTTTGGTGACTTCAATTCAATATTACTTCGAACGACGTCGCGAGTTATAAAACTTGATTTGAAAGTATCCCGAACGTGCGGCAATCCTAGAAACTAGAGAAACGAAACATTAATTGCGCCTAGATTCAAATTTTGCAACTAGATCATCTACAAATAAAAGTATTTCAGCTTGTTATGTAACTTTAAAAAAGAACATATACTTAAGAGATTTGTTTGTTTGAAACTTCTCACAGACGACCCTTAACGTTTAAAAAAACATGCCGTTATCAAAGGTTTGGAATTAATATCAGCTGTATTGATATAAAGGATGAAACAAAGTTCAATATGAATGTATTCTCACGATTTACATCAATTTACTATCTACATGAGCCATACATACATAAGACAAAAACACATTCCTATCAGTACAATGCTCTTTACATCAAGGTATGTAAATATAATGATGTTATTACTTAGGTTAGTTATGCAGTGAGCCAAAAAACTTCCTTTGAAAAGTCGTAAACACATTTTTCATTATTTGAAATAAAGAACTTTACTTGAGTCGAAATCAAATTCAAGATAGTTTTAGAATAAAGCTTTGTAGTAAGTTTACTTTTTGAATAACGGGGAAGTAGAAAACATTTTTGGCTTACTACTCCTACACGTGAATACTTAAAAACTTGTAATTTTATACAACTGTCTACTTTTCAGAAATCCCATACTTGCTGTTAAATAGCAAAGCATCTGCTTCTTTAAAATATTCCTACTACAATGTAAAAATACAACTAATTAATACCCTATTTGCACCTAATGGAGAGCAGCTATAAACAAAATTGACAGATTTCATGATAGTAAATATCAAACTCAATTAAAACCTTTCCCAGCTATCGAGTACTACGAGTATTTAAGAAAAGTATACCGATTGTGCCATTTTTAACAAATATTATAAAAACCTTTCTATTTATGTCTATTGAAAGTAACTTGCTCGTTCATTGACCGGACTTAAAATTGAGATCATATTTAGTGGCCAATAGTTAGAGTTTCATTATTAAAAGTTCTAAACTTGTTTGAGGCAATAACAGTCAGCAATGAAAAATTAATAGTAAACCATTTCTCTTTGAATATCAAAATGTTTCTAGCCTTAGTAGTTTTTAAAACAATATTTTAATTATTGGTATCCAACCAATAATACCGAGAATGGGCAAGTTTTCTGATCCATATAGAAAAGTTAATAAATTAATTCGAGTTGACGTGTCAACCAATCGTTTTAAAATAGTATTTTTTGTCAGTTTTGGTTATAGCTATTGTAAATTATAAAAAGCACTTTGACCCTTACCTACCTCATGGTTGTATGGTATGGAATGCTGCACAGCATGTAACCTTGCACTGGTTGTCCCCAGCGACCTGCCGGTAGATGCCCCACAGCCCAGCGGACCCGGAATAAGGTTACTACTTGTTCTTAATAATCTGGCGAAACCTTGATCAATTGTTTATTTATCATCATTACCTCACAAAACTCATATAGTTCACAAATACGTTTAGGATCTATTTTAGTTAGACAAGGGTGCATTGCATTAAGCACTTGTTGCTTACATAGCGATGCAAAGGCTCTATTCTGAGATACGTGTAGTTAAAGTCCTCAACACGTTGTGTCAGTAAACTAGGCACACAAAAAATCTGCTACCTAAATTTTACCAAGTGATAAATAAAACAATGATTAAGGTCAAACCCAAATCCTTAGATTTAATTCTAACAAAATACGGTTCTGGTACACCAGCCCCTGATTAAAGGTAAAGAAAGTTAAACATCTAAAGCGTTTAACTAGTCATTGTAAAGCACAAACACCGCTCCCAAACATGCGATTGTTATAACTTCTGCATCTATAATTACTGCAAGAACACAGACTGAACAACTACATTACTACTTACCTATAAACACAAATTTTACAAGTTAGTTTCTAAAAGTATCAGATCCCACGGTTAAAAATATGGGATGTTGCTTGTTAGCCCGTTTGTAGGAGTTCGCACAAGATGGAAGCCATGAAGCCAACTAATATGTATTAGTTACCTTTATGCAGAGTCAGTCTATTGCATGTTTTTCTGAAAAATATATTAAATTACGCCTTAAAAGTTTTAATAACATGAAAATTACGAAATTGGTTGGTAGATGAATGGCATTGTATTGTGATATAATTAACGTTGTTGCAAAGAGTTTTGAAAAAATTCTTTGGCTGATTGTTTTGACTACAAGGAACATTAATGCTATTGTGGAAAAAGTTTAATTAATATCAACAATTCCTTTGTTAAGGCCACGTTTAACCTCAAACGTTTCAATTCGTTAAATAACTGTCATTTCTGAGCTAAAACTTGATTGTTATTTAAATACTATTTTTTGCATAAATGAAATTTGTAATAAGTAAATAGTTTTGGGGAACTTCCTCAAAATTTTTGCGGTCAAAAGAGCTTTTAGTTTTGTTTGTCTTAACAGCCCGGGGACTCGTATTTTGTCAAACTACGCTCAATCGTCTACGATGTTATCGTGCTACGAATGTTTGATTTCGTAGTCTCTTGCTTAAAGTTTGTTCACGTCGCATCGAGGCATCTGCATCGTGTTAAATGTTGCACGTCTTTTGTTATTAATATCGTAGCAAACTTAGCAGTCATTACCAATAAATCGAAGTCTGAAATACCTCTACCTTCCTTTCTGATACTATTCCGGTTCGATGAACAAAATATTATGGCGTAACCTGAGAGCGGTTGCGAAGAGGATAATATTTGATCGAGTGAACATCGCGAAGTGAGTCAGACTCCTCAGCATGTGTGATATTGTATAAAATCAATTTCTTGAACGTTATTGGAACGTCTTTCTTAGGCTACTTTTTTATTTTGTTTATATTTTACAGATCAAAGTCCTTATTCATTTAAGACAAAACTTCGATTATCAATTAAAAAAAACAATTGTTCCTTACCGTAAAATTATGTTGAGAACTTATAAAAAACTTTAAAATCTAGCAAAAGTTATTGTTAACTAATAATACATATTTTTTAAGTTAAAAGGTAAATTTAAATAAAAATGCTGGCATACATATTGTAAGGTTAAGATTAGTGCCATTATGCCTTATTGCTCACCAACGCAAGTATAATTATTTAATCTATTCCAACAACATCCACTAATCTTGTTCAAGAATGCTGCACCCAAGAGGAAGTTTCATCGCCTACATTACAGTTTCAGCAACCCTCCCCCACCCCTTGGCACGGGGACGGACCCTGCAGCCCAGACTTGCAGTCTGGCTCCACCTTTCTGTACCAAGTCTCGGTACAGATCAATTGATGGGTCCTGTAACAACCTTGCCAGACCTTCATGGGGTACACCGCAGACCCCTTACGGCCGTTTGGTACCGTACAATTATGCTGATGGTGAGTAACTGGTTGCTTTTATTATAACAAATGATGAACAGTATTCTTACTTCAAAAGGCTTTAAATGGCTTCGAATTTTAACAAAAATGCCTTAAATATGAGATAAGATTAAAAATATAGAACTATATTTTAGTAGAAAAGGGAACATGTGTATAAACCATTTGCTAGATGGGGAAAATATTATTAATTGATAACCACAGCTAGTTAAACTCTCACGATAAAACTAATGCGGTTGTTTTGTGGTTACTATTTGTGTCATAATAGCAATCATATAGTGTAATAGTTATTTTGAACGGGTTAATCACCTATACAGGTGAAATCTTAACCACCTTCCAAATTTAATACAACAAAAAACAAATGATGCATTTTTAATTTTGGTATAGACCTTAGAAAATGTTCACAAAAATATAAAATATTTTATACGGCCCCCTCGCAACACTTTTTTTACGCGACTTGCATCTCATTGAATTCAATAGGATACTATTCATAAGTTGTTGATTTTCCCTTTACACCTTCACAGTCTTAGGACCATGAAATTCCATGAATTTTTTTCATGAAAACTATGTTGCCAAAAAAATTTTAACGCTTGTAAAAAATTTGGAAGGTGATGAAAAAGTCATTCTGTATGACTTTATTAGCTCGCAGCGATTTAAGATCGATGAAAAATGTTTCAACCCAGCTAATGTTGATTACGTCATTGGACATAAAATGTGACACATACTTGATAAAGCATATACAGGGTTACCGGTAATTCGATACATTCCTTTGGTCCTTCTAAAAAAAAGTAGAGCTCATTTTGTCAAATAAAAAATAATAATAAAGAAATGGAACTCTAGCAAATTCACGTGCATAACATAAAGTTCTAAAGTATTTCTTAATCGTATTGTTATTTAAAGCAAGTGTTGAGATGTTAGTTATCAGATCACAAAATCTTGAATGTCTCAATAGGTAATCACTATCGGCTAGGGTTCATCATTAAAATATCAATTGAAAATGAGCTCTACTTTTACGCCTCCAAGAGAATGTATCAAATTATCGGTAACCCTGTATATTTAATATTTACATGGTAGGCGGAAGGTTGTGGGAAATTTTTATTCATTGTAAATGCAATTTCCTAAACATGTTTTTTTTCGACTGGCAGCCCAATAGAAACTTTTCTCTATTAGTTAAAGCAGTCGAAGCCCGGTTAGCGAAAGTTGTGGGTCGAATGACAGTCAGTCAGTCCGACCTAAGACAGTCGCAAATTTTTTATTGAACAAATTGTATTTTAGTTAACATCAACTTTTTTTTGCTTAAAACAGTTGCAAAATAAGTAACGTTTTTTCAATACTCACTAGCAATTTAATTGCTTAAAAACTTTTTCAAAATACATCAAAGACTGTTAAATTTCTTTTTAAAAATAAGAGAAGTCGCATTGGACGACTTTTTTGAGTAAATCACGATTGCGATCCTGATCGAGAACGCAAAATGAGCTGGTAGTTTAGCCGGACATTAAAGTGATTTAATTCACCATACATTCGTTTTATTGATACTTAGGGCAGTTATTTTATTAATTATTGTGACGGTTAACCAAAAAGATTAATTTTATATGAATATATATAACTGTTTAATCTTTTTTATTGCTTGTGCAGGTGACTTCATAGCCGTTTACTTCTCAATAAAGTATATATGTTTCTCGTAATGTTAATATTAACAATTTATTCAGGCGCGACTGCGACATTTACATTCCTTTTGATGACAATAAAAACAGTCGCGTAAAGAATAACAAAATACCAAATTCCTATATCTTTTTGCAGTTGATTTACACTAGAAAAAGAGTAATCTTTTATACCTATCTATTGGTTTTCCCATCACACAAGTTTCGTTTCCGACTCGTTACGATATTTTTGTACGAAACGAAGGATGAAACTACAGTATATCTATACTAATATTATAAAGCTGAAGAGTTTGTTTGTTTGTTTGAACGCGCTAATCTCTAGAAGTACGGGTTCGATTTGAAAATTTATTTTGTGTTGGATAGCCCATTTATCGAGGAAGGTTTTAGGCTGTATAACATCACGCTGCGACCAATAGGAGCGAAGCATCAGTGAAAAATGTTGCAAAAATAATCGCTATCTTATTAACAGAAATTGACGCGGACGAAGTCGCGGGCAACAGCTAGTATTATTATATGCGATTATGACTCTTTTACCATTACTACAGAGAAATTTTGAAACAGAAAAATTTAAACTGACTTTTTTCTATAAATCACACTGGGTAATATGTTTGTATTAAATTTTCATCGGAAATTAGCAAAACGTACATTATACTAGAAATTAATTTGCAAAATTATTATACAACATTATTTTGGTTAAATTTAGCTAGTCTCTAACAAAATAAGATTTTAATATAACGATACATACATCAAACAGATAATATCCTTCAAGAATTCATTTCTTTCATGGGTAAGCCCATATGAGTAAATCCTTTCAATTATCGATTTCAATCAATCACTTCATCCGTATTCATTGTTACAGAAGAGGGCATTGTAATGTACAAGACAATAAAGTTTACATTGATTTAGTATGTTTTTACATTTGAAATGTCAGTTATGTTTTGTTAACTAAAATACCTACTCATGAATGGGTATCAAAAATAATTATAGTGGCACGTGTTTGAGAATTATTTCGGCAGTGCCCCCGCCAAGTCGAGCGCGAAGCAAACACTGCCGTACCATCCTTTACTGGAACTATTTCACCACTTTTTTAAGCCCCTATTTGAGAACCTCTGGATAAGACCAGAACGCAGAAATTTTCGTCACACAGTAAGCTATAATCAATACTTAAAATCAAAAATTTCAAGTCTGTAGGTCATTTAGTTCCGAAGTTGAGCGAAAGCAAAGTTTCGCATTTATGACACTCACTCACTCATGATCATCAGAATAGAACTAGTACTTCCCATAAACTCAGAGAGCTGAAATTTGGTACAGAGTTAGGGTTTCATGGCCAAAGGGAAAACTATAAAAACTAGGTTAATCGCAAATCTGGAGTACCTGGTGACCCTGATTAGAAAACACAAGAGCCCAACCAAACTATTAGAGATCGACATACCGCCTTTACAAAAATATTCAACTCGGTGGGCCGTTTCATTTGAAGTCATAAACCGAAGGTCTAAAGTATCTGATGAAGAACCCTCAGCTGGTCTCAGCTGTATTAGAGATTTGGTAATGCCCCCTTCTACTATTGGTACATAAAAAATATCGACTGTCATTTTAAAAATCCAGCGTAGTGGGACACACATCTTCTAATTTAATCTAGCCTATAGCGTCCCACTGCTAGGCGAATGCCTCCCCTTCTGCTTTTAATACGCATATAAATAAAATTAAAGGAAAACTCTGGATAAGACTAGACTGGCTTTTATACTTATACTTACAAGTTTACAAGAAGAAATAGTCGAACTTAACATCGTCGTCGATTAACTTTATTCTACTCGAACATTACACAAATTAAAAAGAAAAAAAATGAGTCAAATAAGAAAATCTAATAAAATCAATCAATACAAAAAGAAGTGAAAACCCACCAAAAACATTCTGTAAAAAACTAGCCAAGTCTCGATGGAGCTGCTTGTTTATCTCTAAAAAGTAATGAAATCTAGACAAAGTCGTGCCAAGTCTAAGGTTCCTTACTGAGATTTCTATATTATTATATTTAATGTTGTGTGACTTGGCCGTTGAAAAGTGTACACAAGGGTACAAAACCAGGTGCTCCATGACACCTTTGCACCAATCTGTCGCCAGAACCGCTACCATTGACGATGGAAAATGGAAAACGTTGATTCAATAACCAGTCAATTGTAGGCTTGATAAAGCTGCGTATTTTAATAATACTTATGTATAGGCGAGCCAGAAACAAACAGTATAAAAAATGTTTTCCAGTACAAACGGAATTCTAATCATTGAGAAGTCTGTCTGTACGTCTATTTTATGTTAGATCGGTGGTCGATTTGACGCTCCAAAAAGACTCTTCTTTTTGGAGAAGTCAGAATTGTCAATGCTGAATGCATGTGTTGCACAATCAACAATAGCCTAAAATGAGACACTAGCATCCAATTACCAATACCAGTATGGGCTATTATCTCACTTAACAAACATAGGTAGAACAGATATAAAATTACGTGTAAACAAAATTGACTTGTAGCCACTAACGTCTAAAGAATGTTCAACGGCCAAGTCACACAACATTTACTATAATAATAAAAAAAAAAACGCAGTAAGGACCCTTAGACTTGGCACGACTTTGTCTAGATTTCATTACTTTTTAGAGATAAAAAAAAAGTTGTGCGTGTACTAGTGTACACACGTAAGAAGTGAAACTTCTTTATGGCCTTATTTTTCGAAAAATGATCTACATGCAACTTTCTAGAAATTGGTCAAATTAGTTAAATTAGTTAAATTGGTTAAATTGGTTAAATTGGTTAAATTGTTTAAATTGGTTAAATTGGTTAAATTGGTTAAATTGGTTAAATTGGTTAAATTGGTTAAATTGGTTAAATTGGGTAAATTGGTTAAATTGGTTAAATTGGTTAAATATTATTTCACTTTACCTTTTTGCTATCGTCTGAACCAACCGTGGTAGGGGCAAGAAAAAGATGGCGCGTAACCGAAAAATGTGACGAAAATTTGACGCAAAACGTGACGGTAAATTTTTTCCAACGCCGATAAAGAAGTTTCACTTCAAAAAGCAGCTCCATCGACTGTACGAGTATATACTAGGCTAGTTTTTTACAGAATGTTTTTGGTGGTTACTACTCGTATTTTCCTGGTAGTTCGCGCCACACTACATTTTCGATAATTATGTTTAATGCAAACAACGTTTGGTATAATTGCTTGTGCCTTGTATTGAGATTATGTCTTTGTATCTTTGTAAGTTGTTTTATCATGCCTAATTAAGTCAGTAAGAGTTATCAGAACCTTTATTTTATCGCTTTGGATACAATCATCCTTTTTGCGTTTATTTGGACTATCAGTTAAAAAAAAATCAGGGATAGTTCATTTGTGTATTTTGGGTAGGATGAAAATCACCTCTAAACAAATTATAAAATTTGTATCGAGGTTTATACATGTTTTTTTTATTAGTTTCTGCAATTTCTGTACTGACGTAGCAATTTAGACATGTGATTTTGATGCAAATGTAATTAATATGTTAAAAACATGGTTGTTGCAATTATTTTTAAGCAAATAAAACACTAACCGGAGCTATAAATCATGAAATAGGTATTTCATTTATTTATAAGATTCATACTGATTAAAATTTTCTAGGTTATTCTAAGAGTTTATTTTTAAGTAATATTTATTTCAGATGTATGTTTCTTTTAACAAATAAAATAAAAAATGTATATTACACCTATTCCCTGTAAAATCACAATAATTCATGTTATATGTCGAATCTTGAACCATTGTACCTACTCTCATGTTACACCTAATATATTTATACAACGTGTTCCTTTTTTAATCCCATAACTTTAAGGTTATGCTCTACGGGTAAAAATAATATAAAACGCCCTAGAACATGTGGTTCAAAAATCAATAGTTTCGAATATAACATCAATTTTAGTTAAATTTGTTAAAAAAATGTAATCAGTATGGCGAATCCTTAGTTTTGCGAGATGTTGGTTGGTAAAGTGTACCTAGTAGTAAAGTAGCGGGAGAGCGTAACTTGTAAAAAACATTGACGTGTGTGGGTGTTCCATTGATAAGTGGGTATGAGTAAATCGTTTACATTCAAAAGTTCGTTCATAACAAGGTAAGGGTGTTTTACATAAACAGTCGTGACTTTTTAGAATTATTTTGTATGAAAAAATAAACAAAAAAAAAAAAGATATTTGAAAAATAATTTATATGCAATTTGATTCTTTACCATGGTCTGTTTAATACCCTAGAGTTATGGGATATCAAAAGGAACACGTTGTATAATCAGAGTTAGAATTTACTATTTTTCTGCCTCTTTGTGGGTTTTGATATAATACTCCATGTGTTTTGTATTGAGTGAACATTCTTTGATTAGATTACTAGGTAATAAAATGTTTAAAAGAACCGTTCCAATGAACACCATTTTCTTTGCGATAAGATTAAATGCTAACTGAACCTACATTTCCTAGCGGAAAATAAAACTATTTTTTGCATTTAAATGGCTCTTTCGTTTGTCCTAATTGTTTTATCTTTTACAGGAATAAGCGCTTGGCCAAGAGCAGCATCAGGAAATCCGCTTCCGAACGCTCGTCTGATCAGCAATGTTTTGTTCCCCGACCTTCAGCTAGTCAGCCCAATATGGAACCTCAACGCACAGCAGTGGGGCCAAATAGTTACCCACGACATGTCCCTGACTGCTGGTGTGGCGCAAACACGTATGTAATCGTTTGTTTTTATGCGAATACTCAATTTCAATTGTCAATATGGTACCTAATGTTCTTACTGTGAGTTTGAAACTTTATCGATAAAGATTTGAGATCTAAACGGATTGTAAGTTCTGTAGAGATGCCTTTACGAATCGTAGCAGCGGCATTGTACAACTTTCTTTAGTTGTTTTGATAGAAAGTTTGTTAGGTTTCTTGATACCGAATAAAGCGGAAATGTAACGTACCTTGACAAGTTACTGAAGCTGAGGTATTAAGTTACGTACATATTTAAGCCGTTAAAACAGAAGTTACATTTTCAGCAGCAAAGAAATTACAATTTTTCTTACGTACCTCGCATACGGATAAGTAACAGCTACCTTTATTGATAAATCTTCCCATTTAGTTAGACTAGAGTATGATATAAACAATATTAACGTTTATAAAAAAAACAAGAACCAAGCCAAACATAATTTGGCATCATAACAATTATCGCCAATTCCCAAAGCAAAATTAGCCTTATACATGTTGTGTAAATTTTGATGTTAAAAGTTCTTGTTTGTCGCTTCACACAGATGTTTTGTAAAGCCCACTGGGTTGTTCAGTTTATACAACTTCACTGTCTGGAAACCTGAAACTTGTTTAAGAACTTTTAATTAAGTATTAAAAGTCACTCATAGCGAACTAAGTTGAACATCGAAATATACAATACTAAAGAGTATACTAAAGAGTATACTAAAGAGAAGAACCACTGAGTCAATTAGTTAGGGTTTTTAATGAATTAACAATATATTTGAAGCTTCAAATAAAAAAAATATCGCATTTCTATTTATATCGTGCTCTTTAGTGATATTTAAAATGTTCGCAATCGCTATTTTTACAACAAGAGTTTGAAATTATTGTTTGCATACAATTTTATTAGGAAACAATAATTTATTTTTTCCTTGACCCTTTTCATCCTATATTCCTATATAGAAAATCCCTCCTAGGATTTTCTAAAAAATATTACCCTGCATCCTTTTCAGAGTACCAAGCTTGGTACTCTGAAAAGGATGCATTTTATACCAAATTTAATCTAAGTCGGTTCAGCAGTTGAAGCGTGTAGAGGTAACAAACAAGTCAGACATACAGACTTTCGTACATTTATAATGCTAGTATGACTTTTTGATTATAACCCGCCGTAAACAGCCTAGTGTTCCTGGTTACACAGTCATCATTTGTCAGGTTAGGGTTATGACGTAACATGATTTGCAATTTGCATCGTTAACTTCGCTCTATTTGATTCGTTTCAAATGAATTACAGATCAAAAGTGTTGCCTAATTTGTTTTAAAATTTGACAATTCATAAGCGCCGGTATGTTAATTTTCTACTTTGAGTTATGAATTGTTTTCAAGATATATTTTTTAGGAAATACCTATATAAGTATGTTAATTGCTAAATAGCAAACAAAATCAAGTCCGACAGCGCACAGTATCTTAATACTTGAATAAATTTGTCGGCACAGTTGATCTTCGTAACTTAGTTGGAAGTCGCCCAAATTGAAAGAGATTCTGGGATAAAATTTCAACTGAAATAATAATAATTGTTTTTTTTAAGAATCATTGTTAAAAACACTTTAGTAATTCGCTGTAATGTTCCATCTTTAACTATTTCTTAGACTGACTTTTAACAATAATAAATAATGCATGTAGAGTTTAAGATACTTGCAATATTCATAAACCTATCTTAGACGCAAAGAGATTTAATATTGTGTTCAACGAAATACCTAAAAGCTTTAGCGGAGCGCTAAACTGCAAAACTTATAGGATTACCTACTGCTAGTGATTCGAAACTTTAGAAAGTAAAATAAATTGAAAGCCATAAGTTTGAAACTAAATAAATATCAAAAAATAATGGCACATGCTTAATGCACTTGTTACAGTTTTAGCTAGACATATTTAAAAGGTTTGATTGATTTGATATTACTTATATGGAATAATTGAAAGCTGCTTTCATCGTGACCTCGTTATCCAAGAGTAAAAACTATTTACAAATTTGAAGAAATTTTAGGCACATATTCTATTACTTATTTTTACTAAATTTTCAATTAATAATTTTCAGCCTATACCTCTAATGACGAAGAAGAAGATGAAGGTACAATATAATATTGTGGTTATGTGTGATTTTGTGTTTTTTATAGTGTGTTGTGTGTTTAGCTTTATTGATTCATTTAACGCATTAGCTTCTATCTGTTTGCTTTCTTTGTCAAATCCCATTAGAAGGTGATATAGGTGTTAACATTTATGTCAAAATAAGTTTGACTTACTAGATCTGGGTTTTAACCATAAATGTAAGATATATAATATTGCTTAGCAATTAGCTAAGCAACACAGAGCTTTAACTATTCTGTGAACTGACCTTATGATTAGCCTCTTAAAATTAGGTCCATTTTCATAAAATTTAGACTTTATAGTGAGTCAGTTTTAATGAATCTTCATTAAATGTGAGGTCTAAATTTACTAGTTAGTGTATCACTATGTAACCAACAGCAAAGGAGTATAATACAGGGTGCTTTATTACAAGTAAAAAGTTATATGAACCAATGCGTAAAGATACGATGGTGAAGTCAAAATTTGTACATCAACCATTTGACTTTATAAATTTTATCACTAAAGAATTTTGTTTGAAAATATTTATTTGCAATATGATAAGAAAAATTATAACAATTTACCTACAGAAGAAAACCAATAGTTACATGCAAGTAGATTTAATAAACACACAAATCAAAACAAAAGAATGTCAAAATTAGAGATTGACCATAACTTAGACTGGAAACAACAAATTATAAAAATATGTAGTAAAATAAATAGGTTTTCATTCGCACTTTATAAACTAACTAAAGTTGCATCACAAAATACAGCTCTTACGGCATACTTTGCCTATGTGGAGTCAATCCTACGATATGGTCTCATCATATGGGGCAATAGCACGGACATCAAAAAGGTATTTCTTGCACAAAAAAAGTGCATCAGAGCAATCTGCGGTGCTCCACCAGACGAACCGTGTACCCCTCTGTTTAAATCATTAAACATCTTGCCGGTCCCATGCCTGTACATATATGAAATAGCCAAGTTTGTAAAACAAAATCTACATTACTTCAAACAGGCACGTGATATTTATCCACGAAACACAAGGAATGGAAATAGGTTGGTGTCAGCATTTGTCCCTAAAAGTGCTCGTTTAAAAAAAAATGTCGCCTGGATGTGTATGGTCATTTATAATAAATTGCCTGAAACAATTAAAGAACTGACTGGTAAAAGGTTCCAAACACATTTGTTTAAATGGCTAATTACACATGTCTTTTACACTGTAGACGAATATTTAAAGCACGATTGTTATAATAATGCATGTACCTTGTAAGGCTTGAATTTGTTTTCTTTTTTTTTAACACTAGCTTTGACATTTGTTTTTCTTTAATATTGACATTAAGTATAATTGATTGATTTTATAAGATTGACATTGATTTACATAAAGAATCTAAATTGAAATTTAATATAAATAATGCATGTGTTTTAAGAAAGGATTGAATTAATTAAAGAATTATGTACTGTAGCTAAATTTAATATATTTGTATGCAACATTGGTTTGCTGAGGAAGAGGTTCGCAACTCTATGTAACAACTAAAATGTACCTTCTTCAAGGACAAATAAAAATATTTCATTTCATTTCATTTCATTTCATTTCATTTCATTTCATTTCATTTCATTTAGCTTAAATAACATCTTTCATCAAATGCTTACACAGTGTTGTTATGTGCATTGATGCCCAGCGCAAAGAGACTGCACACAGCATAAGGCTGCCCGCCCACGTCCGACTTTTTGTAGGACCGATAATCGGGCCGATTTTACTATAGTAGGTAGCAGCATACACAAGCATGACCGATTTTTGTAGGACGTGTGCGTTGCTTCATTGCTATCAGTACGTTCTATTTTTCTCCTACAAAAAATCGGTCACTGATTATCGGACGTGGGCGGGCAGCCTAACCATAACTGCACCCAGATAGCCTACCCACATGGATTCAGCGGACTTACTCCGCAACAAAATGTCCGTATATTCGGATACATCTGTCCTTATCACTCATACCGATGCCTTGAAGTATCTGAAAGAGTCAGATATATCCGTAAATACGAGCTTCGTGTTGCAGAGTAAGGCATCAGTACCGGACAAAGATCACGGGGTCCTGGGTTCGAGCCGGGCAATTTTCGAACATTGTTTGAGTTTGTGATCACCAACCCGCATTTGGCAAGCGTGTTGATTATGCCTGTACCCATCATTGCTGTGGTAACTTGAATTCAATGATGGAGGTCTTTGCTTTGGAGGCTTGTAAATCTACTTAATTATTATTACCTTATATATAAATATAAAAATATCTGTGCCGCTTGCGAACAACTGCACACATGGGTAATTCTTATTTTGTCCTTCGTGAAAAGAACAATTACTTTTTCTTTCGCCTGGGCATCCATATTGTATGTCAGATTTTAAAAGACGCACAATTGTGACGTTTTAGGGACGCATATTGAGAGCGCATACTTAACATAATATCTATTACTTTTTAGATATTATATCATTGCCTAGTACCCTGTATACTCCATAACATCGGTTTTGATATTTATGAATGTTAGTTTGAATAAAGTTGTTTTACTGGATCCAAAACCATTTAATAAAAGGAAGTTGACTAAAGAAAAGGTCTAGTTTAGCTAAAAGTTGACAATCTAATCGATAAGAGTTCGGATCGAAAACAAAATAGGTTACGAGTATTATCTTTGTAGTGTCTGCAACTCCAAGCTTTTTGACTCTTTTGACAGCAGGAATATCAATGATATAAGCTAGTTATAGACACGGGGTATTGTGTTTTGTAAATGTATGTTTGTGACTGTTATACTACGGACTAAATAAATTTTGGCAAGGTGTGTTAAAGAGATAAATGCTCTTGTGTACTATTTATAAGTTCTAAAGCAGGGTTAGTTTTATTATAATAAACGAAAGCTTTTATAACAAAGGAAAATAATCCGGTTTGACCCAGATTCGATTAAGATAAAATTTGAAGGGGCGTAAATAGTAGGTCAATATTTTAATACCGGAGAACGCTGGCGAGGTTTTGAACAAGTAAACGGAGCTATAAGAGAAAACAAATAATCTTCATATGAATATCATACATAACTTGATACTGAACAAACAATTTTTATTAATAGAGTTTTTTTTCAATACCTACCGGTGTAATTCAAGTCCACATTTCTTCACAGCTGGATGAACGCCGTTTCCAAAGCACGCCATTGATTCTTGCCATTATTTTTCATGGCAACAGCGGGCAGTTTATGCAAACTACGAGTATCGTTTCACCATAGTAGCGCGCTTAATGCTGCGTTTGCCATCAAACGCCTTAATCGATTCTAGTTTTTGGTTCAACGGAATACCAGTTTCTGCCAGTGTTTTTTTTAAGTTCTTTTATTCAAGTGATAAATTCACCACAAACGCTTAGCATTTAAAAGCTGACCTTGAAATTTAAAAATTAAACTGCTTACCCGTATTCGATACGACTAAGCTATAGAGCATCATCTCTTTCTCATACGCCAAAAGATACGTCGATTTTAGTTACAAACATTTAGACAAGGTTTTATAAAGTGATCATTTATTTTAGACAAGGATCAGCTCACATGCTGCGATGACAACGGCCAGTTGGCCCCTGATTCAGCAACTAACCCGACTTGCGCACCAATTCTGATCCCCCCCAACGATCCAGTGCACGCCCCCCAAGGAACTCAGTGCATGAACTTTGTGAGGACCACGAGCACTCGTACTAGAGGATGCTCTGCTCCAAACGCTCCTGCTGAACCTGTAAGTATAAAACACTTAACCAAGATCATATGCGTTTTAGACCATACTAAAGTTCTGTGTCCAAAAAGGAAAAGGAAAAAAGTTTAAAACTTTGTCGAAAGGTTAGTTTTTGATGTTTTCATAATTCTCGATAAATGATTAAAAACTTGAATTTAAGTTTTGGATGTGATATTACATGTAATTTTTGAAGCAATTGGAGGAAGGTAGTTAATCTAAATTTTAAGGGGCATGTCTGAACTTATAGGGTATTAGTATAGTCTAACGTTTACGGCTAATTTAATATCCCTTCATACATAGAGACAAAGAAACAAAATGTTTCTTTGGGAAATAAAGATTTTAGAGTGGTAATGATGACTCGAAACCTGTCTATACTGGTATTATATGGTAACAGTTATAAAATTGCACAAAAATGATATTTGTACCAAATAAAATTATATTTATTTATTGATATATTATTATAAGACTAGATATTGGTAATCTTAAAAAGTAAAAAATTACCAGAGGATTTAGATGGATCAGAATAAACAGAAAACCAATTCCAGATATGACAAATTGAGATTTTTTTTGTTGTTAAGCCAAATTAAATCAAACGAACAGAGTGCTAATCAGATTAATTTGTGAAAACTCTCTGAAAGGCTGAGCAACACTGGAAGGGTTATCTCTACACTCGATGTCAAATTAATTCCGTTTGTTTAGGCGAAGTTTGATGCTAGGTTATTGAATTACTCGTATTTAAAATAAAGTGGTGGTTTGTTCTTCATTGCTTCTAGTAATATTTAGCAATATAGCTCATACGGGTTTATTTTTCAAAGTCAAAGTATCCATATGACCTGAACTTGAATGAATTTAAATTTTCAATGATTGTTTCAGTTGACAGTAGTGACAGCGTATATGGACTTGTCCAATGTGTACGGTAGTACCGTAGTTCAGGCGACCCCAATCCGCGCGTTCAATGACGGCTTAATGGTGACCATCAACAAAGAAGCCGGGGAATACCCTCCGCAAGACCCAAATGTCACTCTCACTTGCGAGTCCGCACAGTCGCCTAACGAACCCTGCTATTTGACTGGTAAGTGTTATTTGCTAGGAAAGCTAATTCCTATCAACTTTATTTGATATTTTAGCAACTTAATTGCACTTATAATATCAGTACATAAACTTGAAAAATTTGCGGGCATGCGAGGAGATGAGGGTTTGAGTCCCGCCTGAGACAAAATTTTTCAAGTTTATATGTAATTCCTATCAAGTGAACCGGGTATTTGGGTACGCATTTCACATCACTTTAAAGATGTTCAGTTGTTTTTTTTATATCTAGCGCTCAGCCTTCGATTCTGCCGTCATTTTATTTTATTTTATTTTTCATTTCTTTGGAAAACTTACAGCTAAGTACTTAACTAAGATACAATGATGTTCTAAATATAGCCAATTACAAGTTTTCACATATAGCATTTTAAACAGTGGAAATGAAATGCGGACAAAGTTTTTTTTTTTTTTTGTTATTTAATGTCATTGCTACATTGTAAAGGGAAAAAGAAACCATTCGTGACATGTAAGTGATACAGTACATGCTATATTATTAATAACATATACATATTAAAGGTAAAAAAAATAATACACATACCTAAGTATATCAATTTAACATGAAAAATCTTTTACTAAATTTATTTTTAAACTGGCTTACAGAAGTATTAAAAAGATCCAGGTCCATATCATCATTAGCAGTGTTGAATAGATTAGAAGTTCTGAAGATGAAGCAATTTTTGCGATAGTTGGTTCAACAAACGGGACATGAAGTATATTCAAATTACGAGTTACTTTAATGGGAGCATTCAAATAAAAAAGACTGAGCAGTTCTCGGGAATCTATAGCATTTTGAAATACTTTTAAAAGAAATGTGATATCAGCCATATCTCTTCGCATATACAATGGTAAAAAGTGTAAACGCTTACAACGCTGTGTGTAGCCTTGTATAAAGATACGATATTTGTATTGCAAATGGTGTAAAAATCGCATTTGAACAGATTCCAGCCGCGCGATGTAAGTTTTGTAAGCCGGGCTCCACACCTGCGAGGCATATTCTAAATGACTCCGGACGAAGACACAGTACAACATTTTTATGGTCTTTATATCTTTAAACTCAGCTGACATCCGTAAAACAAAGCCAAGGGCCTTACTAGCCTTAGCAACAATTGAGTCAATATGCCTCTCAAATAATAGTTTTGAGTCAAACACTACGCCAAGATCCTTCATAACTTGTACCCTAGAGATAATTTGATTGTTAAAAGTGTAGTCATATGTAATAACTTGGGCTTTTCTAGAAAATGTACATACGTGGCATTTGGATATATTTAGATCAAGGTTATTAATAGAGCAATAATTTTGAAAAGTATCTAGATCTCTTTGAAGTCGTAAACAATCTGAGTCTGCCCTTATAGGACATAGAATTTTCATATCATCAGCATAGAGCAGTACTTTACTATTAGAAAAACAAGTACCGATGTCATTAATGAAAATGGTAAATAAGAGTGGCCCCAAGAGCGAGCCCTGAGGCACACCAGAGGGTATGAATAGTGTGGACGACGTGTAACCGTTTAACACTACTGTTTGGCAACGATTACCGACATATGAGCTAAACCATCTAAAGAGATTGCCGTGTATACCGACCAGTTGAAGCTTTTGTAGGAGAATACAGTGATCAATTCGGTCGAAACATTTACTATAGTCAGTATACACTACATCCACCTGGGCCTGCGCCATATGCTCAGCAATAAAGTTATGGCATAACAGCAAGTTGGTTGTAGTGGATCTACCCCGCAGAAAACCATGTTGGAAATCATTTAGAAACGGTTGCAAGCTAGAATAAACTTGTTGATAGACAATTTTTTCTAAAATTTTTGCGAACACACACAATTTAGAGATAGGCCTGTAATTTTGGATTTGATTTTTTGAGCCCTTCTTAAAAACAGGGGTCACAAGAGCAGACTTCCAGATATCCGGCACGCAACCGGACGTTAATGATAGCCGATAAATATAAGCTAAGGGGGCAATAAGGCTATTTGCACAGTTGATTATAAATAACGGAGGAATGCAGTCTGGGCCAGCGGTTTTATTTACGTCAAGTGTTTTTAAAAGCTTGAGGAGATCATCTTCATATATTTCTATTGAAGTTAGGTGCGATACTGACTCACTCTGTTGGGGAGGTAAGTAATGAGATGTGCGAGGTAGCTGAAACACAGAATGAAAGTATTCAGCGAATAAATTGCAAGCATCTTGACCAGAGCGAGACGAATGGTTACCGAAAAACATAGTTGAAGGGACTGAATTAAGCGATCTCTTGCTGTTTATGTACTTCCAAAATGCTTTGGGGTTAGTTTTTATATTAGATTCTATTCTATGTATATACTGTTTGTAACAGTCAGCTTCTAATACCTTAACACGGTTTCTCAGTGTTATGAAAGACAAGTAATCAAAGTAATTTTTGTACTTTAAATATTTCCTATGAAATTTGTGCTTTTCTTTGATCATTTTTATTAATGGAATATTATACCAAAGAGGATATTTAGCTCGTACTTTACTATTTTTAAAAGGTATAAATTCATCACGGAGTGTATATAGTAGATCATTAAATTTAGATGTACATTCATTCGTATTAAGTCCAGAAAAAAAACTAAGCCAATCTAAACCGTCGAGTTTTTTACAAATAGAATCATAATCACCTCTGCCATACAGATATTTAGTCCTTGAGGCGGGTGTGAGCATTTGAACATCATGTATTGGAACTAAAACACATAATGCTGGGTGATGTGAATCGGCAGACACGAGAGGTTCCACACTATCAGAGACACTGAGATCAATATTACTGAATATAAGGTCTAATAATCTATCAGAAGAATTGTGTATGTGATTATATTGTAAGAAATTACATGTGCTAATATTATCAAAAAACATAGTTTGATGTGTGCCTAATATATTACTAGGCATGAGATCAGAGCCTTCTGAGGGTGAATTCCAGGAAATGTTCGGCATATTAAAGTCACCAAGAATAATGAACTTATCATCAACATTATTCAAAGTAATATTCACACAATTATTGGAAAAGTTTGTCAGTTGTGTCGCCATTGAGTTCCCCAAACCCTGTGTACAAATGGAATCCATTTTCTATATAATTACGCAATCTTTATCGTTATCACTAGTATGATTGTTGTTACCTTCACAAATGTTTTACTACTGTCATTTGTAACAATCCTTAGAGGGATGTTTTTTGAATAAAACTATGCTTGGTACTTTTTGGGGTCTTAAACTATTTTCATACCTACCAAATTTTATCATGATCGTTAAGCCAACGATTTAACCGTGACAAATGTAACAAAAAAACAATCAGAGTTGAATGTAGAGTTGCCTATCGATAGTCCACTATCGCTAGACTATCGATAGTCTATCGATAGTATCGATATAAGCGATAGTATCGATACTATTGAAGACCAATATATAGCTTCGGAACAATACTATCGATAGTATCGATATTACAAATTCACTAATACTATTGACTAGTACCAATAGTATCGATAGTATCGATACTATTACACCATAATACTATTGATAGTATCGACAGTATTGATTGATTCCATACTATCGATAGCACTATCGATACTGTAACTAGTTTTCGAGGTCAACTATCGATAGCCAAACTATCGATAGTTCTGCAATTCTAGTTGAATGCGTATTTATTAAATATCAAAAACCACTGTATATAATATTTGTTAGTTCTAAATGTTTGCTATCAAACAATATCTTAATTTGATAGTGTTGGACAAAGGCCAAACTAAGATATTGTTAAATATAAAATATTAACACTTTATTACAATACAATAATAAAATAAAATTACAAAAACGAAGAAAAAAATCAAACAATAACAATAAAAAAACAGTAAATTTAAATCTGCCTCATACTTCGTCAAATTGCGAAATATTTAAATAAATAATTATCTGTGTTCGATAATTAGGCCACGCTATTTAGGGCCAGGGCCTAGGGGTCTTCTAGATGAAATCAACTTTTTTTGTTCTTAGTTTAGATATATTTAACTATAATGTTCTACATTACAGTACATTGGTTTTTGTCGGCAAATATATTAATCACTTTATGTTGTAATCAAGCAGAGTTTCATCCATGTTTATGGTTACCTATGTACCTCCCTATATCCATTTCAGTCGCACTTAAGGCAAGACTAAAATGTTTATTCAAGGAATTTTATTATCAATTTACTTTTATATTTAAGTAGCAGTATATTTAAGTAAAGTATTCTTAATAAAAACACCTAGACGACAAGCGTGTAAGCTTGTGTCTGGCTATATTCAGTTAGACTGAGCTAGAGCGCTTTAATGGCTTGGACCACGACTTAAGCTGTCATCCGAATGGCTGGCAGGATCAGTAGTAGTGATTTATTAGCGCACAAACCCTACGTGGAGATTGGTATTATAGAAGAATCATGTATCTTTCCAAAATAATACGGAATCTCCGCTTTCAACCGACAAAAGGGGAGTTTTACAATACGACGTATTTTTACTCGACTACGGCAATGCCAACCGGAAGGGTTATGATTTAAGCAGTCTATTTATATATGTATATGTCGCAGGGAAATGAGGATATCAGGGATATGACGAAATCCCGTTAGATGTCGAATATTCTTATTTATTACGTCTTCTAACTAAAAGTATCTAGTGATTTGACAAAATACCAATTAATCGTCAGTGATATGTCGTTCCACTAAACTAAATCTAGTGAAATGTCTGAAAAGCGGATACTGCCGAATAAAAATCGAGCCATGCATTTCTCTCGCTCCTACCAGTACCCATAGGGGCACTAGTGGGAGCAAAAGAAATGCGTCGCTCGAGCTGTCGCGGTTCGTGTTATTTTAGTCATGTAACATTATGGTATTGAAATTTATTTAAGTAATTATTCAAAGAGCAACAATGACTAACTACCTAACTTTTGTTTGCAGGCGACATTCGTGCTAATCAGAACACTCAACTGACCATTCTTCAAATCATCCTTCTGCGTGAACACAACCGTATTGCTAGAAACCTGAAGATTCTTAACCCTCACTGGAGTGATGAAATCCTGTATCAAGAATCTAGACGCATCAACATCGCTCAGTTCCAACACATCAACTACTATGAATACCTGCCCCTCTTCCTTGGTAAGTAATTGTGTTGTTATGACCGCCGGACCGGATCCGCTTACCTTTAAAGGGGTATTATTTGTTCGGGTTCTTAATAGGCTAGTTTTTAAAAACTCTATCCGAAAGGTAAGCTTATCAACGGGCTTAACCCGACGATATACTAAACCAAACAATACGATTAGTCCAGGTAAGCGCTTAATGACCAATACTGAAAACCCCTTAATAGGCTTACCCTATAAAGTGTTTTGGAATGCTGTTAGGCCATTTTGATTTCTATGCACAACTCATAATTTGTGGTAAGCGGTTTAACTTTATTTAAAAGGTTACCGAACTAATAAGCTAACACAATCAAAGGTAACCGCTATCACATGGGTAACCCTATCAAATGGGTAACCCTATCGCACGGGTAACCCTATCACATGGGTAACCTTTTCAATAGGCTTTCCTTTTTAATAGGGTTACTCTTAAAAAGGGGTTTTTTACGCGCCGGTACAAAGTCAATCCCTACGCACTGTCCTCGTTTCATTCTTGCGTTTACTGTAGGGGTATATCTCAGAGTTGATATTTTGAAAGAAAAAAAAAATTGTTTCACCTATTTCTTATTAAAAATGGCATCTATAAACGATGCTAATAGTCTGGAAATAAAATTATATGGTGATCAAAAAGTCATTCTATATACAATAAATATTATACCTCAGGAACATCAAGAAAAGATCCCGTGCCCAAAAATGAATTCTCTAAATAGAGATAAAGTAAAATACACAAGAGAAAAACTGCTTTTAATCAAAAAGACAAAAATATACCTATATATTAATTGTGTGGTAAAATAATTTTGTAATTATAAAAGTACCCATTACAGATTAAAATGCGCAAATTTAGAGTAGGTGTAAGAAAAACGCATATGCCGCAATATTTGTACGCTGCTGTGTCATATAGTGCTTAGGTACAATTAGGTTGCGTTGAGATAGGTACTCGTCATTATTGTAGACTAGCTGTGACTTTGTTGGCGTGGACTACAGGATGCTTGGCATGTCTCCCCTCTTTTATTACCAATTAAAATTAAATAAAACTTCTAAAATAAACGTAAAGGCTTTAATTATTCTTATAACATTAACTATCTGCGAGTAAAAGTCCCGGTAAAATTGCCGTTTCAGACATTAGCCGTAACAAACAGACAAAAAAATTCAGTTTCATTTTTGATATATACACATATTACATTTATAAAAAGCTGTTAATTTGAAATTCCAAACAGATAATCCAATTTTATTTTTTTGTATGTACACTAGTATTATATTATCTGTGGTACAGATGTACAGTAATACTATGAAAATGATCTTATCACGATACATAAATGCCTTTGTTTTACTTACAGCAACTCATCGTTGTCAGAGGGTTCGCGTTCGGTTCGTTGCTTGTAAGATAATAGACCTATTGAACGCTTAGGGTGACGAAATGTGAAAAAGCTTTAATGAAAGTCAACAGTTTATTAACTAGCTACATAACGTCATAAGTAATTTAAGATTTGTAATAAATAATCTATACGGACGTCATGTATTTTATCTATCTGCACTATAAAAACATTTATTCAGTAGATAAGACCTCAATCTACTCTTGATACTATTGATATTATCCCTTAAGTTTATCGGGAATTTATTGAATAATTTGACCGCTTGATTTTTAAAACCATGATTGCAATATAGGTCGTAATAACTTGGTAATATCTATATCGCACCTATAACGTCTTACTCTTACCTATTCGTCTATTGTGTGTGTGTCAAATTTATCATGAAATTAATCTTTATGCGTTGCACTCTAAGTTGATATTTTATTTGGGAAATTTGGGTATGTTGACGTGCTATTCCTACTGCGATTATTCCTTAACCATAAACTTTATGGCTTAATAGTTATGCTATTAAAATAATATTCACGGAATAAACCCAAATTGTACTTTCTGCCCCAATAATGTTTACAGGGCAATCAAGTTTTAGGGATATACTTTAGTAGAAGTTTATGTTGTTGATATACTTATGTAGGATTTGCCATTCGCAACGCTCTTTGCTTGTTTTTATTCAAGGCTATTTTGGAACCTGGCTAAACTTTATGAGAACCATGTTTATTATTCCTACTTAAGACGCTGACTGCAGCCGATGACCTTGAGCAATGAACACGCCCACAAATTTATTCGTCTTTGAATTTCCTTGGAACGCGCCACAGCTATCACTGTCGATTCTCGTAGGAGTGACAGAGAAAAAGCGCATGGAATAGAAGGGCCTAAGTGCCAAACAACAAAATTCGGTGTGCAATTTAAAATTGCCATTTTATTAAAAATCTAAATCAGCCATTTGCTTAAGCAACATGTAATATACAATATAGCAAAATTTTATTATCATTGTTATACGGACTGCTGAGAAAAATTGAAATTTATGTATTTTCAGAGGCTACTTTGAGATTTTTTTCTATCGAGAAAAGTTTTTAGAATCGTGTTTTGGAAACAGCCACCTGGTCGAAAATATGATCAATTACAACTACATAGAATTTGGCAACAATACGAGCCATAGGCTTAAAGCAAAACAATCTTCATTGAGCTCGATTTGGCTCATGTCAGCGTCTTAACGATATTGCATGGTGCAAAATTTTGGTATTATAAACAGCTAAAAAAAAAAAATATGCAACGAGACATAGCTCGTTGTTATGCAATGCATTAGTTTTAATGTTCTTATGTTAACATTTTTAATAGTAATGTTAATGTTCATTAGATTTTTAACTAACAAAAAAAAACAAAGATTTTCACTTTCATTTTTTGCCGTTTTTTTACACTTACTATTGGTCAACAGGCTATGACAACATGGTGAAGAACAAGCTGATATACCCCGGAACGCACGGATACGTCAATGACTACAACCCTAGAGTCGACCCGTCTGTGTTGGATGAACACGCGACAGCCGCTTTCCGACACTTCCACACCTTGATTCGAGGCTATTTGAAGTAAATATTACTTTTGTGCCCTTTGTGTGTATCGTGTGGTGTTGTACACGGGTCACTAGCCACAGCCACAAAACCGTAGTTTTCGTACATTTTGTAAGGACTCACCGCACACAGTTGACGCCGGTGGCCGCACACAGTTGATGCCGGTGGCCGCCACACGATTTTTACTGAAAGCCTCTCGTGGCGGCGTTTGTGGCCGTGGCCGGTGGCCCGTGTGAACCCTTCAATAGCACTACCCCTTCTCATCGTAAGAGGCGAATAAAGGAGTCCTGCCAGAAGAAGACGGCCAGCAGCGTCTTCTGTCCACCTTAGGTCAAACTGCAATTGCCAACCTGCCTACCAAGCGTGGTGACCACAGAACATGGAAAAAGTTTACAAAGGCTTTCATGCGCCATTTGTGTGAGAAGCGATGTCTCCACTTACGCCCCACTACTACTTCTGCACATAATAAACTCAAGCTATCGCAAACATAAACGAGTTCAAAGAACGCCAATCATGCGCCCTATTGGTAGCGCGAAGTCAAAAAAAAACACTACAGCACTCACTTACATTCATGTTCGGGTAAAGTATGAGCATTTGCTCATAACCTCTGTGGCGCGCACGCCTGCCCTTTCTAACCTTTTTTCCGGGTTCTGTGGTGGTGACTATGGCTAAATTAGGGTAAGATTGCCACTATTGGACCACTTAACTTCGAATTGACATAACAACTGAAATGTGACATATAGGAGTAACGTGATTTAATATTTTAATAAGCCTTACATATAGGAACTTGCATGTGGCATTTATAATTTTTAGCATTAACCATAAAGATAGAAAATGGAAAGAAACGGTCTAGCCATGGTTGCTTTCTTTGGACCATTGTTTCTTTAATTGGACCTGTGAGTTGCTATCATTGGACTTAGAAAATTTTCTGTAGTGGTCCATTTAACGCAACTATAAGAATTCAAACAAATAAAAGACAATTTATTTAATAATCAACTTTTAATTATTGGTTAACGATTTATAAAATAAAATGGTAACGCAAGGAACATTAATCAGTCTCAAACTAACTGTTGGCTTGTTTTGAGACCAACTTCTTGTTTTCTCAAAGCTTGTAGTGCCAGTTTCATGCTGTCTTCGTTCCACGCATAATATTGTCCTCGTTTGGCCATGCTACAATGAAAAAGAAACAATTAAAAATACAATTTCAAAAGTTGCTATGATTGGACCAGTCCAATAAAAGAGACACTCACTGGTCCATTGATGGCAATTTGTACCACAAGAACAAAATTATGAATACAAAAAAATCTGTGTACTAATCCGAAAAATAGTTTACAAATCTGATTCGACAACTAAATGAGGAACTAAATAGAAAAAAAAAAGACTTGGAAACCTTTATAAAACTATACTTACATGGTAAATGTGTCACGAGATTATTACATCGAGAGCGCGCGAAACACGGTGACACACGTCCTTCCTAAACGGAGCTCACGGCGACACTTGCGGGCGCGGAGGTTGTTACTAGTTCAAATAGCTAGCGTTTTGGGCCAATGGTTGATTTTTAACGTTCTTCGGCTCAGAGAAATCAAAGAGGTCCAAAGAAAGTCCACATCATACTTTATAACATCCTTGTAACATTATAGAACGCAATAAAATATTTGAATTGAATTGAATTGAATTGAAAGAGCCGGTCCTATGATCGCAACCTTACCCTATTATTCTAAGGGCTAAATCCACCTTTTGGAGAGGCTTGTGATTTATGCTGGTAATGATGAGGACACGGTCCTCGTTCTAAATTGGAATAGCATCAACCCTCTCGATCTAAGCATATCGTAAGAGATTATAGGCCACCTAAAACACAAATTTTACCAGTAGTGAAATTTCTGGATGAAAATTGAAGGTGAAATGATGCATGCTGGGGGAGACGTAGGTCCAGTCCAATTGACTGTTTTAGGTTGGTGATGACGATAGTTTCATCTTAGCACTTTCCGGGACACCAACTACCTGTCGACGTGATAACAATAAAACTTCTATTGTGTTACCATTGTGTCCCGGAATGTGTTAAGTTACGCACAACAGTATTGAACTCAAGTTCGTTCGCCCCCAGTTCCCAATTGTTATAAAAAATCTATTGACATAATACTGCAAGTTTCAATACATTTCGCGAACAATTACCTGAGGCCATAGTGGATTTATAATCTTACTTCCATAGATCTTGAAAATTGTTTTGTTGCCACGTAAATGTGCATGTAGTGCGGTGTTTGTTTACCGCTAAGAAATTATTGATTGAGCTATATTTACTCGTAGAACCAAGTTATTTGCTATGTATTGTATGTTTGTTACAATTGTTGGTAAATCAAATAAATAAATAAATAAATAAATAAATAAATAAATAAATAAATAATTTTAAGACATGCCTCACTGGGCCACACAGAGCCATCTAGTCCCAAATTAAGCTACTATTAAGTACCCTGTCGTATGGGGTACTAGACAACCGATAAACTTACTTAGATACATTTTTTTTTTGTAAATACATACTTATAATACATAGAAAACACCCAGACCAGTACAAACAGACATGTTCATGCACACAAATATTTGTACTGTGCGGGGATCGAACCCGCGACCCATGGCTCAGAAGTAGCGTTAACTACCGCTGATCCAAATGGTCGTCAACTCCAAATAAATCGATCCAAATAAATAAACAAATTACAAAATTAGGTAAAGTCAAGAATAAATATTCTCATGTGACTATACTGCCAGAAGGAGACAGGCAGAAACGTCTTCTCTCTCTTTCTCGTCGACAATATCCAAAAAAATAGACCGTTATTATAAATTTCGATTAAAAAAAATATTTAAAGTGAAAATAAATTTAAAAAGTGTTTTTAAAATTGGTGATCGAAGCACAGCCGCGTAAGGGGTAATCCATTGCCTATGATCTGAGAATTTGTAGATCGTATAATTTCATGCAGGGGACTACAAAATATTGCGACTAACCAAAATATTACTACACAGATTATTCTCGGAGAACCGAAAAGCGGTCGCGACTATCCGCCTCAGCGATTGGTTCAATCGGCCACTAATCCTTGAGCTCCCGAAAGCTTTCGACGACTTGACGAGAGGGCTCACAGTACAGGAGGAAGACTTTAGTGACCAGTTTTGGGACAGCGAGATAACGCAATTCCTTTTCAAGTAAGTAAACATGTACATGTAATATTGTTAAGTATAAAATATATCGTTAACTAGCTGTTCCCCGCGACTTCGTCCGCGTCAATTTCTGTTATTATGAACGCGATAATTTTTGCAACATTTTTCACTCATGCTTCGCTCCTATTGATCGCGGCGTGATGTTATATAGCCTAAAGCCTTCCTCGATAAATGGACTATCCAACACAAAAATAATTTTTCAAATCGAACCAGTACTTCCGGAGATTAGCGCGTTCAAACAAACAAACAAACAAACTCTTCAGCTTTATAATATTAGTATAGATTAATAGTGTAGACGCCTTACTAGGCGCAAAAGTAGCAGAGGACATGAATACGCACAAGACAGGTTCTGTTCTCATGCAAGCTTACGGATACACGCGTATGTGATTTAGTAGTAGAAATATCGCCAATGCTATAATTGGCTTTTGTTACTTCTGCTCCTAGTCTCCCCTACCTATACAGTAACGTGTGCCAACTCTAAATCAATATCAATATAAAAAGTGTAAGTAGGTACGTGCAACACAAACACCTTTTAAATGAAAGTGTCTATTTATATAATACGACGTGAAAGCTGATGACCAATAATGGGATTCTTGTCTAATTATTAGTAGTAAATAGGCTGTTTTCAGGTTCTTTATCATATCTTTCTGAGTTCAGAACCAAATCACGCGCGGGATAAGCCACAAGAGAAGCCTCGATAGTAACATTTTGGAACATAATGTTGAATTACAATTAAAATTAATTTACAATAATAATATGTTCATGTTACTTAAGATCAAATAATAATGGCAGCTTGGCTCTATCATGCCTATCCAAATTAATGAATATTGTAACAGGTTGGGTTGACGAAGTTTTGTAAACCACGGTGTTTGTTGGTACGGGAAGAATTTAAAGACTGGTGAGTTTAATCAAATTTCAACTGTATTCGTATGTAAAGATTAATACAAGCCTTAGAGTATACCCGCTCTGACAACCGACCAAAGACAATAGTGAGTGAATCGTGCTGAGGTCACTGCGAGAAGAGTAGTGTATACTACAAAGGATTTATTAGTTCGTCGTGGTTCAGTTTTCTGTGTTATAATCATGTAGGTATATGTATTTTATTATGTTACAATATTTAATATAAACCTTTGTTATTGGCTTGAAGCGATACAAACATTTTGAATGGATGACCAGTGGGCGTCAACAACAAATTATTATTCTATGCAAACGCAGGACTGTTGACACAACTGCGGAATCGGCTATAGTGGTCAATGCCCTCGGTGAGCTGGGAAAATTTATAAGCTTGAACGATTTTATTGTTTTATATCAAGTTGAAGCGTTTACAGCTATTAATTAGTGAAATTGTTACACAAGTTTATTGAAACTAGGGGAATTGCAAAGCGCTAGCCAAGGCATCCTTAAAGACCTCATATGGCAGTTCAAAGTATTGTGGTCACGATGTGTACCTAAACTTTATTACACCCTTATTATTTATATTGGCTTTTCCGTAGTAAGTTATTTTCAGACCTTATGGATTTTTAGATGTCTTAATGTAAGATAAATATACACGCAGACATAATTAAAAATATGCAAACTCACTTCAAGTAATTATTATAGGTCATTATGAAATAACTATTAGTGTGGTTCTGTAATTGATTAACTGTTGATTAAATATTATTTTGACTATCTATATGCAACTGTTGATTAGTGCTTAAAAAAAATGTAAAGCCAGCTGCTGTGAACTGTAGGCTACGATACGAACTAATATTTTCATACTGACTTACATTCTCGTAATCACTATCATAGGAGCCAATTGTTGAGAGTGTTAATTGATTCCGAATTTATATAATGTACCTTGTTTTTACTGAATTCCCGATATCTCAGCACTGTTACAAGCGCCATGATCAAGGAAGACAGCTGTTCTTCCGTGATCATAGTCACAGGTCTTCATGAAAACAAGTTATTACATGCAGTTTTCTTAAGTTTACGCGAACAATATACATCGGAATGAAAGATATGTTTGTCGGTGACCATGAACGCTGTACAGGGTTCGAAACGTCAGGTTAAATCTATACTAATATTATAAAGCTGAAGAGTTTGTTTGTTTGAACTTTTAACGCGCTAATCTCAGAAAGTACTGGTTCGAATTGAAAAATTATATTTGTGTTGGATAGTCCATTTACCGAGGAAGGCTTTAGGCTACATAACATCATGCTGCGATCAATATATAGGAGCGAAGCATCAGTAAAAAATGTTGCAAATATAATCGCGATCATAATAACAGAAATTGACGCGGACGAAGTCGCGGGCAACAGCTAAAATAAACGCGTACTAAATCCTTAAACATATATAATTCATTTCAAAGTTATTACATGGTTTAAACCCTGAATCAATTAACTCTTGTCATAGTGACCATGAAAGTTTATATGAATTAATTGTTGTAACGAGGTATTGTTTTTAATTCGGAACTGTTGCAAGTATTAAGTTACTATGATCACAGATCACAGTAGATAATATGATATTCTGATGAATATAAATAAAAGTAATACAAGTTAATTTTCTTTTAAATAAAGACGCAACAACACATTCGGTGGTGATCTGCGTGCTACGGACATTCAGCGTGGTCGAGACCACGGCTTGGGGACCTACGTAGAAACGAGAGCTGCTTGTGGTCTGCCCGTTCCTAAATCATTCCACGATTTATCGGACTTCATCTCTAGAGAAGTAAGTTTAACATTGTGATATTTTATTGCTCTAATGATTAGTAAAAATAACATTCTAGATATCGAAATAAAGTGGTGTCATAAAAAAGAATAATATTATCCAACACATGATAAATCTAAACAGAATCATAAACTATCAATACAAAAGACTTCAACTAGGATGTTGATGCAAATCTTTAAATATAAAATACATAATGATGATGTGAAATCAATTGAGTGACTAAGAAAACAGCTAGCAAGATAATATGATACTTACGTATTACTAGTATTATCTTATCTGTGGTATTACCTTCGTAAGTATTTAACAAAAGTCAGATAAGGGTTTATATCTTTTAGATCTGCTGAAACAAAATTAAGATTATACACCGTGCAATTTTAACCACCTTTAAAACGAAGCCCACGTTATTTAACCATTATGTAACACATCTTGTCAATGTTATTTAATTTTTTTTACAAAAAATTTTTTTTATTAAAATATTGAATATCGGTTCAGCTATTTATTTTGAAACACACTGTGACGCCCAAAGATGTAGCTTTGTAAGGTCCATTCAACCGGGACCCTGCCGCAGCAAAATAATACGTCTGGGCGCGTCACAGCGTGTTACAAAATTAAAAGTCTGAAACAAAAATTAAAATTTTTATTTTTAATTAAAAAAAAAATTGCTCTGCCATGGTGTTAAACATAATGGTCTAATAACGTGGGCTTCGTTTTACAGGTGGTTAAAATTGCCCGGTGTATAGTACTGTTAGTTTGGCCCTGAGACTTGGTTTCTGGTACGATTTTATTATTTCAGGATTTTAGTTCTTACTCTAAAAACTTCCATGCCCATTGCACCCTTGTACGTACGGTTGCTGACCTTGAACATTCAGAAAAATTTCTAACATCTATTTGTATACTTATGTGTTTTGAATCTATTTTAAGCACAAACTGACTGGTGCCAATTGAAAATACAAAACAACAATAAGTGCCACCTAGTCAGTGGAAATTTTATTTGACGAATTGTATTTTCTATTTAAATCACGAAATATTTAAAACACTGACAAGTCAACTGTATTTTGCATGAACGATTGTAAATAATAGAGCAGGTTGTGTGTTGTAAATGTTTCATACTATATTCAGGTTCTAGTTTTTCAGAATCAATTACTTCGAGTTTATATTATATTTATATACAATGATCTTAATCGTTACAAAAAGTATATCGTATAGTAAGTATTATACCTACTTATATGTAAATAAATTTATTTATCAAGGATTGTTAGAAATTACTTAAAATAAGGAGTTATTAAAATTTGCGTTATGAGATAATGCAATAAATAATTGTTCATAACAGTGATTAAAATAAAAACCAAAGTTAAAGCCTAAAATCTTGAAATCAAAATATGGGCTGAAAGTGAAACGCAATTAGAAACGTCAGCTTCATTAGCATAAAATGCGGAGCAGTTTGAGTTTAATATTTATCCTGTTAGACTTATCTCCGGTTCTACTAGTGTTGTAATAAGGGCTATAATAGAACAGTCGGGCTTTACTTAAAAGGAACATTCATAAACAAAAAGAGGCCCTATTCTAATCCAACGTGATGTTGGCTATTGTGGGTACTAAACAAAGTAAGACTCAAGCACCCTTTGTTGCTGGAAAAACATAATTAGGTAGGTAGTAAGACAAAAAAACTGGCTTTTATAATAATTTTAGGTAAGAGACAGACGTCATAGGATGATTTATTTATACTTTTACTTGAGAAGAGCATATGATAGCTTTTGTTTGTCATGCCAGGCAAAGGTCACATACCATTAACCAGAAGGCAAACATACTGAGTAAATAAGTAGGTATATTTGTAGTTGTTATATCAAGTAAGAAGCCTTTCAACTCTAATTTTTAATTTGCTTACACAACAATATTATTAATTTTAATGTACACTTTACGTTACATTTCGAATTATACTAATAAGCTTAGCTTAAAACGCACATTGCAGAGGTTTTTCATTCGTCCTTCCTTTTTTTGTTTTAATCTAAGCTAGTATGTTAGTTTTTTTATTAAGTAAATACAAAAAAAAGGAATAACCACGTTAACCACGCTCAACAAGTTAAATTTAGCTATCAATTCAAACAAAATGAAAAAGAAAATTTGGTAAAATATTATCGTTTAGTTGGTTGTCCTTTAAGAATTGACGGCGAATTTCTGCGAAACCGAATTATAATTTCTCACTTCATTATTATTTTAGACTTTCATAAATAAAAGTCTGATTTTATTAAAAGTCTCTATTAGGATGAGTATTAAGGTTAACGTAATCCACAAATTATAAGTACATTTAAGATAGACGGTCTTTGCCATGGATTAGGCAGCGAGTTTTTAATCGATTATACGATTTCATGTGTTTAGCCGCCGTAAACTTGTAATCACTTGTTTTGTTCAATCCTATCTGCGCATGTATTTATTTGGAAAAGAAAGTGAAAAAAAAATTGCGTACTACTATACAGTTTGTTTAATTTTTAGTGTATTTTTAACTTTGTTACACAAGTACCTATTCAAATTCATGTTTAAAAACTGTTCGTTAAGCAACAAAATGACTACTGTAAATAAACATTTGCAAAACGATTTACTGAGGTGGGACTAAAATCCTCAATAATATTAAATTTAATTAAAGATATCTCTTCTATCTGACCATTTCCGTTTCATATACGAACAAAATTTTACACAAAATTTAAACGACCAAAAACATGACATGGTAACCAATTTTGAGTCAGTGCCAACAATTTCATCGATTGTCATACGCTGACGCGGAGTTGGTGCCTTAAATACGGGTTTAGTCAGTTTATCTTAAAATTCTTGTTCGTTTTTATATTACCAACGCTCATAAGTCGCGTGATCAATAGACCAAGTATCTTGACTGCCATCATTCATTTGAGAAAAATAACACATGTAAACAGATGAAACAAATTTCGATGTATGTTTTTTTTGTATTTTCACCAGAACATTAAAGTCCTCCAATCAATCTACGAGTCAGTAGTTGATGTGGACCTTGTGGTGGGTGGATCTTTGGAAAGGAACGCGCAAGGTGCTCAGGCTGGACCTACCTTCCTCTGTATCATGACAGAACAGTTCTACAGAACCAGGGTAGGAGACCGAGCGTTTTACGAGACCGGACTTGACCAAAACTTTAGATTTACACTCAGTAAGTATCATAAATGGTGTGGTATGTCAGCGTAAAATAGGTGTACGATTAAAAGAGTACTGCCAGAAGGGCGGCAGCGTTTTCGCTTCACCATTGGCTAAATTGCGATATGGGAAAACCTGTAAAGGACACTCATCCTTAGAGGAAGCTAATGTCCAGCATGGTCGTGTGGTCCGACTGAGAATAAGAATAATAAACTAACAAAATAAGAAATATATTCTAAGACCCAGTTGGTGTGGTGGTTTGGTGGGCCGAATTAATTCCGATTCCGGTCCGATTCAAAATAGCTTCTTTAAACTTTTAAACCAACGATTACAACACGGGCTACAATGCTAGTCATCTTAATAATCTCTCAATTTATTGCTTTTTGTTATTTACTATACATTTTATTTACCTCGATGTACCTAAAACATCATAAAACTAGCGATGAAACAGATAAATGCTAAAAAACTTTCATTGTACTTTTATTTTTATGCATTAAACTTACAAAAAGTCAATAAAGCGAGATACAGTTCCTTTTTATGGCGCTTTTATTTTGTTGGATAATATAATCACTTAGTATATCGAAAATCGTTTACTCGATAAAAACTTAAAAGGAAATGTTTCTCCGGGTGGGTTTGGCCAGTAATTGAATAAAAGGGGTAGCCCGGAACAAAAGTATCTAATCAATCAACATGTGGGAGGAGGAGTTGACGTATACAGTCGGGGCAAGAGTCAAAGGCAGTTCTTAAATCCATTTGTCATAAGGAATATAATATGCCGAACTTTTTGCGGTCTGTACCATTCCGGTGTCAAAGTTCTTCCGAATGAAATTATGTAAAGATAATTAAACTTCAGCAAGCGTGTTCAGGTGGAATTTATGTTGTGCAGGTCAGTTAAATTCGATCCGGAAGGCGTCGATGGCCAGGCTGCTCTGCGACAATTCCGGAGTCCAATACATGCAGCCTAGAGCATTTGAACAAATCAACCACAGGTAAACATATTATCATAACACTTTTTTTTTTTTAGTAAAGAATAAAGCAGTACCTCTAAAAGATGCTGGGCAACAGCCTCGTTTCTCCATCATTCGCCAAACTGACAGCAAACGCGTTTATATCAACTTCTCTTGAGAATTACTATCAATATATTTTTTTTGGTTGCTAAACTAAAAATTCATATATTCACTAGAAAACACGTATATTTTTCATTATAGGTTTTGTCAGCATCTTGCCATAGTGTGCATATAAATACAATTGTGGTTAGTTAAAACATCATTCAAATTAATTATTTTAATATTTTTAATGTTTTATAATATATCTACTTGTTTGGTTTTTTTATGTAGTTGTGTGTGTCATGTAACAATAAAAGTTACTTTTATTCGTCAATAGTGAACTCGATTTAACTACCGTCATGTTTTTTTGCAGGAACCAATTAAGGCCGTGCAGCCAGCTGCCATCTGTAGACCTTACGTTATGGCAAGACGCGCGTGAACACTATTGAAAATAGGTGGTATCTAAGTAACTAAACATAGGCTTAATATTATAAGAACAAAATATATTTAATTCAGAAATACTACAGGAAGTTACCACTAATTCTTATTTAAGGACTTTATTATGTATGTACTGAAAATACTAGGTTTATAAAACTAGGACGGTGGGTACATTTCGATCAAATCACAAATGTATTTTGTAAAATATTTATGAAACCAATAAAAATACGAAAAATACGTTGTTTTGGGCGAAAACAACTGGACTGTATCGTAAAATTTAAAGATGAATTTGTTAAATGAACTGCTATTCATTTAAAGTAGTCTTTTTAATGACACATTTTGTAAATTTTGTCTCATGAATCATGATCAATCATGGATGATTGATGAAGTTATTTTTTGTCTTGCCAATAAAATTAAATAAATATCTTAAATTATTTTTCGTTAGTTCATTCTAATGTATTTAAAAATAATGTTATTTAATAAATATTTGTTATTTAATTAAATGTTACATAATGAATATGCAAGTTCAAATATAAAAAATGCGTTGTAAGGTTTTGTAAAGTGTAAATAAAGTATTTTATCATACTTTTGTTAGTTTCATTGCTAATTTAATAATTACCCTGATGAAATCTATAATAATTTGTCATGTGTTTTCAATAAGTAATCTAAATATTTTAACTCAAGCATTTTAAAAGTAGCTTACATTGAAATTAGTCGACGCATCTAATATCATGGGAAATCTGATAAGAATCAGTACAAAACGTTATAGAAAGAAAATCCTCAAAACGGCAATAATGTAGAAAATTTAATCTATTATTACATGAAAATTGGTAAAATTAGTACCTACCTACTTAAGATTGAAACGTTATACATATTATTATGTAGTATAGCTGTTGCCCGCGACTTCGTCAATTTCTGCTATTATGATCGCTATTATTTTTGCAAAATTTTTCACTATTGCCTCGCTCCTATTGGTCGCAGCGTGATGTTATATAGCCTAAAGCCTTCCTCAATAAATGGACTATCCAACACAAAAAGAATTTTTCAATTCGAAACAGTACTTTCTGAGATTAGCGCGTTCAAACAAACAAACAAACTCTTCAGCTTTATAATAAGTATTACGAGTAGTATAGATGTGCCGTATAGTGCCGGCCTAACATAGATTAGCATCACTACAGCAAAGGGCCATAAGAAGACTGGCAGTAGTGCAGCGTTTTCACTAAACCAAAGACCAAACTGAGAGGCCTCTGTCCAGCAGTGGAATAGTATGGACAGATGGTGATGAAGGTGATGTATTTAGATTATTTTTTTCATCGAAACAGATATGCATACTTCAAAATATAATACGAGTACACACTGTCATCAATCATAACTAATTATTCACAAGAGAATGTAAGGTACGGAATATCAACCGACCCTGTTGCGAACCACGCATTATTTTTAATGACTGCGTACACAGAAACATGATAAATGAATTCGTATTTGTTTGCAAAAGAGATTATGAATGTATCATTTATTCAATTCACTTATAAGCCATAGAGAACACTAATTGGTAGGAAAAGTTCAGAATAAAAAGTTGAATCGCAGTACCCATGTATTGTACCTTTTGTAGATTTGAACAATATTTTCTCGTATAATCATTAAATAGCAAGATTTTGCTGAAATCGCAACGATTGATGGCTTAGCGATCGCAGTTTGGCTAATGATAGAGAAAAAACGCTGGTGCCCGTCTTCTTCTGGCTGCATTTCTTTCATCGCCTCTTGCAACCCCACATTTTTGAATAATATTATATTTCTTATCATTATTTTGATTCCATTTGATACAGTCATTCGATGAGAAGATCATAAACAATAAATGAGCAGTAATACAAAACAGTGCCGAAACTTTTCTAATTTAATAAATTTAATTAGACCATTATAATACATGTTAAACTTCAGAGTTATTGTAAATAATTATGCTCTATATAAATTTATGTATACTTACTACTTATCGAATAGTTATTTGTTATACAAGAGTGCAAAGTTCTTTTTTAACCGCGTGCTCAACTTTGATGACCGAGCAAGCAAAGGATTCAAAAATTAGAATCCTGAGCGTTAGCGAGGGAATTAAAAGAGCACAAGGTAAAAAATCTTTGCACTCGAGTGCAACACGTAACTTTTCATCGCCCCTTAGCCAGTGGCGTAGCGTAGCTTTTCGCCGCCCGGGGCCAACCGGAAATCCGCCGCCCCCTATTTTAATTCATAAAGTTTAATATTTCTATTGCATAGATCTAATGTACTTAAATTGTAACATCTTATTGCAAGTCAAGATAAACTACCACGCACTGCTTTAGAAGGAAAATACATCTAAGTATCTATGTGAGGCAATGGTGCAAGACACCTACAGGAAGATTATTTTTCCTAAATGTCTAAACTTTATCATGAATATAGTTTAGGTATAGGAAGGTATATACGAAGGTATATATGACAATAAATAATAATAAGTATTATAGTATTTATTCCAACTCGTAGACGCGCGCGCTCATGTTGCAACTCTTCTGTATTTATGTCCCGAGGAGCTTGATCTAGGTTCAGTTCTTTCCAGCCCAGCATTACTGCGGGCATTAAAAAGGCATATTATTGCGCTAGATTTTACAGCTGTTGGTATCGATCACGAATTTCAGCAGTCACTCTGTCTACTGAAGTAAACATAGTTCGCCTTTACTCGTTTTTGTACGATATCCCAACTACTACAGATCCATCTCGGCATCGCCAAAAATATGCTTCCTCCTGATTTATCTTGGGGGTTCTAAAGAAATTCCAAGCTCTTCACATAAACTTTTAGCATATTGTAGAGATCCGTCCACTAATTCAGCTCTATTTTCTTCTAATACCTTACGAAGTTTTCCGCAGTTTTTTATTTTTTCATTTCGCTTCCGATACGTAGATAACATTGCGGACGTGATTTGGAATAAGTATTTTTTTCTTAATCATGCAATGTTATATTTTAGTTGTGTTCCTTATCCTATTCTTATATGATTGTACGAAATACAGCGCTGGGATAGTGCTAGTATGATTCTTAGAACAATATCTTAATTGCCATTGCTAATCATAAATAATGAGATCCATCAATATCTCAAGATGAACACTGTCCGGGATAAAATACTTTCAACATCCAAAAATTATCAAGCACGTCTAACGAAACATCCTCACCGCGCTTGCTGTTGGGCTGACTCAAGAAAACTAACTAGTTACGCTAAACGTTTAAGAGGAAACAAAAGGGCCGTTTTTTATACAAATGTAGTCCCCTGTATCCTCCCTGGATAATGCCAGTAGAGCAATCATTTTTATTACAAAAATCTATGGCCACTATTGACATGTTTCTATGTTTTCCTTCTTTTCATAAATAAATTAATAAAAGGGATATGAGCCTTCAAAAATTTGAAAAATTCGCCAGTTTGTCCGCTGTGTTAAAAAATCCAGAAACAAATTTGACTAAATTTTAGAAAAAAGGCAAAATTTACGAACACAGCCAAAGCCTTTCTTTAATTTTTAATGAAAAAAGTATTTAAATTGGTTAAGTTTTGGAAAAGGAATCGGGGGACTACGAAATGTTGATTTTGTGTGCTTTTAGTCGGTCCAAGATGCAGTCGTCTCTATCACGTTCTGCGGGGAGGCGTTCGGACACTGCGCGACAGCATCAGATTTTACAAATATGTACCTATTTTTCAACTCTCTCGCCCTTAGTGTTCCTCTTAAAAAGGAAGGTTAGATTGCAATTACATGTGGCAATATGATCCGTGAGCTCGAAGTCGATTGTATGTATAGGGTAGATGTCTTCGCTAAAGGCAGACTTGACTGATCGCATATCGTACATACAATAAATCTGCTTATAGTGACATTTCTGGTTGCATGACCCAAAAAAAATCCTTATTCGCCGCCCCCTTTCGTATGGCGCCCGGGGCCATGGCCCCCTCTGCACCCCCCACGCTACGCCACTGCCCTTAGCGAGTAAATGACTAAATGCAAAATAAATAATAATATTTACAATCACAAGATACTTTAATTTTAGTTTAGGTACATATTTACTACAACATTATGATATGTAAGTATTAAAATAAACTTCTTCGTCGCTGGAATCACTCATTTTCGTTTTTATTTTTACTTTTTTTCAAGTTTCTTATTTATTATAACAATACGAATTCAAAACAAAATGGCGAGCGCAAAGCAAATTGAAAACAAAAGTACACTAAGGAGGTTAAGAGTCTGAGTTTACAACAAATTAAAAAAAAGTTGTATGATAATTACGGCACCATGGAGATGAAAGTAAATAAGTTTAATGATTTTTTGAAATATAAGTGTACAACATACCTAGTGCACGCGATGTTCTAAATTCAAATTTACTTTATCCTCTAGCGAATAAAAGCCGCTTTTGCACTCAGATATCGAAGAGCAAAAATACTCTTTCCGAGATGGTGGGATGAAATAGTTATTTGTTATTCAAGAGTGCAAAGTTCTTTTTTAACCGCGTGCTCAACTTTGATGACCGAGCAAGCAAAGGAATTAAAAGAGCACAAGGTGAAAAATCTTTGCACTCGAGTGCAACACGTAACTTTTCATCCCCCCTTAGCGAGGAAATGACTAAATGCAAAATAAAACATTTACAATCACAAGATACTTTTATTTTAGTTTAGGTACATATTTACTACAACATTAAATTATGTTTTGAAATCACATACCTAGTGCACGCGATGTTCTAAATTCAAATTTACTTTGCATGGAATGGAAATGGAATGGAAATTGTGCATGGAGGTATCGGATAATATCAAAGTAGGTTTTTTGAACAATAGTTAGCCTAACCAATTAAACTATTGCTTATCTAGCAACTAATAGTTAGGTTAACAAATGGTTAAAGTAAACTTTACTACTAATCAAAAAATCGGCACTAAGGGTCAAAGTTTCGAGTTCCATTTTACTCCGCTGGCTGCCTAAGAATTATAGAGAAAATGAACCTTAGCTTATACAATTTAAATTGGACAGAGTTCAGCAATCAAGTTTTTTATCTGTTTAATCATATCCGATACTTCCATGCACAATTTCACTGTCCACTGAAACACCATAAGTAAAAAAATTTCTGGAGGAATCTGTTTCGTGTAAACTAAAAAAAAAAAAAAGTAAATTGTACAATGCATTTTATTAGTATATAAACTTGAAAAATTTTGTCCCGCCTGAGACAAAATTTTTCAAGTTTATATACTGATATTATAAGTGCAATTAAGTTGCTAAAATATCAAATAATGCATTTTATTAGTTAGTGAATTATAGACATATTTACTAAGTACTTACTCTGGAAATATATTATTTAGAAGCTGTTGCCCGTGATGTCGCACGCGTGGTACTTGAACATTGAAAACTATCCCACGGGTACCGTACATTATCCGAGATAAAAGTGATTACTTCTTCAGTGGGTAGCCTATTTGCTATTCCAGCTTGTGATCTATCTCTGTGACAAATTTCACCTAGATCCGATCAGCCGTTCTAGCTTGATTGAGCAAAACAAACAATTACAATATTAGTAAGATGAGGTTGGTTCTCTATTATATTTCTTAACTTTTTACGCATAATTTTAAGTGATTCATATATTTTAAGTCAATGAGACACTTTTCCGTAGCGAATCATAAAAAAAATATCGGAACCTGAAATTTATGTTGAAATTAAACATCGATCTAAGATGTGTTACCTTGATGAAATACCTACATTGAATGAAAATAAATAAAGTGATAATCTATTAATAAGAACTTAAATTTTATCTATTCAGATAAAACTAAACGCCACGTAATATGATTCTAGAAGTTGTTTAATACTCGTACCTATTGAATAAAAATAATTGCGAATCGTTCAAGGGAATGAAAATCATTGCGATAAAATTATTGGGGTTAAATGTGTAAGTCACACAAGACTGCGTGCAGTCGGACTTACAGAGATTTATTTGTTTTTACTAAACCAAATTTTGAGCATTTATTAATTTATGAATTTCGGAATAATACACTATTTAAATACTTAAGAGATTAAAATTTGAATATTTAATTATTATAGTACTCGATATTACCTATAACGGAATAGTATTAGAACGTTAATTAGAACTAAATAATAATACAATATAAAACAAAATTTCGACCTTTTAAACAATATGGTTACTGAAGTTTAGGTACAACAAACCTGCAAATCATTTTCAGACGAACAATTTTAGGAGAACTTCTACTTCTCCTAGAGAAAAATGTTGCCTATATTATGCTAAGCCAGTCCATAACCTAGATTAAAGGGCCTTACCATATCAATAACAATTGATTGAACATTCATGTCGCCCCCACGATTGAGCGTTATCAAACTGGGTTTTTCATTGTATGAAATTATTATTTATTTATTTTGCTAAAAGGACCCATTAGGTGCTTTTATACGAACTCATAATTTATCCTGCTTCAGTATAATAAATTATGAGCTAGTAACGAGAAAAAGCAGCGAAAAAATCATTTACCCATTTCAGCCTTCTTTTAGGTAAGTAAACAAGTTTACAAGAAAAAATATAGTTTGCTCCACTAGTGATCTTGATAGTTTTAAATTTTAACATTTTTAACTTGCATAATAATGGGAATAAGGTTTTTATTCGTATGGCTATGAAAAATTGTGGTCATTTATCAAAAATAAGAATGCATTGCCCCCGGGACGGGCTTCTTATTTTTTGCAGTCCGAAACCTGAAACAGCAAAGTTCATGTATACGAAAGTCATATTTAAAAGATAGGTAACACAAAACATGCAAAATTTGAAACAAAAATGTAACAACATAATATCCGTGCTTTACAAAACTTTTGACATATTATTTTATACCAGATGAAAGACACTGAAGTTTTAGTAATTTCAATCATACTCATTATCGTAAGTTTTTTTATCAAATTGCCCTTTTGTATCGTAGCAATATAATAATGACCGGGCAATGTGAGAAATAATGATGTTTCGATAGTAATTAATCACTTCGCCCGATAGAGCTAGGCATTATTCATAATGCCCGCATTAATCACTTGGTCCATAACATATACATAATATAATGTTCTATCGTATTCCACTTTTGTTCACGCAGATTTTTGCCTGCATATTATGTAGTGCCAAGTGCATATCGGTTAACCCACAGTCTAGGATTCCGTAGGTGCACGTCGCAAATGCCGATGTATGTAGGTAGGGGTAGGTACTTGATTTTGTGTTACGCAATAACGTCGTCGTAAATTTATAACTGTTTTTCTTACAATTTTTATTAATCGATTTCTGTTTTAGTTATTTTTTTTTTGACTGGTTAGTACCTTAAAAAAAACGTTATGTGTAAATGCACCTGCCGACGTGCCACATCTTTGCATGATCTTTATCCACATTGAAAATAGTGGTTGAATTTTATCAGAAATGGTTAACTGCGTAAAATCGGCCTAAATACATAGTTGAAAAAACATAGGTAATCATACTCATATAAGATGTTTGACAATAGGCTCTTTCATATTATGACCTTACCCGCGACTTCATACGCGTTGAATTTTAAGAGTTTAAAACTGTTATACGGTACCATACTTTTTTTTTCAAGGCAAAAGCTCCAGTGCTATTCTAGCCTATAATCTGTCTGTGTGTCAAATTTCATCTAAATCCGCCAAGCCGTTTAGGCGTGATTTGGTAAAAAAGATCCATCCTAACTTTCGCCAATAATGATATTAGCAAGATAAGAAGTAAGATAATTTTTTAAGCTAACACTAACATGTAGATTTCTCAATATTCTAGTAGGTATGTTGGAAGCGTGTTAAGCACGGATGTAATGAAAAAAATATTGAAGACTGAAATTCTGCGAAGTATTTTGCAGATTTCCTGGACGACACGAGATGGGTGTTATCGCTGTCGCTTTAATCATCTCATTTCCTCCGTTTTCCGTTTTGGTGGACGCCTACCTAAATCACTGCTAATTAACTCTGGCTGAAGAGGAAAATACACTGAAATATAAAGAAGAAGAAAAATTTATTAATCCCAATCCGCTTCACAGGGTAGAATGAATGATAATCACGATTTGTTGCATAAATCAAGCAATAAAAATATAATAAACCGAAAAAGGGGAGAATAACTCGACTTGTTGCCGTTTGCTTGAATAATTAACGCTTTTTTTATTTTACTTTTCCTTACAATGTAAAAGAATACTTTGTTGGAACAGCTGCTGGAACGTTAATAAAATATTTTAGTAGGTATAAAGTAGATGAATATAAGCAATTTCCTAAAATTCCAAATCCTGATTAGCTCTGACAGTTTTTCTGTGGATTTATTTAAGATCCTACTCTCGCCAAATTTTCACGATTCTCTAAACAACCATTTAGTTAATAGAAATTTTAGCGCTTAAAAACTTGAGTTATATACTAGTATCCCACATTGAGAAATGGTGTAGAACCACAATATTTTTTACTCAAACTTATACATACACCACGATATATGGAATAGATGAGAAAAAAATATCAAATCAATTTTACATAAACGTGAAAATTTTTTATCACATAAATTTCTGGGAATTTATAATAACCATGCAAATTTACAGCTGTCTTGTACTTACACAGAGTCTCTAAGATGCGGACAGAACGCGGACGAACATGGCGAAACTATAACTAAAACCTTTTTGCTAATGCTGTCATTTGAATAAAAATATATGTACAGCGCGCTGGGTATTACCAACAGAACTAATCAAGCAAATCATATCAATGCACACCTCAGTAATCGTAAATGACGTTAGGATGAAAATAGATCGGAGTCATGGTGCTAAAGTATGAGTTTAAGAAAATGCAGACCAATATTAAAAGTATAGTTTCATTATGCATGCTTAAGATTTTGAGGAACATTGAAGGTTTTTTATTGGGTATTCTCACCTCATCATGCAAGCCATTTGAGATGATGGAGGATAAATGAGGCGCTTGACGGAATGGAAAGGCGATGCAAATGTTGTCAGATATGTTCACATAGTATGCTACTTGGAACATGGCGTTCACTCTCATGGCAAAACATTGTGTTAAATATTTACAAATATTGTACACCTGCGGTATAATTTTGATTGTACTTACTACTCAGGAATTTTGCCCTCGCTATACAGTGTATTTTGTTGGACGGACCCTTTTGTTTATTTGTACTTTAGCACATGTGTCCTTGTCCCATAACAATTTTATTATTTTAGCGTTGAATGAGGGTTCGTAGAAATAGTTGAGTTTAATACGAATAGTCCCTTACGAGTACCTACTGACGATTATTTTTTATAGACTATTGATAAAAACGGAGGTTATTACTTGAAAGAATATGTTTTTAGGTTTAGAAGAATAGTATCACACCTTCTCTTCCTATTTAGATCGTAAAAGGCGACTAAGAACTGCTAAAAAAGAAGCCAATCACCAACCAACCTGCCAAGCGTGACAATTTCAGTAAAGTCCTTATTTTGGAGAGGCCAGTGCAATGGAGTGCCATAAGCTGGTAATGACAAGGTATAGAAGAAAGTTGTTCTCAAAAAGGTAAAAAACTCAAGGTTGGAATAAATTAAGAATTTATGCCTACAACAAAAAAAACTCCTCATTATCGCCTCACTCCTGTAGAGTAACCTGTTTGTAACTTGTGTATATATTTGAAAGCAATAAACTTATTCAATTTCATTTTCATTTCATCATTTATGAATATGAGCATATTTTACCCGACTAACTTATTAACTTTCTGGCTGCCAGAAGGAGGGTTTTGTTTTTTCAGAGTTATTGTTTTATCAGATCATGATAAGCCTAGACCTTTCTTTTTTATTTTGACATTTCATTTATTATTTTCTCCTAATCAATACCATTTATAATATGACTGATTGTAAGTCTGTCTTAAGACGAGTCTGTCGTATCATGAATCTGTCTTAAAGCGAATCTTTCTGTAAGCGAAAAAAATACCAGAGTACTAGTGTTAAGTAACTACTCTTATACTATCTTCTATTAATGTTCCCAAGTAATACCTATGTCAATAGAATATATCTGCTAACACTCTTTTTTTATCTCTTCAAATTTATAAAGGCGACAGAATCACCCCGAGTGTCGACGAGTATCTTAGTATCGACGATTTATAGGTGGAAAGGTTGATCAGTTTAACGGAATTGCTTGAAAACTGAGCAAAGCGGATCAGTTATCTCATTTCCGCAAGAACATCCGTTTCACAGGTTGAGTAATTGAGGCTTACTGAAAAAAACATAGATGCTATTGCCAACTCTTATAGAGACTCATTGGAACGCGATCTAGCTCTACGCGATTGTTGTGTTAATTGCGTAGAATTTATTAAAAATACATCGCAATAAACATTGATGTTTTATCGTCAAAACCCATTTTGACTGCAAAAATTAAGAACAAGTGGTTAGACCGATGCTTTAAGTTCAAAACAGTTTTGACTGATTTTTGCAGTCAAAAATGGTTCTAACTAAGGAGTAAGGACGATAGTTAAAAATAGTTTTAACTGCAAAATATTGTATAGGTTAAAAGTGGAATTCTGACTAAAAATGTTAGTTATAACTTTTTCATTTCTTTCTTGTCATCAGTTAGGAGGTTTTTAATTCTGTCTTCACGCTTTCGGGTAAAACACAATCGGATGCCAACCCGCGTCCATCTTGCCTTCGTCTGCTATTTGGAACGAAGACAATCAGATGATCAGCGTTTCATGGCCACACTCTAAAAGGTTCTTGTTAAGTAAGACATCACTAAACAAGTCTGAGATTTGTAATAATTGGTTTTGGACTCTTTAGATGACATTAAGTAATTTAGTATATTGCCTTTTTTTAATTAATACAATTTCTTCGGTACACGACAAAGTGCCGGCTTTTTCGGAAAGTGCACTTTACTGGCGGTAGCGAGTACGTACACAAACATATTTTATTCTGTATGATCTCGTAAAAATGAGTAAAGTGAACAAATGAATTGCAAGAACGTAGTGTTCAGTCACTATTAGTTGATAATAAAGCTTTTCCGCTAAATACCTTGTATTATAAACTTCATCTTCTCAGCTCCACGACCTTGTTAAGTGGCTAAGTTAGCGGAGATAGTTTTATTAGTTTATCGGTAACAGAACGCACCAGCTGCATACAGATAACATGTTTATATTTTTTATCACACGTTGGTCGCCAGCGATCGACAGTTTTATTCTGTGACCTAAAAAAATAGGATTAGAATGCAGACAGCATCTAAGTAATCTCTTTCAATTAGTCATTTTCTTTTCTTCCTTTGAATTTCCTTCAGGAATAGTCTGTCTAGTCTTAGAGTTCTCGAAGCCGCCTATTAAGTCCTTGTGAAGGGACTTATTTTTACGGCTTCCATCTTGCGACAGAATCCAGGACCAATGGATTTTAACGTTCTTTTGAAGCCAATGATTCTAGACGCGAACCAACTTAGAAGAAATTGTTTCTTATATTGACCCACCGTGAAAAGAGCTTGGGACTCCACTATACCAAATGCCAAATGGGGTGTCTGGCCGTTATCCAGTATCGCATAAAAGGAATTCACAAATCGAATTGAAAATCTTAGCCTGATCAAAGAATATTAAGACAAACTTAATATTCTTTGACCTGATATAGTTTTGAACATAGGAGATTTTCAATAGAAATCTATTTTTTTATTTACTTCCAGTCTACATGTTTCAAAAAAGTAATGTACCGTATTGATATCATAGGAATACACTAGCATATTATCTGGGCTAATGGTAGTTATTATTATAAACAAAAAAATCATACTCCAAATTTTGCAAAGCAAACTCAATTCCTAAGTATTGATTGTTGGTACAACTACGTCTATTATTAGCGTATAAAATAATTCAAATCGAGGTATATAATAAACGAATAAACTTTCTACTGGATAATATTACAAGAGGTATTCGCGTTTGTGTTATTTCGCTGAAGTGGCACAAAATTTCGTTTTGTTTTCAAGTGAAATTCCAGCTTTTCGACCGACTTTAACCGCAAAGTAAGCTAAATGAATGTTGAAAAATATTAAATGGTCTAAACCCATATGGAGATGGAAAGTTTGCACGTGGAAAGAATAGAATGATGTAGAAAGAAGGATGTAATAATAAAAACCTTTATTATTGAATGCAAAACCAATATTTGCACCCATTCTGAAACATTCACATTGATATACAGTCGCCAGCACATTAACCTACCCATAGTCATATCTAAGTCATTCGCTGTAGAGTCCATACGATTGTGGAGTCCCTGCTACCTACTATCAGGCTTTCTGAGTCATTAGCAATATTTAAACGCCGGGTAAAAATATGTTTTTTAGCGCTTTGACTTGACAACTTTTGTCGCATGAATGGTAAATTTTATGCTGCTGATCGTTCATGACTTGGTTTCCTTGCTCATATCAAATATGTATTTAGGTGATTGTATGTATATGGTATGTAATTTGTGTAATTATATATATTTTATTTATTTTTATTTATGTAATTGTGTTATATTTAAGTTTAAGTAATCAGCTATTATTTATGTTTGAGTTAATCGTTGACTTTTAGTTTTGCTGTTTTAATGTTTATTTTTATTTTTTTATTTTAATATTATTATTTTTTATTTTGTAATCTTTACTTTAACATTCTACCTTAAGCACTCTGACCACCTTCCCCTTCTTCATAGTTTTTTTTCTGTACCCAAAGGTTGTCTGGCAGAGATCGCTCATTAGCGATAAGAAAAATTGTATGTTATTTCGTTATTTAGTGTGCAATAAAGAGGTTTCTATATATCTACCCATAATTATCGAATTTTTTCCAATCGATTTTTAACTTTAACTTCAACACAGTTAATTTTAGTTTCTATTGATAGAATTTATAATTGGTGGCAGCAGGATTTGCTATTGTATGTACATCTACTATATTGCCGTGGAAATAATAAAATTACTAGGAATACTAATAGTAAATTAGTAGAGTTATTTAATTCGGGGTTTATACCATGTACCTTATTTATTATGAGTTTCCGATATTTCGGCACTGTTGCAAGCGCCATGATCACGGGAGAACTGTTGTATCTGCGGGTGGGTAGCTGTTAAGAGCAGACAAATCGATCTACCCTCCGTCGTAGTCTTTTATTACACACGACACTGGTACCACTGTTTGACAACTCACTATTTTTACACTTTTGTTCTCGACACACAACACTTACAGTATCCGATCGTGACCCAGTATTTTTTGGTTTTCTTCGGTTACCGCAAATTCGAACCACTGGATTCCATACACTAGATAATTTAAAGCCATCTTCGCGATTGAAATTTTTGTATTTGGTAATTTCAATCGCTTCTCTGACCATTCTTGGTATATAGTGCTGTTCTGAAGAAATTATCTGTGCGTTGTGAAACTCAATCCACTAGAAAAACCAGGTGTCTATAAGATTGACTGCAGTTGCGGAAGTTCATACATCGGCCAAACTAAACGCACAGTGGCTTGCCGGATGAAGGAACATATTAAAGCGGTCAAGAAAAACGACACACAAAAGTCAGCCATCGCTGAACACCTTATACACTCGGGGCCTAACCACTGGATTGAGTTTCACAACGCACAGATAATTTCTTCAGAACAGCACTATATACCAAGAATGGTCAGAGAAGCGATTGAAATTACCAAATACAAAAATTTCAATCGCGAAGATGGCTTTAAATTATCTAGTGTATGGAATCCAGTGGTTCGAATTTGCGGTAACCGAAGAAAACCAAAAAATACTGGGTCACGATCGGATACTGTAAGTGTTGTGTGTCGAGAACAAAAGTGTAAAAATAGTGAGTTGTCAAACAGTGGTACCAGTGTCGTGTGTAATAAAAGACTACGACGGAGGGTAGATCGATTTGTCTGCTCTTAACAGCTACCCACCCGCAGATACAACAGTTCTCCCGTGATCATGGCGCTTGCAACAGTGCCGAAATATCGGAAACTCATAATAAATAAGGTACATGGTATAAACCCCGAATTAAATAACTCTAGTGATAGTGACCATGAAAGTTTAAATCAGTATAGTAAATTAGATTTTGAATGACTAGGTTTTAAATGGAATTGAAAAAATGTGCAGAATGTTATTAGCGGAGCGAGTCTATAGTCGGATAATTTAGTGAACCTACCAAGGAAAAATAATTGAGATCTTTGTATCGTCACATTGTACGAGTATAATATTGAATATGAAAAAAATTGGTACAAAAGAATATCGACAATCAACATGCGTCGAACTGGAGGCTCATTTCTTGTTTACGCATTTTCTTGAGAGAAAAGCTTTTTAAAGTATTTTATGTCACTTATTTCTTGTGGAATAAGTTAACATAAATGACTCGCAACTAGACACGTACGCACAAAATTATCTACTTCCCTTACTATCCATACATCCTGCGAATACAATATGTCACATGAAATATCTGCATTGTAAGAAAGGGATATTTGAACAAGGTCCTCCCGTCTCGGGCGTAGGCGACGAGCCGTAGAAACCTCTTAGAAAACTTTTATACGTGGACCCAAGTGTTATGTGTGACGTGGAATTGCGTAACTTGCGCAGATGGATTTCAAAATGGTTTCTAAACGTGTATTTCCGGGCTTTGGAAGACTCGAGGACAGTGTTAGAGGAGTTATTTGTAGTTATTTTCGGGGTCAATTTGGCAAACGGATAATTTTAACTGTCTATTGTAGATCGTGGAGATTTTCATAAATTTCCATTCTCAAGTCCTTGTCTACTCAGTTATTTAAATAGCATAATTACCTGTTACTACTTTAGCAATACGAATACTCATCAACTTCATCATCATCACCATCACCTTAGCCAAACGACGCTTACTGCTGGACAAAAGCTTCCCCAAGGACGATCGGTCCCGCGGCACCTGCTTCTAACGGCTTCCCGTGACATTCATCAAATCGTAGTGCGGTGTGCGGTCTTCATTACAGATTCAGGTCATAAAAGACGACTAGCGGAGAACTGCCAGATGAAACGTTATTCTAGATTAAAATATAATATACTGCTAATATACTGCTTCTTACCAGAACTCTATTCGAGAACTGTAACCATTATCTACCGATAATAGTTAATTCTCGAATAATAGTTGGTAGTTACTTCTGTATAAACTCGTAATATGTTTACAACCTCAGATTAAAAGTGGTTGATTATAAGTGGCTCATTTCACATACTTTTTATGACTTAAAAGAGTTTTTTTAAATAATTAATATTTATTTTTTCATTGTGAATCATCAATGTAATTTTATCGATTTAATACTTATAATCAATCAATTTAATAATTTAATAATTAATACATAGACATGAACACAATTGAATATGTTAACATTTGCATGCCATTTTGTTGGCTAGACATGCATTGAACTTCTATTTCATAACACCTCTGTATACCATGTTGAAGCAAATAAAAATTATTTTATTTTATTTTATTTTATTTTTATTTTAAAGAATTTACACAAAATCGTAAAATTTACTATTGTCTTGAATTAATTACACAATATCAACAATTTACGTCGCAAAATACTAAACTCGTACGAGTAGCTAGAGATGGGTCAGGGAAGACCATAATTGGTCGTTTTCTTTTAGCAGTACTCCTTCAGTCGCCTGTTACTACACCCGTACACGTACGATGAGAAAATGTAGTGCTACTCTATTTCAGGCCGGCCAGAAATACAGTCAATAAAGAAACATTTCTTTATAAAATATACGCTCTATAACTAATTGCATAATTACGGTTGCCAATACACCACAAAAGAGTAGGTAACCGACGTTAGGATCTTAAGTATTTCATTATTTTACGGTAATAAACTTTCAGTCTGCATGCAAATACACTCCATATACAAATTACCTGCGCATTTAACCAATGCTTTTGCAAATAGTTAGGGTTCCGGGTCACATAAAATGTTTTTGGTATTCAACCTTTGTACACCCTGGGTCATTGGCCGTTTGATGCGAGTTCCCGTGGAATCCCAACTGGAAACAATTCGCTTTCAATTGCGAAATTTGTTCAATTGCAATATAATTCTATTTTATTTGACGTTAGAGAAAATAGAATGCATCTAAACAGAGTAGGCAAGGAACGAGTCGCTGTGCCCGCGACTTAGTCCGTGTCGGAATCGGCTATATCACGTTTCTAATTATATCGCTCTCTTAGAGGTCATAATTATATTTTGTTTACATTTGCTATCTGTTATTTTCTATACCCAATTAAGAAAATATTGATTTCCGATACAACCCTTTCATTCTTTTAAGGCTGCATAAGATGATAAAACCAAAGGTTTCATCATCGTCTTGAACTAGCATCATACCAAATGTCAGCTAAATCGGTTAGTACTCGTAAATTATTGATTTACATAAAAATTTCCATCCTGTTAATCACCATTTTGAAAGATAATTTTTAGGATAAAAGCTATTCTGTCCTCTCTTGGAATCCATGCCAAGTCTTAATATATATAAACTAGCTGATGCCCGCGGCTTCGCACGCGTGGGTTTTGATCTGTTACAAAGTTTTCGTCACGACTCACCCCCCTCTCCTCCACTCTTTTCCTCCACTTCCTTTGCCTACGGTGCCGAGGGTGCCCATCTCGGGCGAGGTGGTGATGGGCACTTAGTGGGAGCCTATACGTCGTTGCTGACTTACCGGGGCCCGTTGATACAATAGTTGGATGAAAGGGGCCGATTTAAACTATTTAGGGATCCGGTGTTAGTTCTCCTAGCGAACCGTGGTCCAAGCGAGCTCACACCACATCTGTTTGCATTTACATGAAATGTGAAGTACAATATCATTTGAAACTTTCAAAACTGTAAACGCCTTAGTACAACAAACCATTCAAAGCAGCTTGCAAGGCTTAATTCGAATATGATCAACACTGGCGTAGAGCCCTGGAAGAAGTGGCCCTGTGTAAAAAACTACATTCTTAATTTCCAACCAAGTAGGTTATCATTTTTCTCGATCCATAAGCGTTAAAAAGGCGATTTTACAAAGACAATTTGCTCGCATACTACGTTTCGATAGAAGACCGGTGTAGTACCAGCATCGGTGTAGAGCTCTGAAAAAGCCAGTCCTATGTCATTCTGCCTTCATGATCGATAAACGAAGTTTCAAGTACCTCAATATGATGTTAAACACAAATAATTAACCACAAAATTTTCAACCGTTTTTCACCCCCTCAAATATTTAATTATAAAAAATCCTTATAAACAACATAACAAAATTTATACCAAAAAGTTGACGTAGTTTCACAAAACTTTCATGTGGGATGTGGGTTCGAGGCATGAATGGTAGAGGATTATCAGTAGGATAAAAAGTGTTCAGAAACTTGACAGGATAGAGAACTGAATCGACTCTACTGACCACTGTGTCTATAAATTTTTATATTTCTTCAGCTTCAAATGATGACAGCAAAACATCATTAATTACTGCTGCTTGGTCATTAGTGGGTGCGTGGTGGTAGCTCTTCCTAAGTTAAACAACACGGAATTACGAAGTGACACCTCACTTTTTTTTTTTCAACGTTTTATTTTCATGTTTTAAAAGTGTATTTTTTTAAATATGGAGGATATTAAATAAAAAAGATAATTTGGATGCGTTAGAAAGGCAGTTTCACTAAACAAACTTTGCCAGGCCCCCAAAAGCGATGAGTCCTAGAAAAAATAAATCGTTACTAAATGGAAGTTTATCAAATTATCTTCTAAATGGAAGCTTGTCAAATGGTCTACCAGTCTATATTGATTTAATCCACCAGTCAGCTGCTTAGTGTTGTTGCAACACACCTGTTACCTTTTCCTGCCTGAGATGCGGGTCTATGCCCAGTTTAGGAATTATTTTTGTACTGCTTAATATAGTTGATAATGTCATAAGCCGTGGTCATAAGGTACAACAGTGTAATTCTATACACTTTTTTCGATTTCCCAACATTTGTCTCTACCGTATAAACAAAAATCGGCCAAGTGCAAGTCGGACTCGCGCACGAAGGGTTCCGTACCATTGACTACGAAAACAACAGTAGGTACCTACATTAATTTAGTTAATGTAGTGCCTATCTGTTACCACTTATTAATATCAAGCAAAATTAAGCAAAAAATTGATTTTTTTGTGTGGGAACGTCCCTTAAATATTAATTTAATTATTTATTATTAAAGTTAGAAATATAACTGAGTGTTTAGTGAATATTTCAAGTGCCTACCTGTTGCCATTATTAATATCAAACAAACAAGGACAAAAAAATCGATCGAGCGATTTTTTGTCCCTTCAGTATTTGTTTTATTTTGTTTTTAGTATTTGTTGTTATTGCGGTAGCAAAAATACATAATTTGTGAAAGTTTCAACTGTCTAGCTATCGCGGCTCTTGAGATACAGCCTGGTGACATGCAGACGGACAGACGGACAGACAGCGAAGTCTTAGTAATAACTTTATAACGTAACAGAATATCTGGGGTACCCTTGAAGAGGAATACCCTCAGAAACCTAGGTTCTGCTACGCTACAAAAGAAAATTTGGAAAGAGAGAAGTTAATGGGAACCTACCTCCCTATAATTATTCCCTAAGAGTTAAATAAAATACAAGACAAGATATAAATTAAATATATTAAAATTAAAAGTATGATAAAATATATATTAGGGTTCCGTTTTTACCCTTTGGGTACGGAACCCTGAAAATGATTAAGTTCTAAATAATACCATTCTTATAGTAAGTACCGATATTTATTTTCTGAATATGTACCAATCTACATACATACTTATAGATAAGACATCCAATAGGAATTTTCAAGTTTTGTCTTTTCGTTACATAGCCTCCTTATTTCTTCGTCAACTTTGTCCTACAGGGCATATGGAATACGTCGCGGCTAGATGAAAGTTGGTGTCACATTTTCTTAAAGCACTAATTGAGCTTTGTAGTTTGATATTCAAACAAGAGGTTCGTCAAACACCATTGTTAAATCTTCTAGTAATCTGTCCAATTTTAAGTTGTTGATAATTTACTAACTGAATTTTATCCAACTCCTCAAATTCTAACTCACAAGGATCCCGTGGAGCACAAAAATATAATATAATACGTTTTCTGATGTAAATCTGGGCTCAAAGATGTATGATTGACGTGTATTTCCTTGTATGGATATCATCACATCTGTTCAGTTTTAAGTACGTATCCAACCGTTTAATGATGTTTTTGAATGTTTCGTCCTTGTCTAATGGTACTGAGTTCAATTTAGATGTCCTAAGATTTGTTTGTTACCGACTTTTGCTCCTCAGTACCTTCTGCATACATGGAATTGTTTCGTGCTATCGAATTCAAACTCTGCAGTTTTAGTTTAAACTGTGTTGTAATACCCTGAAGGTTATTTTTTTCTTCAATCTCAGTTTCCAACTGTGGGTCATCAGTAATATTATTTGTAGTCGTATCTCTTCCAAATTATTCTTGGTAAATTGGTTCATTTGTCACTTCGCCAGCTGATCACGCACTAATTTTAATTCATAATCAGAAATTTCTCGTAGGTTTTGTATCTGGCTGCCGAATTTTGTAATGCAGCCTTTAATTAAAGTTCTACACGTTTTAATTCAGTTAATTCATCCATTTCGGCGCCAATTATTAAACTCTAAAATAATACCATTCTGTTTGTAAGAAATTACCTATTTATTTTCTGATTGACACATTGAATGCCATAACAAACTAAGCAAAGTCAGAGAGTACAAATATGTAAAGAGTATGGATATGACGCAGAACTGAACAAACTTTGCCCCCATTTTTTATCCACTTAAAGATTAAATTTTCAAAAATCCTGAAAGACGTCATTCTTAATTTCTAATCAGGTAGCTGGATACCAATTTTCATCGACTTAGCTTCAAAACTGAGGGAGTTTCATACAAACTTATGGGGCCCTTTTTACCCCCTTAGAGGCGGAATTTCCGAAATTCCTTTCTTAGTGCTCACCTACACTATAAAAGGAAGCACGGTGAAAATTTTCAGATTTTATATCCCAGTAGTTTGGGCTGTGCGTTGATATGTCAGTCAGTCAGTCATTAAATCAGTTTTCATTTTTATATATTTAGAAGATTACGTGTCACGTTATTTGTCCGCGATGGACTCCTAAACTACTTAACTGATTTTAATCAAATTTGCACACCGAGTGCCGTTTGATACAACTTGAAAGATAGTATAGTTATTAACTCAATTATTGGCGCATTATTTTTTTATTGCACAAAATTTGTTTATGGCAAGGTTTGATGACAATGACATTTAAGACGTCATAATCAAATCATATTATTCTGACTCGATACGAAGTTCGCGGGGTAAGCTAGTATTATATAAGTTGACAACCCGATTATAAGGAAATCCTCGTAATGGCAGCTATCTGTGTATACTTCGTGATAATTGCACATTTAAAAGATAAATCGACAATTGGAGGCCCGCTTTGAACCTATAAAATAAACTATTTTGTTTAGAATTTCAAGGTTATTGTCAATGATAATTTAGCAATTATATAGTTATAGTTCTACAAGTAAGTGGATACTCGTAGAACTATATTACTTAATTAATACATTTTAGCTTCTAATAACTACATCATTAAAACTGATTCTACGTTTTGCTACAGCCTCTTATGTTTTTTTAAGATCTGGTATAGCTTGGTACTTCCTAAAGAAAATAATGACACCATTTAAAAGTATTTGTTTTGAAAATACAATTTGAAATTATAATTAATTGAATAAATTATATGTTTTGGTTTGAGTCAAATAAAAATACAAATTTATGGTAATGTAGGTAATACATTTCCTTTAAGCTGCTTTTCGCTGATCTGAGGCAGTCACTTGATTTATGAAGATTGTGAAATGATAGAACTCTACCTTATGGGCCAATGATTTATTACTTTATAATACACGAGTTGCAGAACAAATGTGAGTAATTTTCTGCAAATTGTGGATAAAGCTGGTCAGTTTGAGTAGTTGTCTCAATAATTTTATTTTGTGATACAATAATTTTATTAACAAAACGTGACATTATGTATTTATTTTGTGCGAAATCATTGTTTCATACGAGTAATGTTAAGGATTGTTGTTGTGTGTTTACGATTTATTTATTATGAAAAAAGTAGTCAAAGCTAAGGGACTTTAAGACTGTTACTGAATCTCCAAATATAATATTATAGAAGTTTCAGTCAAGGTTTTTCTCAGATTCAAGAAGAGGTCTGTTGATGATAATAGCTGTCTAAAAGTCGTCAAGTTTTTCAATTTAATTGTAACAATCGATGTATCAGAGTCTATCTAAAAGTGCATGCTCCGTTTGGATGACACCCTACAAACTTTAATTTGAAATTCAACAATACCATTATGTTTACAAATTATAAAGAAAATAATTAATAGTAGGTAACGTGGTTTGGCCTGAAATTTAAATTTAAGGTATCTTACAAAAATCAACCAACTTCATTGATAGAACAAGTTTGAAATAGTTTTTTATTTCTTCACACACATTAGGAGTCTCGTACAAAACGCGGAGGTAATCTACTTGGATGTCATTTGCTTTCAGATCAAAAGCCTTTGCCCTTTGTTTAACACTAGTAAATTGGAATAATGGTCGAATGGCCAGATGTGTATCCGAAGCCGATGTAGAGTTAAAAACCGGCCAATTCCAACGAGCACCAAGTATTTTTCGTACCAATAAACAGCTAAATTGCTAGGGGTTCTAAGTGCCAGCCAGAATTGTCCAATTCGTTGCTTGTCTTTTTAGGGTCATAAGAAACCCTAATAACGTCACCAGGTCCGACCGAAGGTCTGTTTGTCCATCTGGGCCTTTTTTCAGATACCTTTAGTATACAACTGTAATTTTATTATAAATTTACGTTTTTTTTTTCGACAAAGTGGTATGACTATTTAAAAAAAAAAAAACTAAGTTACCTTCTCTATATGAAAAGATTGGAGGATTTTATATTGCCCATATTGTTGTCTTTCTTATGGGATATTTTTTTTAAGTTAGTAAATTTTAGCGTAATTATTGTAAATTTCAAACAACAAAGTTGGTTGATATTTTGCTCTCTAACACCATAAAGACTTTTACTTGATCGTACTTGTCATTGAATTTTATGCTTTATGTATATGACATTAGAGCTGATGATGATGATGTTTATTATGTTAGTACTTTCAAGTAGTTTCGAGTGGTTGTTTCAAACTGGGTTTATTGCTTTTTATTGTATTATACTTTCAATAAGTACTCTTATATCAGATAAATTGGACCTTTTTTGACATTTTTGTAATAGAAACATAACAAAATACTTGAGTAAAAAGGTCCCAGCTAAGTTCAAAGAAAATCAAAACGAAACTAAAAGAAAGTATATTATTATTTGTAGTTAATATTTAATTTGCACACTAATAAAAGGATTATTTTATCACAGTTAATTTGCTTTTTACAGAATGTAGTTAAGTAGCCTACTTAGGTTTTTATGTCATTTTTAGTGGAGTGAGTCCCGTTATCTCTTGTTTACATTATCGGCGGCCATTAATGAAGCCCTTTCCATTTAAAAGTTTGCAATTTTTTATAATAATTGAGAGGTTAAATGACTGTCATTAAGCGCAATATTTATATACTCATACACCGTGAAATTTTAGTGGTTGTTTTCCCGCAACAGAACGATTTACCTTTAGTAGCACCATCGAATCGTGCGAGTTATTTTTTGAAAATAAACATATCGTTGTTTTCAATTAATCAAAAAAATAATCATCAACTCAAAAGCGTGAGATACGATAGTATCTTTACAAAATGTGACGTGTTTGGGTACTGCTTGCCGCACGAAATCAATGTTCAACGCAAAAGAAGCTCTACGCACTAAGTAATACAGCATAAACTGCACCGCGCGAGGGGCAATGACCCCGGCCGGTGACCGGCTGCGGCGCGGCTAGTACCATTGGTTCGAGGTTGCTTTCGAGTTTCGTTTATCACAATCGTGAAACTGCTATTTTTTATTTGAATAAAAAAAAACTGCACAAATCTATTGTACTACTAAGATAGAATCATTTTACTGCGGGAAAACAACCACTAAAATTTCACGGTGTATAATCTGTTATATTTTATGTGGAGACGTTTCGAATGAAATATTAATGTTTTAACCATTTTTTCATGAACTCTTATTAACAAACAATTTCACGGGTATTTGAGTAAGAGCAATAAAATCCCTTTGGTATTAAAGACCAAATTTAGTTTTCTCATTACAAATGTTATTAATTTTACATTTACAGAATGTTTTTCCTTGTTTGTGTAGCACGTAAGTATTATTTTATTATAAAATAATTACTGCAGCGTTAATGTCAAAAATGTTTCAAAATACAAAAAAATATTTACTTAATTCATGTATAGTGTTCTCGTATTTTAATTTGTTAAAAGCAAACGAAATAAAAATACAAATAGATACCAATGATGTCCTCAAACTATTTGATAATTTTATGAGTTCAGAACTTTTCAGAAAGTTTGCTAATCAAATGATTCAAAGAAAAGCGATAAAATATGAAAGTTACAACAATCCGTACCATCCAGAAGATAATATCATACTCAACAATCAGGATGCTGAAAATGAAGCAAACGCACTAATTGATGCCAACCTTGAAAAAGAAAATGAAAATTTTATATCAGGCGGAGAAGATAAAAATGAAGATCAGCTTTCTGAAGTGGATAAACCTAAAAACAATGAGAAAATGAATGGCGAGCTTAACTTAAGCAAGCAACGGAAAAAATACTCTTTGTTACCCGATAATTTTAAAGACAATGAAGTGAAAGGAAATAACAGAAATGTTTTTAAGTCCATTCAAAGAAGATATGTCTTGAAAGGATCTAATTGATATCTAATTACAAACCTTTGTAATTAGGAATAAGAATAACAGACGCATAATAAAAATATATTTTTAAGAGACAATGTTATTATTCTTACTTGTAACTAATAATGAAATAAAAAAAAACTTTGAAGTTAAAATTATGCCCTCGAAATAATAAATGACTGTATTATTGAATCATTTTAGTAATGTTAATGGTATCTATCCCAATACTATTCAATCGTTGGGTTATAATTTTTAAAATATTTTTTCCCAAATGTCAGACTTGTTACCTAGTAAAAGATATTAATTGAACTTCCAATTGATTAAATTTTGAGTACCTAATCGACCGTTTATTGTTTTGGCGCGTTCCAGTACTATCAATTTCTTAGCCAGATTAGCAATGTAGCGTTTAGGAGTTGAGGGATATGAGTATGAAAATATAATTTGATTACAACAATTAAGTTTTATTTTTCCTACCTCCACATTAACTATGACTGGTGCTAAGAAGTGCGTTATAGACGCATTTATACTTTTTTTTGTATAAGTAATGTTAGATATATAATATTATATTGCAGACAAATCTTTAGAGTAAATACGTATGTCAGGACTCCGTTAGTAGTGGTAGATTAAGCAAAATAGTCACTATAGTTAAATGTATCATTAGGTGCAGTATAACATTGTTAATAAAGCTCATGATAGTTGCTCATGAGTTGATAGGATACTGGAAAACCCTCTGTAATGATGTCAATTGCCAGCGAAACATAGGTACATACCTATTATGGACGAATGTTGAACAGTTTCATCATTATAGTTCATAGAACAAAGGATACGTACGTACACAGTAAAAGTTTTCTTTAATTGTTTAACAAATAGATACACTCCTGCTTTCCCCCCAATTGGTGTAGGTACATATTATTGGAACAAATGTATTTTTGTGCTTTTATTTTATTTCACTTGCTCGGTGTTAATAAGTAAAGCAAATAAAGAAATTACGACAGTATGTCTATTTTTGCTACCTCAGATTTCTACTGGTATAAATTGCTTCATCATCAACGCAAATCATTCTAATACTGGATATTGCCTCTCCAAAAGGTAAATTTTGCCATTACAGATTGGCGATTAAAGTTGTGGAGAGAAAACGCTGCTCTTTTAATTCTGGTTGTACTCTTTTAGTCACCTCTTGCGACACCCATAAGACAAGAAGTCGTGGTTTTAGTTAAGAAAAGCACCACATAGTCTAATCATCACTTTGTACTTATGTGCACGTTTTCAAATTTTTCCTTTTTTATATTTTTATTGTTTAATTTGTGAAGTAATCTTATAATTAACCATTTAATTAACAAATTTGAAGTTCAGTATATAAACTTGAAAAATTGCTGTAACCATTGACCAGGAACTGCAACAGACAAATAAATTGATATTTCGGTATATACTACAGCGGCCAAAATTATGTAAGGTTTTTTGAAACATACGATTGCTAAGTCAACGCCGAATCGGCATGTAAGTACCTAATATCGATGACACAGCTATCATTAGATTTTTATTGTTCCTAAGAACTGATATTTTTTACTGAATTAACCAACTGAAATTAGGTATCTACAAAGCAGTAGCAGTTTTAATTAGCTTGGCAGTTGAACTGTCTGAGTAGTTTAGCAGTCATCATGCCTTATCAAGAATATTTATGGTACAGTTAATTTTACCTAAACGCCAGCACCAAGCTTTACAATATGCTAGTGCCATAAGACAATGATGAATTTCATGTAGTCAATTAGGTCGTCACACAGAACAAGTGAAATGAACCAGGCACGTGCATATGTGGACAATGTGGACAACATCATACATAAGTGACCGCACAACTCTCTTTTATTCCCTTGAAATTGTAATTTCTAAAGAAAAGGTCATGGTAATTACCAAGTCAAGTTGCACATAGAATAACTTTTCACCCAAAGTTATGCTTTTATGCCTGTAACAAAACTGTTGCTTGAATGCCTTTCTAAAAGTTTTCAAACACTCCTCAGTATAGTACCTTTATAAATACAGTCTGTATTGTTTATACGGAAACAAAAGTTTGTAAATTGTTGATAAAAGATGGAAATAATTCCAAATTTCGGTATGTACCTAAAATTTAATAATTTCATTGATCGCTCTCTAAGTAAACGTTCTAACATCTAGTCTTTTTGAACAAATCGTTCATACTGAAATATTGAACGGGATGTTAATCAGCTGCTCTTTTCAAAAATAACTTGTTAACTTAATTGATTACCAAGTTGTAAAACAACAAAGAAGTGTAACAACAATCGTTAAGATAAGCTACATTATTTAAAGGTTACCTACCACCAATCCTGTACAAAAATAAATTACATTGTACAAAAATAGCAAATATCGTTAGACTTTTTTTTTCGGTTAATGATCTGGTAACCAACAACTAAGAATACTTCTAGTATACGCAATTGTTCTTTGAAAGATAATAATTGTTTTCTTAAATCTACGCAAACACTGAACATTGAAATGAAAGACAAAATTACTAGTTTTACATCATATTTTGATTTATTCCATCGATTCGACAAATTTTATCGAAGCATTGTATTATGTCGCATGTCTATGGGTTTTACATTATATTTTGATTTAGCCTGACGTTTCGAACAACTTGAACGAAACGTTCGAAACGTAAATCAATCAATTATTTCAATATAGGTTTTTAAACATTACTGATGTATTGTTATGCCTGTAGAAGTATAACATTATAGATCGTTGACTGTAATGGGTAAGACCCTAGTCTTATATTAATGGTATTTCATCTTATAATAGGTTATTCTTATACATATATTAAATTGACCTGCACCTGGCTAATGTTGAAGGTAAAGTTATCGTAGCATTAAGTGATTTACCCGCTGGGTACATTAAGCGCGTCAATGCTTGCAAATGCTTTAGACGCTTGACATCTCATGTAGCCTTGCCAACTAGTATTAATTTGTAAGTGGTTTATACCTAGGTGCAGCCCAATAATACATCCTTAGCAGGATTAGGGACTTGAGATGGTTTGTTCACGGCTACCTAGCATTGAATGTTGAATGTTGAATGTGATTTTATCACTAGCTTTAGCCTTTGTTCAACCGTTTTGAATTTTAAATTAATCAGTTAGATTCTAATAGTAAACAGGAATCTTTTTTAATTTTGTAGATCGATTCTTATGCTTCTGCGTGTAGTTCTTCGGCCAGACATATACGTACATCGTATTCAAATTGAAGTAACGGTCTATATTATCCCACTGCAGGGCAAAGGCCTCCATCATTGAATTTATGCAATAATCGGTTTAGGCATAATCACCACGCTAGCCAAATGCGGGTTAGTGATCAAAAACCCGAGCAATGCGGGTTTTGGTGATTACAAACCTGAGATCTTGGCCCGTTAATTAAACCACTAGACCGTAGAGGCGTAAAATTGAAAAACTTCATAAAATATGCTTCCTAATTCTGTTTTGAATCCTTTAACTTATCGACTCATTTTACGCGTAAATTTAAGCCTTTTTCCGTTATTTTTCATCTTACACATATCTTACAAATTTCAGATGAGATTTCTGCGTCACAATTCTTAACACTTGGTAAACTGCGATCAAGCTAACTTAAAATGCCTCTCTCATTCGTACTTGAGAGTGACTGTGACTCACATAAATTATATGGATCTCATGTTGCTGAGTAGGACCCTTAGCTGAAAATCGGTTTAAATATCTGTATTATGTACACAAGCCAAACTATCTATCGTATTCAATAAAAAAGAAGTCTAGTTTAAATATATCTTCTTTCTAAATATTTACATATAATTACATTCATCATTATCATTAACAAAACGATTTTTTTGGGTGTCTCTAGTCTTTTGACAGTCAAACCCTTAATATCAGAGAAAGGTTATACCTCTCTCAGATGTAGGTTCTGTTTCAGGCTAAAACCTACAGATATCTAGGTTCAAATTAATCATCATCATAAGCCTACATTAGTCCACAGTTTGACATATACCTCTTCAAAATGTGGACCTTCCATACAGTCCTAAGCATGCTGGAGACGCCCAGTCCGTCTTTTTTCTAACGGTACTCTTTAAAGTCGTAAAATTTATTATACGAGTAAGACTAAATGTAGGTTTGGCTATTTGTTACTTTGATTCTTTTAATAAGGGCACTTATATAACATCATCATCATCATCATCATCAGCCTATCACAGTCCACTGCTGGACATAGGCCTCTCTACACTACACTTATATAAAAATTATATGAATGTACCAATTTAGTGTGAAAGTTCAACGTACATGCCCGTCGCAAAATTTTTCACTTGAAAAATAAAATGAAGTATGAATCCAGTAATTTCCACAGTATTTTTAAACTTTACTTGATATTTGTAACGCAATCTATTCTAAAATTAGCAATAAAATAATGAATATATACCTATAGTATATATTTATGTTTTCATTGATGCCCATTGATTATTACATTGGTGTCACTACTTTCAAAGTCGTTTAGTTATATATTTTTTTTAAACTTATGTTTTATTACGCCTACAGTATTGCAACTTACAACCATTCAAAAATATAATATTATACTACATTGCTATCAAGCGTGAATTGGTAGTCTTTTATCTTTTAAATAATTTTAGTGTCGCTAGGTAACAATAACTATGCTCTATATTTTTTACTGATTACCTTTGGTCAACGCCTCGTATGTTAGCTAGAATATTTTTCCCTTTTTATCCTCACACGATGTTTGAACAGGTGGCACCAACAGATTCTCACCCGTTGACAAACCAAGTGTGTTCGACTAGGTAAGCAACTTTAGAGGTGCGAATTTTAACTGAACGCTTTTTATATAGTCTTCAGTGAAATTACACCAAGTAACAAATAAAGTATACCACGATATTTTTTTACCGATATTAGAACAACGAACATATGGCTTAAAATGGCATTACAGTGAATCAGTAAGTAACACTGTACTCTATTGTGAAGGAACTTAGAAAACTTGGTTGGTAGGAATTAAATCTTCAAGTTAGATACTAATATACGTTATTACATACAAATGGATGAACTAAAGCGAGCAAAATGTATTCAGTTTGAGAATGTTGATCGGTTAAGCTGAACATCCTCGCAGCTCTAATTAAAGCATAGCATAGGGATCTGGTGATTTGTTTTGCTCCTGTACAGTGTGATTTGTTTAATCCTTTATGCGTCAATTTTGCGATTATTGCCATCTAATCTCCGTAACCCTTTGGCGAGGCAACCATGCAATGCGAATTTAGTTTCACATAAACTTCAAACACATTTTGTATTTGATATTTTGTCTCCGCCGTTCGTTTATCACAATTTGGAGCAAAACATCCGGGAAATTGTTGTTTACAAAGCTCTCAAACGTAACTGTTTAATAGACTTAAGTATCTAAATGCAACAAGGTTTGCTTTATTTGAATTCTGGAATTCAAATGTGTTTAAAGTTATGTGACAAATATCGTACATTTATGATTTAACAAGGTATGGTCAAGGAATGAAGCAACCTTTTAGATTTATTTAGTATGCCAAAATATAAATAAACTTAGGTAAAATATATCAGTGGTTCCTGCACAAATGCTTTGCTATAAATGAGCAAAAGAACACGCTATGGACCACTATACAAAAACATAATATTGTATTATTTTTCTAACCTGATTGTTAGTTTTGAAGTTTAAAAGTAAAAGTAAATAATAATGTGTGAAATATACTCGGAAATTTTTTGTAGCTACTAGTTAACAACAAAAAAAGTAAATGTCTAAGTAGGTATGCATGGTTTCAACGTGCAGGCGCCAAGTCTATCGCGTTGCTAAAAAAAAGTACTCCATGCAGTGAATGAGATCTGCAGGATCTAGGATGCCAACTTATGACGCGCGTCAGCACTTACTTTTACTTACTGCCTGAGCAACCTTCCTTGCATAACCATTTTTGTACGATCTAATAGTAGGTTAAAAAAGGATATGACTGGTGAACCCACCTTTTCTTTCGTATACAAATCAAATACGTAACAATATATGGTCAAGTTTTTTATTATTTTGTAGTTTTTTTTTATGTTTTATATAAACAAAACCGTATTTAAAGATTGACATTTTCGAAGTCTTATTCTTTCTGTCTGTTTTAACCTAAATACATTTTCTTGAATTTTGTTAAAAAAACAGGGTATTTACTCTTGACATGATTGTAATTGCATTCCTAGGTTTAATCCTAGAGGCTTTTTTGTGAGAACATTCCTTTGATCCGGTTATAGAAGCCTCTTGAGTAATTTAAAACCTACGTCTAAACGTCTCCCTTGTTTTTATACTGTAATGAGTAAACTTGGGTCATGTATATTTTATAAGGTGTTATACTCGTAGTCTAATGGGTCTGATGTTATGAATACGCTTTACTATGGCCACGTTTTTATAATGTAAAAATGTTTAACGTTAGGTACTTTATAGCAAATCTATATTAGAAATTTTTTTGCACATGTTATTATTATTAAAATCTTATACAATTCTTCTTGGTTATAATAAAATACAGGATGAAAATTGAACCATCTTCCAAATTTTAATATATCAATCTACGAGACAAAAAACAAATGACGTATTGTTTCTTTTGGTATAGCCCAGTACAAAAATGTCAAGATACACTTAGAAAATGTCCGCCAAAAATCTAAAATTTTTTCATTACGATACTAATCATAAGTTTTTGATTTTCCTTTTATACCTTAACAGGCCTAGGACCGTAAAAATTGGAAACTATATTGCGAGAAATATTTACGGGTGAAAACTTGATTTTCATTTTTTACTTCATAAATGGGCTCTAAATACGATAACGAACGCCTACAAAAATTTTGAAAAGTGATTAAAATTTCAGCCTGTATATATGTAGGTATATTATATTTTCCAAGCAAAACGATGTTGTCTTGTATAGAAATAAAAAGTTTATTTGGTCCTGACTGGCGTGTGAATTTTGAATCGATTTAATACATTCTACATGTTAATTGAAATATGAATATAAAGTATATTGTCATTTTTCTTCAAATTAACATACCATTTTTCTCTGCTCACTAGCTGTCTCCCGCGAGTTCGTACACGTGGTGTCTGATATTATCTTATGGTAGGTACCTGTACTTTTTTCCATAGTTTATGACCTTATGTTACGACCATTGAGCAAATGTATCATGTATCAAAAAATGTTTGCATTTGGTAATGGAGCTCTTTGTAAGTAAACAGGTAGTCGACCGTCATCCACCCGCTGCTTCAAAACTCAAGTCAATTCAGTCCCTTCCGTAGTCAGCACCACTACACCTGCCGGGTCGCCAAAAATGGAATAAATAGAAGAAATGAAACATTTTACCCTCAATAAATTTTGCATGTGGCCATTACGCCCTTTGGATCAGCACTTTGAAACGGTCTAAACAATGTCTGGCTCGCACGGCCTGACAGCACGCCCATCGAATATTCAATGAATTGAGTTATGCGCGTCACAGTAATACTATTTCACTTACGAGTATACGGCCTTATGTTTTATGTAAAGCGTTTTACCGAGTTTCATACAACATTATCTACGTATTGGTAATTGGTAGGTTACCATCTAGGTATATAGGGTCATTGAGTCAGATTGCGACCGATTAGCGATGTTGTCAATTTTGGATAGCAAAAATGGCAATATTTATATATCTAACAATAACTGCAACTTTTTGCGACGATACTTACGACGACTTATATGATCAAGATTATTTTAAAAATAAGATTTAGTGATATGTGGCTGTAGATTAATTTACAGAAAATTTATTTTCTAAAAATAGATGAAATGCCACTTTGCGACCGCTAATTTTAATAATCGACCAATACCTATCTAGATTGCGGCCACCACTATGGTGTGGATTATTTCACGTTATTTAATTGAAAAACAATAAATAAATAAATTTAAAATTCTCATTTATAATCATTTCATTTTTTTTTTTTTTTTTGCAACCCGCAACCTTGACCAGATCGTCGGTCCACCTTGTCCTTGGGGGCCTGTCCACGGAACGACGTCCAGTACGCAGTCGCCATTCGAGAACCTTTCCGCCCCAACGGCCATTGGTTCTCCGCCCACTGCCAGTTCAACGATGCAATTCTTCGAGCGATGTCGGTTGTTTTAGTTCTCCTGCGGATCTCATCATTTCTGATTCGATCGAGTAGGGAAAAATACCAAGCATCGCTCTCTTCATTTCTGTTCATTCAGTGAAGAATATTTCACAGGCTTCCAAATGTCAGGATTACCCTCACTTACCCAGCTAGGTAGAAAGAACTTCGAGAAAGAAGCCGATAGGAGGATTAAATTGGGCTGGGCCGCATTTGGGAAGCTTCTTCAAGTTTCTCCCACATAATAGAACTTAACATCAAATCCATATAAGACTTATATCCATCAACTAAAAGCAAAGATTCGCTCAAGAGTCCAGTCATACTAACAGAAGGCATACTGTTAGTGACTTATTTCGGAGGGCGCAGATATGGATAAACCACTAAAGGTGGACACTTGCCCACAGGCGTTAAAAGTTCACCAATGCTTAGCACAGTTTTTCACCTGTGCACCTAGGCAAAGCTATAGTAAAAGAAATACAATCAAACGTCAAAGTGAATTAGAAAAAATACAACGTACAAGACAGTGGTCGTAAAATCAATTAGTTTTTTGTACATCCAATTAACGGCCATGAATTTTCCATACATTATGGAAGCGGCCAAAAGCTAGCACCGGCCCCGGTCGTAAACCAAAAGCGTCTATTTTATGCGATCAAAATCACAGATTTAATAAGTATTTACCGGTCGCAAACTAACAGACACTCTCAGTTAATTAACAAAGTGAAGAACAAAAGTCACACGACTTAGAACTTTACATAAAATTAATAAGAAAATCAAAAGAAACTTTTTATCTGGAAGTCAGTTTTGCGACCACTTGGCCGTAAACAATTTTTTTGCAAAATTGACATGTTAATATGCGACCATTCATTACTTTCTTTTTCTATACTTCACACCAAAACCTTTGCAAATTGTTTTGTAAAACTGTTTTTGTAGCAATTAAGCCATCAACAATCACTTATAAACAAATGAAACAATAAATAATCACTTCGAATGCCGCGATGGCTCGCTAATTTTTGGCAACTTTGGGCACGTGCGCAGGCAAGTAGTGTGGGGAGTGAAATGGCTGAGCGTTTTTTCACTACTAAAGTAATAATAAGACAGACAATCTAAGAAGTCATAGATCGTATATCTATCCCTTTTTCATACAGGACAATTTAGTTTGGAAAAAAGTTATAGAATTCTTGTTTTCTTAGTTTTTCTATGGCAGGTCTCTCAAACGGTCGGTAACTAACGCATGGTCGCGAACTAGCGAAACGACCCTACTCCTATTTATTTTCTTTTGAAGAAATTTTCTTGACAATTATGTTACAGTCGTACTTAGCATCAAAAGTTTTCCATTAAACACAGATAATATTATGCCATTTTTGTGTGCGCACAATTTCATGGTAGGTATGGTAACTAAATTCAAGTATAAGGGCATAAGCACCACGCTTCTTGAATGCGTGTTGGTGGCATTAATGGTGCCTTCGTTGTTTCTGGTTACCAAAATACGTGTGCTTCAAATAGTTATTTTAATTGGGATCAGAACAATGTACCTATGTGATGTTGTCCACATTTATTAATTTATTATTATTATTAATTTAATAAATCCGAGCAACGTTCCAAAATTCTACACTTTTGTTGACCAATACGGGGTTCGATATCTTGACCCTGTACTTAAAACATAAATAATAAGCCAGTAGACAAAAGGGGCGTTGTTATTTGTTGTTGTTGGTTAACTCCTACAGGATCATAAGATCGCCGGCGGTCGAGATAACAATTGATTTTAATTGTGTCTGGAATAACATACAATCGTTTTAAGTATACTGACATATATCATATTAACTCAACCAAAGTTAGCTGTGACCTAACTACTCGTAATTAAGTAAAGTACATTTTATAAGTATTATTTATTTGTCAATGTGATATAATATATTCCAGTATTGTGTAAACTTGCAGTTGAAAATTACCCTATATACTGGTTTTCCAAAGCACACTCTATTTTGCGTCGGTATTTTTTTTTATGTTTTTGTTAAAAATTGAGATATATTTTCACTCTCCCGTAAAATGAAAAAGCTGTAGAATCTGTCAATTGCATGAAAGGCAATAAATATTTATCTTGTGACGCAGACGCGATTCACCCTCGCTATTTATTATAGCAAAACCGCTTATCATTCTCAACTCACACGCACTTGACACCAGTCCCAATGGCAGAGAATCCCCAACGAAATTATGTCTTCCTGCAAAAGTGGGTCAAGGATGACAGTAACTAATACTTTAAACGTCAGCATAGACTGACTTTGTTCGAATTGATGAATGGTTTCTTACAAATAAAATTAAAAAAATATATGTTACAGTACCTAGGTATTGTAGTATTAGTATGTACCTAGGTGTTCTTAGTATTTTTACGGAGTTGTATACATACTTACTTAGTTGCGTCACTATCTGGAAATAGGCCTTTACAAAAAGAGGATTTTTCCATAATTACTGCGATTATCAGGCGGGATGGCAATTTTTTATTAAAAAGTATTTGGTCCAATGATGGCGTTAAGACACTGATTAATTTTGTCTTCGGGCAGTAGGTATTGAAATACCATTATACTAAAGGAATACCTACTGCCCGACACACAGATAAAATTAGTTAAATTTTTGCAAATAGGGGCTTTTACACGTCCCAATATATAAACCTACCACTGCTTCGGGACAAGTCTGGGCTAGTGCCGAAAAGAAGCAGATGCAGTGACAGCCTCCAATTATTATCCATTATTTAATATTCAATCATGGATTTCCGCTAAGAAACGCCTGAGTTTTAATTTTTTTATGATTAATTTTGTTGGTTTACATACATGAATGGGCTCAAAATAAAATTAAAGAAGCCATATAATAATATTTTATAGATGTTTCTGCATTTGGAGGCTATTTAAATTTCAGACTCAGATTATGGCTGTAAAAGCATTTTGGAAATCTAAATCCCGTTTCGCACTCTAAGAATGTTGACGATATCCTTTTACTAATCTTGTGCTATAAAGCGTTGTTGTTCTATTATCGAGTTTAATACATTTTACCATGGCAAAAATAAGAGGAAATATGAGGGTTTCTTAAAAACCAGAGCACATTGCCTGATGAGGGAAAGGTGACATGACTTTCAACCTTTTCTGAGGATTCGCATTTGTTTTATTAAAGGATTACCTACATTTTTGGTTTACATGCAGGTATAGGAGCGTTTCTTTACTTTTAAATTGATTGAAATAATGAAAGTCTAAGGTTAATTAAAAAGCGCAACTCGTCCATGCTTGAACCCAAAATTTCGCACAAATTACATCAAGCCCGCACGTGTTTTTCCAATTGACCTACATGGTTCTTATGGCTCACCATGTAGATGAAATGTCACGGCCGATAATATTATGTACTTAAATCTAAGATATCAAACAAAGGAATAATAAGCATGCAGCATTATAATTTTGTATTGTAAGTATTCCTGTGTTTTTTACTGTTCGGCAAGAAGTTCAATTTTAATGATATTGTATTTTGTAGCTTTCAGTAAACATACGAATATTTTAACACTAACTAATCCAATATTAATTGATATATAGTAATTATCAATTATACTGATTCAAGCTACTCATTTTATACCTAACCCAATTTCATACTAATTAATATCGCTACAGCCTTTAGTCATCAAAAATGTATATGATATTCGATTAACTTGTAGTTCCAAAATAGAATTTGTTCTAAATGCGAATAAATTTTTCCTTGAACAAAATTTTCTACTTACCTACCTAGGTACATCCCGCCCGGAATTCTGATTGGTACCTACGTTTGTTTAAATATACCGAAAACAGAGATGACTAAAATAACAAAAAAGGTTATCACAACTTCGTATACTTAATGAAAGCTAATTTTTAATCCAAAACAAAATTAAAAACCTGTTTATATTAACACCAAAACAATACCTACTATTTTTATACCTCCTCAAAGGAATATATCGAATTAAACTTAATCATAATCTTGATTATGCGCGTATTTATTTGCCACAAGATAGTAACAAGATCTTACAAAAAAAAAACAGTAGGTATAATCAAACCCATAAGACGTGTGAATACACAGTACAAAATTAATTGCAATCTTGATCCTGTTTTGATAGTTTTACCTCGGAATGTATTACTTCCAAGGGTGTAATTTACAATACACTTACAACTGTAACAACCATTTGGATCAGCGGTAGTTAACGCTGCTTCTGAGCCATAGGTCGCGGGTTCGATCCCCGCACAGTACAAATATTTGTGTGCATGAACATGTCTGTTTGTACTGGTCTGGGTGTTTTCTATGTATTATAAGTATATATTTACAAAAAAAAAGTATATAAGTAAGTTTATCGGTTGTCTAGTACCCCATACGACAGGGTACTTAATAGTACCTTAATTTGGGACTAGATGGCTCAGTGTGGCCCATTGAGGCATCTCTTAAATATTTATTTTATTTATTTATTTAACTAAAGATGCGATATAACAAAATTCCACAATGACAAATTCGCTGGCGGTTCGCAATTCGCAAGAACCACTTCGTAATGCGGCAGTGGGTAGGTCATATTCTCAGTGTAACTGGGAGGTTTTGAGAGAATTGTGACTGCAAAATTGAGGACTCGTTGAAAACCAAAACAAAATAAGGAAATTGTGGCTTAATGGTATAGCGCCCGCCCGGCATGCGAGGAGATGCGGGTTCGAGTCCTGCCTGAGACATAATTTTTTAATTATAGTTGCAATTTAATTGCTAAAATATCAAATTAAGTATATAAATAGCTGCTTCCTCTTAACTGACTGTCAAACATCTGCGAAGATGTTGCTTTCGGGTGTTAAGGGTGCAAACTCCTAACATTTGATGAAGCAACGCTGGCTTGCAGCGTTAAGAATATGCTTGAAAAATTCGCGCTGAGTCGCAGTGTCTTGGTGGCTTAATGGTATAGCGCCCGCCCGGCATGCCAGGAGATGCGGGTTCGAGTCTAGCCTGAGACATAATTTTTCAAGTTTATATACTGATATTATAATTGCAATTTAATTGCTAAAATATCAAATAAAGTATATAAAATAAGGAAATTCATTGAATTACATTTGGAAAAACCTGTCTATTCAAATTTTTATAATGCCATTATAATTTCAAGTGCAATAAATTCCATATCAATGACACGACATCGGTGACCCTGTAAACAGCAATATTTTAATTTTTAGCTGTCCCTAATTGAAATTTTGTATATATTAGTATGAAAACCCTTATACCATAACGTATTGTCTCAACACACTTATAGAGCCATTTATTTTATTTATTGTGTGTGTACAGAAAATGTGCGCTATGAAAAACAATAAAAGTACTCCCTTTTTATTACCACATACCTACTATACATCCTTGTAAGCTTTGACAGCACATGTTTCCAATTGCTAAACGAACAGTCTAGGAACTAAGACTAAGACGACGAAAGTCTCATAATATGTAGTGATTTATTATTAAGTAGTTTGGTTTGCTTTGTTTTATATTTGGTGACCTGCATGTATTATTAAACTTAAAAAAAAAACACTTAAGAGCACCGTCTGTAAAATTTTCTCAAAAATTTAAATTAATAAATAAATATTAAAAGACATGCGACACTGCACCACACAGAGCCATTTTTCCCAAACTAATCTACTATTAAGCTTTTACTATGGGTACTAGGCAACTGATAAACTGATGATTACATCAACCTTAGAAAACACCCAGACCAGAATATTTGTACTATTCGGGGATCAACCCTGCAACCCAGGGCTCAAAAGCAGGGATTACTATACCACTGTATTGAACTGGTCTTCAAAGTCTTACATGTACCTATTTGAAGGCATTACTCTCTTTATTGAACGCCAATCATTCGACAAGAATAAAAAAAATAAGAAAAAACAAGTTCATCCTGTTTATCTCGACCTGATTTGTAATTGTAGTACCTAAGTATAGCCTAAGAGAGCTGAAAGTGCCTACAACGTAGTGATTACTTGCTCAGTGGTGCCTACCAAAAATGTACTAAAATTTACTGGACGAGGATTTGGAATGTTCATGTTTCTTAACTTCTTAACCAAAGTGGCATTCTCATATCGTGTTATCATTCAATTGTTTTCTGAAGGAGCAAAAGAAACAGTAGTCGATAAAGTAAAAAAGAAATGTAAGCTCTTCTCTAACAATATAATGAATGAAACACATTACTTAAACAGCACAATGCTTGCTCAAGTTTTAATTGCTTTAAACATGGTTTGCGTGCTTGAGTCTGGCCCAAGAACATGGTAAAGTAGAACAGACAGTTCAATTTATTGTACTGTTTTATAGCAATAGGTACTTAACTTTAAAATAAGTTAGTAACCTTTTTGTTCTAAAAGGCGACTAAAGAAGAAAGATACAGCGGCATCTCTATTATCTATTTGGCTAAACTACGATCACTTTACCGCCTGCCAAATGAAGCAATTATGGTGAAATTCTCCTTTTGGAAGAGTTTGTACATAGCAGTAGACTGATGTGTGTTACGCTTACGTTACTCAGTGGTTGAAATCTCGCCTCAAATGGTTTAATATTAATTACATATTATTATTATTACAACTATTGTTTCTTAAAGCAGTCTTACTCAAATCTTTTTTGATTGTCTCCATAGTTTACCGCAAATTCTTTTAATTGATATGTTGGCCCCAATTCGAACTACAACTTTCCGCTCAGTTGTTCATAGTTAAGCGATCATCATTACGGTTTTTGAAAAGAATCGGGGCCGAAGCACTAGGAGAAAAAAAACAAAACACAGTTAAAATCATTATATGATTACTTACCAAACGAGGCCTCGTGCTGGGCAGTAGGCAGTACCTTTACCTCTTTTAGTTCATAATAAGTTTTCAATAAACTATAAGATTCGTCTTCACCGAAGACTCGTCGTGTTCATTTCGTTTTATTTTTTTTATATTCTTAATTGGAAAATACAATGTCATTTGGTACTTGTAGTTTGTTTTCTGCGTCTTCAATCTAGGCTGTGGTTCAGTACTACAACTGTAATTTGTAAGATCGGTTGACTTGTTCACTCGAGGGAGATACGAGAACCTTAAGGTGACGAAACCTTGCAAGTTACATCTGGATTAATGTTCTAGGTGGAAGTAGATAAACTATCGCTAGAAGATACTTTTCTATGTGCCCTATTAATATGGGGCTTTAAGATACACAAATAACAAAAATCGTGACTAAACGGAATTATGAAAAATGGCTCAAATAGGACCCTTTGTAATTGCGTTTAGAATTTTCTTTGCCCTTTTATTCTATATCATAATGAGACAAGAAGCTACAAGTGTGGTCTAGAATACGGCCCTTATTTGGATAGGTCTTTGTTATTATGATCTCAGCATTAAACTCTGGTATTAGAAACTTGTAGACATATTTAACTAGGGTTAATTATATCTTATTAAATAAATAAAAATTCTGTTTCACTTATAAGAAAACATTTCCTTATAGAAATGCGTCTATGTGAACCTCATTATAGCTTCACTTAGGTGTTGGCCAGGAAAAATTGTGGTTAGAAGTATATATTTAAAAAAAGAATAACCGGAAAGCCTAATTTCTTAAAGGTAACATTTACCACCTAATGAAATCCAAAACTCAATCAAGAAACCCTAAATAGTGTGAATATATGTTTTGAATAACTTACATAAAAAACTAACTATTTAATTCATAACTGTAGCTTATTGTCAAGAAACCCTAAATAGTGTGAATATATGTTTTGATTTGATAATATTCATAAGTTAACAATAACCTAAAAAGTTTAACCAATAAATCGGACTTGAAATTACTGAAAATAATAAAAGTACTTTTAATAAAAAAAAATACAATTGTACTGACCTTCCTTTTTCTGCAGGTCGATTCATATACAAATACATTGTGGAGAAGTACGTGAGATACGTAATATTATTATGCACAGTTACAACAAGATTTATTTGAAGCCATAAATCCTAGAACACAGGTTCATAGAGCTTTAAATCTTTAAAATAAAAAAGATACATCCTGTAATTTATATTATGAATACCGAGGCTAATTTCCATGAAAACTAAGTGTTGCATGGGTAATCTGGTAACATTAAACATATATTTGCCATCACTTAATAATGGTGGTAGAGCGTTGCTCTACACCACTTTCTAATTTATATAATTTCTATTGCCTTCCAAAGTGATATCATTGTCAATTAATTAGGAACGTTTTGATTCCCGCCGTACTTGTTGTCAGCTCCGTGATTGGCTGAAATCTCGTGAAGATGGCACCGGATGCGCAACAGCCAATCACACGCGCTCGAGTAATGTTTTGATATTCATTGCCATAGAGACCGCAAATAACCCGCTCATGAACCGCATGTTATAAAAATTGTTGAAAATATTTCATCTCCAAATTCACCGCAAATACCGCAGTTTTTAAGAAGAATTCACGAAAGGTGTCACAGAGAAAAAGACGAGATACAGAAAACACGCAAATCCGGACTGTTCCGCAGGTTGGTGGGCTTTCATTACTTGTACCTAATTTATAGTGTCTTGTTTTGGAAGTCAATACTAATTTTCTCGTTTGTATCCTATTTTTCCGACAATACCTAGTAAATTCTTCTATACCGCCTCACAACGTATCTTTGGTTGTGACACCGACCGCTAATACATGGTGTAGCTATTTACACGCCCCACCAAATGGTTTCTAATTAATCTTTTTTCACAGCTCATTCGCATGTTCCATAGGTTGAATATCCATTTCAGAGTTGTGACTAAATAAGTTTTAGGAAAGTTAAGTTTCGATTCCTCAATTTTACAATAAAAATGTAACCTATTTTGCCTTGATGTTCCACAGCAATAAATTTAACTTATATTATATCCATAATACCATCATAATTTTACAGTAGGAGAATGAACGTACTTAAAAAGAAACAATTTGTATGTATACGAAACTTGACAAATTGTTTCAAGATCATTATGACAACTCAATCTGAAATAGTTCTCAATCAATTGTTCCTCAACATAAGCTCTCGTCCCACGAGTATACGTGACCAGTAAGGATGTATAAAAATACGAGGCTATTAAAGAAAATGAACCCAATATTTCAAGCAGGGTAATCTTGGGTGATATGACCGATAGACTCTTATATGAATTTCGATTAGTGTACAATAATGTGCGGCATAATTTGGGTATCGAATGAGGCGACTAAAATAGTAGGTACTAATATCACAAAAATTATGTCTCAGTCGGGACTCGAACCCGCATGTCCTCGCATACCGGGCCCAGCACTTTACTATTTAGCCACCAAGATAGTGTCTCGCTCGCTCTGTCTATCACTGGCGTCAATTATTCAAGCATATTCTTATCGCGGTAAGCCAGCGTTGTTTCATCAAATTTTAGAAGTTTTGCAATCTAAACACCCGAAATAAACATCTTTACAGATGTTTGACAGTCATTTAAGATGAAAAAGCTATTAAAGTATATACTTTATTTGATATTTTAGCAATTTAATTGAAATTTTAATATCAGTATAGACACATGATACTACCTGCAAAAGACGAGCAGTAGCGTCTTCTCTCCACATTGACCAAACTAGGTTCATCCTATTGAAGAGGCTTGTATTCACCAGTGGACTGATTAGATGATGATATGGCGTTAATCCATTGCAGGTTATGAGTCACACTAGTCTCACTGATATTTAATGATTTTATGTCTCAGTACGAAAACTTGTAGGAAGCCGTTTATCTCTCTTGCACATACTTGGATGAATGTTTAATGTTGGCAGCAATTCGTGCCGCGACTGAGCAAACAACAATCCAGAAAGGTGATGGTACCAACGTTAAGCACTCAACCATGAAAACTAAAAGTAACAGCCGCTAATCATCCCACTGCAGAGAAAAGGCCTCCATCATTGAATTCCAGTTACCACAGCAGTGATGGGTGCCAGCATAATGACCACGCCAAATGCGGGTTGGTGATTACAAACCCGAGCAATGTTTGAAAAATCGAAAAACTTTTTGTTGAGATCTGGGCCCGGTATTTAAACTACTAGACCAACGGGGCCATGAAAACTATTTCTTCTTTATAAAGTAGCTGTTAAGAATTTGGCGCGCTGCCAAAATAAAATTGAATTTGTGTCCGACAATGAAAAGATGTGCCACGGGAGACCTGACGTTCCATTGATTTAAAATAAGTCAGCAACTAAGTTCAACCTCGTAAAGCGTACTTCAGCTCAGTCTGACCCAGAATATTAATACGAATTTTAAGCATTAACTAATGTCGAAATGAAACACTTATTTACGAAACCATCTCATATTTATTACGACCTAACATATTTCAGACTAACTTGCGTTCGGGTTTCGGGTACACTAGGTACTAAGGCGTTGTTCGCTTTATAAAAAGTATTTTAAAATGAAGGTAAAAAAAGAACTCTCTTAAAAAGAACTTTGTTGGTTATATTAATGATTTAAACTTTTATGATCATCATTGATGATAACGTCATGATCACGAAAGATCAGTTCTTTCGTGTTCATATGGCGCTTGCAATAGTGCCGATCGGAAACTCGTGAAAAACAACATTACCTAAATATAGAGTTTTGGGTAACAAGTGTAAGTAATGTTTTCCTTAATTTCTGACAGTCCTTTATAACAAACAGCTGGTAATTAATATGTAGGGGACGATGGGGGAATTACGGACGCGGGGTAAATACGGACTAACATGTATTTACTCAATGCCTGCCCCCCGCGACCGCCCGCCACGATCACGCGTTTTCACCATCTTTAGTGTTCACCAAACATTCCCGGCGTTCGGCTGCGCACACGTTTAAAGTTAAGTTAAATATAACATTTTCGGTCATTTTGGTGTAATTTTTGGTGTTTACTATTTGAGTGTTAATCAAACAAATGAAGTGGCAGCGAAAAAGTAATATTTTCTGTCGGTTGTGTAGTTAATGACGAGTAAATAGCACAACCGTTTACCCAAGATAAATTCATTTAACCTAAAAATGTTGTCGTTTTATTTTTTCTAACTCGTTTGGGGTAATTGCGGACAATGTACCTGGGGTGAATACGGACGTCCGCAATTACCCCGAGTTGGGATATTAATCAAATTAAAATTAATATATTTTTGAAAATTTAAAAAAAACATTTGATAAAATATCAATTAAAGTCCAATTCTGTCTACAGTGTAGATAAAACAGGAATTAGTGCTGTACAATGAAACTCTAGGATTTTCGCATCGAAAGGGTTAAAACAAGTAGGTAAATTTACCAGCACAGAACGTGGTTTCTTGATCACAGCTATAATTTTTTTTAACGCTGGAGGCACATACATACCACCATTTTTTATATTTAAAAGGAAGCGAATGAATGCACTGCTTATGAAGGACAGTAATAGTAACATGGTAGCTTGTGTTTCTGACTCAGGCTGGATAACTGAATCAGTTCTTGTTGAGTGGCTTCAGCATTTAAAATAATTTGAAAAACCATCTGCAGACGATCCCTTATAATGCTAATACTAGACAATCACGAAAGTCACATTAGTTTGAAAGCTTACGAGTATTGTCGTAAGAATTTTATTCATGTTTTAACATTGCCTCCTCATACACCCCAAAGAATGCAGCCATTAGACATTTCAATGGCCCACTTAAAACCGCATCTAACAGAGAATGTGAATCCTTCATGGTAAACCATCCAGGCACCAAAGTTACGACATTGATGTTGTAGGCCTTTATACAAAGGGTTTTAATGGAACTACAAGTACTGACAAAGCTATAAATGGCTTTAAATCTGCTGGAATATATCCCATGGATCAAGATAAATTTAAAGACACTTTTGCAAGTTTTGTTAATATTTTTGCATCAGAATTTCCTCTTGATCAAGGTATAGAAACCAGGTATAGTATTGTGACCCCCCGACCGAAGACTGGATTATGTGTTTAAAATGCAAGAATTGGGCCCACGAGAATTCAGCTTCATTTGTGAATTCAGCATATAAATTAAGAACCCATCCGTAAATACCCCATGTTGTCCGCAATTGACCCAGCGCTAGTCTGTATTTACCCCAAGAGCTACGGGTAATTGCGGACATATATGTTTTTGTTTTTGATTAAAATTTTATAAATGTTGATTGATCTCAAGTAATAAAAAATGTTGACTGAATAGTTACATAACTATAGTTTAATAATTAATAAAGACCGACTAATTATTATTGAAAGTATGAGTTTTATAGGTAATTTCGCTTAAGCGTCCGCAATTCCCCCATCGTCCCCTATATTTAGAAAGTTATGCAACAAATTAGTTTTTGTGAAGTCGGGACATTATCATTGAACCAACTAACAAGTTGTTTCTCTGAGGGATTTGTTTTTGAACCTATCTAATTTAAACTGACCTTCGAAAATAATGTGTTTTTCGTATAAGATTAATGAGCAGAGGACATAAGTGCGATATTACAACAAAAATATATAATAGGTAAATGTGTAAGCCTCTGGTTCCTCAGTATATTTACGATGGGAAACCTACATATTCGAAAACACTGGATATGTAGCCAAAGTCTAAAAATAGCACGGTTTTACTGTTTGCCAGCGAAACAGAAATAATAAAACAGAGACATGAGTCTGTGTAGACTTGCCAAAAAATAGCACAGGAAGACAGCATTCTGAAGATAAATACTTCATACATAATTATGTTTTTATGTTAGTATTAAAACGTTATAAAAACTTTATGGAGTCACCATAGGAAACAAAATGAAATACTTTCTGTATTTGATTTAGCTTTCCTACTTTTTGTTATAAAGCTGGAATGTTACCGCAGACAAAGATTTCATAAAGGAATAAGTATTTGACAGCGCATCGTATATTGCAAATTCCTCCAATTTCACGACAGTGTACAAGATACGATAACTGTGATAAACGGCGTGGTCTGGCGCTAAATTTATAACTTCCACCTGTGTTATATTAAGAAATTAAATATAATATACTAAATATAAGTAATTGTGTGTTGCGCGGAACAGGGTAGAGTAGCACCTCACCTTTTTTCTTTTGTATACCAGTATTGGAACGATGTAGGCCAATACCTACAAATAATGATGATCAGCAAATTTTGAATGAGAAGCATGAAGGTGGCAATATAGCGGTGGGCAAAACTGACAAGCTTGGCAATCACGGTACATTCCATTTTTTTGAGAAGATTATGTCCAGCCGTTTATTGCTGTGGGCTGAAGATGATGATTGTGTTGGAGACGCGCACCGTTTAATGGAAACCAGGGGAGACCCTGAAGCCGGGTGGGGCTCGCTTCTGAGTGAGCCATAGCCAGAAGCGGAGCTGCGGACGATTGCCTGGTGTATGCCTGGTGTTTAAGCCGTAGCTCCGACTCACTGAATGGCACCTAAGGACGCGGAGGGTGGTTTAGTGAGTAGGGTCCGCTAGTCCAGGACGATTCTGCAGCGGCCCGCTGTTGCAGAATAGGCGTTAATATTATAAATTCCCCCGTCTTAAAAAAAACGATACTTTCGGAATCAACCTTACCGCTCGTCGGTACTTCTTCATGTACAAATAACAGGATATATGCAGATCTCCCGATTAGATTGAACTTGTGTATCAAGCAAGAAAACACCCTATTTCTATTAGAGAAGATGGTTGAAAATTGCCAGCTGCTTATCCATACCATCAAAGAAGTTCACAAACCATGGCAAAACTGCAAAAAATCCGGACACAGCAAGCTCATATTGCGAGTAAAGGAATATAACTGACTATTAAAATTAGATGCAGTAAGATCTTATTAGACAAATAACACCAAGTCTACCCGAGACCATGAAAGCTGTAAGGCGTTCGAAACGCGTAATATTTAAATCCGTAAATATATCCTTCATTGTGTAGGCGTGTTGTTGGATACAAAACTGACATTCATACCACACATGGAACAAACCATTAGCAAGGCTTCAAGAATGCTAGGTTTTGTAATAAGGAATAGTAAAGAATTAAAAAAAAAAAAACTAAGACGATTCTGTATAACTGCTTGGTTAGAAGCGTATTGGAGTACGGTAGTGTTATCTGGAGGCCGCATTACGCTACCCACTCATTGAGAATAGAGCGGATACAGAAGCGCTTTCTTCGGCATTTGGCATACTCAGAAGGACTACGGGTCAGGCGCATAAGCTACGAGACCCATTTAAAACGGTTTAACATGCTTAAATTATCCAAACGACGAGAAATATTGGATTTGTTGTTTTTATTTAAATTACTGAACAATAACATAGACTGCCCGGAACTTTTACAAAGAGTTAATTTAAGGGTTCCTCGGGGGCCTCCTCGAAAGCCCATCACACCACTCCTTCTCCCGTTTCGACGTACTGTTTTGGGATCACATTCTCCAATTTGTAAGATGAGCAGACTCTATAACGAAATTAACGATACCGTCGATATTAATCATGTTTCATTGGGTATGTTTCGTAAGTATCTGAAAAAATCTAGATTTATCCTTCTCTGAGTTATTTTATTAAACATCTTGCTGTTCTATCTATTTTAGCTTATTATTAAAGCACTAATTAGGTTAAGTAAGTTTAAGTTTACCTTTATACCTAAAAGTTAAGTAGTCCTGGTATTTAAAGTACCTAATGCATGTAGTGTTTACCTTTAATTAACTTTGTACTTAGTTTTTATCTTTAATCTAGAATAAGTGAAAATGTTTTAGTGCATAAGTTGTTGGTGAACCGATTAAATAACATAAAATAAAATAAATTTCAATGTATAGTGTCTCGTAAATTCAAGAAAACAATAAGACGCTATAAATAGTAGTAAAACAAAGTTTATAATGAATAAAATCACACGCGGGTTTGGTAGACCTAAACAGAATCGAAGTAGGTGGCGCTGGTGCGCTGTTGTAGCAAGACGTGTAACAAATCGCTCGTCAAATTTTAATTTAAAACTTGTGTAATTACGTCGATATTCGAAACAAAAGTTATACCGTTAGATAACATTAGATCAAGCCTGCCCGATGTTAGTGAAAACTAATTTTTATTTTTTTTATATTTATTTTAAGACATGCCACACTGGGCCACACAGAGCCATCTAGTCCCAAATTAAGGTACTATTAAGTACCCTGTCGTATGAGTATTAAGTACTAGACAACCGATAAACTTACTTATATAATTTTTTTTTTTTTTTTTGTAAATACATACTTATAATACATAGAAAACACCCAGACCAGTACAAACAGACATGTTCATGCACACAAATATTTGTACTGTGCGGGGATCGAACCCGCGACCCATGGCTCAGAAGCAGCTTTAACTACCGCTGATCCAAATGGTCATCTAACTTACAGTGATCATTTGTGCTAAGTGCTATAAGATATATAATAAGAGTGCTGTTTTAAACGTATTTGTTAATCCTTGTGACCTTGAGATTTGAACAGTGACCTGTTATTGTGCTACTGTTGCTAACGTATACCATTAAAATTGGAGACACTTTCTAGAGGACTCATAAATTGACTTCATTTTGTAACGATACGCCGGCCTAGTGGATGACGGAACTTTTGCAATGTGGTAAACGCATGCAGCGTGGGTTCAATTCCAAGTAACCAAATTTTTAAAAAAAAATTTTTTTTTTTTCTTGCTTGCAATATTTGACTCCTAATTTAGGAGTCCTAATTATTGGCTTTGTGTTTCTACCCACAATATTTTTTTTTTTTCTCTTTTCTAACATTGCATAAATATTTTTAAAAATGTCACCTGCTAGGTGTGGTGGATGCTTTGAGAACATTGTGGATCGTCGCTTTTTGACTTGCAATAAGTGTGGTCAGAAATACGACCTAATTTGTGCCAACGTGTCAGAAGACTGCTTTAATAGCACAATGACAATAGAGCAGAGAGCCGACTGGAAATGTGTGGTGTGTGTAAGTAGCCAGCCCAAACGCGACAACACCAATACACCGGTGCGGGGCGCTGGCCTGGTGTCTGACGGGGCACAAGTCACGCTTCGTCGTGGGGCCGCGCACAGTCCTCGTTGCATCCGTGAGCCCTCTTTTGTATTGGAGGGTCTGAATACTACGGCTCTCAATGAAACTCTAGATCTTGCAGATCAACAAGCCCTCTTGATTGAATTGCGACTCTTCAGAGAGGAGATGAGTTCCACGCGGTGTCAAATGAAGATACTCAATGACACGTTGTCTGTGCTGACAGCTAGGGTCGTTAAGTGTGAAGAACTCATTGTTCAGTTGACCACACGTACGGAAAACCTGGAGCGGAAAGTTGAGCAGAGTACAATAGGCGCGCATGATGAAGGACATCTCCTTGATTCCATAGAGCAGCTGAAAATTGAACTGAACGACCGAGACCTAGGGCCTAATTCGCGTAACCGAATCGCAGTTCGATCGTGATTGAATTGGACGATTTTGACATTTAGCCCATACTAGAACTGTCAAAATCCTGTCGTTCAATAACGATTGTAATACGATTTGGTTACGTGAATTAGGGGACAGGAACTCTTGTCCAACGATATAGAAATCTCATGTGTATCTGAGAGCAAAAATGAGAATCCGACGCATGTGGCCATCACGCTGGCGTCTAAACTAGGTGTGAAGCTAGTTGAAGAAGATGTGGTGAGCTGCACTCGTGTTGGCCCACCCCCCGTGCAACTGGAGGCCGGTGCAGCTGAAGGTTCCCGTCCTCGGCTCCTCGTTGTCCGCCTGGCGCGAAGATTACTAAGGGACCAGCTCTTGCGGGCGGCGCGGGTGCGACGAGGGGCCACCACCGATGGTGCTGGCCTGCCTGGGCCATCGCGGCGATTTTATATTAATGAGCGGTTGACAAGGCAGAATCGTCACCTATTTCGCCGTGTACGCGACCTCGCAGGCCGGCACAACTGGCGATTTGTATGAACCCGAGACGGTAGGATATACGCCCGCAGACATCAGGGAGTCGACGCTCCTCGCCACCGAATACGCTCCGAGAAGGACCTTGTTAGGATTTTTGGGTCTGACGCCATTTGTTCTCCTGGGAAAATTTAATCTGTCCCCCTTAGTGCTGGTATTGCTTGTAAGATGTATGCTTTGCCTCAATTACGGTTATTTGGAATTAATTAATTTAAATTCTATTATTATAATGTTATGCTTTAATATCCGTCACTGTAACACTTGCTATTATTCATTTTTATTATTTATCACCAATTTTGATAGTGGGATGTACTTACCTTCTCAACCTGAAAATTGCTGCTGTTTGCCTATATACTTATTGCTTATAATTCGTTGTTGTTGTCTAATAAATAACCAGAAATTATATTTTAAATATTCTCTTGGTTGTCTATGCGAAGTAAATTATTATTGTTTACCTATTTGTGACCATATTAATTATAGCATAAATTTAGAATTCACGTGCTTGTTGTTGCTGTTGTTGTTGTTGTATTTAATCTGTTTCTGTTATCTGAAATGGTTTTGTAGAATCTGTAGCTTACACTTTATTTTTAATGTTTTTTTATGGCTTTATGTATGTATGTGTGCTGCAATGATACGTTGCGAGAGAACTCGTGCATATGAACTTCTGCAATTTGATAAGGATATCCAATCTAGTCATTTTTTAAATATTACATCTACTGATACTATGCTATCCAATCAAATTTATGACATTTTTTATTATTCCCATTTACTAATTATTATTACCCAATTATTGATCCTATATAATAATATCTTATACAATCATTATTATTTTGCAGTGTTAAATTTGACATATTTTGCAATGCTTAATTTTATTTTAATTTATAAAAATGGTTCACAAATCTAAATACCTTAAGTTAGCTCTATACAATGCAGGATCCCTAAATACAGGTCATGATGATTTTCTCATTGCTATGCAACGTTTTGACGCTGACATTGTGGCCATAAATGAGACATGGTTAGCAGCTGGCCAGGAAGCTCGCGCGCCTGTTGCGCCTGGATACCGGCTGCGTAATGCTCCGCGCTCCCGATGTGTGCGTGGCGGTAGAGGTGGAGGTGTTGGATTTTACATTAAGCGGAATTTGCGCGTCCGATTTATAAAGCATTCTTCTGAAAGTACTGTTGAACAATTGTGGATCTCAACACAAGCTAATGGGCATCATATAGTGATAGGTACGGCCTATAGACCCCCGTGGATGAATCTTGATATGTTTGTGGATGCGTTGACAGATACCGTAGCGACTTTTTCTAGATATGATTACATTGCCTTGCTAGGGGATTTCAACGTGAACCTACTGGACACAAATAATGGCAATATTCCTCGTTTATTAGAGTTTCTGCAATGTTTTGATCTTCGACAGGTGGTTGATGAGCCAACGCACTTTTCTGTTAATAATGAAACCTTACTTGATCTTGTTTGCACTAATTGCGCTTATCGTGATGTCACTGTATCTAATATAACTGGGTCTCTTGGTCATGCAATGATAAATGTCAAATTACTTTTAAAGAAATCCAAGCCTCTTTCCAAATGTATAGTTTACAGACCCTTAAAAAGGATAGAAATATCTGTATTTGATACTGATCTGCTGAGTGTGGATTGGGAGTCAATATCCGAATTGCCTACTGTAGAACTAATGGTAGAACAGTTTAATTTGCTTCTTGTAACCCTTTTTGATAAACACGCCCCGGTGATAACAGTGAAAACCAAACCAGAGCGCTCCTTACCTTGGATTACTGATATGATTAGGTTTATGATAGATCTCCGTAATGATGCTCATGAAAGGTACCGTAAGTCAAAATCTGAGGCGCACAGGCAGTATTATAAGGATCTTAAGAGTACTGTCGCGACTTGTATTAAAAATGAAAAACGTGCTTATTTTAATCACTACGTCAACTCTTTTGTTGGTGATGGCAAGGTTTTTTGGCGAAACATAAAGGAGAAAATTTTAGTTAGTGCTGACAAAGATGACTGTCTCCCTGATTGCTTTAGAGATCCTGATGATATAAATGATCACTTCCTAAAATTGCCTGGGTCAAATATGGTCTCTTTTTCACAGCAATCATATTTTGAAAACCACAAGTTTCAAACAAAAACACCTCCGTTTGAGTTGCAACCTATTTCGGAGCGTGACATCGCCAATTATATTTTAAATATTTAATCGAATGCTGTTGGGTGTGATGGTATTTCGAGAGACATGATTTTGCTAACTCTTCCTCGTACCTTGTCAGTTATCACTAAGATTGTGAATAAATCTATACTCACAGGCACAGTCCCTCACCAGTGGAAAAAGGCACTGGTTACCCCTATACCCAAAGTCGATCACCCCGATGAATTCAAGCATCTAAGACCAATAAGTATACTACCTTTTTTATCTAAAATACTAGAAAAGGCTATTTACTGCCAATTAATCAAATATGTCGAAATCAATAATATTCTGCCATCTCTACAGTCGGGTTTTAGAAGGGGCCGTGGCACTGTCACCACATTGCTGGATGTAACAGACAATATTATTGCTGACCAGGATGCAGGTCGCGGTACGGTGTTAACACTGTTGGATTTTTCGCGCGCATTTGACTGTCTCCACATCCCGTTGCTCTTATCAAAATTGACATATTATGGTTTCAATCCTAATACAATTGAATGGTTTCAAAGTTATTTAAATGAGCGGCAGCAATCTGTACAACTAAGAAGGGACGATGGTTCTTGTGTGGTCTCGAGTCCCAGGCAAGTAAGCCGCGGCGTCCCTCAAGGGTCCATATTGGGACCGCTTTTATTTATTATATATAGTGCTGACCTTCATAAGGTGATCAAACAATGTAGATATCACTGCTACGCCGATGATGTGCAACTTTATATATCTACGAGTCCTGACAACACATCTGAGGCTTTGCAATCTATGAATGAAGACTTGGACAGAATTGCTTTGTGGTCTACAAATAATGCTCTTGTACTTAATCCAAGTAAATCAAAGTTCATGGTTTTGGGCACAAAAAAGCAAACTGAAAAAATTATTAATAGCTGTCCTATAGTCAGTGTTTTGGGTTGTCCGGTTGATAGAGTGAATGAGGCGAGAAATTTGGGCCTAATTTTTGACAGTCAGCTGCGTTTTGGGAGTCATGTCGTGAGCCTTGTGAAGAATTGCTTTTTTCGCTTGAAAGTTATCTACAGGATACGTAACTACCTGTCTGAGAAAGCTCGCATAATCCTTTGCGAGTCTTTGATACTTTCAAGGTTAAATTACGCTGATCTTGTTTACGGTCCGCGTCTATTATACAAGTCCCATCCCATCCCATCGTCATTATTCAACGAATTCAAAACGCGTGCTGTCGCTTCTGTTTTGATATTCCTCCACGGACCCATGTATCACCCTATATTAATGCCGCATCAATGTTGAACATGGGGTCTCGTAGAAGGCTTCACCTAGCAGTTATGATGTTTGACCTCATGAATTGTAAAAACCCGGATTATTTGTTCGCTAAACTGAAGTTTCCCTCAAATCCACGCTATTGTGAATCCGCGAAGCCTAGGGCTGCCCGGGCTCCCCTGGCAATGTACTCTCATAGAACGGTGGCTTTTACGGGCAGTTTTAGATACCAGGCGACCAAGTGCTGGAATAATATCCCACCACCACTAAGACTTGTAAAATCTAAATATAAGTTTAAGAAAAATGTGAAATCTGCTTTACTTGACTTCCAAAAGCTAGGAAGGAGATTGTGTTCCTCTTTTCTGGGCATGTTGAAACAAGCTAGGATGTTAGGTGTGTTTTTCGGAGTAATGAGCTCGTGGGTTCTTCTTCAGCGCTCGGAGAACTGTACTAAGAAACTGAGGAGGGCGCCACTCGCTTTAACTCAGAAGCAAGAAAGAGTTAATCAAAGATTAAAGATAGAAAAGAAAACAAGTTATTTTCAATTTGTCTCCCCTTTGTTTATTTTATACTAGCGGACCCCGCGAACTTTATATCGCCTCAGATATTTGATAGATATTTGATTGTCATCAAATATGGCGGTGTTGGAAACATTTATGGGAGTTTGCAAAATGTGTTTTTTTTTACTTTTTTATTTTTTTCTTTGCGTAAGAACCATCCCGGTACTTCAAGTCATATACTAGAAAAATAATTAGCAGAATCGATTCAACAGTTCTCGAGATTTGCGCTTAGCAACACATTCAGCGATTAATTTTTATATTATAGATATTTAATATAAAAGATTATAGATTGATGCACATACATGAGCTACATACAATACACTTACATTAGGGTTAAGAACTAATTACCACTATGCAATTAAACAAAAGTTGTGTGCTTAACTATAAGCTTAAATTCTCAGATTTAGTGAAGGAAAGCTGAGAAGCAGGAATTCCTTCACTCACGTCTGACTAAAACTAAGGTTGGCCTAACCTATGAGCTGAGTAGTATCAATAATGGATGAAAAACTATCAAAAGAATAAATGTTCATAAATACCTAGCAGCATGATACCAGATCATGTCACCGATAATAAATTATAACGTCACCGTGGAGAACCACAAATATCCCTCCGTCCCTGGAGCAGAGATTCTCACATGCGCGCAGGATGCAGGAGTACGTCCCAGCAGCTAGGAGCGAGGAGGGCGACATTTCAAGCCTGGAAGGTACACACAAGCATGAGTACAGCGGTGATAAAGCCACATGCTCTTAGGGAGCGCACGTGGGCATGAGCAGATGGTATGTGAAAGGAAAACGTGCACTAGCACAGCACTTCAGACATGACCGCAGGTGCATTTACAGCAGGGTGAGATGAAGACATTCGCTAGCACGTTGTCCACACGTGGGCATAGGCAGATACACGTGGTGAAAAGAATCAAACATGCTTACCCATAAAAATGCAGCAACAATCACCAAGATGAGGCGATGCATCATGTATATATCCATCAAGGGAAAGTAAAAAAAATGTTAGTCCTATAAGATGAAACAACACAATTAAAGGTTCACAACCTCTTAGAAAAGAGAACAAAGTCTTGGAAAAGACATTTATAGATGCTTACCATGAGGAGACAAATTGAAGAGAAAATAGATTTACTTAACACAAATGAAGCATTTTGGCTTCTACATGCCTACATGCATGTTAATATATTGGCACGCTTGCGCACCATCAAGATAGTAATCTTGAAGACCAAATAAAAAAATGTGAAAAAGAAGAGCTGGCCACGAAATGGCGTCCGCTTTTATAGTAATCAAACTTCTCCCCTCTATGACAAGTAACTTTTTTTTTATTTGTTTCATGTCACGACTTGGAACCAAAAGTTAAACTTGACACATAACGCCAAACAACGCAGGAAACTACTCAGCCCTGAAAATAGTAGAAAACTACATAAAAACGTCAACACAAATAGACATTTGCCTATTAATGTAATAATATAAAAAAATAACATTCAAATTATTAGATAAGGAAAGGAATTGTGGGATGACAGACACAAAGTTGCACCTATAGTGTTCCATCAGCCGGATAGATGGCGTTATCAGTAAAAATCCTTAGCTGCGCACGAGCTGTTGAAACAAAATAAATGCAAAAAATGTAACGACGTGTTACAATGTGACCGTGCCACAAATATTTGAAATTATTAATATATTTATTTTTTGTCAACTTTATGGCTTATTCAATATTTTAATATAATATTTTTTATTTAATTATCCTAATTTATATGACATGCATCCATTACAATCCTTGACATCGAAATAGCGCTTAATAATGCCTACAATTTAAAGAAAATATATTTATTTATTTATCTTTCAAATCATTTAATCTTTTATTTTTTTTAATTTTTTATTTTTATTCGGTAATATCAATATTGCTGTTGTTCCGAATTGCTGTGATTGTCCACGCCTACCTCCAAACATGGCAAAAGCTGAAAACCAGTGTTCTGCTCTTTGAGCAGTGCAAACACTGAGCTTACTGCCTTTTTGCATCGCTGCGGCACACATAACTTAGAATAAGTAATTGTTATTTTTGTATTTTTTTTATTTTTATTTGATGTGTTGTTATTATTTGTAATTTACTGCATGTGTTCTTTTTATTTTCTTGATGTGTGCCTTATTGCCATGCATATAAAGATTTTATCTATCTATCTATCTATCTATCAAGTAGTAAGAGGAAAAAACGAAAACATTTCGCGAATTCGACAGTTTTTGTAATACTCCTTTTAATACGAGTACGATCCAATTGCCAAATTTGATAAAATATCGGGGTTCTGACGATGGGTTTCAGACCCATCCACTTTAGAGGATGTTATTCTGAGAGCGGTAGAGCTATTCAGCTCAAGTGGCTGTTACTAGGATGTATCAAAATAAGGACATCAAATATTCCCTTTTGATGAACTAAGGTTAACTGCTGACGTAAAGAAGCCGCTAGCCCACATTATTATACTACACATACCTAACATAATTACTTCAGAAACCTTTTTTTATATCTTTTAGCATAAATCTCATCTTTTATATTTTTTGTGAAGGTAATATACAAATTGTTCTAGTTTTATTATGGTTTTCTTTACATCCTTATTTGACGTATGAGTTACTTTTTTACATTTTCTACCTTGTATGCATATTAATTTTTTTATGAACTACGAAAATTTTATTGTAGCACTTTACTTTTTTCGTATGCCCCATTAACACTTTAATAAGGTCAATAGCGAATAAACCTGAGTCTTCGGCGAACCAAGTCGCTTTTGCCGTTTGAACGGCAGCGGAGTTACCTAAGTAGTAAGTTGTTGATTAAGTTAAGTTAAATATATCGCCATCCTATTCACTTCGAAGTAGCCCTCTCTAAGCTCTCGCTCCCGCATCAGGTCAATTTAACTGGCCGGCAAGTAGACGGGCGAATTTGGTAAAGTCTATGGACAAGTCTTCTTCTCGGAACGGCAAATTATTATTATGACTATTCACTCGCCTACGTTTGGACTGAACTCGCTACTGTTTCAAGTATTGAAGTGTGAATCCGGCATTTGACGTAGCACGATGGTGCGCTTGTATTTGATTCGTCTTTTTTACATAGAAACGGCTTCGAGCCGTTTTTAATTTTAAAAAACTTTAATATCAAACTATGGAAAAACAGAAAATTCGTGTCGCGAAACGTTACACCCGTATTTGTAATGGTAGATGAGAAAAAACAAGTGTTTTTCTTTGTAAAATCAATTTCCAATACATTAATAACGCGGAAATCGGTCTTCTTTGCATTGCTAAATGGTGTCTAATCTCTCTCTCTCTTTAGCAAAAAAAAAGCCCATGCGTTGTTATGGAATCTTAAATTGCCTGTTTATAAGATAATACGCGTTTGCCTGAAGCAAACAGATAACACATTATTCAGGATACCGTCCACAAACATCTCAACGGAGCTTTTCTGTATTAACTTACTGGAAGTTTTCTAGACGTTTTCAATTTTAGAACATGGAGTGTAGGCGTAATTGATATTGTAAGTTGACTTTGGACCGGTCAAATATTTGACTTAAGAGGCCTTGACATTGAAATAATCTTCGCCATTCCGTGATAACGTGAAACCCCACGCAGCACGACAAACCGGTGTAACTCTACTGGAGCTGCAGTAAGGAACCGTACATCATTCTCGTTAATCTCCAGATCTTGCTACAACTAACTTTTTTTGTTTGATTTGGACAATTTTATGTGATTTTTTTCCAAGAATGCATTACAAAATACTGTTTGTCGAAACAAGCTCCTCTGAGTTCTATTGCAAAGACATAAAGAGAATTAAATGGCGGGTAATGTAAAGATAATAGAAGGGCAAATTATCAGTCTGCAACATCTTAAAAAAGCCCTTCTTTATTATTTTTCAGTACAAATCGGCAATTTTACTATGGTGATTTATGCTAACACCTCTTGAGGTACGAGCTTTGTCGTAAACAACCACTTAACCGTTCGATGTGGATAATCCACTTAAATATCCGCTGCAAACTCGTTTTAGCTAAATTCATAAATCTCCTGGAACACACGATCTCTATCGGCTAAGCACTTTCCACACTTCGATCAGATGGATAGGTCACTAACTAATTAACGTTATAGACGACGCAATAGGAATAGAAATTGTTTATTTGCTTAAAACATGGTATATAAGATGTTAAAATTTTCGAGAATCACATGTTTTGCTATATACTCGTAAAATTGCATGCAAATTTAAATAAAGTCACAAAAATGAGTACCCAATCCAAAGCCATAGCTAATAAATATATGTCATTTGCCACATAGAAAATATTTTATATCATAAAAGTTTTGCTCACTTACCTAACCATCTAAATGTCTGTTTTTAAATAAATTAATAGGGAGTACCTTAATTTTCTCTGGTATTTTATTGTAAATGCGCACACACATGCAGAGTACACTTTTCCCATACTTGCTTGAATGTGGTATATCATTAAAAATCAGTCTATTAGGGCGTCTTAATTTCTTATTTGCTGTTCCTTTGAATAGCTCTGGATTTTTGTGAACAAACACTGCCACTTCGAGGATATAGAGTGATGGCAGTGGTAACAATCCAAGAGCTTTAAATAGTGACCTACATGACTCACGGGGTGGGATCCCACATATTATTATAGCCCTGAGACATCTTTTTTGTGCAATAAATGCACTGTGTTTGTTCGTGCTATTGCCCCACATTATTATTCGGTAACGTAATATGGATGCTATGTGTGCACGATACGCCATGATGGCAGTTTTCTTATCGGTTACGTTTTTTACTTGCCTCAATGCATATATAAATTTGTTGATCCTTTCACAAACATTATCTAGGTGTTTTTTCCAGCTTAAGTTTTCATCTAATGTTACTCCTAAAAATTTTATGTGATTTATTTCAGTGATTTTTGTGATACTTAATGTAAAATTGTATTGCTTGTGCTTAGATTTATTGAATTGTACAAACATTTGTTTTATGGCAGCTGTAGTGAATTATTTATATAACATTTTTTTTGTACTCCTTGTAAACTGGTGTCAACAAAAAAATCTAGGTACCTACAATATCCAATGTTTAAAAAATTGTGAAATATAGCAAAACAGTATTTTAACGTAAGAAAATATAGGTGATTCTATGTACCTCAAGAGATGTGTCACAATAGCATAATTTCTTTAGGTAAAAATCGCAAAAAAATAAATATTTTCAGATAAAAACTAATTCTTATAAAATACTAGTTATTACGTTGTACGCGTAGAATTAAGAAGTATTAAAATTATCCAACGGGGATCGTGCTTTTAGTATTCGGGGATAATAGTGCCTATGTGCTATTCAAGCCCATAATCTATCTCCACGCCAAAGTTGAAGATTGAGTAACAAACATCCGTCCAAATAATTGCATTATTTTGTTATATTATTAGTACCTAAGGTTTGTGATCATTAAATATTCAAATATTGTTATGAATACCTAAGAAATGAGTAAGAATACCATTTTGTTACGTTGGCAAAGGTTGTTTTTGGAGTTTCCTTTGTAAAAACAAAATGTCCTCGTACGAAGCGACGTCTATAAGCTAAAGTTTTCTACAAGATAGAGGTATACGTTCAGCACGTTAATGTGGTTTACGCTCCTCAATTGTTCCCCGTAATTGCTCCAAACGCTCCTTATGCCTTCCTAAGAAGGAAAATTCCGTCGACCTTTTGTGACCTACTTGCAATTTCATCAATTCTTTTTTTCGAATAAGCTAAAGCTAAAACAAAGGAAGTTAGCCCTTGAGCTGATATTTCGCACCCTTCCGACATTTTATGTAATTGAAAGTCTAGAAATAAAAATATTATTTAGTCACGAATTGTGAAGACAATCAATTGAATCAAGTAGAGATTAAAAATCCGAAATTTCGTAACCTTGAAGTTTTTATATTATATTGTTAAAAAAAACCTCAGAATTAGGTACTTAGATATCAAAAATTCATTAGATAATAATATCAGTATATAAACTTGAAAAATTTTGTCTCAGGCGGGACTCGAACCCGCATCTCCTCGCATGCCGGGCGGGCGCCATACCATTAGGCCACCGAGACACTGCGACACGGCGCGAATTTTTCAAGCATATTCTTACGCTATAAGCCAGCGTTGTTTTATCAAATGCTAGGAGTTTGCACCCCAATGTTTTCTTTCGGGTGTTAGGGGTGCAAACTCCTAGCATTTGATAAAACAACGCTGGCTTATAGCGTAAGAATATGCTTGAAAAATTCGCGCCGTGTCGCAGTGTCTCGGTGGCCTAATGGTATGGCGCCCGCCCGGCATGCGAGGAGATGCGGGTTCGAGTCCCGCCTGAGACAAAATTTTTCAAGTTTATATACTGATATTATAAGTGCAATTAAGTTGCTAAAATATCAAATAAAGTATATAAATAGCTGTTTCATCTTAACTGACTGTCAAACATCTGCAAAGATGTTTCTTTCGGGTGTTAGGGGTGCAAACTCCTAGCATTTGATAAAACAACGCTGGCTTATAGCGTAAGAATATGCTTGAAAAATTCGCGCCGTGTCGCAGTGTCTCGGTGGCCTAATGGTATGGCGCCCGCCCGGCATGCGAGGAGATGCGGGTTCGAGTCCCGCCTGAGACAAAATTTTTCAAGTTTATATACTGATATTATAAGTGCAATTAAGTTGCTAAAATATCAAATAAAGTATATAAATAGCTGTTTCATCTTAACTGACTGTCAAACATCTGCAAAGATGTTTCTTTCGGGTGTTAGGGGTGCAAACTCCTAGCATTTGATAAAACAACGCTGGCTTATAGCGTAAGAATATGCTTGAAAAATTCGCGCCGTGTCGCAGTGTCTCGGTGGCCTAATGGTATGGCGCCCGCCCGGCATGCGAGGAGATGCGGGTTCGAGTCCCGCCTGAGACAAAATTTTTCAAGTTTATATACTGATATTATAAGTGCAATTAAGTTGCTAAAATATCAAATAAAGTTCATTAGATAATATTCATATAAATGCGTTGTGTTATCTATGAAAATTATTAAAACAAAAGTGTTATGTATGTACCTACTTGAGACACGTGACGTGAATGTTTGACTGAAAGCAGCATATTTTTATGTATGACCGCGCGTTTATACAATTTAGGCTTGTCTCAGAGTTTATGTCCAATAAGCATTCAAAACGGCTGGTTATTAAAAAAGAAAACAGAAATGAAGTAAACATATCAAGTGTCTATTTTATTACAAGGTAAAAAAACAAATTGATATTTTTAATTGGTATTTAAGTAACCAATTTTTGTACGTTAGTTTATATTATTAGGTTTGAGAAATGAAAAATGTTGTTCTAAACCTAAGCCTAAGATAGACCAAATGGATAATTTTTTTACCGATTTCTAAAAAAAAGGAGGAGATTTTATGTTTGTCTGTACCTACATATGTATATATATATATATTTTAATTTAAATACATTTTAATGAAATTTTTGAAGAATCCTTTGTTTCTCTTTCGTATTTCGTTTCAGGACTTATATTTCATTGCAAATTCTAAGAACAAGCCTTACTCAATCCTGGGTACAGCACCTGACTGGACTATTTTAATGGACACGTATGAGAAGCACTATAAAATCCCAGAGGATGTGTGTGTTTCATCATCCTGACCGGACATTTTTCTTTTTTCTAGAGCTACAAAACGGATTGTACTTGTAGAGCTTACCGTGCCGTGGGAAACTAACATACCTAAAGACCACGCAATGAAAGAAAACAAATATTATGATCTCCTAAATGAATTAACTAAAAACGGTTATATAGTTAGTCTACCTATATGCTGTAGAAGTAGGAGCGAGAGGTATACCAGCAAAATCTCTCTATAACCTGTTAAAAGACCTTGGCTTGGCCAGAACTAAAGCTAAAAAAATCTAAAGCTGCATTAGCAGGTTCGTACCAGATTTGGCTGGGCAGGGAGAGAAACACGAGTAGTGAAGGTGAGTGTTGATGTACGTCGGAAAGGGGCCCCTTAAACCTACACCCGTGTCACAAGTCCCGGGAGCTACTCGGAGTTTCTCTTTCTGCCACACGATGGACCGCCGGGTCCATCGTGAACCGTGACCAACGTGACCACCGACCGAAAGGGCCGACCCGCAGGCGAATCCATGGAACGCTAAGAAGTTTGTCTCTCCCAACTACGGAAAATGAGAGACAAAAAGAAGTTTACATTAAAATTTTTGATTTTCATATGGGGGAAACATGTTAAGGTATTAGTATTGTTTCTGTGTTGGCCGTAAGTATATGTGTGTATTTTTTTTTAAATGAATGTTACCAGAACAACGTACTACAAGTAAACTAAGTATCGTGTATACGCTAAGTGCCCTTGGACAAACTTGAATTAGATCAATCGCTTAAACAAATTAATGCATTTTTTTCTGCAATGCGATTCAGATTTTTTTAATATTTTTTATTTTTGTTTTTTTTTGTTCTGACCACGTAGCTGCTCACCGCAGACAAACCCAGTGCAAGTCTTGTGTTAAAAGAGAGTTGAAAAATACTGGACGAACCGTTTCAGAATGCGTCAACCCAGATATACTTACCATACATACACAGAATGAAATTTTAACCACATTCCAAATTTTAATATAAAAAAGTTACATATTTTTTCTTTTAGTGTAGCCCAGAACAATAAAAAAAAAATTGATACGGCCTCCTAGCAACACTTTTTTACGCAATGTGCATCTCATTCATTCATTGCGATACTATTCATAAGTTGCTGATTTTCCTTTTACACCTTAACAGGCTTAGAATCGTAAAAATTTAAAGTGTGTTGCGAAAAATATTTTCGGGTGAAAACTTGACCTATATTTCGACGGGTGCAAAGTGAAAAGAGTTATCTGCAAAATAGCGACTTTATAGGAGAGCGAAAAGATCGAAGAAGTGTAATTATTTTAAATAGAATCGATACATTTTTGTGTAAATTTTATCAATACATGTTCATACCCTTATTGATTTGTATATGAAGGTAGTTTAGCTAATTTATTGTTAATTTACGAGATTTTGCAGTTGTTTGCTTCTACATTGTATTATAAATAATACTAATTGAGTCAACTGCCAGTTGGTCGTTTCTACATGGGACTTTTAATTTCGTGTGTAAGTTGCATTTGCTATAATTAACTGTACTGTTATTACCTTACTCATATTCATGAATAATACATCTAATACACAACATAATAATGTAGATAGCATTTATACTTCGTAGGTATTTTTTAAAGTAATAAGTGACGCACAATGAGATCAAATGAAATACATATTTAATAAATTGAATAGAAACTTTTTATTAAAAACAAAATTCTCAAATTGTAATGAACGCAAACAACAAATTTTTGCATTAACGAATTGCATCAAAAATTTAAGCGCACCGTCGAAGATCGTATCAACTGACTGATGACCTTCTGTGTATGCGCGGGGACGCCCCGCGCCCCCGCGTCAAAGCAGCCAACGTTATTTGGTCGCATTAGCTTCGTCCTGTTTGAAAGAACTTACGTAGCTGGCTTTTTCTACGTACGAAAATTGAATGGAATAAAGTGATTTAAGTGAAAAAATATATATCATGTTATGGAGTCTTATGTAATTAAAACGATAGTGCAAAATATTAAAAATCAGGACTTTGTAGCTGACTTTATTTACTTTGCACCCGTCGATTTTTTGAGCTGAATAGGTACTGAACGCCTATAAAAAATATGGAAAGTAATGAAAAAGTCATTCTGTGAAATATATTTTTTTTAATAATTCGGATCGCTTGGAGGCGGCAAAAGGGATTTGAAAGTTTGCATGGGAATTATTTAAGATGTAACGGGATTCAATCGCGAACATTCCTTACTTTATTGTTGCATGGGACGGCGACAATTTTATGAAAGATGTAGATAAAATTTTACATGGATAAATCCATTCATCATCATATCACATCCAACAACTTAAGACATCATTTCATAAGGGGTGAAATGGGTACGGGTTTCAGGTAAGTTTTAATAGTTATCAATTTGGTGTTAGTAAAGTGCGTGATAAGATAGGAAAATCGATTTGACTGGGATCGAAATATTAACAATAAGCACCAGAATGGTTCCGGGAAAGTGTTAATCATATTTTATAAACACATTTTAGCAATTAAACTTATTTATAACTAATTATAAACATAACCGTCCTTGTAAATTCACTCACAGAACAAGAAAATATGTCTACACTAAGTGCAACATACGGCATTCATAATTTGAACCGCGCGCGAGAGGGCGCGGCGGCGTCACGGCCAGCGCCTGGTGCGCGCGCGCCGTACCGGTCCGCTGAGCTGAATATGCTCGAGGAACTCTGCATTTTGCATTTTTCCTCTCAAAAAATTAAAGATATAACTAACTAATGCAAAGTCCCTCCTGACCCTAAGCTCGCTATATCCTGCCATACCCACAACAAATAAATTATGATATCGCAGCGGATAAAATAAATAGACTCCATCCATAAAGAGATTAGCTTATAATTTGTGTCATGAGGCGCCCACGACCGCATTACACTCCAGCTGACTTCTGACCGAGGTGTTATACAAAGCGACAATTGCTGCGATGTTCGTAAATCCATGGGCTCTGCGCAGAATAAAACCTAAGTTACTATATGCTTTCCGACAGATACCACCAATATGCTCGCTAAATGATAGTCCAGAAGTCAGCCGTACGCCCAAATCTCAAACCTTTGTTACTCTTTGAGTCGAAAGCTTTTTTGAAATCAAAATAAGCGGCGTCGACTTGCACCCAACAATCAACCTAAGGCACCACGTTCGCCATGTAGCTGAACAGGTTGGAGGTGGTGCTGCGCGTCGCACGAAGCCCATGTTGCTCGTCTGCCAACTGTGCGCTAACCTGTTGCTATTGCTAGGCTCTTATGTATGGCCGACTCTAGCACCTTAAGTAATGTAATTAAATGTATGACAGAACACTACATAGTATTGCTTATGATGCTTTAAAAATATTAGGTATAGCTTCACTAGTAGGCCTTGTGAATAAATTATTTGTATTGTTTTCTTGCATTTACGCGAACACTATAGGTAGGTACATTGAAATAAAAGATATATTTATGTATTTAAGTCGCGTTTATTACCACGAACGCTGTAAAGTATTCAAACCGATGCTGGGATAAACTTAAATACCTATAATGTGAAACCATATTAAGCGCAAGTTAATCTGTGAATTATATAGTTTAGTATTTCAATAATTTCTTTGTCTCTTAGAGTGCTCGAACACGGCGACTTTTTGTAGCGCGTTTACGAAAAGCGCGGCAGCATCGCGTTTGTATCGCGACTGGAGTCCGGACGACCCCGTGGGCGAAGGCACAGACCTAGCGATAGCTTCGCGACTGTATCGATGCGGACGCGCGACAGAATCGCTACAAAAAGTCGCCGTGGGCGAGGGCCCTTAGATTTCAAGAAAAGAAACAAAAACCAATATTTTGAAAAGTATGTTATATTTAATTCTTACAGTTGATTCCAGATGTTTTATACATAGGTAAGTTACAAGTTAAAATCAGTTAAAAATCAAAATCAAAAGCGTAGCATCGTCTTCAAATAATGCTTTGGACAAACTAACGCGTTTAACCTGCCCGGCTCATTATATTATTCTGAAGCATTTTACTTGAAAATGCTCACATATTTTCCCAAGATTTAGAAATACAATTTACAAAATAGCTTCTGAGCTAATAATTATTTAAAATTGTTGATAAGGTGCACAGACCGCAGGTCGCGGTTGTCGCTATGTACAGTCAGCCAACTACTGACTAATGTTGACTCTTAATATAACAACATATAGTTGGTAAAACTAAAAAGCGTTTAGATCCTTTTGCAGCTGACGGTACGAGTGCGAGTAAAGTATATAATTATATGTACTACTTGTAGGTACATATAATTGCATATTGTGTCCAAAGTTTAAATATTGGTAGAAAAAAAACTTCAATGTCTGACTGTTCGTTTCTAATAAACACGATACAGATAAAACTAGTTTTACGTACACAATAATAATGATCAGGACAGCTTACACTATACCAACAGGGTGAAATTTTAACTACTTTCCAAATTTTAATATAGCAATCTACGAGGCAAAAAACAAATGACGTATTTTTTCTTTTGGTATAGCACAGTACAAAAATGTGAAAGTGGTTAAAATTTCACCTGTATAATAAAGTGATTTGTGGATTCAATATCTGCCAAAAAATATCATGAAAGTTGGTAATTAGGTATTGTTTAAGGTAATTGCTTTATAAGTTGTACTATTGTTACTATTCCTATTTACTAGTATCCATAAAGTACTTTCAGTTTGATTCTTATTAATTCTTAAAATAAATTTAAAAAAATTGAGCTACAGGAAATATGTTGCGTACCTACATTTACATGTTTTTTAAATTAATGATACTCAGACATTTTGTTAAATTAATTTAAAAAATATTTCAGGTACAAAGCGTTGGCGTATTTTTATGCTTATCAGAAATAAATATTAGAAAAAAAAGGATTACATATGCAATGTTTAAATCATGACTATGTACAGACAACGGAAGGTCAACCTACCCAAAAAGTTAAAGGTCATTGAATTCATTTTTAACTTTAAATCCAACAGGCAATTGATATTTATATCTAAATATCAATTGCGAAAATTTGACGTTTTTTGGTAGGTTGACGTGCTGTTGTCTGTACATAGCGAGCAAAAGATTTTCGAATTTGGGATTAGCGCTTTAACTCAATCGGTTTTTTTATTGACATAATAAATTTGCCCTTTCATATATAGTGTACATTTTTCATGGATAATTGTATCGTGGCATAATAGTATGATAGCAAAAATAAACAGATTTATTCTATGCTACTTTAAATATATCAACAATTTAAAGATATCACGTATAAAATCTAGAGTTTTTATGTATAATACAACATCGGCTTAACCCATAAATAAGATTTAATTATCATTAGTTATCTCACTTACTATTGGGAGGTTTTTAATTTTACTTCAATACAATACATGACTTTGGGTCTTCTTATTATATTCGAATGTTTATCCTTTCAGAATAGTCAGGTTTCAGGGTTTCAGGGTTTTCCAAGGTGCGTATAACAGGCCTGTAACGCAAGGGCGTGCTCAGCAATTGTGGGTTTTAAAAAACTTAACTAAAAGGAGTAATGTAGGGATCGGTGTTTTATTTAGTTAGACGTAGTAGACAGGGTAGGCAGTGCTTATTGGCATGTATGGCGTGCACGCCACTGCTGACTTGACTTATTAATGATTTTAATTTTTGCGACGGAAGTTGAGACCAATGGTTTGAGAGCACGACTGTAACACATCTACCAAACTAAAGCCAATTTAGAAAATATCGTCTCTTTAATTGATCAGTCTGGGAATCGAACCCGGGATCCTTACGTAGAGGCGGATCACCGCTTTCGTTTTTTTTATGTTGTATTTGGAAGTGTATTTTGTTATAATACCTATATGTACCTATATTGTATTTATGCTGTAAAATTTCCCCGCTCAAGTAAGTATGGTAACTAATAAAATAGGATTTTATATTTAATGAAACACCTAAAAGATTCAATCAATACGTTTTCGATGTTTCAAAAAGTTTACCCTACTTTAAGTTAGTGCAATATCACAAAGTAAAATATTTATAATCATTACAACCTATTTTTTACGTCAACTAACTTGTGAATGTCGAATTTACACAATCGATTTTAAATTACATAGGTACCTACTCAATTTAGTTCAATATCAATTGCGAGAATTTTCAGTTTCTACTCAGTTTGACTACTAAAATGTTGAATTGTCATATAAATCAGTATGAGTACTTGTTCTGTAATATTTGCTTATACTACGAGTACGTATACCTACCAAACGTTTCATTTTTATAAAATGAAATTCTTCGAACTCTGTAAAAAAGTTAAGTAATTGATATTTATAGCGTTATAATTTCTGATATTTTAACACCTTATTTAATCAATTCAATTATTTAAGATGAGCTTAATCGTATAAAATCATCGACTTTAAAAACTTTAACGTGGAATAACATTATTATATTCTATTATACAAAACATGTAATTTCGAAGTGTTTAATTCACAGCACATGAGTAATTCGTCAGCACATTAAGCACTGAATCTTCGACTAAAGTTTATCATCACACACATGGTAGTGTTGATCGTCCCTGTCTCCTTTGGGGTTCATCCTCACTGCATTGCCATTCGTGAACAGTTCCGTGGCGTTTGAATGATCTGCCAACAAAAAAAATGAAAGAATAATGTTTCATTGGTATCATTGAGTTGCTGACATAGTCTTAAAATGTGGAAATAGTGACTGAAAAAAATGGTAACGGTTTTTTAAATGTATTTATTTTAACAACACGTTAACTGGCTATGGCAAGCCATGACATGTCAGACATTATGATTTCTTTTGTCTTACTTCTGGATTTTTAACTGCAGGAAATGTATTTTTGAAAATAGCTCCGCAGTGCTTGAATGATTTCCTAACGTGATATGATTATTTGAAAATAATGACCAAATAACCTACAAGTATATCTTTACTAACATTATAAAACTTAGTTTGTTTGTTCGTTTGTTTAAACGCGCTATAAACTCAGGAAGTACTGGTTCGAATTAAAAAAATATTTTTGTGTTGGATAGTCCATTAATCGAGTCCATAACGCTGCGATCAATAGGAGCGAAGCATCAGTGAAAAATGTAGCAAAAATAATCGCGATCATAATAACAGAAATTGACGCGGACGAAGTAGCGGGCAATAGCCAGTTTGTAATAAGTGAAAACCGTAGCTTAATATTCCATGATTTTTTATCTGCTTTAACAAATGGCAGTAAAATTAATGTAAATTATGTATGTATTTAAAAAAAAACCTGTTTGGGTTAGCCATGGCTTGTTTGGCTTTGATTGGGGCTTGGCTGGGCTTGGTGATTGGTCTATTGGTTAGAAAAAGTAAAATTATTAACTCGCTTACATTTCTTGCATAGCTTCAATTCATAAGTCAGGCTAAGCGGGCATGTCAAAATTATTAATAACGCATGCACGACACATACATGATATATTTCTAAAATATGTCAGTACATTCCCTCCGGGGTAATGTTGTTTCAAGGAGTTCCTTGAAGGTTCGGTACTTTACCACATTCGGTATTTTATCACAGCTTTTACCGAACCATGATACAATTTAATGAAGGCTTAAGAAACATGTTTTATTGAAATGTTATGAAATCTAATAGATGAAAAACAAAGTCTCCGTTGTTTTTTTTCCAAAGCATTTCAAAATGATGTTGTCATTAAAGGAATTTGATGTCAAGACTAATAAATAAGAAACTGTTTGATACGTCACTGATAAGATAAAGTAATTTGGTTGCTCGTTTGTTGAAAGAAACGCAAAACCTCAAGGGTAAGCCAGATATTTCAGCATCAAAATACTAATGAAGGTTATTTTTTAAACGCTCTGCGAAATATAAAGAAAAAACATTTTTGTAAAAGGGCCGTTGACTTGACGATGGTTAAACATCTTTATCTGGTATGAAATATCGCGAATAATTTATTTGAACGGAAGAATATCTCCGGGATTTTAACGACGGAGAGACAAAACATAAGTTATTCTTAATTTATACTAAGTAAACTCAAAATCAAAAATTGTACTACCCATTCTACATTTAGATGTAAGACAACTCAATTTGTATCCGACTTAAAAAGAGAGGTTTCTTGTATGTAACTTGAGTTCATCAATTTTTTTGTAATTATAAATCAATTTTCAAAATCATTTTCCTGAAGTTGCTTAGGCAGGTTCTGGTGATGACATTCCAAGAATCGGAGGCAATTTTTAATATTTCTTAGTGCTTACATTTTTTTATCTAATTGAATATATTAAATGATATATAAAATGAGTTTTATTTCAAACGGTTTTATTTGTTATGAATGTTATACTAAATATTAATAAATAAACTGTATGATATGTAAAGTAATCGTTATGTGAAACAAAATTATTTCATATGTTGTTGTAACAAATGATTATTATGTAAAGTAATAGTTATTAAAGTTTGATTATATCAAATTATTGTATATCACATGATACGCACCCAGTATTTTTCCAGTGATGTGTTTGGTGATAGTCTCTTCAAATTAAGAATTTGCCATAAGGTTGAGAATCGCAGCGGGGTTGCGGAGAGAAGACGCCCGTTTTCTCCTAGTGGTACTCCTTTAGTCGCCTCTTATGACACCCATAGGAAGAGAACAGGTGGTGCTATTCTATTTATATGCTTTCACTAAACGACACAATGAAATAGTAAATCCAAACTTCATTAATTAATAAAACCCAAAGTTTACCACAATACAATTGGTCGTGTCAGTTAAGTCAGCGTTAACGAAAATTGGATTACCGAGTACTTTTCCCATGGCTAAGTTTACCTACATGTATAATTACGTTATATTCAAAGGGTCAAATCTAAAAATAGGGAGTTATAGGCATAAACTTATATCAGTTTCTGTACGTACATGTCTATTCATTCAACTAAACGGAATTTTATTAGCGTTCAGTATTTTTCAAATATAAGATTACAACACCTGAATGTTATAGAGATTTGAAAAACAGTATAGGTTATACATTCATAGCTAAATCGTTTCAAGCAATATAATTCACATTCGAAAAAAGCGATTTGAATATGCTTATTAATATTGTAAACTACTACTACGCAAAGGTTGTAATATAAAATATGTTATAATATTATTAGATTAGCGAGGCTTTCTTAAATGGTACACTCATGACCCATGTGTACCTACGTGATAGGTTTAATAAGTGTTTGTTTCTTTCAGTACTCTCAACAGCTTATAAAACTAGCTCAGTAAGTAAATTTTTTTGATGTACTGTGGATTATACACAAACGTAATTTTTTAAACAAGCTATTAGTAGCATTTAATTTTACCGCCTAACTGATGAAACCCAAACAGACATACAACAGATCCTCAGTCTGGCCAAATATAGCGCAATCTTTACCTACAACTGTACGTATACTATAGTAAGTTCAAGGCAAAACAAAATCGCTTTGGTTTTAATAATTTTAACAATGGTTTAGTGCACGGTGAGGGATTATATATATCTACATTCTTTATCACTACATAATATTATGTAGTGATGAAGAATTATGAATTGGTTCTTATACCTATGTATCTTTTTGACGGCATTTGTATACTTGTTCAATTTTATTTTCAGTATGTTTTTGGCAAGAAACAAAGTAATTGTATTCTTTATCAAATGATTTTATAAAAACTATTATTTACTTGATAAAGTTTAAGTTAAGTAATTATAGGCTAAATTTATAAGAAATTGTCAATATATTTTTTTTATTCTAGTGACGACAAAACGTACCTACTCTAAAATAGTAATTGTGCCAAGACTCAAATAGGTAGATATATAAAAATAATATATTAGAGTAATAAACTTCCAACACAATGACAGCAGAGCATTCCAAGGAGTTCGTAAATACCCTTAGGGCTCGGGAAGGGTGCCGGTTTAGCTTCATCGCAGTTGCTCTGTTTTGCAGCAACTTATTGCTACCACCTCTGTCTGTACAAAGATACGTTTAATTGTCAAATTGTTCACAGTGTCGTCGCGATTAGAAATGAATAAATAAATAAAATAAGGAATTCCTCAATAAAATTCAAATGATGTATCGTATAACTATTTATAAGTACCTAGTACCACCAATTTCCCATAAATAAAACCAATTGTAACAATTTCATTTTGTAAGTGAACTAAGTTCATCAAAAAAGAGGACAGAGGAATTAAGAGATGCCGTTCATATAAAACGTACCAACAATATTAATAATATTATATATAAATAATAATATAATGTTCATACTGACTCATATTGATATCATACTAGTGTGATTTTAGTTGAGTAATTAAATTAGAGGTAAATCACATAAAGGGTCTTATTATAGGGTCTATGTTAGAGCCCGCCCTTCACAGGGAAGGAGTTTTGGGTCTCCTACCGGGCGCGTCCCCAGGTGGCGGATAGGGGAACGCCCTCCAGACATGGAGGGTACCGGCCATTTGGCCGGCGTGGACCAAAACCCACACGGGAGACGCTTCCAGTGGGCTTGGGCAGCCCGCTGTTGAATGCGTCTCCAGACGGTGGTAGCGGGCTTCGGCCCGTGGCCTGTTGTGGCCGTTCGTGCTGGAGGGTGCGACGGCGGTGTTGCCGTTGGGGCGCCAGCCCCGCGGCGGACGGAAGTCGCTCGCTTCCCAGTATGGTTTGAGCTATGCTGGGCAGCGAGTGGGCGTGAGACGTTGGCGGCCCCTTGCAACGACATGCAATGTCATTGTAAAGGGTGGCCACGGATCGGGTCGGCGAGGTTGCTTGCGGACCCGACTCGAAGTCGTAGATGGGGGAGGACGAGAAGGCATACGCCGAACTCAACTTCCCCCCTCTAGCAGGCTAGTGGGCGTTGGGCCGGGGGGCTCAACGCTCGCATTGCACAGCTTGCCAGACTGGGGGTGGTTCCTGGTGTACAGGATCATCCATATTTTATGCCTGAGGCCCGGCATAGGCCGTACGTAGGCGGTGCATGGAGGGCATCCTAAGGGAAACCCATACACTGCCAAAATACGTTGCAAGGTACACCGCAGGTCTTTTTAGTGGGTATGCTTGTCGGGCACCGACAAGAGAGTCCCACATACCCTACTGCTGCCCCTGAAGCAGTAGGTATGCGTAATGAATTTTTTCCTGCGAAAAAAAAAAAAAAAAAAAAAAAAAAGGTTCTATGTTAGAGTCGTTACAGACACAAAGTCGTAAGAAAGAACAGATCTCATTGACACGCGACATAAGCAAAAATTAACGATTATTAACGACGTGTAAATCAATATTAAAAATTTAAACAAATTATAATGAAATTGATTTGGATAGGATAATCTCGTTAAACATTAATCGAATATTAGGAAAAAAAAGTTATTTATTAATCAAAATATGTAGTAAAATTTAATATAACCATGTAAAACAAACATCCTTATAGACTACGCGATAAAAACAAAGGAATTCTATGAACTAACAAATGCGTTAGTCTGTCTGTAGTGGTTACAATATTATCTGTTCGCGGCAAATGCGAATGGTATACCTGGGAAATTCCACTTTAATTTGCTAAAAGACTTTAATCTACTAAGGACTGCAATAAGTTCTTTCCTAAATGAATGTCGAGCGAGACCATACTAAGCATAAAGCAGCTAAGGATGGCTGCTAGGGCTGTGAAGATGAGCGCTGAAATGCGTCATAAGGAGGCCTCTTAAACTTACACCTACGGCCTTAGACAAGTGGCTTTCTAATATCGTTTACGCTAGACGAACAAAATAACAAATATATGAAAATGACAGAAGCTTACGATCGTTCGGTCGTTTGTTAATATCATTTCCATACATTTGTAATCTATTCCTTTAGCGTTAACCATATAAGAAAGCCACTTGTCTAAGGCCGCTAGGTCGCAAGTACCAATCTGTGCAAGTACCTATACCTCTCAGGCACTGCCCGAGCACCTATAACGGCAACGCTACAGTCGGAGCATCCATGGATATTAAATTGTTTCTTTTCTTTTTACGGTTCATGGTAAAACCGTATATTGCGCTTGGTCTGATACACATTAGGGCAGTATTTTGAATATTTAATTTGTAAATGTAAAAACTCTTCTGACCTGCACTTTCAATATCAAACAAACACGTTTGCATAAGTACACGATTTGTTTACAAATATATTTCTAAAGGGTGTGTCTCATGTGATATACAATTATTTTATGTAATCAAACTTTAAAAACGATCACTTTACATAATAATCATTTGTTACAACAACACATGTTATAATTTTGTTTGACATAACGATTACTTTACATAACATACAGTTTATTTAATACTATTTAGTATAACATTCAAAACAAATAAAACCGTTTGAAATAAAACTCATAAGGTATGTATATCGTTCTTTTGACATAAATTAGTTTGTTATACGCTTCATTTCGTATAATTATCTATAAACTGAGATAAAAACGTTTTAAATATTGATTAAAAGAAGTTACCGTACTGATTTACATTGGTAAAATTAAGAATTCGGTTGAATTCCGACTCACTGTGGTCTTTCCGCTGTGATACTTGTCTGCCCTACACTAGAGTGTAATTTAAAAGCCGGAGGCGCGGAGGGAGTGCAGTCCTTGCTCGCAGTAACGAAGCTCGGGCGCCCGGACAAGACTGAGGCTGAAGCAAGCCGAAGCTGCCGAAGCGAGTGTGGGTGCCAAAGATTTGTTACGCAAGGCGGAAGGACTGCACTTCCCGCAGCACCGGAGAAGAGCAAAAGAAATGCATGCATGCTGGCCTGCTTGCCTATATGCATGCTTGCTTGCCTGCTTGCTTGCATGCATGCATTTCTTGATTTCTCATAATACTCATGCATGCCCGCCTACATACATGATGATTGCCTGCATCCATGCATGCTACCCTGCATGCATGCATACCTCCTTTCCTGCGTATTTATGGAATTTCGTACTGTTAAAGATTCGGAATTTACATTGTTTGATATCTTTAAATTCTGTATTCTGACGATTTTGTATCAAGTAATCATTATCTGTTTTAAATGTTATATAAAAGGAGTCTTATTGTAAATGAACGTTATACTAAATGTTATTACACTACTTACATAAAATGTATTTGTTTTTAGCATATTATCATGTAATTGTTATTTTAAATGATTTTATCCAAATTGTTACTAATACGTTTTAAAATTATGTAATTTAGAATTATATCTTTCCACCATTATATAAAAAAAGTTTTATATTAAACAAAATTAAATCATTTCATTGTATACGTTTTGATCTATAAACGATATGTTGTTATACTATATATTACACACCCATTTCTAAAGGGATACCATAGGGAATCTTAATCCATATGGGTATTTCTATCCATACCTTATGGCTGCACTTGCAAGGACTAAGTGAACGGAGCCGCTAGTCTACATTAAATTAACGCATCAATAAACACCCGCACCCTGCATTGTGTTTAGGCGATATGGACTCAAATGAGCTGTCGAGCCCTTCAACCAATAGCAAAGGCACATTAAATAAATTAAAGTATCGGCAGTCAGCCCAAGCCCTTCTTGGCAACAAATAAACCCATCTTGTCATAAAGCGAGTTTAATACCACCCCTAAAGGCAGCAGTTTAAATATAACAACGTATTGCTTTGATACTCGGCTTCATAATAACGAAATGTATTTTCGTCATGTATACTGTATGATAATTTAATGTCTTTACTTCCATAAATAATGAAGGATGAAATATATCTAAGGAAGAATGTTAATGTTATCATTTAATATTATATTTTATGAGCTAACCTAAAATAGACTAGGTTAGGGCCCATGGTATAAAATGGGTGACTCAGTTTTGCCTTAAGTGAGCGATATAATAATATGTCAAATATAACATCCTTGACGGAAAAACTTTCAAGAAACACGCACTGTAACATGAACGAGTTTTAATAACACCCTTATATGGTTGTAGGGTGAATAATAAAATACCTTACAACCCTTCCGCCTACTTGAATACTGAGTTCCTAACCCATTTTATAGACATTAAAGTACAAATATTTATCCATCAACAATAGCGTGCAAATGTATTAAATAATTAGATTTCATAATCATAACTCATACCTATTTAATCAATTCACACTAGTATCAGATGCATATTTCATTAATTAATAATTTAAACAACAAGTTGCGTGTTTTGCTGAATAATGAAATTCATTATATTGTTTACTAGAACTTACTTTTTGCTTGTCCTTTTTTAATCTTTCGGAAAATGGAACTTGCGCAATGGAACCTTTACCAACATTATGTCATGTACCTTTTTAAACAAAACAATAGAAACAGCTATATATGAATGAGATAAAGCACTACTTTTGCTATACTTATTTTTGTGTTTCTGTAGGATTAAAAATACTTATACCACCGTTATTGAAGTAAGTTTCAAATTCAAAGGGATTTTATGCAAAAGTTCTCAAAATTCTATGGTAAATAGTATTCATCATTTAATGAGGTTTTCTCTGCAACCATGATTCGTGCAACGGAATCGAAACGTCTCGTGAAGGTGACCACTATCTATTTAACATTAAATTACAGCATAAAAACCCGTTGACTGTTAAGTTTATATGTAAATATGCAAGAAGAAAAGTATAATCCCAGTAATCTCTAAATTAGACTAAATGTACTTTAACTTCCGTGATTATGAATATACCTATTATTACCGTGAAATTGTGATCTCTGCTAGTTTACCCTTACAACGGGTACGATTATAAAGGTTATGTAAGTTAGATTGTAATTCATCGCGTCGTATGTTTATAAATTATCGAAGTTCATAATTTTACGGTAATAAATCCGTACTAAAAAGTACCATAAGGAGCTCTGCCTACTACGATCATTAACAATTTATTAATTATTCATGTGACTTAGTAACTTGCAAACTTTACTAAATAAACTGAAGCGCAACTTAATTGGTTTATCATTTGCTTTACCACTGCTTGCAGCTCAGGTATAGGTTTACAAACGTGACGACCTCCGTGGCGGAGTGGCGTACACACCGGTTTTCAAGGTGTCGCCTGCTCCGAGGTCCCTGGTTCGATTCCCGGACGGGTCAATGTAGAAAAAATGAGTTTATCTACATTTTCTCGGGTCTGGGTGTTTGTGGTACCTTCGTTGTTTCTGGTTTCCAAAACACGAATGCTTTAAAGAGTTATTCAAATTGGGATCAGAACAATGTATGTGATGTTGTCCACATTTATTTACATTTATTTATTTATTATTTATAAGGGCGGCAACACAGCATTCGCATTTCTAATGTATAAACAGGGTTCAGAGACGTGTCATATGCACGGCTGCACGACACGTAGCTATTTTAGGAGCAGTTAAAAATGGCCGCAAAATTTGGTCAGTCAGTAGAAAAATATTCATGCTTTTTTTGTAACTGCTCTTATTTCGCTTTAGTAAAATCGCAAACGTAAACACATTCATTTTAGTAACTTAAATAAATCACAATGTATTAAACTACTTATGTAATCGTGCTTTTACATTTTTGAATTTAAATAGACTGGTGATGAAGACGATAATTATTATTTTATATCAATTTTATTAAAATAATTTGAGCCGTATAACTTTTATCTAAAATAATTTTTATTATTACTATTAAATTTTAATACTCATGCAAAGAAAAAGTTTTAAAGTAGTACCTGCAATATAAGTAACTAGCTGTTCCCCGCGACTTCGTCTGCGTCAAGTTCTGTTATTGTGAACGCTATTATTTTTGCAACATTTTTAACTGATGCTTCGCTCCTATTAGTCAAAACATGATGTTATATAGCCTAAAGCCTTCCTCGATAAATGGACTATCCAACACAAAAATATTTTTTCAAATCGAACCAGTACTTCCGGAGATTAGCGCGTTAAACAAACAAACAAACTCTTCAGCTTTATAATATAAGTATAGATTTGATGAAATGAAAAGTAAAATCAATGTCATACCATGCTGTGGAAGTGACCGAGATAGATTACTCCGTCTCCTCGAATGTCATGCTCGGCTAAACGATGACGCGTCCCGATAATGCCTCTGGCTCACTGCAATAGAATATCTTTTATTAAAAACGTTACACGTGTTTGTCAGAAAATATGATAAGGTCCTTTCCTAATTAGAGGACAAATATTAAGCTAAAAAAAACTATTTGTCAGGTTCGTAGAATGAGCTGTCATCTAAATCTAAATATATAAAAATGAAAACTGATTTAATGACTGACTGACTGACTGACTGACAGACATATCAACGCACAGCCCAAACTACTGGGATTTAAAATCTGAAAATTTTCACCGTGCTTCCTTTTATAGTGTAGGTGAGCACTAAGAAAGGAATTTTGGAAATTCCGCCTCTAAGGGGGTAAACAGTGCCCCATAAGTTTGTATGAAACTCAGTCAGTTTTGAAGTTAAGTCTATGAAAATTGGTATCCAGCTACCTGATTAAAAATTAAGAATGACGTCTTTCAGGATTTTCGAAAATTTAATCATTATGGGGATAAAAAATGGGGGCAAAGTTTGTTCGGTTCCGCGTCATATCCATACTCTTTACATATTTGTACTCTCTGACTTTACTTAGTTTGTTATGACATTCAATGTGTCAATCAGAAAATAAATAGGTAATTTCTTACAAACAAAATGGTATTATTTTAGAATTTAATAATTGGCGGCGAAATGGATGAATTAACTGAATTAAAACGTATAGAACTTTAATTAAAGGCTGCATTACAAAATTCGGCAGCCAGATATAAAACCTACGAGAAATTTCTGATTATGAATTAAAATTAGTGAGTGATCAGCTGGTGAAGTGACAAATGAACAAATTTACCAAGAATAATTTGGAAGAGATACGACTACAAATAATATTACTGATGACCCACAGTTAGAAACTGAGATTGAAGAAAAAAATAACCTTCAGGGTATTACAACACAGTTTAAACTAAAACTGCAGAGTTTGAATTCGATAGCACGAAACAATTCCATGTATGCAGAAGGTACTGAGGAGCAAAGGTCGGTCACAAACAAATCTTAGGACATCTAAATTGAACTCAGTACCATTAGACAAGGACGAAACATTCAAAAACATCATTAAACGTTTGGATACGTACTTAAAACTGAACAGATATGATGATATCGATACAAGGAAATACACGTCAATCATACATCTTTGAGCCCAGAATTACATCAGAAAACGTATTATATTATATTTTTGTGCTCCACGGGATCCTTGTGAGTTAGAATTTGAAGAGTTGGATAAAATTCATACATACATACATACACTCACGCCTTTTTCCCGGAGGGGTAGGCAGAGACCACATCTTTCCACTTGCTACGATCCTTACAGTCTACTTTTGCTTTATCCACATTCATTAATATTTTCATACACGCTCGCCGGTTTAGGGTACTCTTGACCTGACCTTTCTTTAGAACTTCCCCGATTTGATCAAGATAAGTTCGTCGAGGCCTTCCCCTTCCAACATTTCCATTCATACTCGCCATATATATCTTTTTAGTCAACCTGCTTTCATTCATCCTCTCAACATGTCCAAACCATTTAAGCATTCCTTTTTCAATACTGGTCACTACATCCTCTTTTACACCACATCGATCCCATATCACACTATTTTTAATCCTGTCACTCAGATTGACTCCAATCATACTTCTTAACGCTCTCATGTCTACTGCATTTACTCTGCTTTCATGTTTTCTCTGCCACTCCCAACTTTCACTCCCATACATCAGTGTTCGAACCAACACTCCTCCATGCACAGCCTGGCGGGCCTTTTCGGATACCTTCTGACTGCTCATAAAAGCGTGCAACGCTCCATTCACTCAGGATAAAATTCAGTTAGTAAATTATCAACAACTCAAAATTGGACAGATTACTAGAAGATTTAACAATGGTGTTTGACGGAACTCTTCTTTGAATATCAAACTTTTTTAGCTCAATTAGTGCTTCAAGAAAATGTGACACCAATTTTCATCTAGCCGCGACGTATTCCATATGCCCTGAAGGACAAAGTTGATGAAGAAATAAGGAGGCTATGTAACGAAAAGACAAAACTTGAAAATTCCTATTGGATGTCTTATCTATATGTATATTGGTACATATTCAGAAAATAAATATTGGTACTTACCATAAGAATGGTATTATTTAGATCTTAATCATTTTTAGGGTTCCGTACCCAAAGGGTTAAAACGGAACCCTATTACTAAGACTTCGCTGTCTGTCGGTCTGTCCGTCTGCCTGTCACCAGGCTGTATCTCAAGAGCCGCGATAGCTAGACAGTTGAAACTTTTCACAAATTATGTATTTTTGCTACCGCAATAACAACAAATACTAAAAACAAAATAAAACAAATATTGAAGGGACAAAAAATCGTTTTTGTTGTATGGGAATACAACAAACGCGATTTTTTTGTCCTTTTTTGTTCGATATTAATAATGGCAACAGGTAGGCACTTGAAATATTCACAAAACACTCAGTTATATTTCTAACTTTAATAATCAATAATTAAATTAATATTTAAGGGAGGTTCCCACACAAAAAAATCCATTTTTTGCTTGATATCAATAAATGGTAACAGGTAGGCACTACATTAACTAAATTAATGTAGGTACCTACTATTGTTTTCGTAGTCAATGGTACGGAACCCTTCGAGCGCGAGTCCGATTTGCACTTGGCCGATTTTTGTTTATACGGTAGAGACAAATGTTGGGAAATCGAAAAAAGTGTATAGAATTACACTGTTGTACCTTATGACATTATCAACTATATAGCATTACAAAAATAATTCCTAAACTGGGCATAGACCCGTATCTCAGACAGGAAAAGATAACAGGTGTGTTGCAACAACACTAAGCAGCTGACTGGTGGATTAAATCAATATAGACTGGTAGACTATTTGACAAGCTTCCATTTAGAAGATAATTTGATAAACTTCCATTTAGTAACGATTTATTTTTTCTAGGACGCACCGCTTTTGGGGGCCTGGCAAAGTTTGTTTAGTGAAACTGCCTTTCTAACGCATCCAAATTATCTTTTTTTTTAATATCCTCCATATTTAAAAAAACATACTTTTAAAACATGAAAATAAAACGTTGAAAAAAAAATCACCTCACTTCATAATTCCGTGTTGTTTAACTTAGGAATAGCTACCACCACGCACCCACTAATGACCAAGCAGCAGTAATTAATGATGTTTTGCTGACATCATTTAAACCTGAAGAAATATAAAAATTTATAGACACAGTGGTCAGTACAGTCGAATCAGTTCTCTATCCTGTCAAGTTTCTGAACACTTTTTATCCTACTGATCATCCTCTACCATTCATGCCTCGAACCCACATCCCACATGAAAGTTTTGTGAAACTACGCCAGCTTTTTGGTATAAATTTTGTTATGTTGTTTATAAGGATTTTTTTATAATTAAATATATAAGAGGGTGTAAAACGGTTGAAAATTTTGTGGTTAATTATTTGTGTTTAACATCATATTGAGGTACTTGAAACTTCGTTTATCGATCATGAAGGGAGAATGACATAGGACTGGCTTTTTCAGAGCTCTAAACCGATGCTGGTACTACACCGGTCTTCTATCCAAACGTAGTATGCAAGCAAATTGTCTTTGTAAAATCGCCTTTTTAACGCTTATGGATCGAGAAAAATGGTAACCTACTTGGTTGGAAATTAAGAATGTGGTTTTTTACACAGGGCCACTTCTTCCAGTGCTCTGCGCCAGTGTTGATCATATTCGAATAAAGCCTTGCAAGCTGCTTTGAATGGTTTGTTGTACTACAGCGTTGACAGTTTTGATAGTTTCAAATGATATTGTACTTCAGATTTCATGTAAATGCGAGCTCGCTTGGACCACGATTCGCTAGGAGAACTAACATCGGATCCCTAAATAGTTTAAATCGGCCCCTTTCATCCAACTATTGTATCAACGGGCCCCGGTAAGTCGGCAACGACGTATCGACTCCTACTAAGTGCCCACCACCACCTCGCCCGAGATGGGCACCTTCGGCACCTTAGGCAAAGGAAGTGGAGGAAAAGAGTGGAGGAGAGGGGGGTAAGTCGTGACGAAAACTTTGTAACAGATCAAAACCCACGCGTGCGAAGCCGCAGGCATCAGCTAGTATCAAATAAAAATGACTAGAATGATAGATCAAAGTACTTAAACATTACACACCTAATTTGCGTAACAAAGGCCTTTTACAAATCTGCACTAATTTTAGTACAGGCTCGTAGAGTAATGTGCCAAAAAAAACTTATGTAGATACATAAGATACATAAGTTATTCAATAGTTCATAAATTATATCATATTAAACAATTAACATACCAATCAACATTGTTGCATTTTAATTAAAGTTTTGTACTCCCTAAAATACACAATGTCCTTTAAAGCAACTATCCCACTGCGGCAACTATCAGGTTCCACCCTATGTAATGGAACTTGACATTAAACGTTTGCTTTGCGTCAATGATATTTAAAAAGTAATAGATATGTTACATGCGCTCTCATTAGGCATCCCTAAAACGTCACAATTGTGACGTCTTTTCAAATCCATGAAAGAAAAAGTAATTGTTCTTTTCACGAGTATGACAAGGACAAAATAAGAATTACGCATGTGTGCAGTTGTTCGCAAGCGGCACATATATTTCGATAGTTTTGTAAGGGCATAACCTATCTATACTTTTTAAATATCATTGCTTTGCGTGGACACTCAATTTGCAAAACAGACGTTACACCGGTACCTACTTACGTTGTACTTATTATTTGTTTCTGGGTCATCTGGGTATACTGACCGCATAGGGTTCTAACTAAAGTATCCGCTAGCCGCCCCTGCGGTCAAGGAGTATCTATATCCACGACAAATTTCCCAACGGAAAAAAGGGTATCAGGTTTTTCATTTTACTGATAGAGGTGTTAATACCTTTTTACGTGTTATCTATAATATACTGTTTTTATTTAGAACTTATATTAGTAGTAAACTAGCAAATCAGGTTGGACCACTAGGAGGTAGATCCCACCACCCCACGTTGCTCTTACGACACTCATAGGAAGGAAAGGGGATATTTTTTATGGGAATTATTGCCTATCATCTTTTCTATGGATCTTATTTTGGCTAAAGATTATGCACGAGCTAGTTACGAGTATGTGACTTATTTCGTGATGATGACGAATTTATTTAACAATACCGAAATATCAAAATAGAAGCCGCCAAAAACCCGACATGAATAGTTCTCGTAATAATTGATTATTGTGACAATATCTAAGTTATAGGGAGCTCGTGAATCTTTGTACAAGATTTAGATATGACACTGTAAAATTGCAAGATCTGTCAGTTTACAAAACAACGCGTGAGATTATAAACTATCGGTGGGTTAGGTTAGGTTAGATTGTAATACCGAGGGAGTTTTGGGTCTCCACCGGGTGCGTCCCCAGGTGGCGGATAGGGGAACGCCCTCCAGACATGGAGGGTACCGGCCATTTGGCCGGCGCGGACCAAAACCCACACGGGAGGCGCTTCCAGTGGGCTTGGGCAGCCCGCTGTTGAATGCGTCTCCAGACGGTGGTAGTGGACTTCGGCCCATGGCCTGTTGTGGCCGTTCGCGCTGGAGGGCGCGACGGCGATGTTGTAGACAGTATGGTTTGAGCTATGCTGGGCGGCGAGTGGGCGTGAGACGTTGGCGGCCCCTTGCAACGACATGCACTGTCGTTGCAAAGGGTGGCCACGGTTCGGGTCGGCGAGGTTACTTGCGGACCCGACACGAAGTCTTAGATGGGGGAGGACGAGAAGGCATACGCCGAACTCAACTTCCCCCTCTAGCAGGCTGGTGGGCGTTGAACCGGTGGCTCAACGCTCGCATTGCACAGCTTGCCAGACTGGAGGTGATTCCTGGTGTACAGGATCACCTATATTTTATGCCTGAGGCCCGGCATAGGCCGTACGTAGGCGGTGCATGGAGGGCATCCTAAGGGAAACCCATACACTACCAACATTATGTTGCAAGGTACACCGCAGGTCTTTTTAGTGGGTATGCTTGACGGGCACCGACAAGAGAGTCCCACATAACCTACTGCTGCCCCTGAAGCAGTAGTTATGCGTAATGCATTTTTTTCCTGCGTAAACAAAAAAAAAGGTTAGATTGTAGTCCATCGACGTTTAAATTTGAACTGACGAAATTTACAATTTTGCGGTGACAGACACAAGACACTAGACAAGCGTATCCATAGCTATATTTAATACGGAAAATAATGAAAGTAAAAAAATATCAAAAAGGAAAGCGTACTAATACGCTTTAGAAACAATAGCTAGGTTACTAGAGTTGATTGATACGGGGTTTATACCATGTACCTTAGTTTTTATGAGTTCCCGATATTTCGGCACTGTTGCAAGCGCCATGATCACGGGAGAACTGATGTCTATGCGGGTGGGTAGTTACCAAACACAAAAATTTCAATCGCGAAGATGGCTTTAAATTATCTAGTGTATGGAATCCAGTGGTTCAAATTTGCGGAAACAGAAGTAATTCAAAAAATGCTATATCTCGATTGGATACTGTAAGTGTTGTGTGTCGAGAACAGAAGTGTAGTAATAGTGAGTTTTCAAACAGTGGCACCGGTATTGTGTGTAATAAAAGACTACGACGGAGGGTAGACCGATTTGTCTGCTCTTAACAACTACCCACCCGCATAGACATCAGTTCTCCCGTGATCATGGCGCTTGCAACAGTGCCGAAATATCGGGAACTCATAAAAACTAAGGTACATGGTATAAACCCCGTATCAATCAACTCTAGTAATAGTGACCATGGAAGTTTAAATCAGTATAATAGCTAGGTTAAGTCAAACGGCTTGTCAACTAGCCGCGTGTTTATAGTCTTTAATGGATTGGCTTAATGAAATGTCTCCTTAAATAGTCTTTTGTGAATAGCTCGTAAAAGGTATTGTATTTGGTTTCGGACATATCGTATTAGTTCGAGATAATCATTTGCTACTTAATGTAGTATTGTAAGTTATCTCTACATTACATTTTCAATATGAGTTTAATATGTATCGTGCATTTTCAACCACCTGTAAAAACGAAGCCCACGTTATGTAACCATTATGTATAACATCTTGGCAGTGTTTTTTTTTATCAATATAAATAATCATAGAAAAATATAAAATATTGATTCAGCTATTCATATTATAACACGCTGTGACGCGCACGGACGTAGCTGTGTAAGGTTAATTCATCCGGTACCCCACCGCAGTATACATTTACGCGTGTTGCAATATAAAAGTCTGCATCAATTTTAAATATTTTTCTAAAATTATTTTTATTGATAAAATAAATAACACACAATGACATTTTTAGGTAAGTTCAAAAAGCACGGTGTACAGCGGTCCATCTAAAATTATATCTGTAGAACAAATGCGCTCTCGACAGTACATAATTATATTCCGAAGCACTACGTAAATTCAATTTTTATTACACCCAAACCACCTTTTGTCCTGCAGGAAATATGAATATACAGGGTGTTATGTAAATGGTATAACAAGCCGAAACCAGCCTTTATTAACATATGAATATACTGTGGTGCAGGTGCAGTCAGAAATTAGATATCACCATGAATTTATGTTTTTAAAAAAATTTTAAAGATTCCCATTTGTACGAAAATATTTTTCCATAAATGGTGATATCAAATTTCTGATTTCACCACAGTATTTATATGAGTATAACATACGCTGAATTCTTCTTGTTAATACCATTTATCTAACACTCTGTAAATAAATAATGGGAAAAAAATGCGTGTTTATTATTTTATGTATAACATGTAGAGCTAAATCTATATTTCAAAGATCCCTACACATTTGGAACTTATCACTATAGAAATTGTATACAACGACGGACTGCAAAGCTTTCCAGTAACAAATATCTGTATTGTTAATGTTTAAATAAATTGTATGAAATATGCATACTTTGAGGTATCCACGACACGTGACACGTGATTTACCTATTCAATTTGTAAAGATATGAAAGCACAGAATAGCAAATGTCCCAATTCTAAATGCAATGTAATATTGAACTAATGGACTACGTACGCGTCTATTCTTGTTCGAAAAAATTGCTATAAAATTTTGCGAGGGACGATGAAACTATTAAACACGTTAACAAAAGCTGCAAACACAAACAAAATTCATGTACGTACATTATTAAAATCACAAATCATGACACACGAATTCAAAGACAAAATATATCTTTACTTATTATGATCTTTAACAGCGGACATATAAACCCATAATCGGCAAACAGAAAATCCACGCACGCAATCACAAGTCTCTCTATGACTATATGTACGCCAGTGTTGTACAGTAATCATATTTGACAAGTTTCCTATTGTTTGGTTATTTAAATAAATTTAATGTTAATAAGTGATTTTAAGGTCGTTGGTATTCTTGCAAATATTTTATATTAAATTATTCAATCTCATCGTTTTTGCTTGCTGACTTATTTGTCAGCTTTGGAGTTGGTCAAATTATTTATGTAAGTAAATATTTTTTTCTCAAAATAAATAAAGAATTATCACTTACTTATGACATGTTCATATGGTATATACCGTCTATAAGTTTATATGAGTTAAGAATAAGACAGAGAACAACTAACTCTTGCAATGCGGGTTTAGTACAGATAAAACGTTTAGGAATGGAAGTTGATTTCTCATGGTGGTGGTGTCAATCGCGGCTGCCTGATTTTTAGTTATCTTATCTGTGACTCAGCTCAGTAGTAGATTGTACAGACAACAGCACGGCAAACTACCACAAAACGTAAAATTTTCTCAATTGATATTGATCTCTACCTGTTGGACTTAAAGTTGAAAATCAATTCAATGACCTATAATTTTATGGTCAGTTGACCTGCCGTTGCTGTTCATAAAATTTTTGAAACTTTACTTGCATAAATTCATGTTATTAAAACTGAATATTTATTTAATAAATACTCAAAGTATTAGAAACATGTGCTTAAAATAATAATAATAGTATTACCATTACAACAAAATAAAAGAGGACGGGATCTTTTTAGCTAGACACTATCACACAAAAAAACATCGGTATCAGTCAACACAATAAAAAAAAATTCGCTATCACAAAAAATATCGGCCATATTCGAAAGTAGAAAAAAATACATGAATTTAGAAGTTTGTGTGTAATAATTCATAAGGGTCTTTAATCATCCCACTGCAGGGCAAAGACCTCCATCATTGAATTCAAGTTAACAGAGCAATGATAGGTAATAATGACAAATGCGGGTTGGTGATCATAAACCCTGACGACGATCTGTGGGCAGATGAGGTCATGAGGTGGACCGACGATATGTTGAAGTACGCGGGAAGCTGATGATTGATAAGTATGCAGTAGATATTATAACTGCTTTTGTCTAACTCCCTTTTCCCAATATTTTTCCAAGTTTATACTGAATACATTTGCGTGCCATGATATCCAAAACTATTTATACATATTTCTCGGCATGCAAAACAATTAATAAAATTTCATTGCAAAACAAAGACTGTTTCAGGATCGCATTCGAGATAGAATCTTTTATTTCCGCAAATAGGCCCCAGGAGGCGCATTTACACGTCCTTCTAACCTACTACCTAGCTACCTACTAACTCACAGCATGTACTATTTAACGTTTCAGACTCGCCTATTTTATTCTTATCATCGAGCAAAATAAAAGTAGAACATATTAGACTCATTTGTTTCGTAAGCACAGATGTAGCATTAACAAAAAACTTTGCGGAATATTGTTCCAACGCAAAATATTGCTTGGCCTGAACTTATTTATTACCGCTTCCTCAGGCCAAATTGCTAAGTTGCCTGCTGTTTTGCCTTTCCATAACACAAACCAGGTTTTCTAAATTTTGGACATTGCAAAATTTAGTCTGCCAAAATATCATACAGATAATTATACTCAAACGAGCAACTGTAATATTTTTGAAGGAATTTTATAACTTTTTAACTTGCAAAGTCTACTTAGCTTTGATGTTTTTCCTGTTTACTTCGTTATAATTATATTTAGTTGTTATTTGCTTGTTAGTGATGTTTTCACTTATGGCTATAAGATACGCCATATTTGATGGCAATGACATTTAAGACGTCAAAATCAAACACTATTTTGGGGCGATACGAAGTTCGCGGGGTACGCTAGTAATAGATATATGGTGAAAGGGACTCCTCCCTTACTCCAGGATAAAATAAAATTTTAAACGCATCACTTTAAAAATAAATCCTCGAAAAGAAACTGTAAGAGTAGTACTTTGTAGACTTCAGAATCCTAAAAAATAAGGTAAGCATGGTCTTTCTGTTACTTTCAAGTTAAATACAAACATCCCTTTTAAAAATCTTTTTTTAAGCCTGATATATCCGACTTATTTACTTATATTTTTGCATTTAATATTTCTTTAATATATTGTTTATTTGGATTTTTATAGGTAATAAATATTATCTATCTTTTCTTTTTTTAAATTTGGTTAAAAAAGCCTAATTGGTCAGATGACCAAATTTATCTGTATGTGCTAGCACATACAAATAATAGCACCACCTCTTCTCTTCCTATAGGTATTGTTATATGCGACCAAAGAAACACTGACAGAAAAAGACGGCCAGCAGCGTCTCCTCTTTACCATTTGCCAAACTTTGATCACCACGCTAACCAAGTGTGGCGATTTCGGCAAAAACCTACATTTCTTGTCTGTAGTGTGTGTGTGTGGAGCATTGGACCGATTGAGGCTAGTAATAAATGTATTTAAAACATAGGTACTTTGAATGACAACTAGTTAAAGGTAACTACGTTCCATATATTCCATAATGATCGCACATGAGAAAGAATAACAAATTTTAATGCTGTTTTTGTTTAGTGCTGTTTAACACATTTTCTTTGATACGAGAAAGTCTGTATGTTACGTAAATATATTTATATTTATTCAAAACAGAACACTTTCATGTCAATTTCATGTCGTTCTGTCAGAAATAAGGAAGATAAATACGCGGCTGGAAATCTAAATTCCACGCCACGTGTCAATAGAAGGCAGCGACAAAATATAAATGCTCTTTTTTGTAAAGAAAAAGTCATGGTTCGAAAGCATTTATGCTTTGTACCAACAAGAGATTATTTTTAAAACGTCTTCTACAAAACTATGATACTATGATTAGTGCACATTTAAAAGATAAATCGAAAAACAAACCTATAAGTACAGCAGCTAAACATATAAATGTTTTAAAACATTTTTATAAGCAAATAAATTCCTGAATTTTTTTTACAGAACAGCTGATTTTTTTTGCAAGAAATTGTATTTTCAACGTAAATACTAATTAATTTTACAGTTCATGACAATATTAACTTAGGCCGTATGATTTGGTTTGTCACAAAGAAATTGCTTTATCCTAGTATAATGAGAAGTGTCTCATATTTCCATTGGTTAAAAAAGTAGTTCTTTATCTAATGACTTTTTTGCTGTGCTTTCCAGCAGCCCATTAAAATGTGTCCAAACAAACAATAGTTCCGCTGAGGAGCACCAGTTTCTGTGGTTTCTACTTCAATTTATGGCTAGATGGGGGACTTTTTGTAAGACTAGTATTTTGTCATCACCTTTAATTGGTTAAAGGTATTCTACAAATAACCATAGGTAGGATTTTAAACTTTATTGTCGAGGTTATAGCTGCATGGGTTAAATTCAAATCGAAACTTTTAACACTATTTGAGTTTTTCTGTAAAGTTAGTTTGATGAATATGCCTTTGTTGGTCTCGTACATTTTATTACTACCGATGTCTTTCAAAACATTTTCTTCGAAGAAACTTTGCCAAGTTTTTGTGCGCACTCTGGGGAAGGTTTCTGAATTCAATTATAGACAACGCAAAAGAAGTTTCGGCCAACATCCTGTAAACAAATAACTAACACCCAAAGAGCAAACGGAAGTAGGTGCGAACGTTTTATTTCTATCTTTGAAAATGTCTCCAAAAACTGAAAACTGTCATTTTGCTAAAAAAAAAATACAAAAATTCGTCATTATATAATATGTAATTTCTGGTTTGTTATTGTTACTATCTATTTGCGATTCGATCGAAAGTTTCAGACAACTTTCAGATATCGCTATAAACTGTGCTTGACTCATTTTATCAAACCGTTGCTAACTAGAACTACAGCTTTAGCGACGTGATAATGTCTTCAAAACTTGTTACTGTTACTTACATCTAGCTAACACACTACAAGGACTCTAACTAACTAACTCAAGTCTAACTATAGCAGACGGTTTGGATTAGTAGTATTTAGTATTGACGTGTTAGGATGTGATTCTAATATATTTACTAAAAAAACTTAGATCACATAGATAATATTTTAGAAGAGTCATTATATTACAAGTACGAGTATTTAAACAAAACATGGACTTAGGCCTTAGGTGTCGCACTTGTGTAATTTTTTTTCAGAGGATGTCATTCCATGTTAGTTTATTATCTTATTCTATTCTTTAGAACTTACGCAGTTTTCAGTAATTAATGATGATAGTTTTCAGTTTCGGTCAAAGGCTAACTTGACTGTTTTTGGAAGTAGGTCTTAAATGATTAATTATTGCTTGATAAAACGAAAATTGATATTACCCTATATTTTAGTAACTGCAAAACTTTATTAGCCATATTCGTCTATAGATTATCTGTTTTGTGACGTCAAACGGATCAAAATAAACATTCCACATTAAATCAACATTCAGATTTGTACTATCTGCCTTTATGAATCTAACATCCATGCTCGTTTAAATAAAAAGAGCAGTAGCAGTAACACTCGGAATGAAGGTTTTAACAAATATTTAAACGATTGCGATCACAAAACCAACCTTAATACCTGCACTTTCTCAGAAATTTTTTTTATAAACGTTATTGTCAAAGCATTGGGCTAGTAACTTAAGGAAGTTCCCTCGTAAGAGCCGATAAGAAGATTGATTAAATTCCTATGACGTCATAACATGGCCGACAACGTTTTCAGAGTTGAAGGGTCAATTTTTAGATTAAAAATATGTAGCAGAGACATGAAACACACAGAATGTCAAAATTGATATTGATTAACTCGTAAATTGAAATTGATTTGGGAAATTAAGACCATACGAAGTGTCATGTTGTTGATTTGACTTGCTGTATTACATTTAATGTTTTTAATATTACAGGCTCTGCATTCAATTCTTAAACTTTTAATTTCCGGCTACAAATCAAAGAAGGTCTATAGGTCTAGATTGTAAAAAAAAACAACGCAGTCTACTAAGAGGATCGATACTAAAACATTTGATACGATACGATGACCTTTTGAGGATAATAATGGCAAGAAATATAATGGAGAATAGTGAAGATAAAGTTGGGTGCTGTTTAGAATAAGGAAATCGAAGAAATGGTAAGAAATAGAAATGTAGAAATAGCGGAGAAAGCAACTTAGATTTGTGATGATAATGATTTCGATAACTCGCAATTATTATCGATTTGACAACATTAACCTAAATTTTAAATTTAATATTGCTGTGTTAATCGTTATTTAGCATGGCCAACTGTCAACAGACGAAAAAAAGGGAAGCTTCTCAATTATTTAACGTATAGGTTTTTACCGATTTTGATGATTATATGTATTTATTTGATAGATTCATTCAAACGGTATCAATCGTCGGTATCAATAGGTATAGCTCAAAATTGGTCGCATTAAAATTTAAAAATTAAAAGTAAAAACCAATCCGAAGAGTACAAAAAGAAGGTTAGCAGCCTAAGAAATATCAATACAATAGATCTGACGAAACAAATAAAACAAGCCACTAATTGCATGTCAGTGCCAAGCAAGAAATCAATACTAATCCACAAGTCCCAGACAAAATTGGTAGACAAAGGTGGCTGTTTGCATGATTTTTTGTAAAAAGGTTTATTTAATTGTGCAATTTAAATAATAATAGTTTAAAATTCTACCCATAACATGTAGGTACGGATATCTAACAATATCACAATAAACAAAAATATACCTACTTAAATCTTTATCTTTGTTCTCCTAACGCATTCTTGTTGTATTATAATATTACAAGACTCAACCTCAACTAAAAATCCTTTGTGTGTTTTTTAGATTTTGATGTAAATATTTTACAGTATAATTCAAAACGCAAGCCCCGTTGGTCTAGTGGTTTATGTACCGGACCAAAATCTCGGGGTTCTAGGTTCGATCCCCGGATTGAGCAAGAAGAGTTTCGAATTTACAAATATTGCTCGGGTTTGTGATCATAAACCCGCATTTGGCAAGCGTGGTGATGCAGCAATTAAAGTAACTTGAATTCAGTGATGGAGGCCTTTGCACTGCTGTGGGATAAAATTAAATATAGGTCGTTATTTTACTTTTTTACTTTTACAATTAAAAACACCAGTGGGCTTAATTTGAGTTTTTTGGGCAATCAAATAATAATCGCGAATCTTTTTGGCATTTGGGATGGCGCTATTTGTAAATCACATTATACAATATTAGGTATTTATAAAAAGTTAAAAGCAAAGGCATTTGCTTGCGTATATTAATAAAAATTAGGAAATATTTTTCCGTCGTGAAAGAGACTAACTAATATAAGGAAACCACATAACACGGAAATTCCATGATCTGTGTAGGAAACTATAGTTTGGCAACTTGGCATACTAATAATAAAAAAAATACAAAAATATTATGTTTAAAAATATTTTTTCAATGTTACAAATTATGCTTACAAATAAAGCTTACTTACTTAATCTTGTGAATGTAAAGCTGTATACATGTGATTGTAAAAAAATAATTATGAAAATGTTTATCTTGGATGTTGGAGAAGTTATAGTTAATATGTCGCAGTATGATAGATAATGCCGTAATATAGTTATATCCCTAGAAACATAATTATATACCGTAACATAGTTCAACGAAAGCGATCCATTACCATCTCACTAGGAATATAATTATAATTCGGTTCAAGTTTAGTGATATAATTATATTACTAGATTAAGTTTAGAGAAATAATTGTAGGAATATAGTGCAAATGAACATAGCAATGTATTTTTGCAATATTATTTTAAATGTTATTCTATTCTATTCAAAAAACATTCAGGACCAAAGAGACAAAGCTGCCAAGAACTTAAAAAAAGCCGTTCACAAAATGAAAGCACACACGTCAAACAAATTTTTTGACATTTACGTTGGATCTTCAGTTTTGATAGAGATACCAAAGATAACTCGTAGACCATCGGATCAAAAAAATGTATTAGAGAAAAGTTTTCGAAAAGCGAAACGATAGACATAAAGTTGGAACTTCAATTGATATCCTGAAAGATTGCTTTGAATGATTCTAGTTTACCAAATAAGGAATGGTCGCTGAGAGAAAGGATATTTAAAATGTACCTGTAAAAAAACAGTATTTTATTAAAAGGAGCGCCTGAAAAAGGTATGAAGTGCTAAGTAATTCAAGATATCATGATTCCACGTCTTGTCAGAAAAAAAAATAAACAATATTTGTAAAGAAGATTGTTTTAAAACTGTTGATTAGTTTTAATATACCAAGTTTTTCTTAATGCATAATTATTCATTATAAAAATTGTTTTGTTAATGCTTAAATACAGAATACGATCGTTTTTACTAATAATTTTAATGACAATAATATATTATTTAGTATTATAGCTAAAAAAAAGTATTGTAACTGATTGCAGGTTACACAAAGTTAAATTTGTAATAAAAATAAAAATCAATAATATTGTTTTAGTTTATTCTTTGGAGATAGGTAGTTTAGTTAGATAAAAAAAAACAGTCGAATTGAGAACCTCCTCCTTTTTTGGAAGTCGGTTAAAAATATTACTAGATTGGGACCGTAAGACCGACCGTGACCAAAATATTTCACTAAACTTTATCTAGTAATATATTTATATCACTTAACTTGAACCGTATTATAATTATATTCCTAGTAAGATAGTAATGAATCGCTTTCGTATAACTATGTTACGGTATTTAATTATATCCGTAGGCATATAACTATATTGCGGCTTTACCTATCTATCATACTGCAACAGATACATAATCAAAAACATTTATAAAACAACACTGGTTTACAGCGTAAAGCCTTGAATCAGATCACACTAACAGCCTTGATACCTCCATTGGTTAGCGCCACAGAACATGGAAAAAGGTTATAAAGGTGTCATGCGTCATTTGTAAACCGTTGTCGCCGCGCTGGCGCCCCACTACGGGTGCCTTTCGGTTTGCCTAAAATTTAAAGTCCTAATTTCATTTGGCCGAACCGTATTGGCCTAAACTTATAACTGACAGTTGATTTAGCACTATTATAGTTTGGTCTAAAAATTGAAAACCCTAATTTCAGAATGTCTAAAATTGAATGCACTAAAATGTATTCGCACCTTTTTTTTGGCATTACGCTTCTATTAAATCTTTGATTTTTTTTAACCCGAAAAAGTTTAAGAAGCGAATCGCACACAAACCGACCCCAAGCAGTCTTGTTTGCCCTACCTCTAGAGTGTAATTCAAAAGCGCGTAGGCGCGGAGGGGCGAGGCGGCCCGCGGGCTGAGGAGCAGGAGGCTGTAAGCGAGGCGTCGCGGCTGAGGCTGGCCGGCGTAGCCGGTCAGAAAGCCGAAGCTGCGGTGGTGAGCGTAAGCCATCTGCGACGATTAGAACGCGTGGGACCGCAGGAGCCCTGCAGCGCCGAAGCCGTCACGGAAGTCTGGTTGTTTGGATGCATGCATGATTGCTTGTTTGCATGCATGTTTGCTTGATTGCATGCATGCTTGCTTGTTTGCATGCATGCTTGCTTGTTTGCATGCATGCTTGCTTGCATGCATTCTTATTTCTTTGCAAGCATGCATGCATGCATGGCTATTTCAAATATTGATATTTTTGTTAACTTTCTGCGAATAAAAATTTGGAACTGTAAATAGTAGGTGTCAGGATATATTCGGCTAAATGTCGCATTTGGGAAATTTGAATACGGCGATATACAATAAGGCGTAGTAAAAATAGGCTAAACACGTTTAGAAAAAGTAAAAATGTGCGAAAAAATTTTAGGCTAATAGTTTGTGTGCCAATGACAATTAGGAGTACAAACAATTCTGCATTCCGATATACACCCGCCCCACTACACATAAACGAGTTCAAAGAACGCCCATCAAGCTAATTCTTTTTTCGCGCGAACAATGCGACGTCAAAAGAAACTAATCACAGCGTTAACTTACATTCATATTTGGGCTAAAGTATAAGCATTCGCTCATAACCTCTATGGCGCGCCTGCCCCGTTCACATCGCCTTTCTAACCTTTTTCTATGGTCTGTAGTTAGAGCAGTCGCCCTGTTAGCGAAAGGTTGTGTGTTCAAGTTTCATCTAAGGCTGTCATAATTTTTGTTCATGGAATTGTAATTTTACTTTGCACTAGCATTTTGATTCCTTATAAAACAGTTTTGAAACATTGATATGTCTATCTATATCTAATCAATAACTGTTTAACTTGATGTTTATCATACTGAAACTTACCTATGGTTTGAATCATATGTAATATAATACTTAGTTTTAAGATAAAAAATGCTTACCAGAAAATGATTTGTTCATTTCTAATTTCTTCAAGTCGTTCGGCGTAGCTGACTTTGTTGTCCAACAGAAACATAATACTATCCGGAAGTAGATACGAAATCTGGGAACAAAACAATAAATGAATACTTTCTTTATACATTTTTTCGACCCTTATGAAATTTGGGTTACAAAACTAAAATAACTCGTTTTAGCTGATGTAAGTACCAATAAACAGTTGAAGTAAGTTTGGTACTCTGTAAGGGTTATGAAGGTCTAATGGCTATCGTTTCAAATGTAGCAAATAGCAACCCTGATAATGTCAAGATTACCCCGATTACGACTAATGATCGGAACGTGACGTTTTGTCACTTGGGGGCTAAATGAAAAAAAAAAAGGTCGTAGTTACTCGCACTATCCGATAGGTTTTTTATTAAGACTAACTGTATGTTTTCAAGACAATGTGAAGCTGTCCATGGCGTTTTAACGTCAATAAATAGCAAAACTAAAGTTTATTGATTGTTTTGTACACGACATTTGAGTACGAAATAAAAGAAACGTTGGCTTGATTGAGATCTATGCTGAGTGACTTTAGCACTTGTTCATGTCATTCTGACCAGATAAAACGAACAAGACGGCATTTATATTTAAATTCCTGACTTTTATATCAAATACTAAAGTATTCAGGAAGATCCACGTAATAACACGATCGGAGTAGGTATTAATATAGTTTCACCCTACCCGTTTGATATGCTTTAACTCTACATCTGCATTTATGAGTTGTTGCAGCTAGAATGTTGAGTTCATATCTTGTTATTATTACTTTAAACCCGATACATTGCCAGCCAGTAGCAGGCGATTGAATAATAAAGTCAAGGCGAATACAAACTGGAATACCGAAAAAAAGGAAGCCGTTGTGTCCTAGCGACCTTTTTAGCCTTCTCTGAAGTTCTCAGGGGAAGACATATTATCCAGCAGTAGACTAATAGATGCTATATGGATGGTGATGAAATTGTGTTGTGTCTACAAAGATCACTTATCTAATCAGAACCAACTTTGTACTCAACAAAATTTCAATTCGTACGTACATTGTTACTTATTATTTGATGAGTTATATAGGCAATTTTTTATTTTTTATTTAATTTATTTATTTAAGGACAGCCAACAAAGCATACACTATGACAATATAAATATCTTTCTTAATTAACATTTTGTAGTGTTGCCTTAATTAAAGGCTACCACGATATGCACAACTTATATAAAAACGTGGAAACCGACATGAATCCTATTTTACCTTAATCAAAATTTAATAGATTTTCTTTCCCTAAATTAACGAGGACATATTTTCACACAGTGAAGATTTAAATATGCGTTGCGAATAAGACATGTCAATGTCAATCTGAGACGTGCGCAAAAAGTTACTAAATTGCGACTGTATCCTGTTAACTGTCGAGAAGTGCCCTAACTTGGTCCTGAAACCCCTACTTTTGAAGGGTAAATATCTAGACAGCCGAGCTAGTTTATACGGTACGTTTAAGTTAATTTGTTTTAATAACTCAGAACAGTCAATGAAATTATTAATTAATTTATATAAAAATAAGTAATCTGTTATAGTCCTTCGGCTTTCTAAACTTATCATATTAAAGTACTTTAAACGTAAATTATATGTATGTAGACGCTAAGCTAGATTGCATTTATAAGATAAATGCCAAAGAAACCTTTTTTGAACAGCTTCTAATCGGCGCTTATGGACCTCGAAATAAGGATTCCATACAACACTACAATATTCAAGCCCAGATCTCAACAACGCATTTTAACGCAGTACCTACATAAATCTCTCTAGTCCGACCTTATGCACCTTTCAAATAGAGGCATTTGAAAAAAAGTTGGAATCAAATTACGGTCAACGAAATTTAGAAGTGTAATTAAAGCAATCACAAGATAAAATTGTAAAAGTTTTCCCTAACGATCAATCGCGAAGGTTGTGGAAAACGCTAGCAAGAAAAGAAAGATGAGATTCAAAATTGTCTAGAAAAATTTCATCACTTAATCTTAAGACAACACTTTGACAGCTGGAGATAATTAAGATTAAATAAATAAATAAATAATAGTAGTTATTTAGTTTGCCGAGAGCCTTTTTGACTTCGATTACACTAAAGAAAATGTACATCATAAAAAGTCGCTTAAGTATTTCCAGTACAAAATGTTGCTCGACTTTTCCCGGAGGACCGCATGATTAGACGAATTCGTCCTCCAAGTTTGTACTAAAAGCTTTGTCGAAAGCAAGTACTACTACAATTTTAGTTTCCAGGACCCAAACCCTCTAAAAAACTTTTTCGCATGATTTATTACGTCTTTACGTTAAGTATTTCGGATGTCAGTAGCTCTCCTGAGTCTAGATAAGCGTGGGATGGGATATCCTTTGCGTCGGCTAGTTTCAACTGTACGACTAACGAACTTAATTCATTTCCTTTTCACCTGATTTGCCAAAAGTGAAAAACCAAACGGTATTTCACCTTTAGCAAATCAGCAGCAAAGTATATAATAAGACTTCGTAATTATATAAATGAAAATGTTTATTCATTTTCACTAATATATTTACGTTTAGTACAAGTAAAGTTTGTAAAGTTTGAATTAATTAAGAAATTCGTTTCACCTGATTTGCCAAAAGAGAAATACCAATAGATACCTACGGTATTTCACTTTTGGCAAATCAGTGGCAAAGGATGAATAAGACATCGTAATTAAAATTATCAATATGGTATCAGCGGTTTCAAATAAAATGGTCTAATAAATATATAAATATTGCGAAAGTCGACCATCGATTACTCCAAATAAAATATTCCTTGAAAATTTTTTGGCAGGTGCGTGAAAATTCCAGAATAGAATTTAAGGAATTTAATAAGATTTTTATATGGTTAAGCACAACAAAACTACATTCTAAATTACCTCGTTTTTTTTGAGATAATTTTTTATGCAGTTATATCACAAATAACATAAAATATATTTTTGTAGTGCACTCAAAACCAAACAAATTTAAACAACGTCATAATATAATTTAACCAAAACAAAACATTAAAGTCTGCTCCGACATGTAAACAAATACCAGAGTCATGTTTACTCCGTTGAATTACGTAACCACGAACCGGACAACAGCTTTATTAGATCATACTCTGACTTACAGCAAAATTTTATGTACTTGATTTATGATATTAGCACACTCTAGTTTAATGATATGAGAAGAGATAATCTAAACCGCTTTTTGTCCAGTATCTGTAAACTGATTTTATAGCAGTTCCAAACGACTTTGCTCACGCAAGTACTCGTATCGTATTCTGATGCCAACAATTATAAATATATGATATAATTTATTAGAAACCAATCAACAAACCAAAGATCAAAATTTTAAATAAAAATTAATGCATAATATTTTTTTTTAAGTTAATACTGATGACACTTTCCTAAATTCTAAAATAAACTATGAAAATATTAGCTTTCTAAACTTGGTAGTTTTGAGAGTAACTATTAATTTCATAAAGGTAATTCCGATTGGTGTGAAAGAAGATAGTGTCACACGGATTAAGAAAGGGATGCTTAGATGGTTTGGGCATGTAGAGAGGATGACTGAGAGAAGAATGACTAGACAGATCTATAAGACGAGTATGAAAGGGAACGTTGGAAGAGGAAGGCCTAGACGAACTTACAACGATCAAATCGGGGATGTTCTGAAGAAAGGTCAGGTCAAGAGTACTCTAAGCCGACGAGCATGCATGAAAAGATTGATGAATGTGGAAGAAGCGAAAGATGTATGCCAGGATCGTAGTAGCTGGAAGGCCTTGGTCTCTGCCTACCCCGTTGGGAAGGAGGCGTGATAATATGTATGTATGTATGTATGTAATTCCGACAATCCTGTCCATGAACGTGAAGTTGATTAGAGACTATTGTGAATCATTAGATAGGAAAGTGATTAAAGTAGGTTGCTAAAAGCATTTGGCGATCAGAGAAGAGTATCTCACTGTTTACAAGCCATTCGACGAGTACAGTAACTATAATGAATCTGATATTACTTATAGGGCAAGAAAAAAAAACTAACTGAACTGTACATTCAAAATAATAAATTATTTGATTAACAACATTGTACGTATAGTTTGGCAAACTGAACCTTAAGAGCATTAAATAAGAAACTTAAAGATAAACTACTGTTACTTTTGGAGCCGGAATGAAATACGTCCCGCGTCCTGATTGAATTGGTGAATTTAGTGCTTTAGAATGCATTAAAAACTTTGTCTACAAGCAATTCACTTAATCTAAATGAGTTAGTGGATTATCGTAGAGTAACACAACAGTACTCGCTTAATTATTTTTTTATCATACCTAGCTGAATATATCTAAACGTTTACTTAAGTATTAAATAGGCACATTAGTTAATTTTAGTTAAAAAACTTACAAATAGTTTTACGATTATTGTTAATCTGGATTTACTTCACGTACGACACGTAATATAATCTAGGCTAACCATGAACGTCAAAGTCAAGCATTGTCGTTTTAAAAAGAAAATCATGTATAAATCTATTAAAATAAAATGAATCCCTATTTCCCTTGGTCATCGTATCACGCGTGAACGGCTGGACCGAGTTCGCTAATTCTTTTTTGTTTTGTTTATTATTGTTAGGAAAAGGTTCTTATGAAAGAAAAAAGTACAAAAATTGCGTGGAAAATTAGAAAATTAAAAAACACTTATCCACCGTATTAAATTATTTCTAATGTAACCTTATCGCTTTTGACAATTTAAACTTTTTTCATGTATTGTGTCATTTAAATTTTAGGCAATCTTGATTTAATATTTGATTTGAGAAAAATGGTAAGTCAGTCTGTATCAATGTATGTAAAAATTGTGATTTAAATATTTTTAATCAGTTGTAGGTCGTATCTACTGTTCGGGTTTTAGTGAATTTTAAGCATATCAATGCTTCGTTTAGTTATATAAGTAACGTACTAATAAAAACAAATCTTAATAGTCAAATACTCTGATCACCAAACGGAAAAATAATAAGAAATGAAAAGAACAAGATTCTCGTTAAGTACCTATCATCAAATGCTTTTACGGAACACTTATTGGACATGTAGGTATTAGGTCAAATAGATCATTAGTCTTTTTTCTAATGCAGAAATAGTACCTAAAAGTACGTAGTAAAGATACCTTTTTCAGTTTATTTCTCTGGTATTTATACTTTTAAGTAAGTTAATCCACGTTTTTACCAAGCCGTTAGCTTGCATAGCCACACAAGTTTTCGTGTTGGCATCTTATAAATTAACGGGTAAACCTCTTTGTGCTCTTATCTCTATGCTTTTTTGGCTTCTTTACTGCAAACCTCTTTGCTTTCCAACTATTCTAATAGTGGCTTTTGGCTTGAAACCTAACTAACTGAGAATTTAGGTCTTCAACTCTTTTAAAATTTTTACGGGGTATTGTTTTAATCAATACATGGCCACACCACGTATTAAGGAAACCCAATGATTCAATAAATGTGAACCATTAACGAAAATATTTTAAGTTCCATCTATAATGCTCTTGCCTACAAGGCCTTGTTACTGGACTATGAATTTTATTAAGATCTTTGCACTTACATGTGTGACAATACATTTAATGACTACGAATAAAACTTATTTAACGCTCAACCTTGACGATGAGCTATTTATACGGTATTTTTTTACTTTTTGCCTCCTTGTTGAAAATTAATTTATTGTTTAACATACAGCTAAATAAAATATATGAATAGTGGAAGCTTTCTTAAATGATCAAATGATCAATCTTTTCGTACCATCACGAACTTGTACTTGAAAGAAGATGTTTTCCATAATATAATCGTGTTATACAACACGTCAGCAAGTTGGGATAGTACGTGGACAATAAAAGCCATAAGTTACTAATTTATGGCCTATGGAAATAGTTTGGCGACGTTATTGTTTTCGTTGTTTATTCGTTTTTCCGGAGCATCTAAAATGTATGACCCGATTAAATAAAGAGGCTATAAAATAAAAAATGCTACTCTTATCATGTTATTATGTTGTTCTTGTTTTATTAGATTAGAAACTACCAGGATAAAAATAGCTTGCTGTGATTATGTCTAGAAAGTGATTTGAACTGTCTGAGACATAGGTACAATAGTTCTAGGGTCCTTAATTTTCCAAAGAACATTACGTTGTACCATGACACCATAATATTATCTATATTCAAGTTTCAAATCAACTCGATTGTGTAGCAACTAAAAATATTTTCATTCGTAGGTACGTACTTACGATAGACTAAAATGTAGAACGATTGCAAACAGTAATAAAATTTTTAGAAAATTGAGAGGTATAAAATCTAAAACAAAGCCATCTAGTTCTTTTGAAAAATTACAAGTTACAGCATCACTTTTTATTGGTAAACACAACATTGTAAGCCAAATATCCTCTTTCCCTAGCCCTTAATATTTGCATGACATGTTGTTTTTTGAGAGATGAGAGAAATCATAAGATATGAAATACTATAGAATTTCATATTTAAAAAAAAAATAAGAACAGTTAAATTATTCAAAAAATTTGAAAATTCTTATTGTAAATTTTCTTCTGTAGTCAACGTACAGTGGACTGCACATCAGGCTATACATTTTTGTTGCAATATCGCACCTATTTTAACTGCATAAGATGCCCTGGTGTTTAGGCTTTACATTCTACTTACAGCTACATTTAGGAGAGAAAATGACATCGCTTTATCTCTTCCGCTAGAATGACACTCCACGTAACTTACGCACTTTATATAGTCAGCTGCTAAGTATTGCTAGTTATTGTCAACCGTCAAAAAAAGGGCAGGTTCTTAATTCGACGCAAACGGGGTTGTGTATTAGTGAGAGTAAATAATTTAAGGATAACTATCATTGAAGGATCAAATATACGGATGACTTCTATGATAGGTTTATGTAATACTTAGTTTAAAATATTTTCAGTAGGTATATAAATAGAGTTGACAGGTTACAAAATATAAAAAAAACAATTCTTAATAAGCTACCAAACTTGAGTCATCGAAAATCATCAAGCACCTACTCAAATTTGTACCATTTTATTTGGAAAAGTTTTATTGCTAAACACGTGCCATAGCTTTATATAATCTGAGCCCTTAACAGGTATTATAGCATAAAGTGTAAACAGAAAATAACAAAAGGAATAACATAAACACAAGCTTTACGGTTTCCATAAATGTTTCTCATTACTATGATAAGTACGCTCATCATATGCTATTTTAAAGTGAAAACAAGCGTGGAACCATTGGTTTTACATATAAATAGGAGCATTTATTTATTTACCGTTGCAACTTGCTGAAATGCAAATGGCTCGTTTTACAACTAGATGCAACTTATTCTCGGGTATAATGCAAATACAATTTTTTGCAGAATGTTATGTGTATAGTATACGTGATAACATAACATGTTATTGTTTTAAGTTTGGACAAATTTGTTGTAGATGTTCAACATGATTAAATGTCTGTAGATTAAAAAAGATGATCATTGTAAATTTTTTTGTTTTATAATAGTAAAAATTATTTAATTTTAAGCATAGATGGAATCATAGTCACAAATTATTTTTATTAAGCAAACAATCAACATTGGTGCTACTTAAAAGTGATTGTTGTGGATTTTAATAGTAGGAAAAACTAATATAGCTAATGATAACACATACTGAAATTGATACAAGATGTTTTTATTTATAAATGCAAAAATAGAAGTAAAAGTGCCTACTCTCCATTGGGATAGTATGCTATTTACTATATTAATGAAAATCCTACAACACAAGGAAAGCACAATAGCTTCCCGCTAAGATAAAGGATTATAAAAGACGCGTAATGATGAACGATGTAATATACATGCTTTGTAAAAGCACTAAGGTTTTACTTACTCGTACTAATTAGACTATGAAGTTTTGGACCTGTCTGACTAGCAAAAGTTCGTCTTTTTATTGATTTGCCAACTTGAAGACCTCCACTTTCATTCATTTTATTCAATTAAAATGCAGTTTATGCAAGATAGCACGCAATTTATTTAATCTGGATAGCACAAACCTAATATGCACGAGCAATATGCTAAGATTGATTAAGCGAAGCCTCAATATATCCTTCCTTAAACGATTCCTTCCTACTGGAACAAAGCGAGACTGGTCATTCATCATTGCTATACTGCTATTACAGTCTTTGTTCAACGAACCTATTCAGCCCTTACCAAGACGGCTGCAAACGACCAAATTTGTAAGCAAAGCGCGCCTTGATACCGACTATCATTAACAAAATGGATGCGGAATTAATTCAAAAATTTAATACCGAGTAGGTACTTACACATGGTAACGAGCCCTAAAAGTGTTAATTATAGGTTCGCATGAAGGTGCTTGACCTCCTACACCAACGTCTAATGACAATATAGTTTCAAATGCTTTTATAATAACTGCTATCCGTGCTTTTAAGTTACAGCGGTGGAATAACGGTGGACATTTTTAAAAGGAAAGTGGACAATGTACTGAAGCGGAGTGATACTTTAAACGAGAAAGACTTAAAAAAGTTACGAAAATGGCGTAACGTTTGAAATTAGTCAACAAAATAAAAGATAATGAGGGAGATATATTTATGTCAAAGATTAACATCAAAAGACAAGAAAAAATTAGACAACACAAGAAAATAATTGTTTTTATAGCTACAGTGGCGGTGCGTTTTATAATTTATAAGTTACCTACTGCACCAAAGATAGACTCGGTGATCTTCAATTTGTAAGCTATATTTTAAAATAATTGTGAAGTGGTAAAGTGCTTATTTATCGATTCTAAGTTTGATTGCAGAAACTCAGTAAATGATTTTTCTTGATTTTCCTTGTGCCTTAGCACTAGAAAACTATTTTGATAATAGAAAACATCTTACAAAAACCATAGCAATATAAATTGCTTTACTCATTTTAATAGGCTAAACTGTTTAACGTTTTCAATTACAGATCAAACCTATTACTTTTATTCTCCCTTCTCACTTAATTTAAATTAAAAAGAAAAACTTAACCAAGGCGTTATATTGCGGAAATCCATAACTAAATATGAATTTAAAAATATTTTGCTAATAATATCCGCTCGTCACACTGGTTTAGGTACCTACACCACAATACCTACTCTAGCACAGACAGAGTTAGCAAATAATTGCATTATTCCATGTTCTGTGATCTGTACCTACTGCATGTATTTTTGGTGGAGGGCAAGAAGGCTTTCTTGCATGCATGTACCTAGTAGTGTTTGCTCACTCTGTGTCGGTGCAGGTAGTGTGGTGTAGGTACCTATACCGGTGTTGACGAGCGGAAATTATAAGCAAAATGGTTTTTTATTTATATTGAAAATTAAAAATATACCAATTTTTCACTTAAAATGCGGCTTACTTTTATAAAATATGTTCTGAAACCCTGAGCAAAACGCACAATTTATTTTTGGTAAAAGTTTAACGCCCAATGTTCCATTTATTACCGGTTATGGGTACCAATTTTACAGGGGACAAAACGCTTTAGCAAAATTTCACCAGAGGTGCAATTGAGGCGGTGAATGATTTCGCTTTCAGCTGGGCATCTAAATGAGATCCAAGAAGTTTAAAGAGAACACCGTGGTAAGCGAAATGCGGCTTTAAAAGCATTATCTCGAAAAGTTATCTTATCGACACGGCAACCTCCTGTGAGCTGTAAAATTTTATGCCCCGGGACATTTTCTCGGCTCAGTTAACTTAAAATCTTGTCCGAGTGATGTAAAGCCATGACGGTACAATCCTTATGATTAAAATCTTGATTTAGAAAATCTTTTGTTTTTCGCATAATAATTATAAAATTTTATCTAACCAAGAAGACATTTAAGCTTAAATAAGTGAATTTTCTAAGGCTTAATATAAAACTGTAAAGCTTATGTTCCATTTTAGTTGCTAAATTATTATTTGTGCTTAACGTTCTTGTGAGCTATATATTTTAAATCAAAGTCTCAATCTTTTTGTTAAAGCTTTCATTGGTTTAATAGATCTTAGACGATAATTATGTTCAATGTTTTAATTTATACATTGCAATAGATAATTGATCCAAAATTATGTTAGTAACAGGTTTTTTACTTATAATGCCAGTAACAATTGATATTAAATGGAATCCATTACAAATGTAGAGATTTGAAATTGTACCTACCTGTTAGACTTTAAGAAGGTGATACCGAAATGAGTTTAAGCTTTGTTTAGTTGATGCGTTAGCTTTAAAGACAAAAGTCAACTTATTTAAGTCGCCATTGGAAAACTTCCAAAGTTCTGCAGGTCCTTATTGTATATTCTTCGGAGCTTTGCATATCAATCAGCCTTGGGGTACCGATACAGTTAAGTGCAGCTAATCGTGACAATTATTTAAATTTATTTTCAACATATTTCAAGATTTTTCAACATTATGTACGTCAACCTACCACAAAACGTCAAATTATCTCAATTGATATTGATCTCTATTTGTTGGACTCAAAGTTAAAATCAATTTAATGACCCTTTAACTTTTTGGGTAGGTTGACCTGCCGTTGTCTGTCCCTAAGTGTCAGGATTTTTAACTTTAAGTAGTTCAACTCATGTCTTCCGTAAATCCTTACTATTATTATAAATTCGAAAGCAACTCTGCCTGTCTGTGACGATTACACCTACTTCAACCTAAACTACAGAACCAATTTTGATGAAATTTACTAAAAAAAGATAGAAGATCTCCAGAAATGACAAAGGCTTATTTTGTACTGCTGTGCACAGGTTTTCGCCCGCGCGATATAACGTGTATTTCACGCGGACAAAGCCACGGGCAAAAAACTATCTAAAAAAAAGAGGATATAATGGTTAAAAAATAACTGACAAATAACAATGATTTTATTATAAAACACTTACTTGTTGCTCATCCAGTAATAAATGAGTGGGTTGAACATGGAATTGGCCATGGCCAACCAATAGAATCCAAGGTATATGTGCTGAGCGAACGGTGCTGAAGCCAGTGACTGGTGATGGTAGACCAGCACAAAGTACGCGTGGTAAGGTAACCAGCAGAGCGCGAATACCATTACGACGAGCACGAACATTCGGACTACCTGCGAACAAATAAGAGTTTGAATTCGATGGTTGATGAAAATGTATTTAGACATGACATTAGGTATAAACTAAATAAGTATGATCTTGTATGGTCGGAAAAAAATTTTCGACAAATTATTAGGTATACATACATATTTACATTATAAAATAATTTATTTTAGTGTAAGAAAACTGATTGAAAATGAAAATCGAATATTGACCCCTCTGATGCTCTGTTGAAAACAAATAATAGATAATTATGAATATTTTTATGATTCTACTAGCTGTTGCCTGCGACTTCGAACGCGTGAAATATTGATTTTAAATCTATGTATTTTTAAAATTATCCCACGGGAAACATTACTTTTCCCGACATAAAACGTAGCCTTTATGTTATTCTAGCCAACAAACTAGCACCATGGCAATTTTCATTCAGATCAGTCAAATTAAAACTATATAACCTACTTTTAACTGCTACTCGTACCTGGACACCTCCAAAAAGGCAATTCTTTTAGTAGCATTACATTATTAAATTGCTATAAAATTAACTAATCCTATTTCATACTTGCACCCATTTTCTTGGTCCCATAATCTGCGGATGAAAACCTCATAAATCTTCTTTAGCAGGCCAGTTCTTACCTGATCTCATAATATATATTTTTTTCTTGTAAATCAATAGCTCATCTTTGACGACATGGGTGTTTAGTAATAGGATAGACCATCCCATGCTACGCAAAGGTCCCTGGATCGATTTCCGGTCGGGTTAATTTAAGAAAGAATCTAATTTTAATTATCTTAGGTCTAGAAGGGGAAGTGGGTGCAGAAGTCCAACCGTAGGTCCTATCATAAGATGGAAGTCGTAAAAATAAATTTCACTAGAGCCCTAATGATATGCGGCTAAAAAACTCTGACCCTAAAATATCCTTGAAAGATAGTCTAAGTTTGACCAAAATAAGAATCAAGTTGTGACAACATTTTAAGTATTACCTATTTAAACATGCTATTCAAAAGATGCCGCTACTTTCTGCATCAGTGATTCGAAAGCTTTTAAATATTTCCACATAAAACAGTAGTTTTTCTGTCTACCCGGTTAATGTTACATTTTCAGTGAATAACTATTAACAAGCCAGGTAAGGGAAACATATGGGATAGAATGTCAGGGAAAACGAACCTAATGCGATTAACCTTTTTCGTTTGATCCAGGTTTATGACGATAGAAACGTGTCTTGAATCCTTATTGTTCATCTCATCTACCTTGATACTTTTCCCTTAAAATCACTAAATATTAAGTCGCACAAAAAGACTTTTGTACTTTACATTTATGAAGTTAGAATTGAAACTCATTAGTGGTATTGTTTGTGCCTAGCTGGTTATGAAAAAAATGTAACGAAAAACCTATTACTGTCTTTAAAATTCAGTTTTTTGCATTCAAGACAGATCTATCGCCTGACATTTTTATTAAGAGCTCTAAAGACGAACAAAAGGAACAAAAGTAGAACACAAAATCATTTCGAATTTTTTAGGAAAATTGATTTTAGCTAACTTCAAAGTTGACAACCTCCGTGGCGGAGTGGCGTACACACCGATTTTCAAGGTGTCACCTGCTCCGAGGTCCCGGGTTTGATTCTCAGTCGGGTCAATGTAGAAAAAAGGGTTTTTCTACATTTTCTCGGGTCTGGGTGTTTGTGGTACCTACGTTATTTCTGGTTTCCAAAATACGAATGCTTTAATTAGTTATTCAAATTGGGATCAGAACAATGTAATAGTATGTGATGTTGTCCACATTTATCATTTATTTATTATGTTTATTATTTATCATGCTTATTGTTTTTAAAATTCAATTTAAATGATTAAAGTAACTAAACAAGTACTAAAGTAACTGAATTAAGTAAATAATACCCAAGTAGGTACCTACCTAATTAACATTACGAAAAATATCATATTTCTAAACGTTAACAGTTTTAACAAATTCGTTTTGGTCGCTGCTCTTTTGTGGCTTATTCGGAATCAAGACTAGAATATATAATTAATAAAAATAAATTATATTTTCTAAAGATATTACTACTTTGGTAATGCGATGGTTAAAATGGCGATTCATTAAGAGTTGTTCTTGAGTTCTGAGTCAGGTCAAGAATGTTCATAGCCGTTGTGTTTTCTATTTGTTTTTGAAATTGTCCATTAAAGAATAATTACTCGTATATCATTCATATTTTAAAAGGAATGATCTTTTTACCACGCTTTTATTAGCTTGGGTTGTACTTAGTACCTATCTATGTATGTAATGGAATCTTTGAGCATATTTTTTACCAATTTCTAGAAGTTTGATTAATTTGAAACTTTGCACACGTATCAAGGACCGATGACAATGCAATAATTTAATAACAGTTTCCCAGTTTTACTCTGTAAGAGGGAGTAAAAGAGATAGAGCTAGCGCGAGATCTGTATCAATTACGATTCCTGCATAGCTTTGGACTTACAGTCGATAAAGAAGGAATCAAATCTTATAAACTAAACTAAAAAGTAAAAAATAAATTAAAGTTTAAAAAACTAAAAAACCACGCTTTTAAAACAGATTGAACTAAAAAATTAAAAATAAAACTGTAGTAATCAATTGAAAAATTCATATTATTGTACAAAAAGCGTGGGGGGCTTGATTTAGATAATTGTAAATATTTTATCAATAATTTACTATATCTGTAGATATCATAACAAGGACATACAGTTTTATTTTAAATTTTTATTTCAATCTGTTTCAAAAACGTGGTTTTTTAGTTTTTTAATTTTATCAAGGAATCGTGTTCTCAATTTAGGCTTTAATTTTAATTGCTTAGAGACAATTTAGAAACATATGAAAAACTGTCTCATTTTATCGGATTGTTAAATATTTGAATAAATATTTCTTTTGGATATCAGTATTATAAACTTGAAAAATATTTCTTTTGGATGTTTGAATTATAATCCGAAAACTTAAAGCGTAAAGCCATGAATATATTCGTCGACCGAAACATGCCTTGGCGGCCTAATGGTAAGAGCAGTTGCTTGGTAAGCACTTCCTGCTTACCAAGCAACTGCGCAAGCAACTTTTGGGTGCGAGTTCCACAGTGCATTTGAAATTTTGAAATTGAAAAATTTTAAATAAAAATTTTATTCCAAGAAGAGGGTAAGTACTACCATTTAATTTTCATCGGCCTTACATTATATTACTTAATTAAAATTAGTTGAAAACAACTCCAATGGAAAAGGTATTTTCTCTGTCACATAATACCTATAATAATACCTCCAAAGACGTATTATACGCCTTCAATTAATATTCGGTGTAATGAAATAATTTTAAGTGGAGCCCTAGCATACTTAGTTATTTTTACAGAAGTATGTTTGAACAACTATGTAAAAAGTCCTCATCAACATTATAACCACTCATAAAAAGCCCCCATCCAAAAGCATGATTTTGCCGTAACCTATTAGTTTAAAATAATAGAACTTTTATCTAATATAGGTACTTTGATCTTATTCATGATGATAATACTTATTTGATTGTCATAAACACATTACTTAAATTGATTTGTCACCTAAAATGTTAAATGTCAATATAGAACCGTTTATACCTAGTGCTTTCCCATCACAGAGAATCAGGTCATATCCTCTTTATCACAAGCGTGTCGCGATCGAGACCGTAAATCAACTACTGACATCATTTATTTAGACTGTTTGTAACGTTGCAAATCCTTTTTTTTTAAATATTAGGTAAAATACGGTTTTTTAAGTGATTCCATTGCTGGTGTAAATTGAAAATATAATTCCTTAAGGGAACTACTAAAGCTAGAGATTTCAATGTTAATATTTAGAAGAAACACAGTCGTCCACCCGGTTCCTTAATCTCTTTCAGTCGTTATAAATCTTTTTAATGAACCCACCAGGGTGACGCCCACGTCAGCTACTTGTTTAAATAATATTTTTTGTGATGGTAAAGTGTTAAAAAAATCCAGTTTAAATTTTCTTATTTCAGACCACAGTTGACAAGAAGCATCGTTCGAGCACCATCATGTCTCTAATAAAGTTTTTTTCATACTTACCTACTTATTATTATACTATTCCAGAAGAAGACAAATTTTAATCCAAAAACAAAAAAGTCGGACCAGACGTTCTTAAGTTATAAATGGTGTAACTTACATGACTTCGTTATAATTCAACGTGAGCAATGGATGGATGTTAGCAAAAAAAAAAACTTGGATCAAAATAATTTGAAATGATATAAATATTAACAACCTGCAAGTATAAACAATGACAACAGAACGGCGAGAGTTCATTAAGGCTCTCCATTCCATTAGGCGAAATAATTACCAAAACCCACATTTGCACGCATTTCCATTCTTTGCGAACTTCAAATATTAAGCTGAATATCCACTGCTGTCATTATCGGAATATTAATTGAGTTCTCTGTGGATGGGTTCCGCGGATAATTAATTACAATTGCAATGTCATAAAACCCTATGAACCTTTAATGCGGCGTAGCTAAAAGATAATATAAGTTCCTTAAAGCCCGCCCCAGTTTTTAGTAAAGCATTAGTTTGACGACCTCCGTGGGTGGCGTAATGGCGTACACTCTGGCTATTAAGGTGTCTCCTGCTCCGTGGTCCCGGGTTCTATTCCCGGAGGGGTAATGTAGAAAAAAAGTGTTTCTCTACATTTTCTCGGATCTGGGTGTTTGTGGTACCTTCCTTGTTTCTGATTTCCAAATACGGTGCTTCAAATAGTTTACTCAAATTGGGATCAGAACAATGAAGGTATGTGATGTTTTCCACATTTATTTATTAGTAAGTACTTACTTACTGCAATTAGTCCTAATAAATCGGCTTAGGTGAAAGGGAAAAGTCACTAACTCGTCATGATATCAAAAACCACTTAACGTACAAAGATGAAATTTGGGTACCTTCCTTCAGACTTCATCTTTGTTTTGGTTTCGTTGTTTAGTAGTTAATAAACGCCTGCTAAGAACGGCTTTTGCGACAGGGCCGGATTAAGAAGGTCTAAGGGCTTTCGAAAGTACTCGTATGTATGGAGGTAGGTACTTAATTTTTTATGCTACAGACTTGAAATATGGCAAGGAAGTAATTAATTAACTCATAAAGATAGCGTTTTTAACAATTCCAAGTGTCTATAAGGAGCACGATATAACTGAGCATCGATATGAACGAGTGCGTGATAACCAATTCGGCGGCAAAGAAGTCGCGGGCTCAGCGCTATGTCTGTTGTACATACATTAGGCTACACATTTTTGTTGCAAAACCGCACCTATTTCAACTGCATAAAATGCCCCAGTATGTAGCCTAAAACTGTTGTCTGTAGTTTAAATCAATCACATAAATTTTGTAAAAAGAAAACAAAGCGTTTGCTACACAACTGAAAGACGTAGAGCGGACAGAACATTTATAGTGGAGGCATTCACTTCTACAATAGCAAAAGCCCTGCTGCTATAGATACAGAAAAGGCTACCCGAAGCTACCGAAGGCAAAGACGATATCCATTAGTATTTTTTTTTTGTAGAAACGCAGTTGGGCTGATGTAACATTTTAATAAGGTTGAGTGGCAAAAAAATGACAACAGTATGGATGTGGATTAAATGAAATGGATTAAGAAAAAAGTGAAAAAAAAAATACTTTAAGGGCGTTAGCAAAAAAAATACATATTTTTTAGACATGCAACACTTGGCCACACAGAGCCATCTAGTCCTAAACTAAGCTACTACTAAGCTTATACTCTGGGAACTAGACAAACCGATAAACTTACTTATATACCTACTTTTTTTTGTAAATATATACTCATATACATAGAAAACACCCAGACCATTCCAAACAGACATGCTCATGCACACAAATGTTTGTACTGTGTGAGGATCGAATAATAATAGACCTATGACTTAGAAGCAGCGCGGTTTACTACTACTGACTCAACTGGTCGTCTATTAGGTACAGTACCGTCACGGTCTAAGTAAGTAACTCTTATAGGTAGGTACTTACATTCCACAATTTAAAAAGATCGATCTATATGAATATACTTAGCATTACTTACGTTTGAATAATATGAATGCTAATTTAGGAAAATTTATAACTATGTAAATTTTAATGTAAGATATGGGCCACGTCAAGGTTGAAAAAATATTTCACGACTTTACTACAAAACATTCTCCTAAATTGTATTCACCCGATTTCTTGGTTGCTGACTTACTTTTTGGTGGTTTGTTTTTTGCTTTATGTCGGTTACATTTTTTGCCAGCAAAGATTGCTTTTGTTATTTTTTGTAGCATGTCAACACTGTTACTGTTTTAAACTAAATAAATTGTTTTAGCTATGTGTAAGATAATGTAAGATAAAAACCTAGGTAAATGTCGGATGTGTACTGGATAATAATGGAAATGTAAACACATAAACCTAAGATTAAACAGAAAAACTATTATTATTTGATGTACAATTTTATTAGTTGGAAAATGATATTGAAGATTATTTTGTTGAATGAGTGTTACTTGGCAACAAAAGCAAATATTTTGATGAAATAATAAGATACGGTACTCATTGAAAACAGTGAATAATTTTGTGATAAACTAAATTTGATATTTTAAAACCTGCGATTTATTGAACACCCGCATGAATAAGTCTTTGCTGAAGGTGATTTCATCGGGCATGTAGGGAAAAAAAACTTGCAATTATGAGAGAGCACATGGTGGATGGGGATTTGGCGACAGAAACGACGTGGGTGAAGAAGCGGTGGTCAAGCGAGGTCCAAGCTGTCCTAAAGGAAAAAAAAAGGTTTAAGGTATGGCAGAAAGTTCAGATGATGACGAGAGGATGAAAGAGGAGAGAAGGAATGAGTACATAGAAATGAATAAAAAAGCCAAGATGTACTCTAGATAGTCCTGCAGGTCAAAAACATCTTTATAAACTTATGAAGGCCCGAGAAAGAAGAAAAAGAGATATAACACAATATGTAAAATGTATAAAAGATGAAACCGGGCAAGTTCTCGCTGACGATGATAAAATATAATAACGTTGGAAGGATTATTTGGATCAGCGATAGTTAACGCTGCTTCTGAACCATGGGTCGCGGGTTCGATCCCCGCACAGTACAAATATTTGTGTGCATGAACATGTATGTTTGTACTGGTCTGGGTGTTTTCTATGTATTATACGTATGTATTTACAAAAAAAAAGTATATAAGTAAGTTTATCGGTTGTCTAGTATCCCATACGACAGGGTACGTTTTGGGTCCTTTACTGTTCTTGTTATATATAAATGACCTCCCGAAATCTATAAAACAGGAATGCATTTTATTTGCAGATGACACAACAATCGTCATCAAAAGTAAATACAAAGAATCACTAGGGAAATTAGTAAGTAATGAACTGAGTAATGTAATAGAATGGCTCGAACAAAATGACCTTAAAATTAACCTTGATAAAACCAATGCAATTTATTTTAGACCTTACAACAACAAAGACATTCCTATTAATATTAATTATAATGACACGAATATTGACCACGTAAACTATGCCACGTTTTTGGGCATAACGGTAGATGAACACGAATTGGAAAGAACATGTTAATCGACTTTGTATAAAATTAGAAAAATTTGTATTCGCCTTACGTCGGTTAAGACTAACAGCGTCTCAAAATACATCACTATCAGCGTACCATGGTTATGTGACATCAATTCTGCGGTATGGACTTATTATTTGGGGACACTCCGTGGATGTAATTAGAGTATTTAGGGCTCAAAAAAAGTGTATACGGGCTCTTTGTGGTGCCGATTACCTGGCGCATTGCGCCCCACTGTTCAAAGAGCTTAAAATCTTACCTCTTCCATGTCAATATATACTCGAGATTTGCTTATTTGTGAAAAAACACGCACATTTTTTCCCTTTAAAAAGTGAGGTGCTTAAAAACAATAGAGTAAGAAGAGATGAAACTAAGCTATACCTACCACTCAATAGACTAAAAATATGTTCAAATAATGTTTATTCCCATGCAATTAAAATATTCAATAAGCTACCTCCTACTATTAGAAATATGACATTATGTAAATTTAAATACAATCTGAAGAACTGGTTAATGAATAAATGTTTCTATACTGTTACTTAATTTTTACAAATGAATATTATTAAAGATAACTTCTAATAATTAATTGACGACGAACGAGAATAATGTAGTGAAATTCCACATTAATAAAATTGAATTAAATTGTAATTAAAATTGGCTAACTATAATTATATTATATTGATTAAAGAATGTGCGTGCCTGTATCCAAAATATGTACCTAATAGAGTAATATGAATATTTCTACGCCACTAGTGGCAGAATGTGCTGAACTATGTTTATTTAAGATCATATATGTACCACTTTCTTAGAAATAAATGATTTGATTTGATTTGGTACTTAATAGTAGCTTAATTTGGGACTGGCTCTGTGTGGCCCAGTGAGGCATGTCTTAAAATATTTATTATTTATTTATTTATTATTATTACTATTTTGAAAAAATAATTTACGAGGAGAATGAATGGAGTGGGGAACTAGACAATGCACCTATTAACGTTGGTTAGTAAGAGAGATAAGTAAAGAAGAAGTGGCATGGGCAGTGAATAGTATGAAAAGAGGAAAAGCTGTGGAACCTGATGATAATACCAGTGGAGGTCTGGAAGTTAGTAAGAGCATAGGGAAAGAAGAGGTTAACTTTATTTTTCAATAAGTTGCTGCACGAATAGACGATACCCGATGATTGGTGCAACAGTCTGTTGGTACCAATCTTTAAAAACCATAGGGACGTGCAAAAATGCGGCAATTATCGAGGAATAAAGTTAATGTCACATAGTATGAAGGTTTGGGAGAAGATCATAGAGAAAAGGTTGCGAGAAGAATGTGAAATTTCACAGAACCAGTTTGGTTCATGCCGGGTCGGGGTACGACGGACGCCATCTTTGCCATTCGCCAAATGTGCGGAAAGTATAGAAGTGCACATAAAAACCTACACATGGTGTTCGTTGACCTCGAAAAGGCATACGACCGAATACGTGGTGGGCCCTTAAGATCAAAGGTGTGCCTGGGAAATACCTGCATTTGGTTCAAACCATGTACGACAGATGCAGTACTCATGAGCTTCAATGTGACTGTGGGCTTGCACCAAGGTTCAGCGCTTAGTTCTTACCTCTTTCTGATGATAATGGATGCTCTGACATCGGACATACAGAGAGAGGCCCCTTGGTGCATGCTCTTTGCCGATGACATTTTGCTTGTAGCTGAAGAGGCCCAGGAGGTCCAGGACAGACTAGAGGAATGGCGACAAAGGCTGGAAAACGTTGGCCTTAAAGTCAGTAGAACCAAAACAGAGTATCTGTTCTGCGACTTTGGCGTCCCCTCCAGTACTTTGCCAATAAAACTTGACGGAATATCCTGACCAGTCTGTCCCAATTTTCGGTGCCTTGGGTCTTTCGTACAGAACGACGGTAATACTGATCGAAACGTCAGGCATAGAATCAATGCATGCTGGATAAAATGGAGGCAGATCACCGCAACAACATGTGATCAACGGATTACGGTTAAACGGCAAAATTTACAAATCCATTATTAGACCTGCCTTAATGTACGGATCGGAATGCTGGGCTGCTAAGAAGACGGATGAGAAGCGAATGTATGTAGCAGAAATGAGAATGTTAAGATGGATGTGTGTTGTTACAAGAATGGATAAGATAAGGAATGAGTATATTCGAGGAAGTCTGAAAGTGGCACCGGTTGCCGAGAAGATGATGGGTCATCGTCTGTCTTGGTACGGTCATATAATTGTGATGAATGAGAAGGGAAGAAAGTCATGTAACTAAAATAGTGATGAGTATGAATGAGAATGGCTGGAAGGAAAGAGGCCGACCGAGAAAGAGATGGATGGACTGTGTGAAACAAGATATGAGTGTAAAAGGAGTGGATAATTCAGTGACGAATGATAGAATAGTGTGGAAGTGAAAAACATACTGCGCCGACCCCAGATAAACTGGGACAATGGGCAAGAGAATGATAATTTATTGAACACTCAAAATCACGAATATAACGTTTTCGTATTGCCTTCTATTAATTCGAATCCTAATCTACTTGTTCCTGACATTTTTATTAGAAATAGCTTGTTCAAATAGACCCAGTCCATAAATTAGTTTCCAACAAAAGCATCATTCATATGTAAATTTTGTAATTAAACTGTGGCAAGTGGCAACGAAAGATAAAAGAAAATTAAATGTTGACTTAAATGTTAAATTTACATTTGTTTTGATTATTGCCCAATAGTTGTTTACTATAGGGTACAAGTCATTAATTAATATTATCATCGATTTTCATTTACGCGCCGCTACCAAATTAATGACCTCGAAGGGATTCGTGGAGTTTAACCTCTTCAAGCCCATTCTACGCAATCTACACTAATATTATAGAGAGGAAAGATTTGATTGTTTGTTTGTATTGAACAGGCTCCAAAACTACGGGACTGATTCAAAAAAAATATTTTTTTGTAAGAAGCCGACATTATCCCTGATGAACATAGGCTACTTTTTATCGCAGGAGTGGCGCTGCAGCTGTCGGTATGTCAACTACTAAACGACGTCACCGATTAGGTAGAATTTTGTATGTGTATTTCCATGATTTCCCAGACACGAATGTATTAAGCCTACCTAATCTATCTTACTATATGCCACCGCTAGGCACACGTCTCTCAGGTTCATGACGTGGAATTCACGCGGGCAGAGTCGCGGGCAAGGAGGTATATAAACATATTTTGCTACACAATATAATAACCATGTTCCTACATGATCTGTGTAGCATGCAGGTTTGCTCGCATGATAAGTGTAGGTACTGAAATCATAATCGAAATACTATCTCACATGTGCGAAGTAGCAAAGCCACAACACCGCAACAGCTATAGTTGTAGAAAGAAAGAAACATTTATTTGACACACATTAGATGAACAATTACACAGAAACATTACAAATAAAAAGGTGTCAAAAAGGACTCCCGCTCAGCATATATCGTGGCAGCTTAGGGCGTGCCACGACGCTGATATTCTGCGGGAGCCTAGAATGTAATAATTTAAATTAAAAAAAAAGATAAAAATAGTTTTAGAAAAAAAAGTACATAATTATTAACAGACAATAATGTAACTTCACATGAAACACATACAAATAACTAAACAAAAAAAAAAAACAGAAACAAGAGTAAAAACAAAAAAAGAAGTGAAGGCCATAAAAACTATTTTGTACATTGAACATTTTTTAACATTTTGTACCGGAGAGAATACAACCACTTATAAACGCTATGCTCAAAACTAAAAATGACAGTGGGTGTATTCCCTCTACTCCAATCGGAGTTGTAATAGGCTTCTTGGAAGTTCCATCCACTGTAGCAGTTTTTGACTATGCTACACTTATGCTCGCCTTGCGCTGCGCTTACTGAATTGTTTTCCTATGGCCACATCAGCTTGCCTGTAATGTTTCTCGTGAAGTATGAAAGTTAGATTTTGCATTAAACTGCAATAAAAATTGGCCTGTAAGCTCTCAATACTCCCAAACAAAAATGCACTTATATTTAAAATTACTAAACTTTAAGTAGTAAAATGTTAAACTAGGAGCTAATAGTAAATATCTTGCAAAGAGTAAATTTTTTTTAAAGATACATTTATTAATTCTTTAACTGACTTATTGTTAATTTAATACCTACTTTCCTTCTATTATTGGATTCGAAATCGGATCGAAACGTCCGTGTAACATCGGCAAGGTAAAAAAGGTATTATACTCGTATACCCTCAATTAATTAATGTGGTTGCACTTAATCCCGTTATTCGTAAATTTTTATGATAATGATAATGTTTTATTTAAATAAAATAAACGAAAAGCATTGGAAAAGCATAAGAACTGATACCGCATTTTAATATGCACTAATGTATGATAGTGCAGCAACTGATGTTATTATGAAAACAGTGTTATTGGTTTTGAACTAGAGCACCGCCTGTGGCTGTTCGCGTGAGATTCTTAAATATAAAATTATATGAATAACCTTATATATAAAATTCTCGTGTCACATTGTTAGTTACCTTACTCCTCCGAAACGGCTTTACTGATTTTTACCAAATGTTATATGCATATTCAGTAGGTTTTAGAATCGGCTACTATCTATTTTTCATACCCCTAAGTGATAAGGTTTGTTCACCCTTAAATATATTTTTTAATTTTTGAAAAAAAAAAAATGTTTTTATTTCTCAATAATGTGGCATTTAAAAATACATACAACCCTAAATTTTTACCTCTTTATCACCGACCACTATTTTTTTATTGCCATTTTAGTAAATTAATTATTTTTATGGCAAAACTAGTAGGTATTTAACTAGTAGGTATTTTCAGCTAGTAGGTATTTAATAATATTATAACATCTAGTCCCAAATGAAGCTTACGTTATGTTATGGGTACTGGATAACCGATGAACTTACTTATATACTATTTTTTGTAAATATATACTTATTACATAAACATAGAAAACACCCAGACCAGTACAAACAGACATGTTCATGAACACAAATATTTTTACTGTGCAGGGATCGAACCCTCGACCAATGGCTCAGAAGCAAAGTTTACTACCACCATTTCTTTCCCTATGCTACCACCGATCCAACTTGTAATATAGCGCTTTTAGTTATATTGCTCTCGATTGTAAAGTGCTCTCGTTTATCTCACATTCCCAGTTAGATTGCGATCCTCAAAAATACTTAAAATTCCGCAATGCTTATATTTATAACACAACTAGTTTTTTCTCTCGACTTCGAACGCATAGAATTCCTAATTCTACTGGAAACTGTAAGTTTTTCGGGATGGGGTCTAAACCCGAACAAATTAATAATTAAGGTCATAGTAATACGTGTGCATCTGAATCTTACGTGGCATTACAGTGATTTGTGCTATTTTTAAAATTTAACTTACTCATACTTTTCCCCTTACATTAATTTCCATCTCGAAAGCATCCATAATTTAATGTAGAATTTTCATCGAGGAAACTAATAATCAAAAGATTCTAAAACGTATGCCATGTCCTTCTATAAGGCAAACGACACATTATAAGAAAGATTACAGCGTTCTTAAAACACCTACGCGTTATGCCTGTTGTTTGTGGTAATAAACAAAGAATGTACAGGGCTTTCTTTTACAGACGTCTCTGTAACTGGCATTTTCGTATTATCAGCGGCAGCTGTACTTACGCGCATTTGTTCTGTCTCGTTCTTTGTAAGAATAAACCCAATTTGTGAGTCAATTTTGTTTAGCAAGAAACACGGTGTTGATGACCCTATAAAGCTAAAATACGTACTATGTGCTAGCGTGTCAACATAACTGCGACGATTCTAGAATTGGAAATCATGACCGTGATATTTTTTTTCTGATACCAAGCAAAATCTTTAAAAAGGCAATTGTGATATTGATAAGACATCTGACTTTCCCAAAGCATTTTTTAAAGATTTAGACTAAGTATAACGTCCTCATATTATGACGACCTTAAAGTAAGTAGGTAGGTAGCTATTAAAGCACTTATTTAGGTTTCCACATAATATCAGAGACAGGCAAACTCTTGCCGTAAGTCTGCCCGCGACCATGATTTGTGCAATCAAGTCGGGACGGTGAATTCTATTTTACCTTGATATATTTAACTAGCTGTTGAATATACTCGTATCAACAATTTCTGTTATTATGATCGCGATTAAGAAGTATTAAAAATAATCTAAAGCCTTCCTCGATAAATAAACTATCCAACACAAAAATATTTTTTCAATTTGAACCAGTAGTTCGAGATATTAGCGCGTTCAAACAATCAAAGAAACTGTTAGCTTTATAATATTAGTATAGATAAATAGTTGTATTAGGTCCCAAGGGGTGATTAACTTTTGTATTATAATGACATTGTTGTTTTTTTATTTATTGTAGGTACTTGGATAACCAACTAGGTACAAAATCGTTCAATCAAACGACTGGACCAATTTTCATGATTTATGTATTTTTGATTTCTCGTCATCCGGAGAATAGAATAATAAGTATTGAAATGTGGCAGCCATCAATAAAAAAACACTCCTCTGTCATCAACCCCTCATTTATAACGGCCGGTCCTAATAACCTATCTATCTTCAATTTTGGCATATCGGAGAAAGAAAACAACTTCTGTCTTCGTTTCTCTGGACGGCAAAATCAGAGACAGAAGATGTTTTCTATCACCGATATGCCAAAACTGAAGATAGATAAATTATTGGGACCGGCCGTAAGACAACCATTTTCAGAATCAGCTATTTATACATAATCATTAATAGTATTAGACCTTTTTTATTAAGATTACTTTGAGACACTACTTAATTTTAAGTACCTACTGGAAGGTCAGGAATACTCAAAATGTGGTAATTTGTTAAAAATACGAATGCAATTTTCCATGAACCCCACTTTTCGCATTCTGAAACCTAAAACGGCAAGTTTATGAATTTAAGTTTATTATTGAAATTTTGTACGTCCACTTTTCTAAAGAATCCAATGAAGGTGTTTTAAGAACGTACATAATATTTTCGAAAATTTAAGCTAAGTTTTGCCTTTATAAAGTGGCCACATATTAAAGTATTGAAACAATCCTACTTGCAAAGTTTCCTTCCAACAATTATAGTTTTACTGCATCACCTATTCTTTCACTAGCTGATACCCGCGGCTTCGCGTGCGTGGAATTTGATCTGTTACAAAGTTTTCGTCATGACTAAACCCCATTGCCTCCACTTTCTTTGCCTACAGTGCCGGGGGTGCCCATCACGGGCGAGGTGGTGTTGGGTACTAAGTGGGAGCCGGTACGTCGTTGTCGGCATACCGGGGTCCGTTATGCTGATACAATAGTTGGATGAATGGGGCTGAATTATGCTATTGTTTGAAGGGATCCAGTGTTGGTTTTTTCAACGTACCGTGATCCAAGCAAGATCGCACCACATCTGTTTGCATTTACATGAAATTTGAAGTCTAATATAATTTGAAGATTTAATGCTGTAGTACAACAAAACCATTCAAAGCAGCTTGCAAAGCTTTATTCGAATATGATCAACACTGCCTAGAGCCCTGGAAGAAGTGGTCCTGTGTAAAAAAACACATTCTTAAGTTCCAACCAAGTAGGTAAATCCATTTTTCGATTCATAAGCGTTGTAAATGCGATTTCACAAAGACAATTTGCTTGCATACTACGTTTGGATAAAAGACCTAGATCGGACGGTGGACGACGGACCTAGACGGTGTAGTACCAGCATCGGTGTAGAGCTCTGGAAAAGACAGTCCTATGTCATTCTCCCTTTATGATCGATAGACAAAGTTCCGTTCTATTGTCATGTTTTAGAAGTGTCTTTTTTAAAATATGGAGAAAATTTAATAAAAAGATAATTTGGATGCGTTAGATAGGCAGTTTTACTAAACAAACTTTGCCAGGCCCTCAAAAGCGGTGCGTCCTAGAAAAAAAAAATCGTTACTAAATGGAAGTTTATCAAATTACCTACTAAATGGAAGCTTGTCAAATGGTTTACCAGTCTATATTGATTTAATCCACCAGTCAGCTGCTTCGTGTTGTTGCAACACACCTGTTACCTTATTCTGCCTGAGATACTGGTCTATGCCCAGTTTACGAAGTATTTTCGAACTGCTTAATATAGTTAATAATGTCATAAGGTACAACAGTGTAGTTTATAAGATTCGATATTTCATTTACCTACTTATTCCATCTTAAGTTTTGCATGCATATTGTATGTAATGGAATTAGGCGTATATGTAGTCTTGGTTGTACAAATAAATAAATTCACTCACCAATTTTATTCGATTTTGCAACATTTTTCTCTACCGTATACAAAAATCGGCCAAGTGCGAGTCGGACTCGCGTACGAAGGTTTCCGTACCATTGATTACGTAATCAACAGTAGGTACCTACATTAATTTAGTTAATATAGTGCTTACCTGTTACCATTAATTAATATCGAGCAAAAATAGGCAAAATAATGGCATTTTTTTGTATGCGATTAAATATTCATTTTATTTTCATTCTGTTATTTGTTGTTAAAGTTACAAATATAACTGAGTGTTTTGTGAATATTTCAAGTGCCTACCTGTTGGCATTATTAATATCGAGCAAAAAAGGTCAAAAAATCGCGTTTGATGTTTGGGAGCCCCCTTTAATATTAATTTTATTTTGTTTTTGGTATTTTTTGTTATTGCCCTAACAAAAATACATAATTTGTGGAAATTTCAGCTGTCTAGCTATCGCGGTTCTTGAGGTACAGCCTGGTGACAGGATGACGGACAGACGGACACAGCAAAGTCTTTTAACATGGAGCAAAAAAGGACAAAAATCGCGTTTAATGTATGGGAGCCCCCTTTAATATTCATTTTTTTTGGTACATTTTGTTATTGTGGTAACAAAAATACATAATTTGTGAAAATTTCAGTTGTCTAGCTATCGCGGTTCTTGAGATGGCCTGGTGACAGGCACACGGACAGACGGACACAGCAGCAGTTTTTACCGTTTGGGTACGGAACCCTAGAAATGAGTTAGTTCTAAATAATACCATTCTATTTGTAAGTACTGATATTTATTATCTAAATATGGACCTAAATATAGCTAAGACACCCAATAGGAATTTCCAAGTTTTATCAAAAGTTTTCGTTACATAGCCTCCTATTTTGTCGTTCATGGCGTATGGAATACGTCGCGGCTGTCACATTTTCTTGAAGCTCTTATTGAGCTTTATAGTTTGATATGCAAACAAGAGTTTCGTCAAACACTATTGATAAATCTTCTAGTAATCTGTCCAATTTTGAGTTGTTGATAATTTACTAACTGAATTTTAACTAACTCCTCAAATTCTGACTCACAAGGATCCCGTGGAGCACATAAATATAATATAATACGTTTTCTGATGTAATTCTGGGCTCAAAGATGATAGAAACGTGTATTTCCTTATATAGATATTTCAGTTTTAAGTAACTATCCAACCATTTAATGATGTTTTTGAATGTTTCATCCTTGTCTAATAGTACTGAGTTCAATTTAGATGTGCTAAGGTTTGTTTGTGTTGTGACCGACCTTTGCTCCTCGGTCCCTTCTGCATACATGGAATTGTTTCGTGCTATTGAATTCAAATTCTGCAGTTTTAGATTAGGCCGTGTTGTAGTTCCCTGAAGGTTATTTTTTTCTACAATCTCATTTTCCAAGTGTGGGTCATCTTATTAGTAATACCATTATTTGTAGTCGTATCTCTTCCCAATTTATTGTTGGTAATTTTGTACATTTGTGACTGGTCACCAGCTGGTCACTTACTAATTTTAATTCATAGTCAGAAATTTCTCGTAGGGTTTGTATCTGGCTGCCGAATTGTTTAATGCAGCCTTTAATTGAAGTTCGTGTACGTTTTAACTTAGTTAATACATCCATTTCGGCACCAATTCTTATTAAATTCTAAAATAATACCCTTCTATTTGCAAGCAATGATATTTATTTTTTGATTGACACATTGAATGTCATAACAAACTAAGTGACATCAGAGAGTACAAATATGTAAAGAGTATGGATTTGAAACGGATCCGAACAAACTTTGCCTCCACTTTTTATCTCTTTAAAGACTAAATTCTCAGAAATCCTGAAAGACGTCATTCATAATTTCTAATCAGGTAGCTGGATATCAATTTTCATAGACTTAGCTTCAAAACTGACGGAGTTTCATACAAACTTGTGGGGCCCTTTTTACCCCCTTATAGGCGGAATTTCCAAAATCCCTTTCTTAGTGCTCACCTACACTATAAAAGGAAGCGTGGTGAAAAATTCAGATTTTAAATCCCAGTAGTTTGGGCTGTACGTTGATATGTCTGTCAGTCAGTCAGTCAGTCAGTCATTAAATCAGTTTTCACTTTTATATATAAGAAGATTAATCAACCCTCTGATATAATATTACTATAATAACTTTCTGATCAATCAACAAACGTTTCTAGCGAACTTATAATATGAGCATTACCACTGAAGTTACTTTGTCCCACCCATATACATTATTATCGGGTATTGGAAAGCAATCATGGGGCTGGGACACGAATAGGTCCCATATCTTAAACTCCTTTTATCCGTCGTTAATTGAACTACAAAATTGAATGTCAAGGGTTAGCCCGCTTTAAGCCTATTGGCAAATAGAAGAGCTTTGTACAGCCCAAGATTTTATTGTTAAGGCCCGGTAGTTCGGCATTTATGGATCGATATCCACCGATCGCCTATTAAGGCGCTCCGTAAGCGCCTTAATGCGCTCACGTATGTAGAAGTTATTTAAACATAATAATTAAGTATATCATTTAATGACATCAAACTCAGCTGTCTATAAATTTAAAAAAAAAAAATTCAAAATATCTTTATCTTAGCTTACATGGTGTAGTTACATGGGGTGGGAATCTCTTTTTAAGTTGCAATAACCTGTATGAAGAGAGTACCGCTCCTTCATTCATACAAATATATAGTAGCTTTAAGTTTGCATACAAATGTTACATCAAATGTCCGTAGTTTAGTCGAAATATTGGAAAAAACATTACAAACAGACAGGTGTAGGTTTGTGATTTTTTGCTATCCAGCCAAGTTAACTAAGTAACCGATAACGTATGTGACTAGATTCGTAAGTAATAATTTTTTTTTTTTAAACGAATACTGAAACGCTGTTTTCTAAGTCTTAGATGGGTTTTAAAAACTCAAAAAACGCTACCTCTAAGGACTACCAAGCCTTAACAGTTTGAGCCTCTCCAAAGTATTTGATCATCATCATCATACTATTAATATCAGTCCATTATCACTGCGGAACACAGGCCTCTTTAAAAGGAAGACTTTGCCTTTATCGCCATACTTGGCAGACAAGTTGGCGATCCAATTTTTTAAGGCGGTACTCCTTGTATGGTAGTACTATACTATTTTTGTATCGGAATATCACAACACATGTTTCAAAGACATGTAAAACTTTAATAAATATGGTAAAGCTTTGCAATTGCTTAAGACCTTGAGTCGCCTCTTACGACACCCAAAACGAGAGGTGGTGCTATTCTTTTTAAGTGCCGGCACAAAACGACTTAAATTCACATCTGACGACCATTTGGCTCAGCGATAGTAAACGCTGCTTCTGAGCCATGGGTCGCGGGTTTGATCCCCGCACAGTACAAATATTTGTGTGCATGAACATATCTGTTTGTACTGGTCTGGGTGAAATCCAGCAATTACACAAGTAAAAACATATTTTAATTTATTTTAATAGTGCTTCCTAAACTATTAGTAAGTAAATTTATTTTTAATATTGTTTGCCCTTTCACATTTTGACGCATTAATTAAATCCAACAGTGTAAATATCATATAAGGATCAGTTCATTAACATCAATAATAACTAGCAAAGCTTTTCCCATAACAACTTACTAACGTATGAACATATTTAAATATCCACTCAAGATTCAAGTAAAAATACTCGAGCTGGCTCTGTCGGCCACGAAGTAAAAGTTCTTTGTATCTAGGAGTGAAACACGTCCGAAAAATGTTGCTGGTGTTTTGTCTTGTATGTATTATTAACCATAACAACAGCGCGCTCAAATTGAACGCAAAATTCACATTTTGTTGCTTTGTACGCTGATTTCATTAACAAATGAATCTACCTCAGAAATGAGTGCGCCGGGGACCCAAACATTACCTCTGCTCACTAAGTCGTAGAAATAGGGACATATGAGGCGTGAATAAAGATTTACAATTCATTGTCCTTTTTTCTGGAATTCTCTTTTGCTAAGATTGTGTGTGTGTGATTTGAGAAAATTCTATACAAAATCAAGCATTAGCAAATTTATTCTGGACCAAACCTGGTGTTTTTTTTTGGCAATGAATGTGTCCGCTTTATTCCCTGAAGGTTGTCAAATACGAATAGAACATTTTTCCGTATTTGTGTGAATTCATTGCATCAGTTTGTTTTTTATTCAATCAATAAATTGAATGAAGTTTATTTTTGGGAGTAAAACTATACAATATAATATCATGAAGCTGCACTAGCAGTGAGCTGACGGTTAGTTACTCTCCCAATGGCTCACGGCCGTTTACGTTGAAAGGTTCCTGTAATGGCGACCGCACTCTTGAAGACGTTCTGCGGACCGACTGAATACATTATACATTTGCTCGCTTTCAGTGTCTAAGTTTTTTATCATATTGAGACGGTAGATATCTGCTTAAATAAGTTATTCATGTTAAAGATATCAAAATAAGAATAGTGGACTGTATGATGGCAAAGGTCGCTGTGACAAAAATAATACAAAGATGACCGGTATTAAAAACGGATTTACTTGTCAAAACATATAATAGGGGTTAAAGTATGAAATTGCCGATTATTTTCCCACTTTTTATTTTGTTTATAGCTCTTAAGTATAGTCATATTATTGCGTAATTCTTTTTGTATTGTATCAAAAACTAAATAAAGTAAATTTTGACTAAAAAAAAATGCAATACTAGTGCCTATTACTTCAAAGGAAGTCGTTGAAAAGACCCCTTACAATGTGTCAGCTGACCTTCTTCCTTCAATTAACTATATTTGTATTATATACTTTGATTTTCAGAAATTTAAATACTATAATGCGTAGCTTTATAACCATCTAACTTTCACCGTTAATTGCATCGAAAACGGTTCAGGCATTTCTAAAAAACTAAAAATTGTTAGTATGGAAAAATGACTTTTCTCGATTTCGTCCATACAAAACGGCAATTTCATACTTTAACCCCTAATACAATGCAAAGCAGACAATTACCATGTTGAATCTAAACACACTGGTATAATAATATATTTCTTATACACAGTTACTTACTTACTTACTTCTAAAGAATACTTACCATTGGCAGATTAGAAAATTGATACTTAAATAACTTTCGACAAATTAAAACATTAATCCTTTCATATTATGGTAACATAAAAAATCGCAAATAAAGTCGGTGCCAATTTGTGAACCCTACAAACAGCTGAGTCTTAGCAAATTATCTCCCTCATCTAACACGATGGGAAAACATAGCTGCAAAAGCGAATTAGCCATAAACTGTGCCAAGAAAATAAAGCACCGGAGGGAGGAGGGTGCCGTAATATGATTTATAGACCGTTTTATGGGTGTTGCAATAAAAACTGTATTTTTCGCAACCACAAATATTTTTTTTCGCTTTTCTTGTTCATTGACTAGATAGGAGCACTCGTCGCGTATGGTTGATTGCAATTAGGCAGTGCCAAAGTCAAATAAATATTCTAAGAGATACATAACAGTTTTTATGTAACTGGTGTAAAATAAATTGCTGACATTTGGTTGGTAGCTTAACTTATTGAATGCTTATTAGTTTTACCAATCTACCTATTAATATACTGTAACTGCAAAAGAAGATATTAAAACACTAAATAGTATTAAATCTATCTTAAGAAATATTCTCTGGGAGAAACATAATCTCATTTAGTAAACTTGAACTTTAGTTCACTAAATCATTAAGAACCTGAAATAATAATCGACAAAGTATTGTTAATATACCTTTAATTAAATAAATTATAAACCAAACAAATGTGCGTTCTTTTGATAGGGATGCAAATATTAAACCTTAGGGAACGCTTGCATTCTATGTCTCTCACGAGGATTCCGAGTGATTGCTTTTTAATTTCGCTCAAACGGAGTAATTACTTAGTGAAACAGATACGGAAATATAACTTTACATCAATAGTTTTATCAGAAATAAAGACGTAGTCTTTAGGATTTACGCAAATACTACCTACAGTGAAATGTTCCTTAGAATTTATTAATTATTTTGAGTCATTTTAAATAAAATGTTAAGTTATAACTAGATATTGCTACAAGGGTGCAATAAATTTACTATGGCTAGAAGTTAGTTACCATAAAAAAATGCGATTGCGGGATCGACAAATTAACTCAGATTTATGTCTTTTTTATAAGCGTTATTTATTCAAACAACTTGATTTCGAAATAATCAACGATATTAGATCCGTTCAATTTAGGACATTTTAGGAATGAGTAAATATTTTTAAGAAGTTTTATAGGTTAGTTAATTAGTATTAAAGTATTATAAATCACGTATTCTCTCAAACAATATTTGGATAGGTAAATTATATTGGACTACTACTAACACCTTTGTAACGTTATGCAACAAACTATTTGATTTGAATTGTATGAATATGTGGAAGAAATTCAAGATTTTTTCTTTTGGTCCGATGACCGCATATATCGCACACTTCATTTTTTATTTGGAAGCGTTGAACTGATGCTAAGCTAAACTAACAAGAGACCCAATGTCGTCTTATTAAATTTAAGCATAGGTAGACATATTTAGGAAAAAAAGTGTGCTATTTGATACACAAGCAAACCAATTTAAACTGTCATGGTCACTATCGTAAGAGTTATTTATTTTGAGATTTCTACCATGTACCTTGTTTTTAATGAGTTTCCGATATTTCGGCACTGTTGTAAGCGCCATGATCGCGGAAAAACTTGGCGTCATGGCGCTTGCAACAGTGCCGAAATATCGGAAACTCATATAATAACAAGATACATGGTAGAAATCACGAAATAACTACCTCTTACAGCAAACCATCAATGTGGATAGAGTGTGATCGATCATAGGGCAACGCTGTGTCGATAACCTCTCTTTCATCTTAATTCTAAGAAATTTACCGTCTAATTTCTTAAGATTTAATTTTAGGATACATATCTAATTAAATGAGCCATCGCCATCATCGTCAAATCATTAATTATAGACATAAATTTGCTTTTAATTGACAGAAAAATAGGTAGCTCGCCATTTGATGAACAATCATTTCAATTATACTCCGGCTTCGTCCTCGGGATTAGCAAATAACACTTGTAGTAGCGCCTAGTGGATCGCCAGTCACGCACTATATTTGAGGGTAAGCATAAAATACAAAAATAATGTCAACCCTAACTGATACTGGTTCGCACGCGTCATACGCTTTATAGTGCTCGCCACGAACGCATCGTACGTGTCTTAACGTAGTCTAAAAGTGAAAGTTTAACATCGACAATAATGCCTAAACGTAAAAGTGAGGACAGTGTTGAGAAGTTGTTAAAAAAAATCAAGAAATTAGAAAGAAAAGTGAAACGTCGATGTCGAAGTCGGAGCAGATCGACATCTTCAGACGGTCGTTATTGTTCAGGAAATGAAGGTAATTATTTTTACAGTGTGTAAAATTTACACAATGATAATGTTTTTTTTGAACTTTTGTCGTTTAGCTTTAATAATTATACACGAGTTACAAATTCCCTTCACTCTGCCCTGCACGGGGCCTCTGTGATAACGACGATGTTGATGTTCGTAATGTTCGTATCAATGTAAGTGTGACTGTATAATATTGAGATACACTTGTAATTATTGTATTAGAAAAAGGGTTTGCGTACTTCTCTTTGGAGCTGTACTACCCTAATGTGTCGAAGAAAAATAAAATATTTTATTTTTATCAACTGGGTTTGCGTACATTTCTATGGAATTGTACTACCCACATACTTAACAAAATTTTTGACAATGGTGATTCATGGGTTTGCGTGCATTTCTTTGGAATTGTACTACCCATCATATTAATGAATACAGATTTTAAGAAGAATAAATAGCAAATATATAACTTTTATCACCTGCTTAACTGGGTTTGCGTACTTCTCATTGGAGCTGTACTACCCAACAAATTAGTTTTGCGAACAGAACTTTGGTCTGTTTCTTAACTAATATTGCAACATCGGACGCTTTCAGAACGAAAAACGTCTGAGGATGGCGGTGACGTTTCGGAGTTGTTAGATGGTCCCGTCTACGCTGTTGGAAACGAAGACGAAGCTGGACATTCTTCGTTGAGGACCCTCACTTCCGCTACCGTCGCACTTTCGGACGCCGGCTTCCGCTACCGTCGACGCTGCTGACCTCGCTGTAGCCAACCCGAGTACGAGCGTTGAAGAGTTACAAGAGGTACCTAAATCGAACTACGAAGCTGAATCCGCAGAACCTTCATTGAATAATGCGCTGCTTGAAATATTAGGTGATGATCCAACTGTTTGCAACACCTATGGGCCAGAGGTTCATAAAGATTTGGCCATTCGCCTAGAATATATTGCAACAAATGGCCTAACTAAAGAACTCCGTAAGGAGATCAACGATAGGTATTTATTACCCGAAAACTGCAAATTAATTAATGCACCAACACTTAACGCTGAAATAAAAGCAGCTGTTACGGATATGGTTATTAAACGTGATAAAAATATAGAAATGCGACAGAAACAGATAGCCATTGCGATCGCATGTCTAAGTCGAGCAATAAATGACTTGTTGACCAACAACAGTGCCGACCCAAATATAATAAAGACATTAATGGATACTGAGCGTTTACTATGTGATACACAGCATAGTGACTCGATAGTGCGCAGAAATTTCATTCTGTCATCCTTGAAGAAGGATATGAACGAACAACTACGCAATACCAAACCCGACAGTCTTTTATTTGGTCAGAATTTGTCGGATACCATAAAGACCGCCAAAGCAATAAATAGATCGGGCGCCGATTTAAAGTTTTCAGCCCGTAAGCCACAAGCACCGATGACCAATAAGAAGCCTCCAGTTTCAACAAATACATCAAAGAATTTAAACTGGAAAGGTCCCTATCCTGTTCGGAAGCCACCGAATCCTCCGAAGACGAACGAGCGACTACCGAACAGGAAACCGCCATCGAACTCCTCGAGAACGTCGCAGCATCAGCCACCGCGCAGCCGCCGCTAGATGGGGTAAAATATGCAGGCAGATTGTCTTACTTCTATGACCAGTGGTCACTAATTACTAAAAACCCATTGGTATTATCTTGCGTAAAAGGATATAAAATTCCATTTACAGGTCCTGTTAGCCAATCGAACACTCCTATTGAGAGAGAATGTTCAGCCATAGAAAAGCATCACTTTCACGAATCTATAGAAAATTTGCTTACTATAGGCGCAATTTCGAAATGTAAACCCATAAATGGCCAATTCCTGTCAAGCGTATTCCTGGTACCAAAGCCAAATGGTAAATTTCGTTTTATATTAAATCTAAAAAAGTTGAATAAATACATTGATGCTGATCATTTCAAAATTGAAGATTTGCGCACTGTTTTAAAGTTAATTACAAAAGACTGTTACATGTCCAAAATAGACCTCAAAGATGCATACTACTTAATAAAAATTCATCCTGATTCCAAAAAGTTCCTACGGTTTAAATTTGAACAGGAACTATACGAATTTAATGTATTACCTTTTGGCCTTAGTACAGCCCCATATATTTTTACCAAAATTATGAAACCTATTGTCCGCTTACTCCGATTGGCTGGTTTAATATCGACAAATTATTTAGATGACTATTGGCTAATGGGACAATCCTATGAGGATTGTTTACATAACACCTTGTTAACGAAAAAGTTAATTAATTCTCTTGGTTTCTAGATTAACGAAGAGAAAAGCTCGATGATTCCAAATACTGTCTGTACATTCTTAGGCTTCATACTCGATTCAGAAAAATTCCAGATCACGTTACCACCAGACAAAATAAATCGTATTAAAAATGAAATAGAAAAATTTTTAACGCTTCAGCGATGTAAAATTCGGGAATTTGCTCGCTTTATTGGTTTATTGGTTTCTGTTTGTCCAGCTGTAGAATATAGTTGGCTATATACCAAATTGTTTTAAATATTTAAATTTAATAAAAGATGATAATTATAATAAATACATGCATTTACCGTTGAAATTAAAACCTGATTTACTATGGTGGCAAAACGCAATTCAAAAACCTTTTAGTAAAATAAAACAAGATACGTGTGATCTGGAAATTTTCTCAGACGCCTCAACTACGGGGTGGGGAGCTGCTTGTGGTAATGAGAAGGCCAGTGGGTTATGGACAGTCCAGGAACAAAAAATGCACATTAATTATTTAGAGATTAAGGCAGCCTTTTTTGGGTTGAAAGTGTTTGCCGATAAATTTGATGCTTGTCAAATTCTACTACGGATCGATAATACGACGGCCATCTCATATATTAACCGAATGGGTGGTATTCAGTTCCCCCACCTCACGGAGGTTAGTAAGGAATTGTGGCAATGGTGTGAATATCGGCTAATTTTTGTTTTGGCTTCTTATATAAGTTCATCAGATAACAAAACGGCAGATGAAGAGTCAAGGCGTGTACACCCAGACATTGAGTGGGAATTAGCAGACTGGGCATACAATATGATAGTGACGTTACTTGGTGTACCAAGTATTGATTTATTCGCTAGTCGAGTAAATACAAAATGTCGTAACTATGTCTCCTGGCATAGAGACCCAGATGCATTGGCAATTAATGCATTTACGATTGCTTGGAGTGATATTTTTTTTTACGCATTCCTGCCTTTCTCTATAATTTTAAAAACATTAAGAAAAATTGTGTCTGATAAGGCTACAGGTATTATGGTTGTGCCATTGTGGCCTACGCAACCATGGTATCCAATCTTTAGGAGCCTTTTGTTATCTGATGTAGTTATTCTTGAGGCAAATAAAAACACAATTAATTTTTATTCTAGCAACCGCAACATACACACCAAACTTACCCTGGTTGCAGGAGTATTATGCGGACGGCGTGGTTAAGGAGAAGTGTACCACCATCTGCGATTGATGTTATGACGGCTTCCCTGTCAAATAATTCTCTTAAACAGTATGATGTCTACTTGAAGCGCTGGTTTAATTTTTGTAATAATTACAATTGTGATTTGTATTCAACGTCTATCCCACAAATATTTTTTTTTCTAAATCAACTTTACAATGAAGGACTTAATTACGGCTCTTTAAACTCCTGTCGTTCAGCGTTGACCTTATTAATGGGCAATAATCTTGCAGATGATGATCGAATCAAAAGATTTTTTAGAGGAATATTTTGCTTGCGTCCGCCTTTACCGAAATACTCCGTAACTTGGGACACATCCATAGTTATTAATTTTTTAAGCCAATTATATCCTAATGAGACGCTTACCCTTGAAAAATTATCAAAAAAGCTTGTAACCTTACTTGCATTATTAACAGCACACAGGTTACAGACCTTATCAAAAATAAACATAAAAAATATTGAAACACTTTCTTCAAGAGTGAGCATTAAGATTCCTGACTTTCTGAAAACAACACGTCGGGGTTGCTTCCAGCCCGTTCTGGTATTACCGTTTTTCGAAGAAAAGCCGGAAATATGCCCTGGTAAAACCTTATTAGATTATTTAACCATGACGAACCCTCATCGCAAAGAAATTGATACGCTTTTTATTAATTTTAGAAAACCCTATAAGGCTGTGGGCTCACAGACATTAGGTAGATGGGTCAAGAAGACTTTAATGGACAGTGGGATCGACGTTAATATATATACAGCGCACAGTACTAGGCATGCAGCCACATCTGCACTTCGTCCGAAGGGATTAGCACCCACCCTCCACTTCTAATTAAACCTATTATTACCCCAGTTCCGAAATATTTTACTGTTCTCTAAACTAGATGACGCGTGCGAACCAGTATCAGTTAGGGTTGACATTATTTTTGTATTTTATGCTTACCCTCAAATATAGTGCGTGACTGGCGATCCACTAGGCGCTACTACAAGTGTTATTTGCTAATCCTTTCGGACGAAGCCTTCGTATAATTATGATAGAACTTCACGTACAAGGTAAGTTCGTTTAATCATTAATAAAACCTTTGATCCTGAATGACACAAACAATTCATAATAACATTTGCATAAAAGTGTGCGTAATTATTTAGGAAACTAGATGTGGGCTACCAGAGTGAAAATCTTCCGTCACATCTTGACCGATTTTAAACACATTGTACCACCACGCACGCATAAGCACTCATTTTTGGCAAAGTCGATTTCTGATAGGTAAGTTTTCTATCAAATTTTCAGTGAATTCAAACACAAAATTCCATGCAAAATTTAAGATGAAGTCTTTGTTCAATGTCCATTACGTGATTCGCAGTACACCTACACAAACGATCTAACTATAAACAGCACTGTGTTTAGACTTAATAAAAAAGTTACTCAAACTCCCTGCCAAAATGGAAATAAGTTGTGCCAACAAACAAAAGAAACAAAGTTAAATTTAGAACCATATACAAATCATCTACTCCCCAAGAAAAAGTTATACATTTTTGACAGAATGTATAACTTTTTCTTCCTCTCTCGACAACGCCGAAGTTTTTGGCTTTTAATTAAACTGCGCTAAGCAAATCATTAGACGCAAATTTTTATGGCTTTGATTAAACATTTAAGAACCTGCATGTTTAAATCCATCTCATATAACTATGGCCCGCAGTGATGATTGTGCAAATTTAAATTAAATATTTAAAGGATACAAGTTGTTTTCTAACAACAAAATATCTTTAGAATAATGTTATTTACCTCTAAAATTATTTGACGATCATAATATTCGCATTAATGTTTTGGTGGAAAAAGTTATAAATTAACAACTTAAAAAAAATATTCGGTCATTTTCATGTATGTGCCTAAAGTATAATCCTCAATTTACTACAGGCCAACTGTTTACTGTAAATACAAATATTTTTATAATCTAAATACACCCCAAATAAGATTGCCAAATCAAATAACATCAATGCGTAGAAACATTGCTGCGGCAAATCCAAAATGCTACATCAACTTTTTCAATCTCGCCACCAGTCTTTTACTTTTGTTTGATTCGTAAAAGCGTTCTTTATTTGCTAGTAATTGATTCATATTTTTTTTGTTTTAGAAGACACATTATCTAACGTAGATTTAAAACTCACTAAAATCTACGAACTTGATGCTCTTTTGATGAAACTTGTAATGAATAATAGATAGAAATTCTAATGAGTAATTAGTTTGCTAAGTAATTATATTAATGGCAGGATTAGTTGGCAACGCATCATGCTTCTTTTCAATAATTGATTAAACCGCATCAAATTTAATAAATTCGTACGTGAAAACAGACGCTCCATCCTTTAGATAAAAATTGTCACAAGCGAAATTGGCGTGAGATAGCTAGCCGTCTCACTAGTTCTCGGTCATTTAATAAGTCTCTGTACCTATGTTGTTAGTTCGCCTGTGATGACATCCCATTGTGTTTTGTTTCAAAATTACTCTGCGTCTGCAGTATAGCAATTTTTTAAAATTACGTAATCATTATTTTTACTCACTCTATTGAAATAGAACAATGAATTGCAAAAAAAATATTGATTCAAACAAACTACTTATAAGATATATTTCAAGTTGGTATTAACTTTTCTGCCATAATTCATTACCTTATTCTTTACTTTTAAAACGTAATTTAGTGCTATGTGCATTATGCATAAGTAAAACTCCATCGATTTGTGTATAACCCCACAACACTTTAGAAACTATTGTTGCTAAATCCGTTTTCAATATCAACGCATTTATAGTAAACAAAGATATGAAAAGGTTGATACGGTTGACTTGCGGTGAAATCACATCGGCTGGATAGTTGTCTGAGAGTGGAAATGAGGCGGTTCCGGATCTAATGGACTTCAAACATAACAGAGAGAAAAGCTCCGTCACAAAGTTTCCGTGCCTTTGATATGGTCGTGCATTTGTTGTCTTTTCTTAAAAGATGACCTAGAGTCACAACTTAATTTACTGTCTCTTTGAAAAGAAGAAATAGTGTACTCAATGTTTTATATGGAAAGAATAAATAAAGAAAATACATTTATGAAAATTTAGCTCTTCACTTCACACAAATAAGTAGTATACTAGGTTAACAGTAACAAAAAGCACAATATAGCACATCTAGGTACACTAATATTATAAAGAGGAAATTTTTGATTGTTTGTTTTTAATGAATGGGTTCTCAAACTACTGGAACACTTTGAAAAAATATTTTACCATTTAAAGCCGACATTATCTCTGATGAACATATGCTACCTTTTACCGTGGGGCCCGCCGGTAGGTGGCGCTGCCGGTATGTAAACTACTGAATGGCTTGACCGATTGGGTTGAAATTTTGTATGTGTATTTCCATGATTTCACAGACACGAATGTATTAAGCCTACAAAATCTATCTTTCTTTATGCCACCTCTAGGTACTGGTTTCCTAGCTCGCGATATAACGTGGAGTTCACACGGGCATAACATAGCATGAGAATGAAGTTATTTTTCGTTACAATATTTCATATCTTTTGAGGTAGACTTAAATTAATATAGGACCGAACAAAATTTCGACTTGTATTTTTTATGAGTTACACCTCTCCCTCAGGAGTTGTCTATGTCAATAAAAATAATTACCGTATACTATACCGCATAGCTGCGAAGAAATGAAATGTATTGTATCAATTAAAATGCTCTCAACTTTTTATTCGTTTTTCAATTGCGATGAAGAATGTTCATATTTTCTCCCTTTGAATGTTTCGCGCCTGATTCACAAATGTTTTAGACGGCCGTTCTTTTTATACACAGATAATGTCTTAAAATAAAAAAGAGGCTTTTTGCGACGGCATCGCGGCATTTGAAGTGGAAAATTATTTTGATTAAATATCTTCCGAGTTAAGTATTCTGTATTTAAAAGTTACATAAACATTTTCTTCTTCTCTTGCTTACTGTCACTCGTCGAGAAGACATTTATAACAAAGCAATGGAATTTATATAGGTACTTCATAATGTATTTATTTTACTTAGCAATCATTTGATATAAAATCAGTCAAGGCCCAGTGTATCTGCACCACGGTCAACTTGCCACGTATTCGAGTTAAGAACAAATTCATAAGTATTATAGGTATGTGTGCTATCCTTTGTTGTTATCTGTAATTAACAAGAGGTTAAATTTGATATCTGACAGTAACGAAGAAGCAAATAACAGTCAATTAAACCCATATTTCCTTACACTAATGTTTAACTAACGTCTTGTTTGGATTAATTTAACATAGTTTTCCCTAAAATTCATTTGTTAAATTTAGCTCTTCCATTTTGTTATCTATTCTGATATTATTAAGCTGAAGAGTTTGTTTGAACGCCCTAATCACAGGAAGTAGGTACTAGTTCGAATTGAAAAAATATTTTTGTGTTGGATAGTCCATTAATTGAGGAAGGCTTCAAGCTATTATATAACATCACGCTGCGACGAATAGAAGCGAAGAATCAGTGAAAAATTTTGCAAAAAGAATCGCGATCATATTTAACGACGATCATATTTGACGCGGACGAAGTCGCGGGCAACAGCTAGTGAAACAATATGACCGTTTTAAGCAATATCCACAAAATCTTTTTGATTTTATACTATACAGTTTTATGATGACGCTTGATTGAAAAGAGTAAGGAAATTAGAAAGTTTTCGCCGCTATCTTTTAAAGGGGTTTACCGGAGTGTCGCCTTTCTTTCCGCCTCCGATACTATTAATCATCAAAGCATTTAGGTTATACAAGCTGTTGCCCGCGACTTCATCCGCGTCAATTTCTGTTATTATGAACGCGATTATTTTTGCAACATTTTCCAATAATGCTTCGCTCCTTTTGGTCGCAGCGTAATGTTATATAGCCTAAAGCTTTCCTCAATAAATGGACTTATCCAACACAAAAATAATTTCTATTCAAACCGGTACTTCTTGAGATTAGCGCATTTAAACAAACAAACAAACAAACTCTTCAGCTTTATAATATTATAGTATAGATTAATAAAAACATTGTATGACAAAGCCAACGTGGACATCATTTAAGCGGATATTGGGATTTGTCAGGACCATAAATAACAAACAATGTAAATGATATCCTATTTAGAGACTAAAAATATTTATTTTTCTCACGTATTAACTTCTTTCTTATGGATGAAAATTTATGGGTTTGTTTTCTCAACACAACAACGAATAAATCGCTTCTAGCAAAAAGATTGCCTAAATTGTGCAGCTTTGACTGTATTTCTCATGTTACATTTTGTAATTGTGTGCCGTAAATTGATCTATTTATCTTCTATGGGTGTCGTAAGATGCAGCTTAGGAAGTACTGCCCAAAGAAGATGGGCAGCAGCGTCTTTTCTATGCCATTGGCCAAACTGCGATCGTCAAGCTTGGCGATTTTAGTAAAATCCTCCTTTTGTTTAGGTCCATGTCCAGCAAGGGACTAATAAAGGCTGGTTAAGTTGAAGAATTCATAGCCCAATGCTTCTTCATGATCAGTTTCTGTCACAAATGTTAAGCAACGATGGGAGCGGTCACAAATTGGACGGGTGACCGTTTGTGGCATCATACTTTGAGCGCTTCCGTACTTCGGAGGGCACGTTAAGCCGTCGGTCACGGCTGTCATCATCATGAGATAACAGTCGTTAAGCCCTGTTGGTGGCCCTTCGGGCGGCTTGAAAAACGTCCAACGGCGGGGTGATGTTGCGACAGCGTCGCCGTTGCCGTCCACCAACCCGTACTATGCCAGCGTGGTGGTACTAAGGCCTTAACCCCTCTCCTTAAAACGGAGAGAGACCCGTGCTCAACAGTGAGCGAAAATGGGTTGTTACTTTAAGTTGAAGACTCGGCGTAATGGCACGGTGGTATACTTCACTAGGGTCCTGTTTCGTTTCGCGGTCGGGTCAGTTAAGGAAACGATTTGAACTTAATTGGCTTGGGTCTCGAAGCAATAGGGAGTTGTAATCGGGCTTCGAACATCGGAGAAACTCAGAAGTTAGTTCCGGCATGTGTCGCATGATAGAAATCGTGGAAACATCACAACATAAATATGCCTATAAGGCCTTCATTTACAATATATACCCAGTTTATTATCAAGTCAAATGAGCTACGAGCCTTTGCTAACCAAATTCTTGCCAGAGTAATATTCTAACACAGGATGTATCGTAGAAATATAAGTTTAGATTATTAGAAGATGTCGCAATATTAATATTACTCGTTCTCGCCCTTATTAATAATTTTGTCTATTCAATAACCTGACTATGTAATGAAGATTTAAATAATGTGTTTCTTCTCTAGGGTCATTAGCCTTTTTGGTAAAAGGTCAACCTGAGGACTTGGAACGTACGCGATATTGGTTCTCTGTTAGAGTTAGCTTAAAATATATATTTTCATTATATTTGTAGTGGGAAAGAGGTTTCGGAACGAAAGGACCATGAACTTTTATTTTACGGGGTTGACGGTTTCGTAAATTGCTCAAAAGAGTAGGTACCTAAAAGACGATGGTTAACAAGCTACAGTTATATCCTCATTTTGAGTTAGTGCTCAACAAGAAATAACTGGTAATCGTCAGGAAACGACACTGATACGAACGTAAAACCATTAAATCTTCTTGTAAGTTTTTCCTGCAACGATACCTGGGCCCCAATGGGGGCTATCGCTAGTGGATTTGCCACTAGAGGCGCTAGTGTCGCGTGAGGTCCAATAACATTAACTTTTCACTGGTTTTAGCGGGTTTCGTCACGTAAATTATAATTTCTTTAATTTACCTGCTGGAAAGTGATCTTTTCGTAAAATTATCGCAAATATGGATTATTTGGCGATTCATGTGAACGCTTTGAAAGCGGAATTAAGAAAAAGCGCAAAAATAGGCGGCCTCAAAGAGCAATTATTTCAGAAGTTAGTTTGTTGATATCAAGAAGTTAATAAAAAAAAATAAAAAAATAAAAACTCCGCAAGTAACAAGTGTATTTTTGAGCTCCCGTAACGAAAAAGTTGTAAAATTGGTTTTCGTTAAGTATTTGTGCAGTGCTGTTGCTAAAAGTGCGTTAAAACTCACGTATTTCAAGTGCAGTTATAAGCAAATCTCTAGTGAAGCTATAAAGGTCTGTTTTTATCAATCTAAAACCTAATCACTTTGGAGACTTTCTTCTTATACCCTACAACAATAACAACATAGTGCGCTCGGCGCATACGCGTAAGCGACGCCTCCTGCACGGCACTTAATACCTTTTGGTCGCGACATTCAGCGTAACCGTATGTTCGAGAGCATTTATTAGCGAGGAATTTTAGCGACGTGAAGAGAACGGTGTGTTATATGCGCGCCTTTATTAGTGTGCAATTTCCATATTTCAATAAAAGTTTAATTTTTTGAAATCATGAGCAAATTAAGTTTAGAGTGTGATCAGGACTTAGAGGGTGACAATAATAGTTTTATACGCTGCAATACTTGCAAGAAGTCATTTCATCTCGATTGCTTGGCCATTGAATTGACATGCGAGCTGACCTCGTGGACCTGTCCTTTATGCGCCGCAAAACTTCCCAAGACAAAGAACAATGACAACGCTCCAGTACGTTTTAACCCAAACATCACAGTACGCTCGAATAAAAGGCAGGCGCTGCAATCTCCTCCAGGAGTAGGCTCATCTGATAAGCCGGTGACGGAGGACGGTGTTCGTGCCATCGTCCAGGAAGTGATGCAGCAACAACTTGAACATTTTACCTCATCATTGAGAGCATTGTTCAATACTGAATTAAAGTCCATACGTGAGGAAATGAAAGATGTTACAAATTCAGTAAACTACATGAATAGTCAGTTTGAGGATGTTCTTAAAGAGAACAAGGAAGCTAAAGAAAGAATCAAAGAATTACAAGAACAAAATGGCGAGTTGTCTGCAACTGTTAAAGAGATGTCAGTACGTATTAATAGCTTGGAGCAACACGCTCGATCAAACAATGTTGAAATTCAATACGTTCCCCAGAAAAATAACGAAAACCTAATTACACTTGTCACCCAACTTAGTAAAGTCATCAAATGCGACGTCAAGGAAGAAAATATTGCAAATTGCTCCTGGGTAATGAAGATCAATAATGGCAACAATCGTCCGAAATCAATTATAGTTCAGTTCAACACACCACGACTCCGTGATACGTTCTTAGCGGCAGCCATTAGCTTCAACAGATCTAAACCCATGACCGATAAGCTGAACACGTCCCACCTCGGGTTCGGAGGTGAGAAATCGCCAATCTTCATTGCTGAGCACTTGAGTCCCGCAAACAGGGCACTCCATGCGGCCACACGACTTAAAGCCAAATCAAAAGGCTACAAGCATGTCTGGGTCCGAGGAGGTCGGATTTATGCAAGAAAAACAGATGACTCCGAGTATATATTTATTAGAGACATGGACTCATTAAATAAAATTATTTAATTTTTTTTTTTCTTTTGTTAATATAAGACATAATAATTTAGCTCTTAGTACATAGTTTTTATTCAGTAAAATTCACTATTTATTATCAAAATACTCGGGGCTTACGCTCCAAAACACAAGATTTTTATCGTAACCTGGCTTGTTCTAATTACGATGCAATAGTACTAACAGAAACTTGGCTTAATACTAATGTCCTCAGCGGTGAGCTTTTTGACAACAGGTACTTTGTATTTAGAAGAGACAGAGAATCATCGGGGTTTCATAAGAAAAAAGATGGTGGTGGCGTTCTGGTTGCTGTTTCCAAAAAGTTCACTGCTAATAGAATGCCTATCTGGGAGAGTGAGTGTGAGGACCTGTGGGTAGCTGTGGATACTGGATCCAGTCTTAAAATAGCAATTTGTGCGGTCTATTTGCCTTCACCAGTGCAAGCAACTGTTGTTAACCATTTCTTGGACAATTGCAATTCTGTTGCCGATAGTAATAGTGATTACCATACGGTCTTGGTTGGAGACTTCAACATGAGCATTATTGACTGGAGACAGGCGCACGGTTCCGCGGACTCGCACTCATATTCTAAGCTATGTCGTGACTTGTTAGATTTTATACACATGAATAACTTAAGACAGTGTAATGGAGTTCTTAATAGTATCAACAAAGTTCTGGATTTGGTTTTGGTTGATGTGGCATATTGTGACGTATCTGAAGCTATAAATAGTCTATGTAAGGTTGATCCATACCATCCCCCCCTCGAAATCCTACTACAAGCTAACACGCAGCATAACTTGAAGCCAAATAAGACTACAAAATTAAACTTTAATAAAACTGATTATCAATCTATTAACACTGAACTAGCTAAAATGGATTGGCATAACATTTTTCTAGATAAAAACGACCCAAATGTAATGCTTACTGTCCTCTATCAAATCATAGATGAATTAGTAAGGAAGTTTGTTCCTTCCACTTTATTTAAAGGTACTTCGAGACCACCATGGATTTGTAAACAACTGGAAAAAATGTTACGCGAAAAAAATAAGTATAGAAAACGATATAACCTTTATAAAAACCCAATGGACAAAATTTCCTTTAGGTTGCTTAGCAAACGTTGTGAAAAGCAATCTAAACTATGTTATGACTCGTATTTAGACCATATAGAACAAAAAATTACGACAAATCCTAAATATATCTGGTCCTACATTAAAAGTAAACGCAAAAATAGCAGTAATTATCCGTCTTCTTTGTCCGATGGCAGCAGTGTGGTGACCGATGGTACTGATATGTGTAATATGTTAGGTTCATACTTTTCGTCTGTCTATTCATCAGTTGTTAGTTCTTGCGATACGATTGAGATGTCTTCTTATCTAAGTAACCTAAAGACAAATTCAGATAGTTTCTTAAACTGTTGTCAGATATCTTAGGAGTTTGGACGTGACGAAGGGACCAGGTTCAGACAATATTCCTGCAACTTTTATCGTAAATTGTGCAGATGCACTGGCCATCCCGCTTACCATGGTTTTCGACAAATCTCTCTCTTCTGGAATATTTCCTCAGCAATGGAAACTGGCTAAAGTGGTCCCTACTCACAAAGGTGAAGCTATAGATGTTGTCGAAAACTATAGACCTATATCGATCTTACCAACTATGGCTAAAGTGTTTGAAGCGTTAATTTGTCTCAAAATTCAAAATTATTTCAAAAAATATTTGTCTACTCACCAGCATGGATTCACTCCAGCTAGGTCCACAACAAGTAACTTTTGTCGAAAGTACCATTGAATCCATGGATTTAAATAAACAAATCGACGCAGTTTACACCGACTTTAGTAAAGCCTTTGACAAGGTGTCGCATGACGTACTAATTCAAAAACTTTTTGCTTATGGTTTTACTGGTTCTTTTCTAAGCTGGATAAAATCATACCTAACTAATAGATCATTTTATGTTGTTGCTGATGGTTACAAGTCGGATACCTTTGAAATCTCTTCTGGCGTTCCACAGGGTTCGCATTTGGGGCCTATTCTTTTTAATATATTCATCAATGACCTGCCTGATTGCTTCGTCTACTCTACACCGTATATGTTTGCCTATGATCTGAAGATAGCCCGAGTTATAGGTTCTCATGAGGATGCGCTGTTGCTCCAGACCGATATTGACAGGCTTATAGCTTGGTGCAAAATTAACAAAATGCAACTGAATGTTAAAAAATGGTCCCAAATAAGTTTTACTCGCAAATTGAACCCAATTGAACATAACTACAACATGCAGGGTGCACATCTAAACAGAGTTGAAGTTGTAAGGGATCTTGGCGTACTTCTTGATCGGAAACTAACTTTAGTCCCTCATATTGATAACGTCATTAAGAAATCTTTTAAAACACTTGGTTTCATTTTAAGGAACGCAAGATGCTTTCGTAAGCCCAAAACGAAATGCATTCTATATAATTCTCTTGTTCGTAGCATTCTTGAGTACTGTGGAGTTGTTTGGCGTCCTCACTACGCGACTCACAGCTTACGGTTGGAACGTGTTCAAAAACGGTTTATGAACCACTTAGCCTATTCCACAGGTATAGCAAAAAAATGCCTAGCTACACAAAAAGACTTCAAAAGTTCAAACTGAAATCTTTGGAAACACGTAGAACTGCACACGATCTTATATTCTTGTTTAAAGTACTGTACTGTGTTGTCGACTGTCCCAATCTTCTATCAAAAATTAACTTTAAAGTTCCCCGTAATTATCCTAGATATCCCGTCAAGCTTTTAAGTCCCCCTTTTCGTAAAACTGTGTCAGGATCCAACTCTCCAATCTCCAGATTCTGTAAAATCTACAATAGTCATAGCACTAAAATTGATATATTTGGCACTTCACTGAGAAAATTTAAGCAACAAGTCCACTTATTGTCCAGCTAATCGTTGCAATAAGCTTACACAATAATAATTAAGGTAGTTTATTTGATTTTTATTTTATTTTTTTCACTTCTCAAAATATTGTAAGTTGTTGCTTCCATTTACTTCTCAAACCTGTTTAGTTACATAACTCCTAAATATGCAAAAACTGTCATGACGGTTGAGGATGGATGGATGGAACAATATTTAGTATTTAGATTTAAATAATTCGTGCATGCTGTGTATACCTAAAAAAAAATATTGTGCAATTAGCCATCCAATTTATTAATAATGTAACAAACATGTAATGTTGTACAATTGTTGGTAGACCAATAAATAAATAAATAAAAAAATTATTTATAAATAATAAACTTTAATTAGATTCAAGATTTACACTTTGTTTCGGCGCCGATCGCCTTTTACAGCTTTAACTCCGGACCTCAGTCTACAGTGGCGCCAACTGGTGAGCAAAGAAACAGTAGTCCCCATTCCGCTAATTTACAAATTGTTCAAAGGAATCGCAATTGTATCTCAGTCGTATATTTTGACATTACTACCATAATAAATGTGTCAAAATATACAAATGAAATGCAATTACGATTCTATTGAGCCATTTGTAAATTAGCGGAATTGGGGGGCTAGTTGCAGAGTTATCCAAGCCGTTTATGGCGAATATCTTACGTGACTTGTTTTTACGACTTCCATCTCGCGAGACGGACAACAGCCTAACGAGCCTCTCGAAGCACGACATAACCCGCGAAATACATAATTATGTATGTCACAAAGCCAAACAATATGTTGTTTTCTCGAACTTTCGGGAACTTCTTTCATTCCTCCAAACAATGCGTAGTGTTCATTTATCAATACGGTTGGCAAACGCTAGACATAGCTAGGGTGACTTTTGGCGGGATCGGAACATCGATATAAGTATGTATAGTATAATAATATAATAATATAGTATAGCAATAATACACAGTGCGATACAAAAATGACACCTACAATTACTGTCCTCGATTGAATGATGATTGACGTTGATTTTATGCCAGTGTCAACTTTATAACCCGGCCAAGGTAGGTCGACAAGCAAGAGTATAGATATTTATGTAATTTTCTAATAATCAAATGATAGAAGTTGTAATATAAGTGTACTTTTTTGACGTTGATTGTGGATCCAAGTTTTTTTTATATTATAAGGTACGTTTTGTATGAGACTCAATAGATCCTGCAGGCAAACTGTGTAAACAGTTTTTCGGGACTTTGCTTGTAGGTATACCTTACAAATATGTATGTATGTAAAAGAAAATAATTGAATGGATCGGAACCATTCCGCAACATGATTTCCTTATAATGTGAAGGCATTGGCGTAGTGGCGTTGTACCTGTACTTCCTGGTCACGACCTAAAAGCCATACAATGAAATTTGGCAGTAAATTGGTCCTGAAAATGTCATTGGCTTAAAAAAGTGGGCATTGAATAGTTTAAGATATACTGAAAAGAATAAATACTTAGCCGCCACGCCACCTCGAAAATCCTAACAAAATGGGGCACATTTATAGTAATTTATTATTACACAAATGTCTGGTAATTGACTTTTGAATTCTATTAAATATTCTGCCCAATCCTTATAGAAATAAAATTTCAAAACGGACTATTTTATATAGGAAACCAAAATACTACATCATCATCATCATCATCATCAGCCTATCACAGTCCACTGCTGGACATAGGCCTCTCCAATTGCACGAAACTTAGGTCGATCCTCGGCTTCTCGCATCCAGCTCCTGCCAGCCACCTTGCGCAAATCATCACTCCACCTAGCCTGAGGGCGTCCTACACTACGTTTGCCGAGACGCGGTCTCCACTCAAGAACTCGTTTACCCCAGCGGTTGTCGGTTCTGCGGCTAATATTTTTTAACTAACTTTAGTTCTCTGCCGGATCACCTCATTTCTGATTTTATCCCTAAGAGAAACTCCGAGCATAGCTCTTTCCATAGCCCGCTGAGCGACTTTGAACTTGTGGACTAGCCGTACTGTCAGTGTCCACGTTTCGGCTCCGTATGTCATGACGGCTAGGACGCACTGATTGAAGACTTTCGTCTTGAGGCATTGTGGGATCAACGATGAGAAGACTCGACGTAGTTTCCCAAATGCTGCCCAACCCAACTGAATTCTTCTGTTCACCTCATCCTCAAAGTTGTTTCTACCTAACTGCAATGTCTGCCCGAGGTAGGTACACGTATTTCTGAACAACTTCGAGGACGGCGCCGTGCATCGCAACCGAAAATACTACCCATGGACTAAAATATACATTTAATGGTCAATCATTCTGCCAAATTTCATTGACATTGCCTTTAAACTTGGCCAGGTATAGTGTTTCGACGTATTGTAAGAGTGAACCCGACATAATGCAACAATAGGTAATTTCTTCACTTCATTAGTTCAAAGTCTAGAAGGCTTTGAAGTTGAAAAATTTTAAAACCTTGTTAGTAATGATGACAACATATTGTTTATTTCTTTCAATATATTGTACAACTTATTTGAGACCAAGAAATATCCTAAGACGGTAAGAGTTTCTTCTAAAGAAACAAATTGGATTACAAACACAAAAAAGAAAGTTTATTGGCATGAGTATTTCTCGTTTGAATGTTCCTTGTGGCGCAATGAGGTCGCACACAAGGGTATATTTAGTGTTTCTATTTATTAACTGAATACTAACCTTTTTTCATGTGTCTGTCCTAATTTGTTCTTATGTCTTATCTTGGGTATAATAAAATAAAACCGTCATTTAACCATCTGTCAAACGAACGACAATGTGTAAGTCAAAAACTTAGGTCGCAGGCCATCGATATAAAATATGTTTAATAAGAACTGCATAGGTACACAGACAGACTGATACAAAAATGACACCATAAACTGTCCTCGATTGAATGATTGACATTGATTTTATATTATGTCAGTGTCAACTTTATAACCCAGCCAAATTATGTCGACATGCACATTAGTACACAGGATGCAATTTTAACCACCTTCCAAATTTTAATATATCAATCTACGATACAAAAAAACAAATGACGTATTTTTGCTTTTGATATAACCCAGTACAAAAATGTCAAGATAAAGCACTTAGAAAATGTCCGCCAAAAATCTAAAACTTTTGACACGGCCGCCTACCTAGCAGCACTTTTTTACGCGATGCGCATCTCATTTATTCATTACGATAGATACTAATCATAAGTTTTTGATTTTCCCTTTATAGATAGGTACCATAACAGGCCTAGGACCGTAAAATTTAAAAACTATATTGCGAAAAATATTTTTTTCGGTTGAAATCTTGATTTACATTTTTTACTTCATAAAATGGGCATAATTTTTTACTTCATAAATGGGTTGTATCAGAATTTATTCGATTGATATAGGTTTAACTCTTAAGTTAAATGGGTGCACTTTTCAGACGCTGATCGTTTTTTTTTTATATTACGTCAATGGTCACTGGCACAAAATTATTATGTTGATCGATATAGTAAAACGTCACTTTGTAAAACCAATAGTACAAAATAATATGAATTGCCATTAACACTACTTGCATATAATAAAACTTTTGTATTTTATCCAATGCAGCATTTTTAAGACCATTACGAGCATTTTGATGACCACTGGGTCGATGTCAACCGCTTGGACAAGGGAGCAACAAGTATTGTAAAGTAAAATTTAGATGTTTTAAGATATTGAAGCATTCATTTTACAGGAAGTTACATAAACGAGAATAAACGAGTTACGATCAAGTTAATTATTTCTTCATCATCTTAAATAAGATCGATACAAGGTTAACTATTGTATTTCTTTAAAAAATAAAATTGTTAGACTTTAGGTCAAGTTCAGATGAAAAACCTATTATCATAGCCTTACGTTTTAGTAGTGCGTTTAGTTATAAATATTGAACAACGCCGTTGGTTTTCTAAAAAAAATTAAAAATAAAATTTACTTTCCTTACAGATTTAGATTTAAAACAAAACAAACACAAAAGAGGTTAAGTTTTTTTTTTTTCAAATCAAATCAAATCAAATTTTATTTATTTAAAACTTAAGTCAACAAGTGTTCTTTAAATCTACAAATACAATATGTTCAAAAATAACCTAAATGCCTGAAGTTATAGTGTAACTGACCTTTCTCTTGGCCCGGACGACTTGCATTTGATGGTGTGTGCACTCCCCGATGGCCCTGCCCCGGAGCGCCGCGCTCATCCGAGCGTACGCCCAGACCATCACCGACATCGGGACCACGTACGTCACCGCAAGGAACACGAGGTTGTAGCTACAAAAAGTTCAGATTGTTAAACGTCATCATCACGACAGAAGTTTAAAGCGGTCGAAAGGTATCTACAAGGTAATTCTTAATAAAATTTTAAAAAAAAATGGTAGAAAAAACACCGTAGTCAAACTTCGATATTAGGATGTTCTTCATATCAAGAGTTACACAGAAAATAAAATAACATAAAGAGAAAAAGGAATAAAATGTTAAATATTATGTTTATCAACAGATTCACTAGCGTTTTGTACGCAACTGTACCATAGACTGCACAAAACGTTGCTTAAGTACCTTTTATTCGGTTCATTTTGTTTCGGTCAGGAAATGGAAAGGTTGGAACTGCGTTTAAAGTAGGCGGTATTTTGCCGCAAGGAGTATCAACTCATTATTACAAATATTATAGTCTGTCTGTCTGTTGTCTGTAACACTTAAATTACTAAATCAATTTTGATGAAATTTGTTATAAATATTGATTGGGGTTTGAAAAGGGACATACGTTATATTGTATTCCACTGCGACTGCAGATTTCCACCCGCTCGATAAGACGTTATATTGTTCACTTGGCTAGAGCCGCGGGCAAAAGTTAGTAGACGTAACTTAACAAGATTAAGAGATAATGTCAGACATATTTTTTATGGTTCTGTCTGCATCTATCACGGGCAGACACATTTTTTTATTTTTATTTTATTCAAAAGGGTACACCAACAGCATATATATTAATACACATAAAAATTTTGATGCCATAATTAAATTCTTATATATATGCCTATTATAGGCGTACACAACATTGAAAGTAACAACATACATACACTAAAGATTTTAGAATTTAAAATTAAAACAATTAAACACTGGCTAAATATCAACAAGCACAAAAATATTAAAAGGATAATGTCGAAATAAAATACTGGTTATTCATAATTTTGCCGATTCCTTTGTTTACGCTATGGAGTCGGACAATTTACGTCTAAACTTGGCTATGGAATCGTGAAAGATATCAGCAGCTTTATTATTCTCGTTGTATTCGCTACAGCATCTTGGCATAGGAGTATGACGTCCCAGATTGGTCTTAGACGCAGGTAAATAAAAGGTTTTCTTGATGGGGTGACGAGGCAAGTGAGCCGGAACCGAAAACTTTACTTGTGCCAGAAGTTCGCTACTTTTTATTTTGCCATTAAGTAGTCCGTGCAAAAACACTAAGTCCTGACGCTTACGACGCTCGCGCAACGTGTTCATCTTAAAAAATGATAATCTTTGATAACTTTGACACTTTGACACATGACACTTTCTTCCACTAAATGGATGTGTCATCCTACTCGGTATATCATAGTAATAAAATTGGAAATGCGTTATTAGGTAGAACCCAAAAGAACCGCGACCGCCCTATTATTTAAATAACGGACTCCAATTTATATACTATTGGTAATCCCTGCGGTAGACCAATGACCTGATATTTGTTGCAGGAATTGCTCGCTGTGGCGTTATATGAGGGACTGGTAATAACGACCTCTGGTCTTATGTTTTGTAACGGTATCACTATCACGATAGTATATGCGAGTATAGATATTCCTCAAGCGTTAGGCTTTATGTCACCTTTTTTATCATTTTAAGTTTTTGTTACGTTAAGTAGGCATCAGAATTATTAGGCCCTTATGTCTCTCATCTGCACATTATAATGTTTTAAAATAGCTACCTAACTGTTAACTGGTTGAAACTTGAAACCCTGAAGTTGGATTTATTTACTTTGAATTTGATTTTGATAGCACGGGATTCTGGTAAAGAGAAGTTTAAAGTTTTCCTTTTGAAGCATAATGCATTCAGGCATCCGAAAACATCAAACCACTCTTTTGTTTATCTTTTAATGCATTATGTGCATATTTCTGATATTTACCATCAAGGATCGAGTTTGCATATTCATGAAATAGCTTGTCTAAGAACTTTTAGTTTGTAGTGTTATACTCATAAGTACCTAAGGTTAACTTTCCACTATAGATGAGCTACGCCACTAATTTGTAGGTGTTTTAAGACCACAACAAGTAACTATAAATAGTTAAACTGACTACGAAAATTCAATGACTTCAAGGTTACTCTGTATATTTGCTGCATTGTTTAAAATTTTTTTCACTCAGAATTTTGTCTTCTTTCATTTGAAACCCCACTTTTATGACTGCAAACATTTATTCTTCAAATTAACCCAATATATTGTCATAGTATTTGCAATGTAACATGTAACTTTTTTTACAAAAGGTAACCTATGTTACCTGGACTGTAATAAGGAATCGATTGATACGTTAACCACCAAAATCGGCTCAATGTTAAGCCGCAAATGTGGAACCATTAAAATTAAATACCAACATACATATATATATTCATAGACTGCTGAAATCATTAACCTTCCTGATGTTTTTACCGTATAATCGGGTAAAAAAGATAACTGATTTTGTTATTAGCAAATTTTTTTTTTTAAATAACGTTCGTCAAATAAAAAAAAAATATGTCTGCCTTAGGTAGGAACCGATTGATATTTGTAGACATATTTCTTTCAAATGATAGAGATACATACGAACTCAGATATTGATGAAAAGATCTAACCTACTTTAATGAATTCGGCCAGACAAATCAAATCTTAAAAGCTTAAAGTTATGGTGGGTTGAGTCCGTCCTGAGGCAGTAGGTATACTTGATGGAATCGTACTATAAATTTATACTAACAATGTTAAAAAAACAGCCTTAAAAGAAATTCACACGGAAATTCTGAAGGATTTACCTTCTTATGCCATCATTTTTTAGATGAAAACGTTTTTATATTCTTTCTAAATTTTACTTAAAACGATTTAGCGGTTTTAGTATAAAAGGTTACAAACAGACTGTCTGTCAGCGTGGCTTTCGCATTGTCATGATTACTTTTCTAAAATCTGAGCATTGATTAGCAAGAGTAAACTTTAGGTATAGAGCATGAAGGCACATGCTTGAGTGAACTAACTATCAGTTCCGAAAGCTTTTTGATATGTTGGAACATAGGAAACATACTACTCGCAGTGTTTTCATGATATCATAAAACTTGGCCTCGATATTACATACTGTTTGAAACAAATGTTGGCATATCCATGGTTAGCCGTCGGTAATAATATGAAACAAAACAATCCAATATTTTCCTACAATTTATACGTTGAACCCATAATAAGTTTATAGCATAAATAAACATTTATTTATTCTCCTAAAAACAGATATTTATTCTCCTTGTGTGCGTTAAAAAAACAATTTATTTTGTACGGTATTAGCAAGCCGTGACTCTCGCACCTCAAACTTAATTATCCGCATTCTTACTTAAATATCTATAAAGTTTTTTTACGTAGAAATTAATTAAATTAAATGTTTGAAATAAGTATTTTTTTCAATACAGCATGTAATTTTTAAGTATCTCTTACCAATAATCAGCTTTTGATGTAGGATAACTCCCATCAGGCCACTTGATGAAGCAAATTTCCCTTTCTCCGTTAATGTACCTTAGCAAAATAAAAGTTATTAATTAGCGTAATAGTGACGACCAGGACGTTGGCCGGTCAATCTAGGATATGATCTTTATTAAACTGGATTGGGTTTTGAAAGACATTTTGGGTTATAGTCAAAATTTGTAAGGTACGTTGAGCCGTTGTTCGTGGCTTTTAGCATAACATGAAATTCGTAAACAACGTAGGTAAAACATCTTATTCATACATTTTTATTTAAGAACACCTATTTCTGCTGATTGGCTTTTTGGCTGCCAGATATTTAAAACAGGTTTTATGCACCTACAAATGATCAACGTTACCGAAAAACTGTTTTCTTTTTAAATCACAAATCATTTCAAATATAACAGACAGGAACTGCGCCTAAAAGTCTCCGTGATTACTAATCTCACAGTTGGTTGCGCTATCATTCTGCGTGGCTTGAAATGACGCTTAGTTCTCAGATTGCAATTCTCCTCCTGTCTGTCAACTCTCTGTTGTGAGGTAGCAAAAGCAATTACAACTTTTAACGACCTTCGAAAAATAAAACACTTTTATTGTAATCAGCTGTCTGATGAACTGAGTAGCTTGAGAACTTTTAATAAAATTATATCAGTAAACTTTCTTAGCTGCTGTTTTTACTTAAATTTACTTATGGTTATCCCTTACTTTCTTAGATTTTAATATAATAAGTATTTTTAAGTTCAGTTTGAATTAAACGTTCGTTTTGAAACTTGAACGTACCTACACTTCTACTCATAATCGTTCCGTTTTCAAGCCTCGCAAGGCTTCCGTTTAAAACGTATAAGAAACAAAAAATCCCCATAGGATTTTTCTGTTTCTCATTTGTTTTAAATCGATTGATTTCCACTAATTAAGTATTTTCAGTCCATCTGTCAGAGGATAGTTGGATTTTTTATAGAGTGAGTCAATGTGACAATTAAACATTTTAAAAAACCAGACGTCTGTTGGCTTGCTCGACCGTTTGCACTATGGCGAATATATTACTTACTGTTTCTTATAGGTGTCGGAGTACAGTAAGCTAGGCAAGGCAAGTAATGCGCTCGCGCACCACACTGTGACAAGTGCAGCGCGTGCGACTCGCCGGCTAAGACGATGCTGCAGGGGTTTTACTATCGCCACATACCTAAAACAAAAAAAAGACTATAATTATTAAATAAAATACATAAGTGATTCAGTATTGCTATGGAAGTGCGTTCCTAGGTTTGTAGTTAAATTACTGCCAGCAGCCGGACCAATAAAGTCTTGTAACAAGTAACTCTCCTGCTCCTTCTTTGCCCAATGATCTCAAAACCTCTGACTGAATTCGTTTTTAACAAACGCGCAGTCGTGTTACATCATCTTTAATATAATCTGTAAGGATGACTTATTCTAACAAAAAAATATTTTGTATGTGTATTGAATCATGTACCTATTATCATCACAATTTTCAAATTAAAACTTAATAAAATTACATATTTTAAATTTAATTTTGTAGGATCAAGGATCAATTTTTTTTACAAAAATCATTAATTTGCATCGTTAGAAGTGAAATTCAATAGTTATAAATACCTACATTTATTGGTATCAAGATAAATGTTTAGACATTCTTTGATAAAATAATCTGTATTGCTAATCTGTAAACTTTTGATGTTACCAAAAAGATTTTATTCACGTCGGGAACGAAATTTGGAATAACAGCACATAACTGGATGTTTAAGTTACTTCCAAACAGAGCTTCCAAATGTTCTGGCTGCTGTTTGTTACTGAGCTTTTATGGTAATTATTCTAAATGTAATTACTAGGCTTGCCGCATCTCGGATCATGGTCAAGTGCTCCCTGACTAGTAACGGGATAAAGCGCTAGCAGGAAGGCTAAACAACAATAGATTCCATCAGTACCTACCAGGAATGAATAGAGAGCGGATACGATAGACAACCGGACGTCAAATGTACCTATTTCTATTAATATTGCAATGCGTACTCTCTATAAATATTTTCCAATAAGATGTAACAAGATCCTGTGAAGATGTGTACGAAATAATGAGAGAAGGGAAAACAGTAAAAAAGTAAATGTGTTTATTTATTTATGTAACAAGGTACACCAACAACATACAGGATGACGTTGTCATCACCTTCAAAATTTTTTTATATCGTATTTAGATCATATTTATAAAAATGTTGATTAAGTTTTCACCCGAAAATATTTTTCGCAGCATAGTTTTAAATTTTTACGGTCCTAAGCCTGTTAAGGTTTAAAGGGAAAATCAAAACCTTATGAATAGTATCGTAATGAATGAGTGAGATGCGCATCGCGTAATAAAAGTGTTGCTAGGAGGCCGTATCAAAAATTTTAGATTTTGTAGGACATTTTCTAAAACTTCATTCTACCTAGTCAGGACATAAGTTCTGTCACATCTGTAATATGAAATAATTTAGACATGTTTATTATTTATGTAACCATTTATATAGCAAAATGAACTTAATAAAACATAGATTCATATGGTAATAAAGTTTATTCAAAATGTAAACAAAAAATTATAAAAAGATATACAGAGAAAAGAAAAGAAGTTGTGCCGAAACTATTTTATCCTGTTATCTTTTTTTTATATCGAAAAACACCTAGATCATAAAATCCAATATTGTTTTTAGCGAAAATATTTAATTGAAAGCTCACTAATTAACCAAATCACACTACTCCAAAATCTATATTTGAAGTATTTAAAGAATATTAATTATGATAACATTTAAATATTTAGTAGTTCCAGATTGTCGTGCAAGAATCGCTGTCTCATGGATTTAGTGTTCTGTGATTGAATTATACAACCTAGATTAGGTTTAAAGCATAGGTAACAGATATTTTCAAAAAAAGGTCCTTGTAGTATTTTATCCTGGAAATACCTTACAGAATTTAAAATTATTGACGAACATAAATGCTGGAACATTCTTCAGTACAAACAGTCAAAAGAAAGAAGGTATAATAAATCACAAAATAAATATCAAAATAAATGTAGTTTAGCCAGTGGAGCAATATAAAACATTGTTAGCGATTGTTAAGGATTTGATTCAGATTGCTCAACCAATATTGTTGTAAGCATTACAGTATACGTACCTACAGGACAATATGGTTGGAAATCTATGGAAATACAATTCATTTATCAAATTATCATAATTATAAATGTCACGCGCAGTTTTTAGGTTAACACCTACTGGCTACACGATTCAGTAACTTTAGTTATTGTGCATTATGTTAGAAGGGAAACTGAATGAATGGAACTCTAATTTTCTACTTCATGGGTTTACAACCAACAAAGTTACCCAAAATTCGTTTGAGAACTTTTCCTTTTTATGTTTTTTCTGTACTCTAAAGTCGATTCTAAACTCTTGAACTTTTCTCGTATTTTTACAATAAAATTTCAATTTTTCCTGATAGAAAAATGATATGTAAACAAATTTTAGTCTTAATCCCTCGATCGTGAGTTATTCCAGACACAATTGAAACCAATTGTTATCGCGGCACGCGCGTGCCTCCTGGGGGTTGAGGGATTAATGTTACAAGAAAATGGGTCTACCTGTTGTTGTTTTCCGATACCTATGGCAACACATTAAGTAAACCTACTTCAATCTAAATCAAGTCAGGCAATTACCCTTTTCAATTTAATCAATATTAGGGTAATAAATAGGTTTCGTGAAATATGTATAACACGTTCAAAACACTCAAAATAGTCACAATTCGTTATTCACAAAGCATTGATTGCTTTTACTGTGTATGGAAATTGTTGGAATACTTATTAGTGTATAACATTAATATACCGACATTAAAATAGTTTATTATTAGTTTCCGCTTGCAACAGTGCCGAAATATCGGCAATCCATGAAATCTGCCTTTAGACAATTCGCCCTGATGTGCCATAATCTTTATCTTATATACAGGGTGAAATTTTTACCACCTTCCAAATTTTAATATATCAATCTACTAGACAAAAACAAATGACGTATTTTTTCTTTTGGTATAGCCCAGAACAAAAATGTCAAGATAAAGCATTTGGAAAATGTCCGCAAAAAATCTAAAATTTTTGATACAGCCTCCTAGTCACACTTTTTTTACGCGATTCGCATCTTATTCATTCATTACGATACTTTTCATAAGCTTTTGATTTTCCTTATAGACCTTATCAGGCCTAGGGCCGTAAAGATTTGAAACTATATTGAGAAAAATATTTTCGGGTGAAAGCTTGATTAACATTTTTTACTTCATAAATGGCTCTAAATACGATACTGAACGCCTATAAAAATTTTGGAAAGTGGTTAAAATGTCATCCTGTATTTAAAAATGAATCCCAATTTCCCTTGGTCATCGCATCACGCGTAAACGGCTGGACCGATTACGCTAATTCTTTTTTTGTTTTGTTTGTTACTGTCTGGAGAAGATTCTTATGAAAGAAAAAAAGAAAAAAAATGCGCAGAAAAGTAGAAAATTTAAAAATACTTAACCACCATACTAAATTGTGTATTTGTAATGTAACCTTATTGCTTTGGACCAATCTTTTGACAATTTAAACTTTTTTAATGTATGGCGTTTGACATAACATTGACAGAATGCGTGCTGCGAATATCGTCAAATAGAGGGATAAAAAAAACTGAATTTTGCACAAGGCCAGTAATGTCGCCTGTTCCCGTGTCGGAATACCAACAATACTGTTTATATACTCGCCAGAAAAAGAATACAAAGAATGTTGTGTGTGTGTTGATCATAAAGCATAATAATAATAATATGTTAATAAACAATTAGTAACATTTTTTTATTACACCATTTTCAATATTTATAGTTAGGACAGGACAACGTCTGTTGGGTACGCTAGTATACAATATATAACAATGAATCCCTATTTCCCTTGGTCATTGCATCACGCGTGAACGGCTGGACCGATTTCGCTAATTCTTTTTTGTTTTGTTTGATAATGTCAGGAGAATTTTCCTATGAAAGAAAAAAATAAGAAAATTGCGCGGAAAATTAGAAAATAAATTATTTGTAATGTAACCTTAGCGCTTTTGACAATTTAAACTTTTTTAATGCAACGTTATGGCGTTTGACATAACGTTGACAGAATGCGTGCTGCAAACGGTTACAATTTCCAGTGCGGTTAGCATATTTGCAATGTCGATAAGTAAATTAGTATCTGAAATATTTTTTTAATTAGTAATAACAATTTGAAATCAATATACATAGTTAACACAGGACATTGTCTGTCGGGTCCGCTAGTATGATATAAATCTGAATGCTTCTAATTATAAAAAGATCATTTAAATTGACCAAATAAGCATATAGGGGACAGTAGGGTATTCCCGGACACCGGGTAATCTCGGACATCGTGCAATCTTTAGTGCGCAGAATGTTGTCAAATCGGAAGGCTGCATATTTGTTTCAAGGTAAGCTTCATTCAACATTTTAAGTCCTTTTCTAATTTTTTTTTAGCTCAAATATTGTCAGTTTACCTTTAAATATGGTATGAGTGACAGTTTTGATCTTTTCTGTAATAATTCGTCTGAAATTCACCTAGCTATCGGTAAAGTAACAAAATTGCTAAGGGTCACATTACCTGCACTTTTGAGTTTTTTAAAGACCGTGTGCTTTTTGGTTAATTGATCTTGTATCCCCCATTAGCTAGAAGATAAAAAAAGGAGTTTTCCGCAAACTCAAGAGACATGCCTCACTGGGCCACACAGAGCCATCTAGTCCCAAATTAAGCTACTATTAAGTACCCTGTCGTATGGGGTACTAGACAACCGATAAACTTACATAAATATTTTTTTTTTTGTAAATACATACTTATAATACATAGAAAACACCCAGACCAGTACAAACAGACATGTTCATGCACACAAATATTTGTACTGTGCGGGGATCGAACCCGCGACCCATAGCTCAGAAACAGCGTTTACTACCGCTGATCTAAATGGTCGTCAAAGTCAAAGAGAAATGTAATATTCCAAGAGGTCAACAATGGGCTCATGAAAGTTGTGCAAGTGGTCTTCATCGGGTGGATATATTTGTGATATATTTAAGAACTAATATCGCTTCCACAGTGTTTGTAATTTCTCCAATGAGCATCCGTACTTACCCGTAATGGACCGGCTAAGTTCAGAGAAGTTATGTTTTTATTTAAAAAAAAAAAGTTGCTGACTGATTAGTAATAAGACAAGTTATGCTAAATTTGTAAGGTAGGAAGTTTAATCATAATAAAAATTACACTGATTGGTAAGTAAACTTTGGCTTTTATAGAAGATTTCCTTAGGAGGCCGCAATTACCCCACTCTCCCCTATAAGTTTGTTTGAAACATTATATTAAAATCTATTTACATTAGGTGGGCAAGTCTAAATTTGAAAGATTACTTCGCGCTACTCAAATAATAATAATATATTCTTTCAATAATGCTGAATTTAATACCATATTCCTATCATGTCACTTCCGTCCATTAAAATATAAATTGCATGAAGTCTATCAATTTATTTATAGAATATTCTTAACTTTCTCGAATCAAATTTAATTTTTACCTTGATTAAAATATCAATCAGGCTCCATCACTTTACAACACAAATACAAAGATACTTAAAGACATTTTTAGCAAGTTAACGCCGAATGTAAATTTATTTTTGAATTAAATGACCCGGTGTACTTTGTATCACCTATCCTTACTACATTAAACCTCACCCTTGATAAAAGAAAATTAAATTGTTGTTTTTGTTATCTTTTTTCCAGAATTTCTTGCCGTTTAAACCTTTCCTGAACTACCACAAATATTTCAAGACCAAAATTAGCCAAATCGGTCCAGCCGTTCTCGAGTTTCAGCGAGACTAACGAACAGCAATTGAGTTTTATATAAAATTGAACAATTAGTACAAATGGCTTTAGTTCGTATTACAATGCATTTCAAACAATGGCCGTAAAAGGGTTGATTGGGAAAGACTATATCACCGAAAAACCCTTTCCGAAAATTAATTATTTCATTTTAGGTAACATAACTACAGTACCTATACACATAGCCTATTTCGATACTACACTTTCACAAAATGTTTAACTAGATTACACATTAAAATAAATAGAACACGGAGGGTAGGGTCCTATCCAAACAACTTCAAAAAGGAATTTCATAATTTGATGTTGTCTTAATAGTGAATAAAGTAGTCGGTAGGTACTACGAAGTATTCCCGCGTTCGATTTCTGTCCCCTAATTCGCGTAACCAAATCGTATCACAATGGTTTTTGACAGATCTAGTATGGGCTAAATGTCAAAATCGTCCAATTCAATCACGATCGAACTGCGATTGAAATAGCTGAATAAGGCCCCTGGTTGAGTAAAATTTGGAAACGATTTGTGAAATTGTCGTACTTGATCTAAACACGTTAATCCATTAGCACCGACAGTTTCGGGGTAGTGAGATCTACCTCCTAGTGGTCTACCCTGGGCAAGGGCATCTTTGGTTTTTAACCAATGATGACGGCTAACAGATCCCTCTGCGGTGGTAGGCTTCGTAAGAGGCTGCCTGGATGCTACCACCCTCCTGCCGGAGTCCAGCGCCAAACAGTATTTCTGTGTTCCACTGGTGTGTGGGAGAACCAGTGCCTCTGGGCAAGCCTATTGATTATAAAAAAAACAAGATGAAAGTCGTAAATACAAGTAACGTTATAGTACCTACTGTTACTGATTTAATAACTTTAACACCAGATTATATATGTAAAACAAGATTTGTTTTTTAAATGTAAAGCAAATTTGATGTAAATCTAAAGTGTTATATTTTTCACAGATCGCATAGTGGCATCATTTAAATGAAATTAACATCAAATATTATACTCAATAGGTATATGGGTAATTAATAAAAAAAACCGGCCAAGTGCGAGTCGGACTCGCGCACGTAGGGTTCCGTACCAAAAAGGTCAAAATAACGGGTTTGTTGCATGGAAGACCCCCTTAAATATTTATTTTATTTTGTTTTTTGTATTTGTTGTTATTGCGGTAACAGAAATACATAATTTGTGAAAATTTCACCTGTCTAGCTATCGCGGCTCTTGAGATACAGCCTGGTGACAGAGCGACAGACAGACGGACAGACGGACAGACGGACAGACAGCGAAGTCTTAGTAATAGGGTCCCGTTTTTACCCTTTGGGTACGGAACCCTAAAAACTAACAGCTAATAATAATAAGGTCATATTCATTTTTATCAATAGTCTTTCTCTACCATGTGTGTATCCGTATTGCACTTTCCTGTACCATAAGTACAAATCTTAACTACCAACTACTAGATTATTGCATTCCTTACGAACAGTCTGCATCGCCGCCACACTTGTGCGAAGTTGATAATATAACTTCGTAGCTGTACCTACTTACGTTTCTAGAGGTAAAAGCGAGTGTTCGGAAACGACAAAGTTGTGTCATAAATATTACGTAGACATTTCATATGAAGTTAATATTAGGGTTTTGGTTAGGTTAGGTTAGGTTAGGTTAGGTTCTCGCCCTTCACAGGGAAGGAGTTTTGGGTCTCCTACCGGGCGCGTCCCCAGGTGGCGGATAGGGGAACGCCCTCCAGATATGGGGGGTACCGGCTTCGGCCGGCGCGGACCAAAACCCAGGGGGTGGGGGGGCGCACTGAGCGTCTCCTCACGGGGGGAATACCGTAATCTGCCCTTCTCAGGGCGGACCGGGGGCTGTCGGGGCTCTTGCCCGGGCCGCGAGGAAGGAAAACCTCTATAAAATACCCCCGTACACCGTAATCTGCCCTTCTTAGGGCGGACCGGGCCCCTCCTGGAAGCTGCTGACTGGGTACCTTCCAGGGGCGCACGAGGAGTAAACCTCTATAAAAATCCCTAAAGACTGGGCCGTTGGTGACCACGGCGGCCTGGACCTTCCCGTATAGGAGGGAGGACGACGGGGCGGTCGTCCGAGCAGTGAGTGGCAAAAACCCTGGGGCTCAAGCCTGTCCCCTCAGGGTTACTGCAGGCAACAAACATGGATAATGTCGACACTACGGAAAATCACTACCCACGGGGTAAAGCCGGCTTGCCGGACAATCCCCCCAGCTTCGGCTGGCATGTCCCCTCGTAATGTGGGAGGGGGACACGAAGTGTTTGAAGTTTCGAGGCGGGATGAGGTTCAACCGGACCAAGACTCCCTCGTCCGCGGGAGGTCCGCGAAGAGGTCGTCGTCCCACGACGACCTAACAAATGGTGCGGGTTGTTCCCGTGACCTGGCAGCGCCCACTCAGACCACACCAGCTGGTGAGTCGGGCGTTTGCGAGAATGTGGTGGTTGACGCGCCGGAAGGCGTCAAAAAGTGCGTTGTGGTGCTGCAGGACATCTGCGGCGCCGTTAGTGGTGTTGACTCGGACTCAGCAATGAGTCTGAGGTCGGCCAATTCTGGGCTGTCGAAATTGTGGCAGGACAGAAAGAGACGATGTGATTCGCGGCGGAGCGAGTCAGAGAGCCCGGACTCCGATAGGTCTAGGTCACCGACAGTGTCAGTGGTGTCACGGTCGTCGCGGATTTCCAAGCGCGGCCGTGGCAGGATAGCGATCGCGGCGAACAAGTTTGCTTCACCGCAGTCAAAACTCGAGTTCCACAAGGAATCCCTGGTGCTCTCAGAGACAGAAGCTCCGGGCAAACCTCGTAGGGCGCATCCTGATGCCGCCAGTCGTTTCGTTTCTGCTGCGTCTTCGTGGCGTGATTCGGAGGCGGTTACTGCTGCCATGCTTGGAGAGCGGCTGGACAGCAGTCTCAAAACCATAGAGATGGTCGCCACAAGATCGGGAAACCTAAAGGGCACTTTCACAAGTGCCCTGAAGACGTCGGCGAAAGTGATCCGGGAGTCCGTGGCAGAGCTGGAGTTCCGAACTGTCTCGGATGAAACGGCCCGCCTCCGGGCGGAAAACGCAAGACTTAGAAAGGAGATGGAAGAGCTCCGCTCACAATTGGCCTCGCTCCGCGAGGAGGTGAGGCGACCATCCGGAGAATTCAGGGTTGAGTCCACCCCAACCCGCGTTCCGCCAACAGTGGGCGAGGAGGCGCTGCGCGAGGTTGTGGCGCGCTTCTCGCGGATGGTGGACGCCCGGTTTGACGGCCTCGAGGCCGAAGGGCGCCTGCTGCCGGGGAAGCGCCTGCGTCCCCCACTAGCGGCGGATCGAAGACGCGAAGTGTCTGCAGCCCCAATTCCATCTCCTAGCTTTGCAGCGGTTTTGTCCGCCCCCTCGAAGTCTCGCGTGACGGCAGGTGCTCCCGCGACGTCTACCCCCTCGGCCACTGGCAAGAAGGGGAAGAAATCTGGGAAGAAAGTCACAAAGCCGGCGGTTGCTCCGCCCTCCAGCAAGGGCAAAGGAGTTGGCAAAAAGTCTGCCACTCAGCCCGCTGCCGAACAGATGGCTACACCTGGGCCAGGGCCCACCACCGTGGGACCGGATTCTTGGTCCAAGGTGGTGCGACGCCGCGGCAAACTGCGCGCAGAGCCGGAAGACCGCGCGCTGAGAGATTTGGCACCCCCGAAACAGGCGAGGCCTCCTTCAGCTCCAGCCCCAAAGCCGGAACCGAGGAAGAAGGCCCCACGTCTCCGCCCCCTACGTTCCTCTGCAGTAACGTTGACGCTGCAACAGGGGGCGGAGAAATCCTACGCGGCGGTGATAGCCGAGGCTAAGGCCATGATAGACCTCAAGGGCCTCGGTATCGAGAAAGTGACGTTCCGCGAAGGCGTGACTGGGGCCCGGATTATTGAGATCCCTGGGGCGACCAGTGGAGCTAAGGCCGATGCCTTAGCAGAGAAGCTCCGGGGAGTCCTCAACCCGGAGGAAGTGAAGGTGGTCAGGCCGTCGATCCTCACAGACCTCCGGATCTCCGGCCTGGACGATTCCGTCACTGCCGAGGAGCTCAAGCTGGCAGTGGCTGAGACTGGTGGTTGTCTGGCTGAGGAGGTTCGAGTTGGTGCAATCCGGAGGGGGCCACGAGGCATGGGCGCCTCGATTGTCAAGTGCCCCCTCAAGGCGGCTAAAAAGGTGGCAGCGAACAAACTGCTCGTGGGGTGGACGTCAGCCAGGGTTGAGATCCTGGCCCCACTTCCACAGCGTTGCTTCCGCTGTTTTGCGTTGGGCCACGTAGGGGTTCAATGCCGCTCGGAGGTCGACCGCAGTAGCAACTGTCGCCGCTGCGGGAAAGAGGGCCATTTGGCCAAGGATTGCTTTGCCGCTCCCCACTGCCACATTTGTGAAGCAGCTGGGAAAGCGGCAGGTCACGCACCCGGGGGCAAGGCCTGCACCAAGCCCCCGAAGAAGAGTGCGCGCAGGAGGGGTACCGCACCTCCGAGGAAGCCCTCGGAGCCGCGGCTCTTGAGTCCGCCCGCAGCAGCGGCTCCACCGGAGGTTGAAATGGAGGTCCAACATGAATAAGGACCTCCACTTTCTTCAGGGAAACTTGAACCACTGCGCCGCGTCTCAGGATCTCATGCTCCAGGATGTAGCGCAGTGGCAAGTCCACCTCGCGGTTATGGCGGAGCCATACCGCATCCCGGCCCATTCTGACTGGGTCGGGGACTTGGACGGCGCCGTCGCCATACACCGGCGGGGGGCGTCTGGCCTTCCCCCGCTCACATGCGTGTGGCGGGGTCACGGGTTCGCGGCGGCTCGAATCGGCGACCTGGTTATTATTGGGGTGTACTTCTCCCCCAATAGACCGCTCGCCGAATTCGAGCAGTATTTGTTGGAGGTTGGGGCCATGGTGGGACGTTGCTCTCCCCTTCCAGTGATCGTACTCGGGGACCTCAACGCGAAATCTTCGCAATGGGGCTCCCTGACTACTGATCCGAAGGGAAGAGTTCTGGAGGAGTGGATCGTGGAGTGTGGACTCACGATCCTTAACGTCGGCACCGTGCCCACGTGCGTGCGACGCAATGGGAGCTCGCGGGTTGATGTAACTTTTGCATCGCCCGCCGTCGCACGCCGTGTCCGAGGGTGGCGTGTCCTGACGGACCCGGAGACGTTGCCGGATCACCGGCATATCCGGTTCTGCGTCTCCGGTGCAGCCACCCCGGCCAGCCCCGGCCAGCCCCGGCAGGAGGGTCCGCGGTGGGCGGTAAAGTGCCTGGACCATAACCTGCTGCAGGAGGCAGCACTGATCCAGGCGTGGTTGCCGGAGCCTCCAGCAGTGGATCTGGATGGGGAAGCCACTCGGCTCATCGAGGCCATGTCGCAAGTTTGCGACGTGGCGATGCCTCGCGCCCGAGCTCCCTCTCCCCGTACCCAGGTCTACTGGTGGTCACCGGAGATAGCTGCCCTCCGCTCTAGGTGCGTGGAGGAGCGTCGCCGCTTCCAGCGGTACAGGAGCCGGGGATCCACGTTGAGGCTGAACTGGACCGGCTGTACGCTGCCTACAGAGAGACAGCGGTAGCTCTGCGGCTAGCGATAGCGCGGTCCAAGGCAGCGGCCTGGGAGAAGCTGCTAGGGACCTTAGAGAGGGACCCCTGGGGCAGGCCGTACAGGATGGTGCGGCAGAAGCTCCGACCTTGGGCTCCCCCCGTCTCCAGCAGCTTGGATTCGGAGGTGCTGGAGAGGGTTGTGGCGACCCTGTTTCCTGACAGGGGGGCAGAATTTGTGCCCCCTGCCATGGGAGCTGCGTCCAGTGACCCGGGACTAGAAGTGGCGCCCGAGGTCACGGAGGCGGAGCTTGGGTTGGCCGTTTTCCGTCTGAAGGACAAGAAAACGGCTCCAGGGCCCGACGGGATCCCTGCCCGTGCCTGGGTCCTGGCCCTCTCCGGGGAGCACAAGCCCCTAGAGTCCCGGCTGCGGGAGTTGTACAGCCGGTGCCTCCGGGAGGGCAGATTCCCCCGGAAGTGGAAGGAGGGCCGATTGGTCCTCATACCCAAGGAGGGCCGCTCGGCCGAGGACCCGTCCGGGTACCGGCCCATAGTGTTGCTCGACGAGGTGGGTAAACTGCTGGAGAGAGTAGTGGTGAACCGTCTCGTCGAGCACTTGGAGGAGGTTGGGCCGAACCTGGACGATGCCCAGTACGGGTTCCGCAGAGGTCGATCGACCATTGACGCGATCGGCCGTCTGCGGGACACAGCGGAGGAGGTGGTCTCCGGGGGTGGGGTGTTGATTGCGGTGTCGTTGGACATCGCGAACGCATTCAACACCCTACCCTGGCAGGTAGTCTTGGAGGCACTCCACTATCATGGAGTGCCACCCTACCTGAGGAGGCTGGTGGGGGACTACCTCTCTGAGCGAGCGGTAGTCTTCCCTACCATGGAGGGTAGCGGTCGTCGGCAGATGTCATGCGGTGTCCCACAGGGGTCAGTCTTAGGACCCCTGCTCTGGGACATCGGGTACGACTACGTCCTACGCTGCGCAAATCTGCGCGGCGTGGACGTGTCGTGCCATGCCGATGACACCCTCGTCACGGCCCGGGGTTCTGACCTCCGGGCCGCGACGGTGCTGGCCACCGCCGGAGTTGCGGCGGTGGTGGCCAGAATCCGGCGGTTGGGGCTGGAGGTGGCTCTCCACAAGTCCGAGGCCATCTGCTTCCACGGGCCTCGGCGTGGACCACCTGCCGGCGCCAACATCGTGGTGGGTGGCACTCCCATCCCTGTCAAGAAGACGCTGAAGTATCTCGGCGTCATTCTTGACAGCAGATGGGACTTTGGGGACCACTTCTCAGCATTGGTCCCCAAATTGGTGAGGACGGCGGGCGCTCTGAGCCGCCTGCTGCCCAACCTAGAGGGTGCAGGGGATTCTTGCCGCCGTCTTTATATGACGGTGGTGAGGTCCATGGCCCTCTACGGGGCGCCGATATGGGCGGCGTCCCTCAAGAACCGCCATAGGGCCCTCCTGCACAGCGCACAGAGGGTCATGGCGGTTCGGGTGGTGAAGGGCTACCGCACCATCTCGCACGAGGTGGCGTGCGCACTCGCCGGGTCCCTTCCATGGGACCTGGAGGCGGAGGTACAGGGGTCGGTGTACTGGCGGGCAGCGGATGCCCGAAGCCAAAAAAAAAAAAAAAAAAAAGGTTAGGTTAGGTTAGGTTAGGTTAGGTACCCGCCCTTTTTTTTGGGTCTCCTATCGGGCGCGTCCCCAGGTGGCGGATAGGGGAACGCCCTCCAGATATGGGGGGTACCGGCTTCGGCCGGCGCGGACCAAAACCCAAGGGGGTGGGGGGGCGCACTGAGCGTCTCTTCACGCTGCTCCTTGCTTCGCTATGTTCAGCATAGTGTTGCAGGGATGCGGCATGGGGGGCATACCGTAATCTGTCCTTTTCAGGGCGGACCGGGGGCTCTGTTCTGTCAGGGCCGCGAGGAGTCAACCTCTATAAAAAATCCCCAAGACCGAGCCGATCTGGACTGTGTCGGCAAGGGCTTCGCCCTGTGGGCGGAGTGGATGGCGGGAGATGGCCATCCGCTAGCAGCCATGATGAGGTGACGTGGGTAGCTGCGCCCGTAAGCAGCACCACATTATAAGTGACAAGCGAAATACAAAACGTCTCCAGGCCGGTAAAGCCCCATCTCGGGGACAATCCGGACCCGCAGCTTCGGCCGCGGGAATGCCCCACGTATCTGGAGGGGGCAACTTGCACTCGCTGGGTGTTGCATCCAGGACTAGACCTCGGTCTGGTGAAGGGGATTCAGGGGGGGATAAGTCAGCCGAACCTTTGTTCGAGTCTCGGCTGAGAGGAATGTTCGGAGCTGTGAAACAGTCGTCATCAGCAGCTGCCGCGGAAATGAAGAAGAGCTCTGCTCATGCTCCCAGTTCCGAAGACAGGGCTGGCAGGAGCATAGATAGAGAAGAGAGAGACAGGAGCGAAGTTAGAACTAGCCAAGAGAGGACACAAGAGTCGAGTGAACGCGTTGGCACTTGGGCGGATACATACTTCATCAATGATGACCTGGAAGTATTTTCCGAGTGCAGCGAAGATATACCTGACTCAAGACCAGGATCAAAACGGAAACATCTTTCCGAAGGCGACAACACCGTCTTGTCACCGGAGAGAATCCTAGACGAGAATGAGCCCGGGACTTCCAAGGCCACCAAATTATCGGGAGGCCGCAGAGGTCGGGCACATACAAGGAGCAAACCTCGTAAGGACGTCAGCACTATGTCTCCGCTAGAGCGACTGAACTACGAGATTTTACTTGGAGAAGAGGAAGCGAACCGGAATACCGACTCCTACACCAGCAGCGAGTCAGGGCGCTTGTCCTCTTTGGCACGCAGAGATGACTCCGTCGACTCAACACTGATGCCTCCGCCGGAACCGCCGGCCTCAGGCTCAGCTGCAGTTGGGAGAAGGGAACCCTGGTCACACACACCTGACCCTACACAACTGGCTCCAGACCTAGCAAGTGACCTTTACTTTAAAATAAAGGCCACCTGCGAAACGATTAAGGGGCTTGCTAGAAGCTCAAAAAACCTTAAGGGTACGTTCCAGCGCGACTTCTACAAAGCCGCTGCTGAAATTGAGGAAGACGCGTTTGCGCTCCGGAACCGCTCCGTTACCAAGGAGAATCTCACCATGGAGACGGAGCTCGCCGATATGCGGAACCGCTACAACAGCACGCGCGCCCGAGAAACAAAACTTCGCCAGGAACTTGCTACCCTGCGCGTTGAACATAGAGAACTCGCTGCGGAGATGGACGTTCTCAAGGCCGAGCTTAAGTACATCCGAGAGCACGGGAGCTTTCGCACCCCCTCTCGGCAATCATTACCGGAGATGACACGCCCACGGGAGGACAGTGGAGCTGAGGATTTCACTCGCTCCATCCTCCTCCAAGTGGGCAATATGATCAAGGACAGCTTCGAGGCGTACGATAGGAAACGCAACCCACCTGAGCTGGATACGCGTCCTCTTCTTAGGGGGGATACGCCTGGACCTGACACGGCGAATCGGGCCCCAACACCTGCGCCTCAAGCCAAGAGGGACAAAGGCAAAGGAAAGGGCAAGACCACCAAAAAGGCGGCCCCACCCACACCTAGCTCTGTCACCGAAATGGACATAGTGCCTCAGCCGGACGCAAGATCGCAGTCTTCTGCGGCCGCGGGCAACAGGCCGAAACCCAAGCGCGACAGGAAGAAAGGCAGCGGTAAAGCCCCTTCTCAGGGCCTGAACCAATCTCCTGCTCCTCCTGTTGCAACAGTCGATGCCCCATCCACATCCACTTGGACCGATGTCGTGCGGAAGGGCAAGAAGAAGAAGAAGCAGGGCCAAGGTCAGAGCTCACAAGCACCGACCCCAGCTCCAGCGCGGAAGGCAACAACTGCAACGTCCAGCAAGGGGAAGCCATCCAAATTCGGGAATCCTTCCAAACTTCGAGCTCCGCGGACAGCCGCCATAGTTATGGAATTGCAGCAGATAGGCATAGCGATGGGAATGACCCACAGCCAACTACTGAAAGACGCGAGAGAAAAGATTGACCTAGGGGACTTAGGTCTCAGTGGCCGGATTACTTACAAGCAGTCTGTGGCCACTGGCAATCGAATAATCGAGATCAAAGCTCTGGCTGGTGGAGACATGGACGAGGCGAACCAAAAGGCTGATCTATTGGCCTATAAGCTCTTAGAGATCTCCCCTCCACATGCATTTGTGATATCCCGGCCCGTCAAATCCACTGACATCCGGCTGACGGGCCTGGATGAGTCTGTTACCCCCGACGACGTCACTACAGCGGTGGCCAAGGCCGGGGACTGTAAACCCGAGAACATAAGAGTGGGCCACATCAGTCACGGTGGCGTGGGCGGCAGCGTCGTCGTCCGCTGCCCCGTGACTGCGGCAAAGAAGATAGCCAACACGAGACTTGCTGTGGGCTGGGTCATGGCTAAAGCCGCATTGCTAAAGCCCCGACCCCAACGCTGCTCGCGTTGCCTTGGCGTCGGCCACGGCCGAGCCAAATGTAAGGCGATAACCGATCGGAGCAACGTGTGCATGCGCTGCGCCGAGACTGGACACAGGACTGCCGGCTGCTTGAAGACAATTCGTTGCATCTTCTGCGCAGAGGCCAAACTACCTGACAACCATCGTGTGGGTACGACGCGCAACTGTCCCCCACCGAAGCAAGAAGACAAACGTCCCCCGGTTGAGGACCCGATGGCGTAGCTACGCATCTGGGCTCCCGGGTGGCGTGAGAGTGTCTAGTCCTGGCTAGATATTCTCCAGGATCTGAGGAAGCGGCACACGGGGGTGTCCGCCTACTCATTAGATCTGAGTGTGCGCGTGCAGTGTACCCTGCGCGCCGCTCTGTATAGATGGCATTCTGCCGAGAGAGCCAAGATGGCAGCGTTGGTGTCCGCGCGTGACTATTCCTATGGGGTGACCGCGCGGCTAATCATACGCGAGTGGTACACGGAGGGTGGTTTAGTGGGTAGTGTCCGTTAGATAGGACGAGTCCCACACTCCCCTGCGACGGCCCCCGCCGACGCAGGAAGTGCGCAAATGCATTCCCCCGCCTAAAAAAAAAAAAAAATGAAAAAAAAAAGGTTAGGTTAGGTAAAATAACTAACCCGCCCTTCACAAGGAAGGGGTTTTGGGTCTCCTACCGGGCGCGTCCCCAGGTGGCGGATAGGGGAACGCCCTCCAGACATGGAGGGTACCGGCCATTTGGCCGGCGCGGACCAAAACCCACAAGGGAGACGCTTCCAGTGGGCTTGGGCAGTCCGCTGTTAAATGCGTCTCCAGACGGTGGTAGTGGGCTTCGGCCCGTGGCCTGTTGTGGCCGTTCGCGCTGGAGGGCGTGACGGCGGTGTTGCCGTTGGGGCGTCAGCCCCGCGGCGGACGGAAGTCGCTCGCTTCCCAGTATGGTTTGAGCCATGCTGGGCAGCGAGTGGGCGTGAGACGTTGGCGGCCCCTTGCAACGACATGCACTGTCGTTGCAAAGGGTGGCCACGGTTCGGGTCGGCGAGGTTGCTTGCGGACCCGACCCGAAGTCGTAGATGGGGGAAGACGAGAAGGCATACGCCGAACTCAACTTCCCCCCTCTAGCAGGCTAGTGGGCGTTGGGCCGGGGGGCTCAACGCTCGCATTGCACAGCTTGCCAGACTGGGGGTGATTCCTGGTGTACAGGATCACCCATACTTTATGCCTGAGGCCCGGCATAGGCCGTACGTAGGCGGTGCATGGAGGGCATCCTAAGGGAAACCCATACACTGCCAACATACGTTGCAAGGTACACCGCAGGTCTTTTTAGTAGGTATGCTTGTCGGGCACCGACAAGAGAGTCCCACATACCCTACTGCTGCCCCTGAAGCAGTAGGTATGCGTAATGCATTTTTTCCTGCGTAAACAAAAAAAAAAAAAAAAAGGTAAAATAACTAAACTGAAATAAAAAAACAACTCTAACAAAAGTTAATTCTCGATTTGACGCCTGTATTTTTTTAACGTAGGTTTAACCACGCAGAAGTTTCTATTTTCAATTTATTTTTTTGTACAGGATGATAGGTAAATGATATAACAAGCAATAACTAGCCTATGTTAACTTATGCATATAATAAGTAAATAGTATAGTAAAGTAAGAAATGTTATATCATAAATTTTTTTATTTTATTTTTTAACAAATTTAAAAAATAACTCGGTATGAAAATATATTTTTCAAACAATGAAATGCGTGTAATAAGCCACCAATTTCGAGTCGATGCCAATGAATAGGGTAATCACAGACAATCATGCACTAACTCCAAATTGGTAGCTTTAATAGGTAGGTATTCCATGCTTTTCGTCGGTAAATATTGTGACAAAAATATTATAATTCCCGACTACGTTCTTAGTGAGATTGTTTTACCTAAGTTGGTATTATTGTTACTAAGTTTATTCACTTATTTAACAAAAACATCATAAACATTAATCCCTCAACGCCCAGGCGGCAGGCGCCTGCCGCGATAACAATTGATTTCAATTGTGTCTGGAATAACTCACGATCGAGGGATTAAGTTACTGAAAATTCAATCAGTCCTATTCGCTAGATCGTTTACTTTTTTTTTTATAAATTGCTTGCTCTTGACAACATACTTAACTATAAGGTTAAGAAGAAGCCTAAGATGGAGCGAGCTTACCCAGAGGAACTGGTTCTCCCACACACTAGCGGAACACAGAAAAACTGTTTGGTACTGGACGCCGGCAGGAGGGTGGTAGCATCCAGGCAGCCTCTTACGAAGCCTACCTAGGTAGATCCCACCACCCCATACAGCTTCTTAATTTAAAATTGCAATTTTAACACGTTAACCAAATTCCTTAATCAGTTAAGTTAATCTCACGTCTGTCTGGTCCGTTACTCTGAAATTTCTGTTATTTCACAGAATACCTAGGTAACACTGAAAATGTTTAGAAAATGAAAAACGGCTTAATGTAAAAAGTTGCCAATACTTTAATTGTTTCTCGAAGTAATCTCCGTTCCTCTCTACACATCGTCGCATTCGACGGAACCACTGAGAACAGCAGTGGGCCCATTCTTCCTTAGAGGTCTCTTCTATGGCATTTTCGTACGCTTTCACCGCGAATTTTTAGTGCTTGGGAATAAATGAAAGTCGCAGGGCGCCAGGTCAGGACTGTATGGCGGATGACTCATTATCTCGAAACCTGCCATAGTCAAATATTGAACAGTCCGTTTTGCGGAGTGCGCTGAAGCATTGTCATGGTGAAGGAGGATCCTGCTTCGAGGGCGCTGCTGTCGAATTTTTTCCAAGACAAAAGGCAAACAGCGATTGACATACCAGTCTGCAGTAACTGTCCTTCCATCTTCAAGCACAACTGTCGCGAAAAGACCTTGCCGACCAAAGAATGAGGAAATCATCTTTTTTCCTTGACTTCTTCCTTTCTTTAGGTACCTTAGTTGGTCGATCCTCCAAAGGAAACACCCACTGAGCTAATTGTCTTTTGGTTTCGGTTTCGTAGCAATATATCCAGCTTTCATCACCTGTGACGATGTCAAATACAGCATTTGAGTCACCGCCGTTGAACTCATCTAACATTTGGCGACACCAGTCCATGCAAAGGTGTTTCTGATCGTCGGTTAAAGTATGGGGAATCCATCTGGTGCAAAGCTTCCTGACGCCTAAATGTTCGTGTAATATTTTTTGAACTTGACTTATACCAATGCCTAGGCTTGCCCGTATCTGCCGTATAGCTCACTCTTGTCTTCCTCTATCATGCGTCGCAAAGCACTGATATTATCTTCAGTAGTCGCTGTTAAAGAACGTCCCTCAAGCGGATCATCATTGAGATTGCTATGTCCACGCTTAAACTCGTTAAACCAATTGTAAATAGTGGCACAAGATGGGGCTTCATTAAGAAATGCTAATCGCAGCCTATCATAGCCCACAACGAAAGTCATAATAAATCATTGACAGAAAATTTTCTCGCGTTAGGTTTATTTTCACGTGTAACGAGAGTTTTAGATTTGCAGCCAATTCACAAAAATAAATGACAAATAAGTGCAATATAGGTACTATGTACATTAGGTTTCCTATGAGTTCTAAAATTGAAATTCAAAAAAAGTTTTCATTAGCAATGTTTCCACTGGCCAGTTCTAAATATTTTCAGTGTTAGCCGTACACATCGTATACAAATTTTTAACATCTTCAAGGTGTAGCCAACTGCAATGGGGACTACCGTTTCTTTGCTCACCAGTTGGCGCCACTGTAGACTGAGGTCCGGAGTTATAGCTGTCAAAGGCGAACGGCGCCGAAACAAAGTGTTATATCTTGAATCTAATTAAGGTTATATTGTTTATAAATAACTATCTTGATATCAACAAACTAACTTCTGAAATAGTTGCTCTTGAGGCCGCCTATTTTTGCGCTTTTTCTTAATTCCGCTTTTAAAGCGTTCACATTAATCGCCAAATAATCCATATTTGCGATATTTTACGAAGGAGATCACTTTCCAGCAGGTAAATTGAAGAAATTATAATTTATGCAACAAATTCCGCTAAAATCAGTACAAAGTGAATGATATTGGACCTCACGCGACACTAGCGCCTCTAGTGGCAAATTCACTAGCGATAGCCCCCATTCGGTCATGCTGAGTTAATGTTCAATCATATTATTTAGTAAATTAAGAAGATCAGGCATTTTCTTCAGTGTGAAATTAAGGTGTAACTACGTTTAAGTCTTACGTGGACAAATGTGTTTCATATTGTAGTCTTTCATCTCAATCTCATCTTTTATCAAGAAATATCGTTTGCAGGTAGCACTAATCAGGTTAAATCAAGCTGCTTCACAATGATCTAGTTAGAGTGAAGTTGCTGGCATGAGTGATTTGTAAGAGATTTTTTTCCCGAAAAGGTAAGGTTTCTTGAATACTAAATTGAAGTACAGTCATAAGTTAATGGTACTTGCGTTTTTTCTCTAGGGATCAAGTTCTTTAAGTGATTTTGATTTTATTGTGAAATTTTTCTGACGATGATGAATAAAAATTTATTAGTATCGTAAAATTTTTGCTTCGAAGAGTTTTTCAAAGTATAGGTATGAATTGGTGAATTAATATTGTATTTAAGTATTTTATTATTATGGACTCCGATGGGTTCATTAAACTTCATAAAAATGGGACCATCGGAACCAAGCATCGGCAAGGCTTACAAGGACAAAATATAGGCTTGAGCAATCGCGATGTAAGAAGGCGACATTCGGGTATGTAGAAATGATTTGTGAAAGAGGCAAACTATATGTTTACGTAATTTTTCGTTAGGTAGTAAAGTCGTAGTCTAAGGAACACTATCATGACGTCTAATTGTAGTTCAGTTCTATTGTTGTATGCAATAAAGTGTTTAGCATTTTGACCTACATAGGTACTGGCTATTTATTGTTAGGACTTAGAAGTGACTTTAAATTTTTATTAAGACCGAAAGTGTAAACGGATAGCACATGAGTAATTTTTAGTTTGATTTTCCGTTATGAAAAATTCATAACTTATCATGTGCCTACGTTTTTTTTCATAGTTCTGAACATTCCCAAAACTTGTATTAAAGTGGTCAATGAATGTTTCATATTGTTATATATTTCATAATTGTAATTGTACTTTTTCGGTGGTTCATAATAGTGAACCAAATTTTCGATTTGTCTTTACAATGTGGACGAAATAAAATAACAATTTTGTAAGCAAAACAGGATTAAGGCAATGCTGTCACTGTCAACATCATACAATTTAAAACAGTAAATGCCACATTTTGAGAAATTAAGGAGTGTCTCTCTCCTTAATTTCTCAAAACTAAACAAACAATGTTAGACGCACGCGTTACACGAGAAGTCACCAAGTGAGTGGCGCAACTCTATCTGAAATAAACATTACCCAATACAACACTGTGGTACGAGAGTTTTTAATATAATACTACTTATAAAACTTAACGGGGCGTTATAACTATATACTTACATACCATACTTAACATAACTACTTAATGCTAATAAAAAAGACTTACTGATTTATGTGATAAAACTAAAAGCTGCGACAAACACGCCATCTATCAAAAAAAAAACCTTGAAAGCTATAATAGTAATTGAAAAAAAAAATGAAATTACTGGCCAAACCAGCTGGCCATAGCCTAGCCATGTCCTTTTTAAATGTCTTAGTCTTATGATGTCTACAATATGGCCTTTTTAAAGGCAGAAAAATGTCAATCTTTGTACCAATTTGTATCAAAATCAGTTCTTCTGTTGAGGCATGAAAACGTACAAATATACAAATAAAATACTACAAAGCATTCATAGCTTTCAGTTTCATTTTTTTTACAATCACGCAATGCCAATACCAAAAGGGTAGAATTGTTTAAACATGGTTCTATCTACCTAAACAAATATTTGACTAAACGCACAGAATAAATAATGGACTCGGCCCATAGTCACAGTTACCGTGTTTACTAAGACATGTCAGGTTTATGGTAGCCAAGCAAATAGTGATTTCAGTAGTATTTTAAGACCCATGTATTACATATTCAACTTAAATGACGTAGGAGTCAAAAGGTATTTTTTTAGTAAGAATAAACTTTTTTGGTATCTAAATGTATAATACGAGTCAGTTATAATAATTGATACCCAGTATAATGCTTGAAATGAATTTTTTGTTAAGTTTCTAAATAAGGTATTCACTGTCTTATATAGGTATATATTCATGTTCATACTACAGTAGAATCCGGTTATAACGACGGCCAAGAGACCGGTGATATTACGTCGTACTAACCGGAAGTCGTACTAAACGAACTGACAATCTATACTAATATTATAAAGCTGAAGAGTTTGTTTGTTTGTTTGTCTGAACGCGCTAATCTCAGGAAATACGGGTCCGATTTGAAAAATTATTTTTGTGTTGGACAGTCCATTTATCGAGGAAGGCTTAAGGCTATATTACATCACGCTGCGACCAATAGGAGTGAACATAATAACAGAAATTGACGCGAACGAAGTCGAGTGCAACAGCTAGTTTATTATATTTTTTTATTAAAAAAAGCAGCATAGGCCCATTTACGGGTATTCCTGGATTAGGATGCAGCTTAAACAATTGTAAAAGTGACAAATCAACTTGTTCTTTAGACAATAACCTCACGCGTTTAGGTTTTTAAACATTCGCATTGAACAAAGGTTCTATCTGGTATTTATTTTTCTTAATTGTTGATATTGTCGAATGATTTACACCGAATTCCTTCGCAATCGTTGCATTAGACTCGCCAGCTTCTAAACGTTGTATTATAACACTTTTTTTTTTCAATGGACTCTCTCATCACTCACAAATTACTGCCGTAAATAAACAGTTGCATCCAAATCAGCGACTTGCAGGCAAGGGGGGTGCGCGGGGTGAAGATAGTTTGTTACTTACAATTTTATTTGTAAATACGTCAAAGCTTGTCGTCGTTGTAACCGGACTATTTTATGTGAAATTCCGTCGCTAAAAGCGGTCGGTCGCTGTAAGCGGAGTTGTAATAAACGGATGTACCGTCATAGTGGTTCATATGAAAACCAAACATGTGCCTATACTTACGTCGCTAAAAACGGTTGGTTGTTATATGCGAAGTCTTACTAAACGGACTACACTGTATATTATTTGTATCGTATAAATTGTTATTAGGTTGACTTGAATTGTAGTGTCGCTGCACTCCAACAAGAGGATAGCTAATTAATTACTTATTTAGTACTGCTACATTTTTTGAACGTCAGTGCACTTTTGCCTGGGTTTTAAATAAGATGGTGGTTGTGTCACAGTTACCTGTAAAGTTTGTGATGTCCAAGTGATGTTAGCATGGAATTACTTAATATGTACGAGATGTAAGTCTGGTAGATGACAAAGGTCAGGTATGACGGGTATCAGTTGATTTTTTGGTTGATGTTTGCGAAGGAGTGTGATATTGAGTGTCGACGACTGTCGAGTGATTGATGACATACAACTTTAAGCATGAAATACGAATATTATGTATCGATATTCTGATTCCTGCCTTATGTGTCAAATAATCGCGATGAAAGTGCTTATTTCAGGCGCACTAATTGAAATTACCGTTGCGAATGGTCTGACCACTTGAGTGAGACTGTAAGGGGAACAAAAAATTTACTATGCAAATATTGAACGTGCTATTGAAACATTAAAAAATATATCACTGACTTCAAGTATTAAAATGTTCATTATAATTAAACAAAATAATACACAACTTTGCTTCAAATTTAAGGATAACATATTCTACTTTTAATACAGTTTATTGGCGACAATTTAATCACCTTGAGTGCCCGATCAGATTAAACCAGAAAACAAATTTTCTAAAATGACTTTGATATAACTGACTGCAGCTACGAATCTGTCGATGATACAGACTAATACAGAGTTTATTGATGTTGTAGGTATAAGCTAGAAGTAATCCTATAGAGTTGCTGCTATTTGATAATTAGTGGCTATCAGTAAAATTTCTTACTATCAAAACTTTGCAGTTATCCTTGCCGCTACTTTCAGTTCCGGAGACTTTAATAACTGACAATAAGAATGAAAAATTTTAGGAACCTCATTACAAAAATTATTAGAGCAATCGTTTGACCACCTGAGACAGGATAGGCAGAGAAAAATTAAGATGCGGTTAATTACCATAACAAGCTGAAAGCATTTCAGACACAGACAGGTAGGCTTCATAGCCCATAAAATCTCGTGTTTCGGACGTAACGATATCCTTTGTTTTATGACTTTAATCAAATAACGGCGAGGTTGGAATAATTTAAGTAACGTGGAATCATTGTTTTATGGGAATGGGAGCATTTGCTGATTAATTCATATGGCCCGTTGCATACTTGTCCTACTTTACATTTGGAATGGTTTTTTAAACTGTCTTGTGTTTTCTTTGGTTTGAATTTTACATTTTTTACTTAACGTACCTGTCAACAGTTATGGCAACCAAAGTGAATACTCCAGCCGAAACAGTGAGGTTTGCCGTGAAGTTGCTCGCAGTACAAGTTGCAGCTCCGAAGGGCCAATGTGCAGTCACCAAAAAAACGAAGTTGGGAGCACCGTTCAGCGTTGCCATTAGGAGATCAGCAACCGCCAGGTTGACCAGGAAACAGTTGGTGACTGTTCGCATCCTGCGGTGAGCTGGGAAAGAAAAATCAAGTTAGATGATTTACGGGGTTATTAGTACATACCAAATAGATTCCACTTAAAATGCCGCCTCCACACTCTTGTGAGGCGCCTCGTCTTGGCTCTCAACGCGAGGCTCTGCGAGGCGAGGCTACACGAATGCCAGCCGGCCACACTCTCGTGTATACTCAGTTGGCCATAACGCCTGCTACGAGATTGACGTTATAAAAGTATCTGCGTTAGCGACTTTATGTGCCTACCAGTATTATAATCTCACTTATAATATCTTTTGTGCTCTTACTTATAAAACTCTTTGATGTTTCTTACGTTTGGTCATACATCACATGGTGCTTTATTACAAAACTAATGACAAATTCCTCTTTTAAAACGATTGAAACTCGGTCACCTCGTACTTCTAGTGATGTTATTCTGTTTTAGCTAGCCACTGCACGTTCACGATGTGATTATTAAGAATTCTACCAGAATAATAAATAGAGGGCTTTAAATAAAACCGACCAAACAGTCGGTAGGAAATCAGATGTCTACTGAAGACCCTTATCAGTTGATTTCGCGAAACGAAAACAAACGCAAATCGAACTAAAATATTTTATTGATGCTTTGTTCACATTGTTAAGAATAACTAAGCGACTAAAACATTACTCGTATGTACAGAATGCAATGACTGTAATTAGTAAAGTGACACCAAAAAATTCTTATCTGAAAAAAAGAAAGACGAAAACGCCATTTTAAAAATCGTAAATTTAAGAAGACCATATAGTAGTACAAATAATTCTAGTTATATGGTCTTCTAGAATATTAAAGAAATATTAAAACGATCAAAACAATATATTAAGCAATTCACGACCTATCATATCAACTCAATGCTCTTATCAAATTCAGTAACTGGTTTTCTTGTATCATCAATTCTCGTTTGTTGTGACTCCAAACATTCCATGCCTAAAAAGAATTCCTATTACTTTATAAATTCTAGGTTGTAGTACGTGTGGGTTTCCCCTCGGTTTCACATCATTCCATGTTTAAAGTCAAACTCGGTATTTTTATGAGTGCTTGGTATTAACTTTGCATTGTTCAATCAAAGATATTTTAGCAACGGTTCTTTTTACTTTTCTAAGTACGTACGAACGTACTTTTGGGTAAAACAAAATAAAGTTGCTTGACACAGTAGATAAATTGTGTTTAACAAAAGTTGCTCGCATATTTATATTTCACAAATGTTTACTGCCATTAACTTTTCATGAATCTTCAGTTGGGTTTCTTTTATAAGACTATCGCCTTAAAATAGAGGAAAGTATTATACTTACCATAAAAAAAAATTGTTAAGTTACAGTTCAAATATTATCAGCTTACCGAGTACGATCCATATGACAAGGGTGTTTCCCAAAATGGCGAGCAGCAGCATGAGGGCGAAAACGATGAACCAGGCTAGTTGGCCCCACCACGGCGGGCTATATGGCCTCACTCCGAGACCCATACAGTTTCCAAGAGTTACTCTGTAACAAAGAAAACAATAATTAAACTTAAACGAAACAAATCAGATCTTTCAACACAGCGACGTCTGTGGTCGAATGACGTACAGACTTCATATAGTATATAGGTATCTATATACTATATGACTATCTGGCTTCTTCTTATGTAGAAGCCTCTAACATTGGATTGATGTAGTCAGATAACTGGAATACCGATGAAAATATGTTTGACATTATTTTTGTTAAAAAAGGTTGCAAGCCAATTAACAGAAAAAAAAGTAATGAAATAAATACAGGATGAAATTTTAACCACTTTCCAAAATTTTTGTAGGCGTTCAGTATCGTATTGAGAGCCCATTTATGAAGTAAAAAATTTAATCAAATTGTCAACTGAAAATATTTTTCGCAATATAGTTTTAAATTTTTACAGTTTTAGACCGGTATAGGTATAAAGGGAAAATCAAAAACTTATGATTAGTGTCGTAATGAATGAATGTGCGATATGCATTGCGTAAAAAATGGCCGTATCAAAATTTTAGATATTTGGCGGACATTTTCTAAGTGCTTTATCTTGATATTTTTGTACTGGTCTATACCAAAAGAAAAAATACGTCATTTGTTTTTTGTCTCGTAGATTGATATATTAAAATTTGGAAGGTGGTTAAAATTTCACCCTGTATATTACGAACCACCTTTATTTATTTCACTAAACAAGCACACCAACAACATGTCTTACCGTCGTTAAAACTTTAATATTCAACCATTCTTTATTTAACATAAAATATATTTCTCTATGCCAAAATCACGAACACTAAGGTGGTATAAATTTACTTATAAGATAATTATTTTATTGATTCGTAATTGTCTAGAAGGTCTAGTGAGGTTTATAAATGATTAAGATTTTATCTTTAATGTACCATTTTCTATAATAACCCTTGCTTACGGTGGACCAAACTTAGAATAATTAAAAAACAAGTTATTCCATAACTTTCCTTACCAATTGTTTGATTTGTCAACTATGCTTATTTAAACTAAGCTACTATAAGTTTCACTGCAGAACTCAGTAATATTTGCAGTTTACTCGTAATAGAACAATAAACTCTCGCATGTGTTATCATCACGAGTGCATATAAATTAGAGCACTTATTGAAATAAACAGGTTATTTGGCCGTGTGTTCTACAACTATTCAACGTAACTACAACTTATCTACAACTAATTACGCATTTATCTACAACTAAAAAACAAAATGTGGTCGACATTTTTAGGCTTATGTTTTAGAAAGGTTGAAGTCGGTCGGAACATTGACGCGATCCATACTTTTGCCTTGTAAACCCACATTGCAGGCTAAGATCGTCTCGAATAGAAAAAGGATTTTTCTGCTTGAACCCCTTGAGTTTACCCAAGTGGAAAGATCGAATTGTAGAAAGTGTACCTGCAAGTACCTAAGGAGTCAGTCCTGGCCAAGTTAACAAAGATACAATTATTGATGTTGCTGAGATAAAAATACGCAAAACTGCATCTTAAAGTTATTCTCAGTGAAAATGTCCCCACAAATTAGTTTGGAATTGTAATTTTTTTAGTCAAAAATAACAAAAGCAATTTATTTATTACATTTTATTGCGAATAAAATAATGTTTCAATTATGACCTAATTTTCTGCACTCAAACCAGTGAAATGATGAAACCAAACAAAACATAATTTATTTGCAAGCGTAATGGTATTTGGCAACATAATGGCATTTGGCAAATGTTTCTCAAAGTATCTCCGAATCAGATATTGTGTGGAATTTATATTAGGAGAAAATATATCATTTTCTGAAGCATCACACATAGGACATAAGTAATCTAATCATAGTCTGTTATAAAGTTTTACTTTGTAAGAATTGATAGGTAATAAAAATAACAAATCAAAATGATAACATTAACCCACCTGTAACTTACAATTCGATGGTATTAATTTTAAATGAATACTGCCAAACTCGAACATGAGAAATAATAGTCGCCAACAAAGAAACCACTAAATTTGCATCGGAACATACGAGTAATGACTAACTCTATTATACACGCATTTAGTTGATTAATTCGTTATTTTTTTCTTCACTTGAAAATGAAATTCAGATTCTTTTCGGGGCGGTTTTAACAAATGAAAGCAGGGTTTGAACTTTGATGTGGTTTCATACAACAGAGCCTTTGATAAGTTTTTTCAACTTGACCACTTTTATCCTACGACTCAAATGTTTTTAGATTCTGACACAAACCTTAAATAAGTATTTTCAATGTTCGTGCAGTGGTCCAAAAATCTGGTGTAGAACATGTTAGCTAATGTCACAAACCATCAAGTCTTCATAATAATATTTTATTTTCCTTTAATGACAGCGACTTCATAACTTTGCCGACCTCCGTGGCGGAGTGGCACTCCAAGGTCCCGGGTTCGTTTCCCGGATGGGTCAATGTAGAAAAAGTTTTTTTCTACATTTTCTCGAGACTGGGTGTTTCTGGTACCTTCGTTGTTTCTGATTTCCTCAATACGAGTGCTTGAAATAGTCACTCACTTTGGAAACAGAACGAATGTATGTAACGTAGTCCACATTTATTATTTATTAAAATTCATTATATATTTTCAGAAATTGTTACTATTCATACCCTTAAAATAATATATTCTAAGTTCATACTGTTGCTTCTGTTTCTGCGTGTCGTAATTTATAACATAAAAAATACTGATGCTCCGACCGCGACTTCTTCTGCGTAGAATTCAGTCACATCTCTCGATAATGTTGTCTACCCAGTTTTACTTTAAAAAAATGCTATTATTGCTATCTTCCGACCCATTGTAGTTCTTCAAGTGATGATTTTTGGATCACCATTCTGGGTCTTGTACCTACTTATTGGTACTGTTTGTGATGGTACAATAAAGATATTATTGATAAAAATCATATCTTATCTCACTTTTATAGAGGATCTTCATACCAAATTTCATGTAAATCAGTTATCTATTGAAGCGTGAAAACTCAACGGACAAAGAGACAGACAGAGTTACTTATGCATTCATAGTATTAGAATCGATAGCGCTCAGACCGTAACCCCTAAGGACTTTTTAAAAAATCCTTTTTTTGCAATGCAAACCTTTTTATCTATTAAACTCAAAGATCAAAGGAGATGATCCATAATAGGCCCAGACATAGTACACCATTTTCAAAAATCAAGAAAAAAATACTGTTTCTGGGAAAAATACATAAATTTATTTAACGTATAATTTAGTGGTTCAAAAATAAATAAGAAAGAAAAATAATTTATCAAACTCCATTAGGCATTCCAAGATGGCGTCAATCTAAAAAAAACTTTAAATGTCAGTAGCTGTCAGATACCCCTTGTCACTTTGGCATAATCATTCACTTCAAGTTTTTGTTCTGCTTGTCGCGCTTTAATTGTAGTTCATTATAAAGACCTCTTTTTCGTTTTCTGGATTTGGTATTGATCGACACATTACTTTCATAATGTTTGTTGTTGCTACAGTAAGCGATGGCACTCGACTCCTAGATGCGTGATTTTGAAACTGACAGACGTCATCAAAATGCCATCTTCCGCCATGATGGTTTTGTTGTTTTGTATTGCTATTTTCTTACTTATCTCTTTATTTGAACCACTTAACGAAGCCATTTTAAAAGAATTGGATAATAACAAAATCTTGTAGGTGTATTGGTCTATCTTTTGGTGGGGTGTACAGGTTCTGGGCCTGGCCTCCATACAATTTTGGACATCTCCTTTAATTTAATCTTTGTTTGTTTTTAATAGAATCGCTTTTGCCTAATTTAACGCAAGTTTAACCCCCTTGAGTTTTTTTTAATGGATTAAGCATCCGCTGAGAAGTAATATTTAGAGCATTTTAGGCTTAGTAGTTTTAACTGAGTTCTAGAAATACATGATAGTAGTTTAAACTTCAACAAAACACGAAACTTTTCAATGGTAGATTTTTAATTGATTTGAATGCTGTGTTGAAAATCGATGGGGGTAATTTATCATTTATGAAATTTTATAAAACTTAATGTTTAACATTATTCTCATAATCGTATGATTATCCTTCAAAGTTTAGTATTATCAAAATTAATATTATTTTAATTATCGTCATCATCCAGCAGTCTACAGTTGGCCTTTTGGCCTATCGTAGTTTGGCGAATGGTGGAAAGAATAAACAGCAGAAAACAGTACTTACATCTTCTTTTGCCAGTAAGTACTCCTCTAGTCGCCTCTAATGATACCCATAGGAGGAGCAAAGTGGGTATTATTTTTATATTTTAAGCAGATACCATACAGTTTAACAAACTATTTTGTTAAATCTTACAAACTATTACTCATATTCCATTGTTTAATTTCCGACACTACGTAACCCACATATCAGTGTAAACACATTAAACTCCTTAACCCACATCATCCCACCCAGCCTTGATAACCTTTAAACCGTATTATGATAATGAATTATGAAATTTTGATCGCTAAACATTAACAACATTATTCATCCTAATACATATAGTATGTTAAGGAAAATAATTAGATAATAGATAAACCATCAAGATAATAAACGTATATTGACGTAAAGTGGCAGAAAAAGCAGAACACGGCTTCATTAAAATTTATTTAAATAAACTTCTGGTAATATATGTAAAATTATTTTCAAAACAATGAACATTTGTTATCCACTCATACGTTCGTAGTTAAAACATGCAAATACCTAGGTAACACTGAAAATGTTTAGAAAATGAAAAACGGCTTAATGTAGAAAGTTGCTAATACTTTTATTGTTTTTGAGGTAATCTTCGTTCTTTTTTACACATTCGATGGAACCACTGAGAAAAACAGTGGGCCCATTCTTCCTTAGGGGTCTCTTCTATGAAATTTTCGTACGCTTTCACCGCATCTTCAGGGCTCGTTAAGCGAATACCTCGTATTTTTAGTTTTTGGGAATATATGAAAGTTGCAGGGCGTCAGGTCAGGACTGTATGGCGTATGACACATTATCTCGACACCTGCCATAGTCAAATATTCAACAGTCCGTTTTGCGGAGTGCGCTGAAGCATTGTCGTGGTGAAGGAGGATCCTGCTTCGAGGGCGCTACTGTCGAATTTTTTCCCAGAAAACAGGCAAACAGCGATTGACATACCAGTCTGCAGCAACTGTCCTTCCATCTTCTAGCACAACTGTCACGAAATGACCTTTCCGACCAAAAAAATGAGGCAATCATCTTTTTTCCTTGACTTTTTCCTTTCTTTACCTTATTTGGCCGATCCTCGAAAAGAAACACCCACTGAGCTGAGCACAGTCTTTTGGTTTCGGGTTCGTAGCAATATATTCAGCTTTCATCACCTGTGACGATATCAAATACAGCATTTGAGTCACCGCCGTTGAACTTATCTAACTTTGGCGACACCATTCCATGCGAAGGTGTTTCTTGTTGTCGGTTAAAGTAAGGGGAAGCCATCTGGTACAAAGCTTCCTGACGCTTAAATGTTCGTGTAATATTTTTTGAACCTTCTTTTTGACTCATACCAATGCCTAGGCTTGCCCGTATCTGCTGACAGGTCACTCTCTTGTCTTTCTTTATCATGCGTCGCACAGCACTGATGTTATCTTCAGTAGTCGCTGTTAAAGGACGTCCCTCGAGCGGGTCATAATTGAGATTGCTACGTCCACGCTTTAACTCTTTAAACCAATTTTAAATAGTGGCAAGAGATGGGGCTTCATTAAGAAATGCTAATCGCAGCCTATCATAGTTTTGTTATTGAGTAAACCCACAACGAAAGTCATAATAAATCATTGACCGAAAATTTTCTCGCGTTAGATTCATTTTCACGTGTAACAAGAGTTTTAGATTTGCCGCCAATTTACAAAAATAAATGACAAACGAATGCAATATACTTCATTAGGTTACCAAAGAGTTCTAAAATTGAAATTAAAAAAAAGTTTTTTTAGCAATGTTTCTAACCGGCCAGTTCTAAACATTTTCAGTGTTACCCACGTAGGTATAGTCCTAGGTTACAGGGCGGGGGAGGTAGTAGTGCGATTTTTCCTAATGTCCAGGAAAGTGCCGGAATATTTATTGATTATTCTTTATTATTTATTAGATTCAAACTAGAAAAATGTTTGAATATATTGAGATTAAAGAGAAAACCAAAATAAGTCATCAATAAATATTAATAAAAACTAGGGTTGTATCGACTAGTCGCCGACTAGTCACCGACTAGTCGGCCATATTTGCAGTCGGCAACTAGTCGTCTGAAACGGCCGACTAGGCCCGTTTTTTGCTCGTATTAATATACCTAAGAATTGATGAAATTGAAATAATTACTGTTATTATTTTATATTAGAAATACAAAATAAATTTTACAATGTACTTTCAGTGCAATTTAGAACAGGTTAGGAAATTAGGAACCATTCGTTCGATACATTAACTAATTGGGCTTAGATCCAGACATTAAACAAGTAACAAAAAAAATACTTTAAAAATTGGCTATAATTAAGCTTACAACTTACATATTGGAACACTTCTCTTGACCTAATAATAATGAATTAGAACTTAGTACCAGATATAAAAATTTATAAAAAACTTCTTATTGTGACAACAGAAAGTTAAAATAAATAAAAATTCTACTACACTACAAACGAAGAATTAAGATGACAATCAGATACAAGAAGGCATTTATCATAAAAAATGGCAATGCAGTGTGATTAGAGCATGTTACTCTAATTATTATAACCTAAAGCAATAGTCGGCTTGGCCGACCTAGTCGGCCATTTTGTAGCCGACTAGTTAGCTAGTCGGCTACTCGGCCATGATAGTTGGCCCATCTCTAATAAAAACATTGAGCTGGCCATAAGTTACCACTATTTTGTAAGTCTCTTTGATTAAGATATCAGATACACTATATTTCTTCTAATAAAAGTTGGCAACCCTAGATACAGCCTACCATAATCCAATTGGCTTGTGATAATAAGGAGCGATTGTAATTTTTATTGCAGGCCGAAGGACATCGTTTCCCTTGAAATATTGGTCGGCCCGTATAACAGGATTCAAATGGATTTCGTAAATCCCTTACAAATGGCCCCAAACAACGGAGAGACAACACTGCTATTAAACGACACGAGGATTACTATAATGGCACTATTAAATATCCTAGACCTTTTTTTGACGCGTTTTGATATTGTGATAGACACGATACAGAACTAATAAAAGTGGAAATATTTGTATTGTGATTGATCGTTCTTATAAAAGAAAAAGTAATGTTGAACAAGAATTCGATAGCTACCTACTTTGAGATCAAAAGAAATTGTTTTTCATCAGTGCGGAAAACTATTTAATAAGTATAGACATATGTAAAAAGGTAAGGACAGATTCTAATTCGTACTCCCTGCTAACGCAATTTACAGTCTCAATCAATGACTGTCAGTTATCATTTAAATAAAAGAGGATTCGCCTTACACTTGGTAGTGAATTTATCAATCTTGAAGTAGTGCTTGCGAGGTGAGTTTGCGAATGAATTTGAGTTAGGCAGCTTAGGTAGTAAGTTACCTAAGTGAGTTTGAAAACTGACGTTGGTACTTCAAATATCGCACGATATTTAAAGTACGTCTGAAGTTTGGGGAACAGAAAAGTTTTTGATTTAAATATTCGACTAAGAAAATGCGCTGACTTTAGTACCCGCTAGAATACACATAATTTATTTCTGCTGAATAATTGAGGAACGCAAACAAGACAGAAATACGAAAAGAAATAACGTAGAATATTAAAAATTACCAATTGTTTTTTGCAGAGGGATTAAACCAGTAGTTTTAGTCAGAAGGTAACTATGTAGATAGTCAAAGGTATTTTTAATATTAATTCATTTTTTGGGCCTTATAACTTACTTGAGGTCAATATCTTCGACGAGCTGACTGGGCAGCAGATCCAAAAGTTGCGACACGTTCAAGTGAGCCCACTTCTCTCGTCCCAGAATCTGCTGGGTGCAGTTGAAGAAGTTCTGAATGTCCAGTTCGGGGTCCATTGCAACACTATCCATTTATTTTTTACTGTCACATATATACACACACACTGTAGTTTTAAAACATAACATTTATGTAAGTACCTAAATAAAAAAACAATGTAACTAGTAAAATCATGCTTAAACAATTTTGAACAAAATATACTGAATGATGACTTTTTGATCACTGTCAAAATATTTTATATGTGTTAAGAATCGTATTTACAGCCCATTCATGAAATAATACATGTATGTCAAGTTTTTACCCAAAAATATTTTTCGCAACATAGTTTTCAATTTTTACGGTCAAGGCTGTGATGGTATGAAGGGAAAAGGGTGCGCATTGTCTTACATAACTTTTCAACTCATAACATCGGAAGTCCGAAAATATTTCTCATACAATCTAAAATCATAATAATCATTTTTTATGAAAAATTCAAAACCTAAATACTAAAAACCATATTCATAAAAATTCATAATATCACTTATTATATACTGAGTTTTACTAATATTTGTTTTCATATTATATTTGTTTATACTAATGATCGAAACTCATAATCATTCGAGTAAATTATAACTTTTGTATTCATAAATGTGTTTTATTCTAATATTTGTTTTTATAAATTTGTTAATCATAAGTTTTTCTATCTATATTATTAAAAATCATAATGTCTCTATTTATACATTTGTTATATAGTTTTTGACAACACTTGCATTTTTTTCACATTATGTCAAATGAAACGCGTGTTTTGTATGGTGCTCAGATTGATATTAAAAAAAATGTGATAGTTATTTGCCTACAAAGTCCAGTAGGTTAGGTAAGAACAGTGACCATATAAAGGCGTGAAGTCGAGAGAGCGGAGCGAGCGCAGCGAGCGTAGCGAATGTGCCGCGGTAGGGGCCGCCGAGCGCCTCAAAAATAAAAAATAAAACCAATTTTACAATCCTATCCGCAAAATTTTTTTTACCCCGCACCTCCTGCCTTCTCTGGAGGGTTCCTAACCTACCCCCTGTCCCCCTCCCCCTGTCTCTCCCCTTAACTCTATGGTCCAAGTCTTAAAATTTTACCTCAAACTTATAAAATCTACTACCTACTTTAATATCTACTAGGTAGGTACTTTCCTAACCTACCTATCTTTAACTTAGTAATAAAATAAAATAATTTTCAATATTTACTATTATGAAAAATGAAATTATGAATAACGACGTTATGAGTTGTAGTATGTTCATAGTAAAAACATTATTAATTAAAATAATATGATCATTGAATGTTATGAAGAAAAAAGGTATGAAAAGAAAAAATATAAATTTAAACTGGTTATTGGTAGTAACAGTATTAATAAGAAAATTATGACTACTAACTGTTATGAGCTCCTATGGTAGTAATAAAAATGTATGAATAAAAAAAGTATAAAAAATTAAATTATGAAGAGTGATTATTATGAACACAAATCGGTAGTAAGACAAAAAATAGGATTTATAATTTTATGTGAGCCAATATGGACCCAAGGTAAAATCAACAACTTATGAATAGTAGCGTAATGAATGAATGGAATGCGCATTGCGTAAAAAGTGTGTTGCGAGGAGGCAGTGTACAAAACTTTAGATTTTTGGCGGACACTTTCTAGGTGCTTTATTGACATTTTTGTACTGGGCTATACCAAGAGAAAAAATACGTCATTTGTTTTTTGTCTCGTAGACTGTTGTATTAAAATTTGGACGGTGATTAAAATAAATCAGATTGAATATAAGATATTCATTTTTAGAAATCTGTAGTCAACAAGGACCCCTATATTTCCGGCATGTTCGTCTTTCTGTCTGTCCGTCTACGGTTAATTAGAGACTCTTCGAGAAAGCTGTAATTAGGCATGGCTATCATGCCGACAAATAATAATACTGTCACAAAGGTTGTTAGAATTGTTATGAATTTTTTGATTTAAAGATCCATGTGTGAAACTAAGTAGTCAATATTAAAGTGCATTTTTTTTCTACTTAAGTACTCTCTCCAGTCCCTTCTGCTTTTGTTTATGAATATGATTAAAACTGCATCAGTCACATTATGGTAATAAAACAAAGTTAAGAGGCACATATTAAATTCTTTCCATTGAAACCAAGAGGTTCTAATCCTTACAAATTTATCTACTGCGTCATAAAATTTACTGTGAATTGTGGTTGCGTGATCGAGTAGATTTAATTTACTTCGACATCTCTTCACTTTTAATGATCGGCATAATAATAAACAAGAGGTCTTTTTTTAATACGGTTTCTATAATATGAAATATTAATGAGGAGAACGAATCATTTTTCAACAAAATTCAGTCACATTTTTAAGCCTAGCTATAATTCCCGATGGCATAATATTAAAAGAAAAACTGACCCTTGGCAGTTGGCGATGTCAGTTTGGCCATGGTCGAAAAAAGACGGACGCTATACTATATACTACCCATGTTCTACGGCATATTTTTTTTTATTTTATGTCACCATAGATGTGCCCATAGATAAGAAGTAGTGCTACTGTAATACTGAAGAAGGACGGTTCAACACTCAACAATATTATGATTCAATATCATATCAAAAGCGAAGTGATCAGTTATTAAAAGAAACTAGCCTTACAGCAGTTTACGCTACATGTTCTGAAAGTTCAGAAAGGAACAGAACAATGATACCTTATGATTAGAATTTAGAAAGTAAAGGATTGGCAAAAGTCGCCTTCAGAAGTAGGATTTGAATCAGAACAACGCCGCCAAGCTTTAAGCAGGACAGTTTTACTTATTACTAAGTTGTGACAGAGTGCTTTTTGGACTTCCTTAACATCGCAAGATTTTTCGACATTTAGATTTTATACTTCGATATTTTTCGAAAGAAACGGTTCAATGCAACGAACAAAATTAGAAACATAAATGTATTTTCATACAACTATGCATAATACGAGACTTGCAAAACATGCTCAAAGAAACTGCCTTTTGTGTCAGAAAGAAAGACCCAACACCATCACCCTGTTAACCTTTAACTATGTTTTTTGCGTAACAAAATGGGGATCTTTCAGCAAAATTATAAAGTCTAAGCCTCGGGTTTATCAATGTAAATAATACAAGCAAATGGTCTGTTTATTACGATTATTATCTGTTTTTGTGGATAATTCTAAGACAGTTTTTTCTCCATACAAATGTTAAACATTCTCTTCCTTGCAAAACTTCTCCTGACCATTACAACCTAACAAAAGAAAAGAATCATCCAAATCATTGCAGCCATTTTTAAGTGTGCCTACATACACTTAATCAAAGGATTTATTTATATTAAAGATAGAAGTAGAAAATGGATGGATATATAACGTTTACTTCAATTTAAAACCATATTTTTAAACCTTGTTTTAATCTAAGTAGTACACCCACTTTTAAAACTTTTACCCATTAATAAATCTGGTAGCAAAGCCAAAGCTAGTTTTTCGAACCTCAAAAAACCGTTTTCAAACAATTTTCGCGTGCGTTTATTAGCACTCCGTATCGACTAGTTTTATACAGTGAAGATTCACGTGACTGAGTTATTCTGTGGCTTCACTGTAAGAGGTTTTATTTACATTTGTTACATAAATGAGTTAAATAGTTTGAAAGAGTTGGTTCTGATTCATAAAAAAAAAATTAACTCCTCATAATAACACCAAAGTAAAAATTTAAATAATACTATACCCGTGCCATGCAGGGTCCCGTTATTTTCATTAGTTTTAAAGTTCATTACGGAAGAAATAAGTTATTGAGAAAAAGAGTTATACTTATAAGCAATAACATATATATTTTAATTTCACTTTAACTGAAAAAATTAGTTAGGTATACCTAAATATAAAAATGCATTTATTCTCAATTCAAAAATGCTAATGGTATAAATTAATATCGAATGAAGAAACGAAGCTTTCTCTAAAGTGAATGCATAAATGATCAATTACAAGTGAATCATACAGACGTATACTAAGCAAATCCATACTCTCATAAATAATACAATTGTTACCAGTTCCGCCGTAAGTGAAAGAATATTTCCCGGATCACAGTGTATAAAACTGGAGTAGGGATTGACACGCCTCGTAGAATACAATATACTCAGGAACGGAAGCCATTCTCATGCCGCGTGCCCCAAAGCACCAATGAAAATACAAAAACAAGGAATAGTAACGATTCACTCAGGGTTGTGATTCAGAGCAGTATAATATTTTAATTTTAAAAGTAAAGATAAAAATAGACTATTCACTGTGGTAATAGATTTATAGATGATAATAGATATGAATGCTTGATTGCAATTCACAAAGTTTTACCCGCATATGGGCAGCGTGACTTTGATTCAAACGTTTGTAATTCTGTAATGCTTAGAATCAAATTGTTTTATTTATGAATCTTGTATTTGTTTCGGTTTCTCTCACTATAAATAATTTAATAACTTCCTAGCCCTCTCGTCTTACAATTCAGGTTATGCAGCTGTAGTGTTTTTTAATAAACATGATTATATGAGTCTGTTTGTTCGAGTGCAATAAAATAGTGTTTTTAAAACATGATTTTAAAATTGGAATGATTTTTCTGGTTGCATTTTTTCACTTAAAACTTAACCTTTCATGGGATTGACTATAACCGAATTTATTTTTTAAAGATAATTAGTATTTATCATCCTGACATTTCGATCCTATTGCACGAATCGTGGGTTTCTATAGGGGTGCACCAAAGTTCATCTAAATTTTCAACTCCGATAATTTGAACTCCGAAAATGTTCTTCCTAACATTTTAATCCTAATAATCACAACTCCTAATTACTCTGTTTCTATTATTCATAATTCCGAATCATTCAACTTTACAATAGCAGTAAGTAGCAATAAACATCTATTAAAGTAATATTTGTTTATCTATATTTTCTTAACATAACCGTCTTTTAAACTATTATTCAAAGTCATATCTTTGAATAAAGTATAATAGTCGGACCGTTGCTCTGAATTTCTATAATTTTAAGGCTAAATATAATAGTAGGTATGTATCTAAGTAATATATCAAACAAAGTTTTACAAATCCAATAGGTTCGAAAAAGTGTAGGTTAACAGTGACCTTAAACGAGCCAGTTCCCCCTTCCCTATAAATACTGCCATTTTTGTTCAACTTTTTCATCTAAATTAATTTTTCTCTAAACTATTTCAGTCGGCACCCTGGGGAAGTTATACCCAGTTGGCATCAGTACCTCCTACACCCTCTATAAAGCCCCCTTTACAGGTTTATCCCGGTCACATACAGTTTTTAGGTAACAGGAGTAAACTGTAACAAACTGTATGAATAAAAACTGCAAAGAAAAATTTAAGGAATAGTGATCATTCGGATTACAAATCGGTAGGAAGAACAATGTCGGGCTAAAAACTTTAGGTGTGCCACTAGGGACCCTCTCCATAGTTTTTATTTACTTCAAGTAAATTTTTTTTCTTGCTCTCGTTAGAAATCTCTACAGCGACATGTTATGTCATGCAAAAAAAACGAGGCGAGAGAAAATAATCAAGTGGACGAGTATATCTTTTGAATGCAACGATTCTTAGATTGCTTTTATTATCCCTTTCGTACCCAGCGACATCAAACGTCCAATTTTTGTGAAATCTGACAGCCCTAAAAACGCCACGTTGAACTTAGGCTGTGTGGCTCGAAATCTTTTCTTTTGTATGAAAAAGGCACTTCCTAATTCAACTCTTGGAGACACGTAGCAAGTTATATTTTCTCGTATCAAAATACAATATAGCTCTTTTGCACCCTTGTGGAGTTATCATGCATAATATTATTATCACAAATCTTTTTTTATCAATTAAGTACCTATTTAGTGTTTATTGTCATGTAAGTCATAACTATAATTTTCATCAGGCATTTTTATTTTTATTTAGGTATATACCAAAATTAAAAAGGTTAAGTTTTAGTACAAATGGAATAAATTTTGTTTGATTCTAAACTTTAACTGTACATAAATGAAATATTTTATTTGTGACTCTTGTGTTACACAAAATCTGCATCACATTACAATTTGATTCTCAAATAAGTGCAATTAAATACTACTTTAAGTATTTTATTAATACAATATTTTGTCAGTTTTAGAATTATGTAGTGATTAGGTACTGCATTAAACATATAATGTACCGTCCATTATCTCTTAGTACAAAGCAATCAAGTTTTTCTTGTTATTTTTCATCGTCCTTTTATGTTACAAAACTTGTAGGGATAATGATGACTTTTACATACGAGTATGTTTGACTGCAGTGTTTCTGGAGTTCATGTATGAGATAAATCAGTAAATACAGATGTACCTAACTGTAATAAAACAGGTGCCAAATATCGTCATTTGTGCAAAAAAGTTTCAAAGTTTTTCGGAATGTGTATCCAATATTTAATCGCCATGTAAAGCTCTACTAATTTTATTATTGTTATGAAATTTTAAATCTTACCTATTTAAATCATGATATCCTATTTTTAAACTTGATATGTTGCTGTCGGGGCTATCAATAAAATTATAGTGTAGTCCATATAAGTAATTCCATAAACGAATTTTATCTATTCGACCTAGAAAATACGAAATAAACTGATTTGATTGCTGCGTGATATGAATACTCCAATCTAAATAAAAGCTACAATTCTGGAATCATATTATGTCACTTTATCATGTTATTAAGTCCACTCATCGTAGCATACATTCACTGCGAGCGTTTGTGGAATAGCAAATAGATAATGAATAAATTATTTTTCAAAAAAGGAGATATAACCAGCTGCCTTTACTTAAAATTCTGTATATTATATCTAAATTTACTTGCAAAAGCCAATAATAAATATAATATACATGTAAATACTATTGCTTTATTGAAACTTAAAAACATGTATCGCCAGTAATGCTTAATAACCTGTTCCTATGAGCTTTCGAATTCTTTACAAAATATTTAATCATCGGTCATATTAGCATTTTATTAAAATTTCGGTATTTAGGAATTGGTTTTAACTTTGGACTTAATTTGACAGTGTTGATTAACAGTCCAATGAAACGAAGTTCTAGTCATCATCATCATTATCATGAACAGTCTGAATCAGGCACAGGCTTCTTTGAATAGAAGATTTGCCATAATCACCGCTTTGGCCAGATGGATTGGCAAAGGCAGTTTGCCCAATGGTGGAGATAAGACCCTGCTACCGTCTTCTTTGGCAGTAGATACTTTTGTAGTCGCCTCATACCTACGGTACTTAAGAATATGGGTGATGCTATTCTTTTAAAGTGAAATATGAGTACCAACCTTTCCGAAAAAAGCATTAAGTAGCGGACAATTTCCAACACTATTCGTTTGCACGTCTGTCGTTTTAGTAATAAGGAGATCTTGGAAAGTACCTACTACGAAAAATAATAGGTATATTGAAAGTGAGCATTCACGGTTTCGCTATCGCTTCAAATGGCGTGATATATAGTCAATTTTTGACCGTGAATGTGAAAACTTTTTGGAGAAGCGGCTCTGGATTCCCATCTCGTTAAAACCCATCGCACCGAGCTGTGGCTTCACGTCAAAACATCAGGCCGTTAAGCTCGTGAGTCCCCGGAATGTAGGAATACATTAAATCAATTTTCGGGTTACTGGTTTACGAAGATGACCAATGGCAGTTGCACGTAAGCGTCCTTGTAATTAATATTTGCTAACAATAACGCTATGCTAAAAAAAATACTTTCACATTGGTATTTATAATATGTTTTAAGGACCAATAAACGTCACCCGAGATGAGAAAAAAGACGTTCCTACTTCGCATGTAGTCCCGAGTCTTCAGAGTTCACTGTAAAACATGTTTCAACAAATTGTCGGCGAAATTAATACTTTGTGCATCTATATACCTGAGCAAAGCTTTTTTAGTAAGTACTACTTAATAGTTATTGGGCTAAACCGCACACACAGACAAACATAGACAGAGATACTTATAAGTATGAGAAAGTCTCCTGGATCTGCAGTAGGTATTCAATACGCTTTGTATTTTTTTTAAAGTTACGATAGGCACTTGGATTTTTGAGACGCTTTCTTTAAACTCTTTCTTCTCCTTATTAGGGTTCCGTAACCGAATGGTAAAAAACGGAACACTTATTGTTCGTCAAGTCTGTCTGACTGTCTGTCTGTTGGTCCTTATGTCACAGTCACTTTATTCTGAAAGTAGCATTACAGAGTTAAAACTTGGTACATAGGTGTATCCTGATGACCGCTTTTTTTACTTAATTGATGCTATAAATTCTCAATGGGTCAGGTTTGTATTAAGTATACCACGGAATACGGGTGTTAAAACAACAAAATTTTAATACTGATACAACAAAATTTACTTAAAAGTATTGTTGCGCATGCTACCATTGCTGAGGGTTTTTTGTGTGCTAAACATACAAACAGTCCTTTTTCATTCGACATTGGATACGCTTTGATTGGAAATCTACTGGCTGACCTCAATTCATTCTTGCATTTAATTAAGTGGTTTTTGTTCATTGTATACCACCAAAAGAAAAGGATTGGGTGCTTAATAAGAACATATTGTTCCTTTCGATATCCTATAACACTAATTAGTGTTAACAGTAATTAGACTTATTAAAAGACTCTAATACAGTCTCGTATAAATAAGACTGGTTTTACAGATTTTTATTTAATTTGCTACATATGTTTGTTTAGGAGGAATCTTGCAAGTTAATTTCGAAGCAGATCTTCAGCTAATTGAACAAAATTTTTACGATCAATCTCGCGACAGAAGATATAGAACCCACAGCTCTACAGCCACCCTTACAGACTCAAAACAAACTAGAAAAACGTTTCCTTAAATGATCTGTCCGTGAATCGAGCCGAGTTGGCAAAATAAATAAAAATACACAATTTACTTCAAAGAAGTGGACGCTTATTCCGTAAGGATATTACGGATTAAGCTTCGGGAGCTCTTTCAGTTTACTGATAATTTCCTATAAATTTCACTTTATAATAGTAGCCACGGTTGAATGTGCGTTAATGATTAAGGTACCTATAGACCAAAATATCACAATAGCTGCCAGTGCAAAGTACAATCGCGGACTGTTGGTAGTGTCATTTTGCATGGAACTGTGTAGTTATTTAGTTCTATTTTTCCATTCGGTTATGTTGGCTAAGTACTAAGTAAGACTAATAACGTTGGACGAACTGAAACTATATCAGAGCTAAGTTTAAGAAATCGATAAAATTTAAATTTATAAACGATTTATAAAGTAGATTAGCGATTGATTGATCGGTAGTACAAAACCGGCCAAGTGGATAAATACAATGACATCCTAAGAACGCCAGTTAAAACCGTTTCCATGTGGATTTTATTATTTGATCGACTATAACTATTATGGGTTACAATCTCTACTTAGTTGTTTTTACATAGGTATCCATTAACATCCGTTTGGTTGGCCAAGGGCGGGTAAAGTAAGACTGATAAAAATTAATTCATATAGCAAATCAATTAATGGAGATGCGAGTTTGAGTCCCGCCAAAGACAACTTTTTTTAAGTTAAAATACTAACATTATTATTGCAATTAAGTTGCTGAAAGTACACATAGCAACTTAATATTTTACTTTACAAAAAAATCAAGAAATAGTGCTCACACCCAATATTTTTGAGAGACCCGTCTAACGCCACTTCACATTTCATGCTACCTGTTGATTTACTTAAAACCAGATGAATTTAAAATAGTTTATAATTAAAATTTAATTTACTGATTTTAAGCGTCATGGTTTTCGGTTTCCAACATACGAGTATACCTATTTAGGACCTGTTTTTTCACCATTTGCCTATATTTTAATACTATTATGAGATACGAATGAACGTACTTAACATCGGAAACGCACACAATAAAAACATGGTAGTGATAGAAACCCCGACACAAGTAATCTTTATTAATAAATTTCAATGGTCACCGGTTGTGCAAGGAGTCTAACCAGATAAGAAGACGAAATGACAAGTTTGTAAAAACATATGGTTACTTCTTTTGAGAAACTAAGCAGTATATTATATTTTAATTATAATTATGCTGATTTCTTCCGCGATCATGGCGCTTGCAACAGTGCCGAAATATCGGAAACTCATAAAAAACAAGGTACATGGTAGAATCTCGAAATAACTAACTCTTAAGCAGTAAATTAGCTTTATTACCTACTGCAAATCCGCCCAGATCGCGCTTTTATACACACGTCCCAATATTTTATCCTAATACTGCTTCGGTAAAAATAGTAGGTTAATGCCAAGAAAAAGCAAAGCAAGGTGGTGACCACTGTTAGCCTCTTTTTAATCCCTCAACGCCCAGGCGGCAGACGCGTGCCGCGATAACAATTGATTTCAATTGTGTCTGGAATAACTCACGATCGAGAGATTAATTAAGTACCTAAGCATGTAACCTATCATTTTGATTGAACACATATCATTTACGAGGAGACTATTATAAATAGTATTGTTAACAGCCTATACAAAACAAGCTTTATTTCAAAGTCTAGTGTAAATTTTTTATCAAATCTCTCATACATATTTTAAACATAGTTGATACGTACTTTGAACCATAAACAATCTGTCATATTTAAAACAAGCGTTCAAAATTAATGAGGACAGTTCGCAACAAACAAAAAAGAAAAACCAACTTCGGTGCCATCAGAATAAGCCACTCTAACAGCTTATTAGTAACTTTGTCCTGACACTTTTAAAGTAAAAAAATAAAAACTTCCAAAATAAGAACATTAATTTATAAATCTTAAATCAACAAAGACAAAAGACACACAAAAATTTTTTTTGGATATAATCCTTTTAAAAAAAAAACATAAATAGGACTTTTCTTACAAACGCCACACAACTTTTTGAAACACGTCAAACTTTTTAAATAATTGACACAACACGACATATAAATTATCTGTGCTTAAGCTGATAAATCTTGAGGTAGATTTATTTATTTAACACTGAGAAGTTATGGTAAACTTTCGGGTTTAATGGTATCACATGGGCGCGACCAATCGGGATCGCGGTTGGGACACGACTGACGCAAGGGTGCCAAGTGCCAACACCCTAATGCGCTCTATCCATACTGCTGGGTGTACACTAATCAGTGCAATTACTAGTTTGTTACTTTAATACCAATTTGTACCAATGTAAAATAAGTTAATTTAGTTGCTATTAATATAATTTTGCGAATAAAATATCCGTTTAGATAGATACCACATTATCACATTAAGCAGCCCACTATTACTTTTGTATAATGATACAGTTTGCAAAACCGGTCGAGTGAAAAAATTGCTTTTTTGACAAATTGTTTTTAATAAGTCTGAAAAACACGACGTGTGAAAAACAAGCTACGTCGTAGCTACACGAGAGGATAAACAGAATAATTTAGTATAAGTAATTTTGCTAAATTACTGGCTGGTTCTAGTTAAAACCTAGATATATTTTGAAATGAACCAATAAATAAGTTATTTTTCGTTATGTATTCGTTTACTAGGCTTGTCAATTCCAGTTTTACTGCGATGCATTTTAAGGCACATTATTTGCTCTGTATTTTCATCCGCTTTATACTGAACTATAATCGGGTCTTCAATAGTATTTAACTAGCCTTCTTTCCTGCTGCACATTACCTTGTTATAATAATATACCCTTCTAAAATATGAATGAAAAGTGGGTAACATTTTATGTAGGTATTTACGCGATAAAAACGTTGACAGCATAGTAAGCCCCTTCACTACTAAGTAAAGGCTAAATATGATATTAAACCACAATGTTACTTCTGACTTAAATTCTGTTTGTTTTGCTGGATACCTATAACTCGTAGTATAATATAAAAAAAGGTTTAACTTTAGCTCGTCGTTTGTGGTTAGGCCCCAGATAAAAAAATTAACTTTCAATATTTGCGACACGCTATTTTCGATAACATTAGTACTTTTTTGAAGCCTACAGCTGGAAATAGGCCTCAAGAAAGGGGGTTCTTTGATATTCACCACATTTTGGCCAGTTTTATTTCTAGCAGTACCCACTTCTTTAGTCGCCTTTTACGGAATGATAAGAAAAAAATTCAAATGTACCTACTATTTTATTTTGACCTAAGTATGCTGGTAACATGGTCCGGTATAATTTAATAAAAACTATATCTAAGTTTTCAATAGCCAAATATAGAGATGTAGCAACGTGCATAGTCTTAAACGTCCCGGCTTCACAAAACTTCGTATACATCGATCTTCGTAGATAAGTATGTATTTACGTGCTGCTTTCAAGCTGATTTCTGTGACCTGTGACCACCTGTGTGTGATCAATGTAAAAACTACTGCAAGTATGTACCGTAAAACACCAGCTGTTGCATAATTTGAGGGAGACATCCTTTGTATATGTTACCTAGGCAGTGTATAGAATACCTAAAACGTTAAGGTAATGTATACATAATTTTTCATTTTATACATTGCCTGGGCATTCTATACAATACCCAATACGCTCCCGGCAATGTGTGTTATAGACGATAGCAGAGAAGGGAGAGACGAACTAGAAGTAGTCCAATCTAGTTCAGAAACAAAATCAACCTCTTGAGGTTCAACACGAACAAAGCCCCGTCACCGAAAATTCTAAGATGTTAATTCGGTAATGAAGCTTTAAATCTTAGAAATGTGTTCGATTAACAGTATGATACACGACTATACAAAGTGCCAAGATTCTTGGTGACCTTGTAAATATTGAAGATCTTCCTTCTGAGGTACAAAGACAATCCTCAAATTATATTAATTTCGTATCAAGACGTGAACAATCATTGGATTCCCAACTCTTGTGCTGTGTTTGTACCGAGGAGTCCACAAAATATTTTCATTCGTGTAGAACATGCAGTAAACCCATCCATGCTATTTGTGCTGCTCGGAAGAATGATCACCACATCCACTAAAACGAAGTTTTCTTGTTTCTACCCATAGGTTGTCTGGTAGAGATTGCTTTTAGCAATAAGACTGCCTTATTGTACAGATGTATCAAAATGTAATTTATGATAAGCAAATTTTTCTCGGGGATTTCAATGCTCACCACCGTGAATGGCTGCACCCGTTCGAGAAAACTGACCACGCTGGACGTGAGACTCGCAAATTTTCCTTAACCTAAGAGCTCACTCAGTTGGTCAACGAAGCAACGCGAGTACCTGACATCGAGGGCCATACACTCAAATGCCTAGACCTGCTGCTGACAACGAACCCTGACAGGCACTCTGATTCGATCTCGGCACCGCTGGGATCGTTAGATCACTGTGTGATGAAATCCGTATCGATCGGCTCGCCTCCTGATGTTAGTCATAGAGACATGAGGCGCGTTTGGCGATACGAGTCAGCTGATTGGGACGAAATGCGACATTTCTTTGTATTTTATCCTTGGCAGCAAGTATGCTTCTCTTCGTGTGACCTCTTCAGCAGTGCTGATGTGGTCGCGGACGTGACACGGCAGGGAATGGAATATTTGATTCCGTTTTCCGATATCTCGCCCAATCACAATACCCGACCTTGGTTTAATGCAGACTGTGCTCGCGTTGAAGCGCTTAAAGAGTCAGCTTACCAAACATGGGTACAAGCTCGCGACCGCAAAGCTCGAGCTTGGAGGATTCATGCGAAGAAGAAAGCCTTCAATTCCGCAGCCAAATTGTGCAAACGAGTAATCCGTAAGGCGCGATTTGACCACGTAAGCCACATAGGAACCAAACTTACATCGTACCCAGCTGGTAGTAAACAGTTCTGGTCCTTGTCCAAGTCGGTCGAATCAAATTTTTGCTGCCCCGCTCTCCCACCCATGCTGCGTCTGTTTTTCCGAAAAATTATAACCGTAAAATTTTTAAAGCAAGTGTGAATAGGCTGCTTCTGGATAAGCTCGCACCATCTTAGGCTTCTTCTAAACCGTAGAGTTAAGTATGTAGTCAAGAGCAAGCCCATTGTATATAAAAAAAGTGTAGTATTTATATTTTATAGTTTTTGCGATACCCATGCAAGGTCATGTTATTGTGTCCCAATATTTATACTTAAGTATAGACAACGGCCAACCTACCCAAAAAGTTAAGGGCCGTTAAATTGATTTTCAACTTTAAGTCGAACAGGTAATAGAGATCAATATCAATTGAGAAAATTTGACGTTTTGTGATAGGTTGACGTGCTGTTGTCTGTACTAAGTATCTAAAAATTCAAATATGTTGTACTTAATAAATTTAATGACAAAGACTATGTTCACGTCGAGTGATTTGAGTGATTCATAATGGATTATGCAATGCGATGAAGTGCCTTCTGTCTGAATTTATAAAGTAACAAATCTTTTTAACAGACGGTTAAGGCGTTTCATCAGAGGTCAGGACATTAAAATAAATAAATATTTTTACTGACGTAGGTACGTCTCAATTTTCATTTATCAGGGGAAAGATGAAAGCACCTGTAACTTTTGTTGCTTTTTTTTCAGATGAAATTTGATATTTTATTTTGCACTCAAAACAAAGAAAAAGGTTGTAATGGTATACCTACAGCTCATCTAGGTATTGTATTTCATAGTTTCCCTCGGATTCATTAAATAATCTTGGACTCTGTTATGTCCTTTTGCAGTTGGGGCCATTCAGCTATTTCAATCGCAGTTCGATCGTGATTGAATTGGACGATTTTGACATTTAGCCCATACTAGAACTGTCAAAAACCTGTCGTTCAATTACGATTGTGATACGATTCGGTTACGCGAATTAGGGGCGTGACCAAGACAAATCCAATAATTCCAAAATTATAAAAATTGGTCCAGCCCTTCTCGAGTTATAAGTGGTGTCAGTAACTAAAAGGACTTTCTTTTATATAGATAGATATGTATTATGTGTGTTTGAAGTTCAATGGAAAGTTCTGGCTACTCAGCTGTTGAGCCCAACATCTCAATTACCAATGCCCATAAAGGATGTCCCGAATTTTCGAATACGTCCTAATTGAATAAACTACGGTCGGATCTTGAATTAGTCACACGACGTCCACACGCATTCTTTTTATCCCATAACGCTTTTCTTTCGGAACTAAAACGTCTTTTTTACAAACTTGCACGTCAATAAAACCGTAGTTTTAGGGAGTAGGTATACATTTTCGTTCACAACAAGAGTGCAAGTAGGTTTGTAGGTATATAGGTATATGAAATTTTAAACACCTTCCATATTGTATAGAAATAGTCCTCTTTATATGGCAATTAAAGTATATAACCACCTACCGAATTCAATCAGGACCCTCCAAGGTAAAAAATTTGAACTAACATTAAAAAATTTGTTGACTAGTAAGGCATACTATTCATTAAAGAAGTATTATGACGATAAATTGTAAAATGTAATATGTATTATTTTTGACATTGTTTCTTCAATAAATTTGACACTAATCTTTTTTTTTTTTTTTTTTTTTTTCATTTATTTAAGGCAACAAACAGTCATGTAATTAAATAATATTAAGTATGTCTAAAAATAAGGTTTTACAAAAGACCTAATAGTGCCTATAATGTAATAACTAAGATAATGGATTTTTACAATTGAGCAGCTTAACGGACAGAAACACTATACCTTCCCCCTCAATCCAGTTCCCGCACACCGGTCAATTTATATATTATTCAATCTGAATATTTATTAATTTTAATATAATTTAAACATTGGCAGGTGTACGGTAAGCCATTGAAAAGAAAGAACAAAAACAGTAGTGTTATCAAACACAAATAATAATAATAATAATAATAAAGTAAAAGCTTTCAAAGAGTAAAAGGGAAACACAGGTTTAACAAACAAGACAGGTTAAATTTTAGTTACATTTTCAAACGCTGTGAGAGAAGTAATTTTAGCTTGGTAAGAGAAATATTAAACATATCAATATCGGTGAAATCTTTGTTATAAATGTTAGTGGAGCGAAAAATAAAAGAGTTACGTGTGTATTTTTTATGAAGTCGGGGAGGAACAAATAATGGCTTTAAGCGCGAGGAGCGTACTGGAAGGCGAACACGAGAGACAAACGATATTCTGCTGAGAAGCGAAGGGGAGTCCACTACATTGTTCAATATTTTATAAAGAAATACCATGTCGAACATTTTACGCCTATTTCGAAGAGATAGCAGACTGTATCTTTTAAGAGAGGCTTCATATGATTCACATTCGAAATTATAGCGATAATTCAAAGATTTAACGAACCTTTTTTGGACTCTTTCTAGCCTGTTAATGTGGACTTCAAAGCATGGACTCCAAACAGTAGAACAAAAGTCCAAATAAGAACGAACAAATGAGAAATAAAGGATTTTTAATGTGTTTGGTTTAATGAAGGGCTTACTTATTCGAAGTATAAAACCTAGATTTCTAAAAGCAGATGCCAGTACATGATCGATATGAGAGTTGAACGATAGCATAGGGTCCATAATTACACCCAGATCTCGAATATAAGGAACTCGCTTCAATGTATTTGAATTCATGCAGTAATCATAGTCAATTTTGTTTTTTTTTCGTGTATATGATATGACGTAACATTTGAGGTTGTTGAGGAATAGTTGGTTAGCCTCGCAGTAAGCATGTAAAGAATATAGGTCTTCCTGTAGCTTATCACAGTCATGTACTGATTTAGTAATTCGGTATAATTTTGCGTCGTCAGCATATAATAGATGAAAACAATTATCAAGACATTTTCCAATATCATTAATATAAAGTGAAAACAACAGAGGTCCAATATGAGAACCCTGGGGCACGCCTGATGGAACCGGCAGAAATTGTGAAGAGTAACCCTTCACATAAACTGCCTGGCTCCTATTACTTATATATGACTGGATCCATCTTAGGAGGCTGCCGTGCACTCCGGCCCTCGCAAGCTTCATAATGAGCAAATCGTGGTTTACCTTATCGAAAGCCTTTGAGAAGTCCGTGTACACGACATCTACCTGTAAACCATCATCCATGGCTTGCAGTAAAAAGTCAGTGAAGGTAAGCATGTTCGTGTCTACACTACGGCGTTTAAAGAATCCATGTTGTTGTTCAGAAATAATACTACGAAAAGCATTTGCCAATTGGGCCGTAACCATCTTCTCCAAAATCTTTCCAAAAACACAAAGCTTGGAAATGGGTCTGTATTCACAAATAAGGTCTTTTCTATTGGTTTTGGGTATAGGGGTAATTACTGATCTCTTCCAGACGCTGGGGAACGTACCTGACTGAACCGAAACATGAAATATTTTAAATATGGGAGTTGCAAGTTGTTTCGCGCAAGCGGATATCAAAACTGGGTGGATCCCATCATATCCCGCTCCCTTATGAATGTTAACTTGTTTCAATTCTCTCAAAACATCATCGAAATAAATATTAATGGAGTTAATATCTACTACTGAGTCATGTAGGTTGTAATTTGAACTATTTTTAAAGTTAACAGAGAAACCTCCACTATTAGTGGGTATGAATACGGAATGAAAGTATTGGTTGAAAGCGTCACACAATCTTTATTGACATTTAATTTCTGACATCACTTATTATGCTAATATGTATACAGGGTGAAATTTTAACCACCTTCCAAATTTTAATATATTAATCTACGAGACAAAAAACAAATGACGTATTTTTTCTTTTGGTATAGCCCAGTACAAAAATTTCAAGATAAAGCACTTAGAAAATGTCCGTCAAAAATCTAAAATGTTTGATACGGCCGCCTAGCAACACTTTTTTTACGCAGTGCACATCTCATTCATTCATTACGATACTAATCATAAGTTTTTGATATTCCCTTTATACCTAAACAGGCCTAAAACTGTAAAAATTTAAAATTGTATTGTGAAAAATAATTTCGGTTGAAAACTTGATTAACATTTTTTACTTCATAAATGGGCTCTAAATACGATACTGAATGCCCACAAAAATTTTGGAAAGTGGTTCAAATTTCAACCTAAAAATTTAATAAATCTAACAGTGTAATTTATGATAATGGATAATGTATTAATGTATTATAAAGAAAGTAGGTAATTACAATGTATCACTGATGCCTTGAAAAGGTAAATTTGTTACAAGCACTACCAACTGCTTCTACAAAGGTATCAACCTGTTCTGTATCACAAATTTGAAGTGAATAAATGAATTATGAATTATGAATTATTTTAATTTAGCAATCTACGAGACAAAAAACAAATGACGTATTTTTTCTTTTAGTATAGGCCAGACAAATGTCTGCCAAAAATCTAAAATTTTTGATACGGCCTCCTAGCAACACTTTTTTAATAGCATAAGTTTTTGATTTTCCCTTTGTTTTAGGACCGTAAAAATTGAAAACTACAAGGTATGTTGCGAAAAATATTTACGGGTGAAAACTTGATTTTCATGTTTACTTCATAAATGGGCTCTAAATACGATTCCAAACGCCCATAAATATTTTAAAGATGATGAAAAAGTCATTACGTATAGTAAACTTGAATGTTGTTAGCGTTGTTGGCTGCAGATGTGGTTGACAAAGTAATATCTTTACTATATTATAATAGGGAAAGTTTGTATATATGGACGTATTGTTACTCTTTCACGCAAAATCTACTAAACAGATTTCTAAGCCCAATACCGAATTCCATGCAAACAAAATCGCGTTTAAAAGCTACTTAGTTATGAATAACGCGAATATGATTATATTCGCGTTATTCATACATGCAATATTTGCTCCTACTCGTCTAACATATACAAATAAAAAAAATCTAATTAATAAGGTACGAGTATGTAACAAAAAGGATCAATCAATCACCGGCCAATATAACTACATACAATTTTTGGGGGCACTGTTTATTTGGAGCTTAAAAGGTGGTCGAGTAAAGCTAATATGAGTTCTTGTTAATTAAAGTTTTATGCATTTACTTGGTAAAAACATTCATCAATCGATTCCGGTTTCGATTCCCAATCTATACTGTTTAGGAAACGATATTTTCTATTTTGAATTGAGTACCGACGGAAGAGTGGGTTAATTTCTCATACTTCGCAATGTATGTACGTTAAGCTATTCTGTCATAAGATGTCGTATCTTGTAATGTTTTCAGAAATCTTACAAAGACTTTAAAAACTCTGACAACAATTATAATCACAGAATGATTATGCATTCCAATGTGGATGCACGCAAACTAATGACATCCATTACTTAAGAAGAGCCATCTCAATGCGCCCATCATCTAAACAACTCATTGCGTGTTAGAACCTGCAACCGTTTGCTTATAGTCTACGTCGCTCATTATACTCAGACGTCGATTACTTAAATTATATTCGATTTCTTTAATGCATAACGCTTTTTTATGTTTGCGTGGGTAGCATCTGTTAGGTAATTGATATTCTAATTCAGTTAAGAACTAAAATCGAAATCTGAATTAAAATGGTTTTAAAAACTTACCTGGAACTCTATGCGATCTGACCTACCTTAAAAAGTTCAATGTCTTTAGTATTTGATAATAGAATATTCGGAGTCATTTATAAAAAAAAACTTTATGCTTCACGTAATAAAAGGGATTTTTCTAAATTGGCTAAGCACCGTTCCTTTGTCAGATATTAAAATATTGAAACAAATGTATACATAAAACATACTTAACATAAAACAAAACAGTTATCAAGGGTACTCCAAGACCACTAAAGAAAGAAAATAATGTTTTTGACCAAAGGTCGTTACTAGAGATGGGCCCATGGACTTGTCACCGACTAGACCGGAAAGCCGACTATTCGGCATCGTTTGTAGTCGGTGTCTAGTCGGCGACTATTCGGCAAAATTTGCCGATTATAATCGACGCTTATCAAACATGTCGTTTATTTTTTTCACAAATCTGTAGTTACTGATCTGAGCTTTATTTTCGTCGCAACTGATGAGAGTTTCATTTTTTGTCAAATATTTCCTACTAGGTAAAACAGTAGCATTGTGGTTTTGTTCTTCAAAAAGGGCGACAAAACACTTCTTAAAAACTACCCATTTCACTGCTTAGTCACGTCTACAAGTTAATTTCGAGGGTCAAAACAAATCGGCTTGCGTGAGGACTTGACGAGTTCACCACCAGAGCAGACCGGGTTTCGAGGTGGATTTAGTACCGTAGACCATATCTACACAGTGAGGCAGATTTACAGAAGACGGAGAAGTATAATCAGCCCTTATGCATAGCATTTGTAGACTACGAAAGGGCATTTGACTCTATTGAAACCTGGTCTGTTATGGAATCCCTGCAGCGATGTCAAGTCGACTGCCGGTATATCGAAGTGCTAAGATGTTTGTACAAGGCAGCCCAAGGCATTCAAATACGGTGCACCCCTCTGGGTGTGAGATAGGGAGACGTCGTATCTCCAAAACAGTTCACCAATGCACTGAAGTACGTTTTCAAGATACTTGACTGGACAGGGCGATGTATCAATGTGAATGGCCAATACATCTCACACCTACGATGTGCAAACGACATTGTTGTTATTGCGAAATCACTGCAGAAACTCCAGGTATTGTTGAGTAGCCTAAATGAATTCTCCCAACGCAAAGGCTTATGTATAAACATGGACAAGACGAAAATCATGCATGTTCAACATGCATGTCATTTCCGGGCCGATAACTATCAATGGAGTACTTCTCGAAATCGTCTACCTGGGACAAAACCTGCGATTAGGTAGAAACAATTGTTGGGCTTGGCAGCATTCCGGAAGCTATGCTATGTTTTCTCGTCACTTATGCCCCAAAGCCTAAGAACAAAAGTTTTTGAACAGTGCGTCTTACCCGTGGTAACCTACGGAGCTGAAACGTGGACACCGACGGACTGGTCCGCAAGCTAAAAGTTGCCCACCGAGCTGTGGAGAGAGCTATACTTAGATTATCTCTAAGGGATGGAATCAGAAATGAAGTAATTCGACAGAGAACCAAAGTTAGCTACTCGGATAAGCAAGCTGAAGTGGCAGTGGGCTGGTCACATCTGAAGCAGAACTGATGAACGATGGAGTAATCGAGTTCTACAAACGTAGTGTTAAATAGATCGAGTGACGATCTGCGTAAGGTAGCTGGTAGCAATTGGATACTCAAAGCTAAAGATCGAGTAAATTGGCGTGCCTTGAGAGAGGCCTACGTCCAGCAGTGGACTGCTGCAGGCTGATGATGATGATGAGGTAAAACGAATTTTGGTTTGAACTTCTTTTTAGATTTTATAAAAACAGGGTCTTGAACTAAAGATAAATAAAGTAAAGGTTGGTATCTAACGCAATCATCTTTCATAAGTATTGCAACACTTATATCTCTTGATCAAGAGACCACTGCACCGTTAAACTTTTTGGTAAACTTCATTGTTTTTAATATCAGTATTTAAACTTGAAAAAATATGTCTCAGGTGGGACTCGAACCCGCATCTCCTCGCATGCCGGGCGCGGCGCTATACCATTAAGCCACCGAGACACTGCGTCACAGCGCTGATATTATAATTGCAATTAAATTGCCTAAACATCATTTATAAAGTAATCGTTGTTTTTGTATTTGACTTCCTGGCGGAATTGATGACAAGAATGACACTGCGACAAGTAGGTATTTGAATTATCGGCATTCGATTAGCAATTTGAAAACCGATTGATCGGCTAGTCGGCTAGTCGACAAATACTATAGTCGGCCCATCGGGTATATATCGGATTGCCTAATTATTTGTACTCCTAATTGTCACTGGCACACAAACTTTAAGCCTAAATTTTTTTCGCACATTTTCACTCTTCCTAAACGTGCTTAGCCTATATTTAATACGCCTTACTGTATATCGCCGTATTATAATTTGCCAAATTCGACATTTAGCCGAATATATCCTAATACCTACCATTTACAGTTCCAAATTTTTATTCGCAAAAAGTTAAAACTTTATCAATATTTTAAAGAAGTAAGCATGCATGCATGCATGCAAGCAAGCAAGCAAGCAAGCGAGCAAGCATGCATGCAAGCAAGCATGTATGCAAGCAAGCAAGCATGCTTGCAAACAAACAAGCGTGCATGCAAGCAAGCAGGCGTGCATGCAATCAAGCAAACATGCATGCTAACAAGCAATCATGCATGCATCCAAACAATCAGACTTTCGTGACGGCTTCGGTGCTGCGGGGCTCCGGCGGTCCCACGCGTGCTAATCGTCGCAGATGGCTTACACTCTGCACTGCAGCTTCGGCTTTCTGGCCGGCTGCGCCGGCCAGCCTCAGCCGCGGCTCCTCGCTTACAGCCTCCTGCTCCTCAGCCCGCGGGCCGCCTCGCACCTCCGCGCCTACGCGCTTTTAAATTACACTCTAGGGGTAGGGCAGACAAGACTGCTTGGGGTCGGTTTGTGAGCGATTCGTTTTTTTAACTTTTTAGGTTTTAAAAAAAATTATGGCTTTCATTACTTAGTGTTATGCCAAAATAAAGATGCGAATATATTTTAGTGCATTCGATATTAGACATACTAAAATTAGGATTTTAAATTTTTAGACCCAACTATGATAGTGCGAAAACAACTGTTAGGCTAGACAATAATTATACGTTATAAGTTTAGGCCAATACGGTTCGGCCAAATGAAATTAGGACTTCAAATTTTAGGCGAACCGAAGGGCACCCCGGCCCATCACTAGTCGTTACTGCTAAAGAACTGTTGAACTAAATTTAGTGAACGTACACAACATAATTATAAAATATGTATACTAGAATACTTTAGTGAGTTAATTTATGTGAACATAATGATGAATTGATTGTAAAGTTGTCAAAGTATTTTCGGAACAGGTAAACAGAAAAGACCATTTGTTACAGTAACAACACTGGATTGTTCGATGTCAAAGAGAACAGAAAATGATTTATGGTTTCAATCGAACGAGGAGTCAACAACGCGTGATATTTGATACATAAAGATACGCGTCGCTTCGCGAGTTTCTGGGATATGGCACGAATGCGATTCAACTGTGGCAATAAAATGGCTATGCCTTTCAGTAGGTACGAGCATACTTTAGGCAATCCTCAACTTTATTCTGTAAATGTCATTCTAAGGTGGCCTTATATGGCAGGTTAACATTCAAAAGTTTAGAGCTTAAAGTCCGAAACAATTCAAACAATACTTATGTCACTATCCCTTAATCCTTAATTAGGTAGGTACATAATAATATATTATAAACGTAAGAGTACCTAAGTTTGTTTGTTACCCATTCACGCGGAAACTACTTAACCGATCATCAGGAAACTTTATACACATATTCTTGGAGGTATCAAAAATAACAAAGGCTATTTGGTATCCCACTGCTGGGCATTGGTTTTGTCCACGCGATAAAAAGCGTAGTTCACGCGGGTAGAGCCGCGGGCACAATGCTAGTCATAATATATTCCGATTGGGCCTAGTTACCTTCTTAGGGTTTTACCTAGGAACAAAACGTTAAACGTTATATATGAATTAAATTCATAAAATAATAATCCTGCCTGTTAGATTATTATAAATGTTCACTCAAAAACATGGAGTCAAGTGTGAGCTTTCTTAGCCATTTAATGGCAAAATATCGTAATCATAATCATAAGCTTCATTTAAATACTTTTGTGATTCTTTAATTTAACATGACGTATTAGCTTAAACATGAAACTTGTAGAATATAAAATTATCTGAGTGGCGTGAGAGCATAGCGTTCCGCCTATTAAAAAAAAGGTTCTTGATTGGCGACCACGCCCGGTGCGCGGTCGCCAGTGATCTGCTGATAGCCACCGTACTGGGTGTACCAGTGATGACGCCTGGGGCCGATTGTTGTAGGGAGGTGGGGGAGGTCTATGTCCAGCAGCAGGCGCCGTTAAGCTAAGATGATAATGAATTAGAGGATCGCTTGAGTCAGAAAAAAATAAAAAAGACGTGTGGCACTCAGAGACTGCCGCGGTAAAGCTATTGCATAGCATTTTTTATCAACTTATGCAATTATAAAACTAAAAAGTATCACCGCTGTGCCGGTCGGAGTGGGGGGTGATAGGTTATTTTCGTTACGGAATTTCTGGATTCGGTCTCCACGCTCAAGGCCCGCGATAGAAGCTATGCAATAGCTTAATTTTATAATTTTATGTATTTTCTAATTTTGACTTTTGTAATAAAATTGTTCTGTCATTTTGGCAGATATGGTTATCATAGGCAACCATACTGTCAAAATCCTTATTTTCTTCTAAATTCTTTTAAATTTCGGAAATTCAAAATTGTTTGATCGTGCCTCGCCCCGAGTGTTAGATTAGGTTATTTTCGTTACGGAATTTCTGGATTCGGTCTCCACGCTCAAGGCCCGCGATAGAAGCTATGCAATAGCTTAAAACATTCTGTACAAAATTACGCTATATTAATAGAAAACCAACCAGAAATAACAACGTAACTTTAATCAAACTACCTTATTTTAAAGATATTTACTCTATTTAACATTTTAAAGCACAAAAACTTTACTAACTTTTAAATTAAAAAACTGAGACGCCATGATATGTCTTTGTCCCGCGTAAAACTGCGCTTCCGATGCTTGCAGTTGACTCCATATTTTCTATTGGTCAAGCAATTTCACGCCATATTTGTGTTTTAGATCACCCTCAGCGTTAGTTGGGCCCCAACTTGTGTGTGGTAAGGACGACAAATACGCAAGTTTTTACCCGTATACGAGGTAAGTTATTCGTGAAATGTGTTTTGGTTACTGAGTGTGGTCAGTTCGGTGGCAAGTTTTAGATAACGAACAGAGCGATGTATTGTTTCGTCTAATTAGTATGTCAAAGATAATTGCGACCTGTAAATATGTACTTAATTAATTAGGTAGCTGGGTAATTATAACAAAAAAATCCATTTTGTCGTCATTGCGGTGGTGTAGTGGACCACCGGAATGACAAATAAGCCACCGCAATGATCAATACCTGTAAAATCAATATTAGATAGACTTTTAATACATAAACTTTTAATACTTCATATTAATTTTGTCCTTAAATAAATTATGTAAGATATGTGACTTAGTTTAGGGCTAGATAACGGTGTAATTAGTCTAAGGAAATTTTGTACTGTAGTTACAATGACTCAGTTAGTATGTTACTTTATTTTAAGAAATAAAATTAAATAAATGAGGTTTAGGGAGAGAAAGAGTTGATCATATATAAAAAATAAATAATTTGAGTACATTAGTGCATTTTTAATTTATTATTTGAGAAAATTTGCTTAATTAATTGATTAATTGAATCATTTCTAAGGCCTTTGTCATCATTACAGTGGCGCAAATTAAAAAAATATATATTTCTCCATAAGTATTTTTTTCTGAAGCATGCCTTACAAATCATTAGATTCACAGATCTTAATCTATAACCTAGCCCATTAGGTTTGGCTGAAACGTTAAAAACTGAAAATTATCCAGTACAACATTTTAACAAATCAAACACCTAAATAATTTTCTAATATATCAAAAGGTCAAGTTTTTTTAAAGATCTTTGACGCCTACAGAATCAAAAAAAGTTGCGTAATTAAAACGTTTCTCACGTCATCAAAGGTACCTTGCAAATTTGTTTTCCTTTCACGAACCTATTCAAAGTATTAACCTTTGAACGAATCACAACCAGACTTCTCCCTAGGGGATATCGGCTGTTCAATCAGATACAACTGGAATTTTCTATCAAACAATATTAAAAGGGCAAAACACACAATGCTTCGGGACAGTGTTCGAGATTTATTACTTATCTCTTTACTTTATTATTGACAAAATTAATTTGACTGCTCCATTTACTCTAAATACACTGGACTAAGTAATTTGATCCTTAATACAATATAAAATTTTAACTACTTTCTAAAATTTTTGTAGGAGTTCAGTATCGTATTTAAAAAATGTAAATCAAGTTTTCACCCGAAAATATTTTTCGCAATGTAGTTTTAATTTTTTACAGTTTTAGGCCTGTTTAGGTATAAAAGGAAAATCAAAAACTTATGATTAGTATCGTAATGAATGAATGTGATGTGCATTGCGTAAAAAAAGTGTTGCTAGGCGGCCGTATCAAAAATTTTAGATTTTTGGCGGACATTTTCTAAGTATTTTATCTTGACATTTTGTACTGGGCCAATACGTCATTTGTTTTTTGTCTCATAGATTGATCTATTAAAATTTGGAAGGTGGGTAAAATTTCACCCTGTATAATTTATAAAAAACCAAAATAACATCCGTTCATAATTTTCTGAGATATAAATGATCCTAAGAGTTAGTTATTTCGAGATTTCTACCATTTACCTTGTTTTTTATGATTTCCACCACCCGCACCCGCAGTGACATCAGTTCTTGCGCGATCATGGCGCTTGCAACAGTGCCGAAATATCGGAAACTCATAAAAAACAAGGTACATGGTAGAAATCTCGAAATAACTAACTCTTACGATAGTGACCATGAAAGTTTAAATCAGTATATAAATGATCCTATGTCCCTAAAAAGGTCACCTAAATCAGTTGAGAGTTTATTGATTCCGGTTGGAAAAAATCAACCTACATAAAAACCATTTGCACCCAAATGGCCCTAATTTAAAACTTTCAACGTGAAGGCACAATTTCAGAACTGGAAATATGTTACCACTGAAAGGTGAAAATCTATACATAGTCTTTAAACAAAAAAGTTATATTTCGGACTCAAATAATAGCCCCAAGGAAGATACAAGAATTAAAAGTTGCCTAGAAGGAGCGTGAGTAGGACGTGTTCAGATATGTGCCCTTTTTATACAGTAGGTATCGTGCCTTCTTTTGAAATAATTTGTCGAAGAAATTTTTTTACATTTCTGAATATACCTACATTAAACCTTTTCAAAGATGTTGGTAATGCTCGTCTTAAATAGTAGTAACCAAAAAAAGTCGGTTTTACGGGCGAAGATTTTACGTGACAACGTCTTTTTCTCGGTAGAATATTTATTGATATGAATATAATTAAATTGCACAATAGGAACAAGGAATTGAATGAAAATAAGAATTGCACAAATTTTAACTATAGAAATATATTTTGTTTACTCAGACCGATCATAGTTGAGTGGGAGAGAGACGCAAGGCATTCGGCGGGCCTCTCTCTCGTTCGGTGACTCATCGTAACGTTACCGAGCGTTACACTTTTTCATAAGTGACTCCCAGCCGCAACCTAATTTAAGACGTTGTCACGTCAAAAGTATAACCTATTTAAAATTACAAAATAAATTCAGCGTTTATCTCTTTCGAATAAGGTTTTGGCACTATTTTCTTAATTTTTGCAATTTTAACTTCAGATGAAGACGTTGATGGCCTACTATAAACATACAAATCTTTCATAACAAGACGAACCCCTTTGAACACTTTGGACCACATCGCGTGTTTTGATGAAGCCAATTCAAACCTTTTGTAACATTTTCAGTGATATCTCAAAACTTATTAAAAAAAAACAAATATTAAATTTATACTTTTTCATAGAATATATCCCATATAGCCTGTGGTGTCGTTGGGCAGTCTTTAAAAATATTAATTAATTAAGTCATACATTGGTATAAATCTTTATACTGGGTGACTTTTTTTACCGTCTGGAAAAATTTACTGTGTATTTTGTAATGTTTTTTTAAAGTGTTCATGCTATCGTGATCTATATCATTTACCTATCTCACACGTTTATTTTCTTGGCGGTAAAAAATGTGATCCAGTATAAGAGCACCAAATATCGATAGGTGGTAGGATTAGGCCAGGTGCTATTCACGCAGGTGCTATCCGGGCGGGTGCTCTAAGTGGAACACGTCATTTAAATCTCATCATACACTTACATTATTAAGAATAAAAATACTTTGAAAAGTATTCCGAGATTTCCGAGTCGTAACGTAAGTACTTTTGTTTCGTTTTAGATGATGCGTGGGTTTATTCAAACCTAATGATTTTTATTTTAAAAGCAGCACGATTTTCATAAAACGTTCACAAAAATCGTGCGGCTTTTAAAATTTGTAACTGATGTTTTTCACTAGAAAAACAGCAGATTAAATTCTCCTACAGTTTGTTTTGTGTGGGGATGTGCAGCGGACCAAATATGGATGCATTTAAAATACTACCCCAGAGTATGACCGTGGTGGAAATGTACTGGAAATCTATTCAATTTTTCTATATCCCAGGCAAAACTCATCGTTTACTGTATGCTTTACTTCTCCTCCAAAATACACTCCTTCATCTAATTTGAGATGTAGGTACGAGTAGTTTGTCCCTGATTTTATATTTATTGTTTAAAGTGTTATACTTTAGAACTTTAAAGGTGGTGTTGCTGATTAATACATTTTTGACAAAATAGTAACAGCTATTTATCGAATATTGCACATTTCAAAAATTAATAAAAATTTCAGGTGATAGTAGACACATACCATACATTACATTGTACATTCGACATTTTAACACTTTACTCTGAGGTTTTTAAAAACCTTTTATCGCAGAATTTTTTATGTCATATTATTATTATGCATATCAGCGGAAGGCATCGTCTTCATTACGCAGAAACTCATTTGGCATTCACTCATTAATCAGACACTCAAAACGCATAATTTTAAAAGCTAGAATCATCTTTGGGCATACATTTGATAACCACAATTTTTTTTCAAAAGCAGTACCTTCATATCGCAGAAAGTTTACAGTCAGAATCGTCTTTTGGCCAACATTTCATAACTATAGACATTCAAAGGCAGAATTATCATATCTCAGAAAGTTTACATTCCGAATCATCTTTTGGCATAGGTACTTTTCATATTCAAATTAATTGAAAAACACATTAAAGCAAATTCATAGTAAAATCATTTTTTATTTGTTACAATTACAATAAAATTGGTATATGAACATATTATGGTTTTTATTTCCCTGTGTATTCCAAGCCAAGCAGCATACACCATGCATGCACATGCAAGCAATCATGCACGTAGCATGCATGGCAAACATGCAGCATACAAGCAAGTATGCAACAAGCAAGCAAGCATACAGCATGCAGCATGCAAGCATACAGCATGCAAGCAAGCATGCAGCATGCATAGTTTCTGTCACGGCTCCGGCGCTGCGGAGCTCCGGCGGTCCTACGCGAGCTTATCGTCGCAGATGGTTTTAGCTCACCATCTGCTCCTCAGCTCGCGGGCTGCCTCGCCCCTCCGCGCCTACGCGGGTTTAAATTACACTCTAGGGCTAGGGCAGACAAGACTGTGTGGAGTCGGTTTTGCAACGATTCGTTTCTGTCACAGGCTTTTGTAACACAACATGTTGACTTTATAAGACAATTTCTTAATACAATTTAAGGTTAAAATACTTTTTTATAGAAATAGCGATACCTACCTAATGAAATTATTTCAAATGAAATTCTGCCATATGCATTGTACCTATGCCGAGTAAAATTGTGCCAAGTAATCGTCGCACCAAATAAACGTTTTGTTTAACGAAATTATGCATAATGACATATTGCCAAAGGTTGCCTGATAAAATTCTGCCATCTTAAGAGTATGCCATTGTAAATTCGGCCATATAAATATTCTGCCAAACAATAATTATATTTAGAAAAAAATACGCCTTGTAAATATTCGATGAAAGAAGATTATGCCGTCTCCGTCGTGATCTTCATGTTCTTTCATTAATATACTCTATATTATTTAACCCGCGGACTCCTTGCTATCTCAAAGAACGTTTTAAATTCTTGCAGCCGACCAGTGGTCAAGATAATTTGCGCTCGGGTCGAAAACTATTACTATCTTTCCCTTCGCATTCTTCACAGTACTACTCACAATCCTTCACTGTTCAGTCTGTCCGCTTATGGAATTCTTTACCATTAACTATTAGACAATCCAAGTCCCTTTCTATTTTCAAGACCAGGGTCAAAACACTTTTCCTGTAGCGATCGCAGCATTAGGTTAGCTATGTCGGTTCGTGTATGTGTGGATGGTTATTTTTATTTATCTTTTTTTTTAAATATTATACTGTTCTTTAGGTAGGTGTATGTATTTTAAGTAGGTATATTATTTTGTGTTATGTGTATTGTATATTAGGTACTGGTATGTAGGTATATGTGTATTGTATTTTAGTAACATGTATATTATTGTATCTGTTATACATCGCTTGTCTTTCACAGTTGTTAGGGGGAATTGGCAAAGCAATCAGAACAAAGGAGCGTGCAGTAACATAAAATATATTAATAGAAAAGTACACACATAGAATTACAACAGAATACAATACGAGAGACCTAGATAAATAATAAACAGTGAATGTCAACACATTCTTTTTAGTGACAACCTAATCATAGCGATTGCAGCCAGCTCTCTCTACACACAGCATGAAGGTGATATTCAACACACCCCCTCAACTCATGCTTTATACAAGTCAATTAATGGCTCGCAACCCTAACGCCTCTGACAGTAAGTTGTGCCTTATACGCGGCAAAGGTTTGGTGAAAATATCTGCCAACATATTTTCAGTTGCTAAATGCTCTAGGGTAATCGATTTGTTCTCACGCAACACATCCCTAATAAAGGAAATGCCTAATATCGATGTGCTTAGTTCGCGCGTGATAAACACCATGATCTTCAGCGAGACAGATAGCAGATAAGTTATCAGCATGCATGTTTACCTTAGACAATTGGCGAAGACCAAGTTCCTTCAGCAAACAATTTAAATACACTGCCTCTTTCATAGCTTCCGCCAAACTCACAAATTCAGCCTCACAAGTCGATGTCGCAACGATGCGTTGCTTTTGTGATGCCCATGAAATACAAGCGCCACCTAAAATAAAAACATAGCCAGTGAAAGACCTTCTATTCATTTCACAGCTACCCCAATCTGCATCTGCATAACCCTGTATGCATTCACCCGTCGGTTTATATGTCAAACCGTGACTTAACGTACCTTTTAAGAAACGGAGGATCCGTTTTGCAGCCCTCCAATGAGTTTCTTGCGGACTATCGGCAAATTGGGCGAGTTTCGCTGTCGCATTAGCTATATCGGGTCTGGTCGCCACACTCAAAAACATGAGTGCTCCAATTAACTCCCTATATGGATAAGGTTTTCGTTCTACTTCCTCTTTCTTATCACTTATTGATAATTTTCCCATCTCCATAGGAGTTTGAACAGGATTACATTTCTCCATTGTAAATCTCTTCAAAATGGTCTTTACATACCTCTCTTGTGATAAATGGTATTCATTACCAGTTTTCTTTATGTCGATTCCGAGACAACATGTTGCTTGGCCGAAATCTTTTAGATCAAACTTTTTCGCCAGTTCCTGCTTGAATTTATTTATTGCCTCTCTTTTGCGCGATGCAACTAATATGTCATCTACGTAAATAACAACAAATAGATCTGTTCCATTTTCATCACATTTATGATACAAGCAAGGCTCACTCACAGTTGGTTTCAAACCCATTTCTTTGAGTTTCATATCTAGTTTGATATTCCATTGCCTTCCAGCTTGCTTAAGACCATAAAGCGATTTCTTCAAAAGACAGGTGTCACCCCCTGCTTTTATATCTTCAAGCATTTTTGCGGCTCTCTTACCTACTATGGAGCTTCTGCCATCCACGCTTATCAGTTTTTCTAAACTTTCTTTAAGCAGCTCCGGAATCCTCATATAAATACTTTCAGCAAGATCTCCATTCAAGTATGCTGTATTAATATCTAACTGATCGATGTCCATGTTCATTTCAACCGCCAAAGCAACCAACAATCTAACAGTTGCTATCCTAGCAACAGGCGCAAATGTTTTAAAATAATCTAGGACATATTGTTGACTATATCCTTTTGCGACTAATCTGGCTTTCTTTTTCTCTGATAAATCAGGATTCGCCTTAGTAGTTAACACATATCGACATCCCACAACATTCCGATTATAAGGTTTCTTAACAATCTCCCATGTTTCATTTTTAACTAAACTTCTGATTTCTGCTAAAATTTCTTCTTCCCAATTTACTTTTTCATCACTTCCCAAGGCTTCCTTTAAAGTAGTTTCAATAGCTCCAGCAAAATCATCACAGTCTACGTATTCTTCTGCCTGCGATTCACTGTCACTATTCTCTCTTTCTCTCTCTTCAACCATATTATAGATTTTACGAGGGCGTCCAACATGTCTTCTCTCAATCTTCGGTCTTCCAGGGCCTCTTTTCAAAGTGACATTACCGTGAGATACACCACTACTATCGGTAGTACTAGTAGTTTCAGTAGTCTCAGCAGATATATCGTTTCTAAACGGTATATTTGGGGATCCAGCATTTGGACAGTCTGTATTCAAAGGCTGTGAATTAGTTTGACTACTAGACAACTCCACTTCGATAGTTCTCGCTTTCTTCTTTTCAGCACTATCTTGCTCACATTGCAGTTCAATAGTTGAATCCTTCAAAAGATCACTTTCAGGTTTCTTATCTTCCTGAAACTTAACATCTCTTGACACTACTATTTTTCTTTTCTCAGATAACCACACTCTATAGCCAGCCGATTCAACTGGATAGCCCACGAAAATGCCGGGAGAACTTCGTGCTGCAAATTTATCTTTACCTGGTTCCTTTTCTAAAACATGTACCTTAGAGCCAAATGTCTTGAATTCTCAATATTTACACGTCTCCTGTACCATTTTTCGTACGGAATTTCACCATTTAAGCTACTACTCGGACATCTGTTACGCAAGTAACACGCGGTCGAAATAGCTTCCGCCCAAAAACTTGCTGATAAACCAGAAGATAATAACATGCACCTAGCCTTTTCAAGTAAAGTGCGGTTCATCCGCTCTGCAATTCCATTACTTTGTGGTGAATACGGTGTCGTCAGCCTTCTCTTAATTCCTACACTTTGTAAATAATTCGAAAAATCACTATTTACAAATTCCTTTCCATTATCGGAATGAAAATATTTTATACGTTTTCCCGTCAAATTTTCAACCTGACATTTGAATATTTTGAATTTTGACAACACGTCACTTTTATTCTTTATCATGAAGACTTCACACCAACGAGTACAATCGTCAATAAAAGTGACAAAATATTTATTTCCTCCGTTCGATTGAACTCTCATCGGGCCTACCACATCAGAATAAATTATTTCTAAAATTTTACTACATGGTTTTCTGGACTTCACAAAAGGCAACGAAACCATCTTTCCTTTAGCACACACATCACAATCACGCAAATCAGTTTCACACTTTACATGATCTATACCTGACTTTTTCAGTACTTTCATAAGATCTCTAGCATTCAAATGTCCCATACGCTCATGCCATTTATACAAATCCACTTGCTTACCTGATACGACAGACGCTGAAGCATCTGGCTCCCTTAAATAATATAAACTACCTCGTCGGTCAGCAGTCAACTTAACTTCCCCGTTTTTAATAGCGTAAGCTACATCACGTTTGAAAGTTACTGTGCAACCTCGTTCAGTCAATTTAGAAATTGATACTAAATTACTGCGTAGTTCGGGAACTAACAACGTATCTTCAAATTGGATCTTTCGCGTAATATCATCATTGCATGCTAATATCTTAACTGTACCCTTACCTTGCGCTGTTGTTACGGAATCAGTGGCTAATTTTAAATTTTGGTTAGTTGGCAGTACCTCATCAAACCTTCTTGCGTCATTACACATGTGCGAGCTGCAACCGCTATCAAACAACCATTCCTGACGACTGCGTTTGGCTTCAATAGCCAAACAATCATCTGAAACATGATACACGGTTAAAGCTTCATGTTCTACATTTTCATTTATAAATAATTGTTCAACGCAACTAGTCTCTGTCTGCAAAGACTTCTTCTTTTTACAGTCTGATGCCTTGTGTCCAAAATTATGACATTTAAAACATTTATACTTAAATTTTGATCCAGTTCCATAATTTTTCTTCTGATGTCTACTAATAAACATAGCCCCTTCTCTACTCTCAACTTGGGTGTTGCCCCTTGAACTATATTCTTCAATTATTTTCACCCTAAGTTGATCAGGCTTTGGTAGCTCGTCTCTTGATTCAATGGCGCATCTGAAGTTCTCATAGCTTGCTGGTAAACTGTAAAGCAGCATTATCGCTAGTAGATCATCATGAATAACGATGTCCATTTCTTCCAGTTTATCGACGGCTTCAAAAAATGAATCAAGATGTTCGCTTGCTTTCTGCTCCTCACTCATCTTTTGTAACATGAGTCTTTTCATCAGCATCGCCTTCTTTGCAGGCCCACGTGACGCGAACATGCTCTCTAGTTTTAGCCATGCCTCTCGTGCAGTCTTCACTCTTTTTACATGATGGACTACACTTGGATCCAATGCCAAAATCAACTCGGATCTTGCCTTCCTATCAGCAGTCTCCCATAACGTTGATGACACACCATCCGTGGGTTTCGGCTTTTCTCCACTCACGTATTCCCAAAAATTCGGATTAATAGTGCTTCTACTTGTACTTTCCATGTATCATAGTTTTCCTTAGTCAATAATTCGATTCGTACATTCGACGCCATTTTGTTCATACATGTACTTTCACGAAATTATTTTTACGAATACTATTTTATCAGTTACTGCTGCCCTGGGCCCATAACCTTTGTTAGGGGGAATTGGCAGAGCAATCAGAACAAAGGAGCGTGCAGTAACATAAAATATATTAATAGAAAAGTACACACATAGAATTACAACAGAATACAATACGAGAGACCTAGATAAATAATAAACAGTGAATGTCAACACATTCTTTTTAGTGACAACCTAATCATAGCGATTGCAGCCAGCTCTCTCTACACACAGCATGAAGGTGATATTCAACAACAGTGCTACCCCTACTCTACTAAAACTAAATTTCCTCTACCCAAAGGTTGTCTGGTAGAGATCGCCGCCTATTTGTACATTTTCTCTTCTTTGTAATTTATTTGTTTTCTTTTATTTTGTGCAATAAAGTGTTATCTATCTATCTATCTATCTATGCCAATTAAGTGTGTTATGCCAAATGAGTTTCGGAGCAACAAGATTCTGCCAAATAAAGGGAACTCTTAAAAATGCTCTCCATTGCGATGCACCCCAGTTAATCTTATCGTTAATTAAAGTCATCGCACTACAGGACGTAAGTGAAAAGTTGGATTTTTTTCTAAGTATTTTTATGTCAGTGCTCCTCATTTATATTATTATATAAAAAAATACTTCAAGGTACCGTCTTTCTTGGCGAACATTGTTTGACTTTAGGTCAAGTTCAGGAAAACCTGTTATTAGCCTTACGTTTTAGTAGTGCGTTAAGTTATAAATTTTGTATTACGAATCAATAAATAAATAAAGCATCTTCTCTAAGAACAGAAAATGATCTCCTCGTTTTACAAGATCCATTGATTACGAGGGCCGCGAACTAATAACGGCCCCTAGCCCGTGATCATGCAACATAAACAAGGCTTAGCCCTGGGATCCCTTAGTAAATCCAACTCGTTATGTAATAATTATGAGATACTTTATTAGGCTATTTAAAAGGAAACACTACGGTCGAGAGAATTGAAAAATACCTAGGTATTTGTAAAATCTATTACTGTCGCGCAGACCTGAACGCCTCCACCGCAGAGCGCGATAGAGACAACTGCATTTTGGACCGAAAATACCTACTAATAGCACACAAAATCAACGTTTCGTATTCCCCCGATTCCTTTTCCAAAACTAGACCGATTTAAATACTTTTTTCATTAAAAATTAAAGAAAGTCTTCGACCGTATTCGTATATTTTGATTTTTTTCTAAAATTTAGCCAAATTTGTTTTCTGGATGTTTGAGCACAGCGGAAAATCTAGCGAATTTTTTAGATTTTTGAAGGCTCATATAAATATAATATATAAATATATTTTGTAATACAAATTATTGCTCTACTGGCATTATCCAGGGAGGAAACAGGGGACTACGTTTGTATGAAAAAATGGCCCTTGTGTTTCCTCTTAAAGAATTTATCAATTTATTTATTTAAATAACAAGCATGACTCATTCAGCTTAAAGAAATATATACCTACTAATAAATTAAGTTAAACTCGATAATACATAACTCTATCCATATATTTGTTATCTTTTCAAGCATAATCGGATTAGATTAAATTTGCCATGGAGATTTGTGTATTTGAAAAGGATAGGTACCTACTTATACTTTAGGACAGATTTTGTTCCATAAGTCTGCCGTTAAACAATTAAGTATTATTAAATCTTTATACAGTGATAACGGTCACATAGTTTAGCAGCTTAGCTTTCACATCTTACATCATAGCTGCATAGCACATCGATGGTGGAAAAGCAGTCTATGTGCGTATTCGATTATGAACCTTCCTTTCTATTGTGTTAATTGATCTGTAGCTAAAATGTAAACAATGTAGAATATGTATATTGACCGGCTGATAGACTACAGTAAAGTATAAGAGTACATATAAACATTGATTAGCTTCAATAATAATTTAACCCAAGAGTTTTGCTTGTGTTACGAACAAGCCAGCATTCACTGGTAAAAAGTTCGACTATGGTTAGGAATAGGTTTGTAGCTAAGTTATTATGACTACTATTATTATTGTTTCCAACTCTGTAGTTAGATGCCGAAGGTTGTGTATTTAGGTTACCACCATTTGTTATCTAACGTATATAAAAAATTGGTTACATTTATATTATTTTCATGCGCCAGTTTGTTGAAATATGCTATCTATTGAGTAAAGTAATTTTGGCTCTTAAAGTACAAGTTTTTAATGAAATGAAAATACTTACTGAGAATTTAGAATAGTAAATCGAAAGACTCTTCGTCGATAGAATATTTCACCGATATCACTTTTAGCCGACCGTTTGTTTTACGAAAAAAACCTTCGCCGATAGAACGTTTCGCCGGTAAAACGTTTCGCCGATAGAATGTTTCGCCGATAAAACGTTTCGCCGATAGAATGTTTCGCCGATATCAACCTTCAACGATAGTTGGTTTTCCGAAAAAACTATTTTGCCACTGGGCGTTGCACCATAAAGGGACGGCGCCCACTATCGGGACGGCACGGCAAGGGATTTTAGGTGACGAATAAATTATACCTGAAGTTATAAGTGTGTTGAAATTGCAATTGTTAATGATTAAAGTTTTAATTATTATTATAAAGGCCATTTAAGTATCAATAGAGAAAAACAACACGAAAAACAATAATTTGGCAAAAACAAAAACAATTGATTAATTAACAGAACCCAAATACTCGTACTTAGTAAACTATCGGCGAAGGATTTTTTCGTAAAACCAACGGTCGACTAAGAGTGATATCGGTGAAATTATCTATCGACGAAGAGTCTTTCGATTTACCATTCTAAGTTCACTAACTGAAAAGGCTTTTTTCCTATTCAATATAAAGGGATTGTGCTATTGCTAGAAAGGAATTCCATTTAAAACAGGCGTGATAAATGAGGTTCGGCATTCCCTGTAACTAAGAGGTAGAAAGCATTTTTTATCTGCACCTAGTTTAATCACGCAACACTCTCAAATACTTATGTCTAATCATCGTGACTTACGGCCGGTTCCAATAACCTATCTATCTTCAGTTTTGGCATATCGGAGCTATGAAACAGTTTCTATCTCTGTTTTTGCCGTCCAGAGAAACAAAGACAGAAGTTGTTTTCTTGTTGATAGGTTATTGGAAATGGCCGGTAGTGAACCTACCACTATATTCAACCATCCCTATTCCGCAATACCTATGTCAGATTCGGATTAATCTATTCGTGGACTTTTGACTAATAAAATTCACCAATATTTAAACAGCCGGTAAACATAGATTGACGATTAATTTGACACAATTCCCATACAAAATACCTATGTCAAATAATATTTTAAACGCTCTGTTTAAATTTTAACCGTCTGTTGGTGACCTCTATTCTAAGAGTTAGTTCGGGATTTCTACCATGTAGGTTCATTGTATTAAAGTTTCTTATGTTTCGGCACTGATGCAAAAATGCCATAATCACGGAAGGCCTGCTAGATGGCTGATATCTGAAACAATTAACTCAAGTTGAAATCAGTATATTTAAATAAATGGTCCAGAGAACGCATTATTCATTTTTAGTTTACTACCTACCTGTAGGTACTAGTACCTACTTATGCACTTTTCTTTTGATCGGCCTTAAGATGTTCAGCTTTTATGTAATTGGATATTGCTTAGAAAAGAGTTTAACGGAGTTTATTAGATTTTTTGATCCAATTTGTTACACAACCTTCGACCTTTCTTGAGCTATACACAACTGTAGGTGCAACTTGCTGTTGATTTAGAGTAGTGGATCACGTTGCTTACGCCGAATGTCGCAAGACAAATTGATATTGATGTTTTTGTTAGTAAAATGTATCAAGTTCCACTGACTTACTCACAACAACACATTTTATTCTCCATACAGCAACATATCAGAATAAAAGTTTTACATAAACTTCTTGATGCAGAAATTTTTAATACTATATTTTAGATATTTTGTTGTTTTTAATAAATACTAACCCATAATATCTGGGGATGGTTTGAACAAGACCAACTCGTAAAAAGGTTGTTAAGTAGGTATTAACACTTTAACTGTGTTGCGAAGAAAATACGTTATATTGCTTTATCATGAACAAAGACTTGTAAATAACAGTGCTATATTAAAACAGTGGAAATTCTGTTATTACTTCGTGTTTCTTTGTAAAACTCCGTCTTTGCATCGCGCTTAGGTACCTACTTCAGGCAAAATAGGCACTGATTACGAGTAGTCGAGGCAGAAACGCACGTATTCAATTTTGCAATTCGAATTTACATCGCCCGTGTTCCATTGTATACGGCATCTCATTATGCCTTCAAGTTACTTAAATATATCAAATAATAAAACACAAGCTATACATCAATTAAAATCAGTATAAATGAAAATAACTTTGACGATTTCTTTTGTTACTTTCAAGATTCAGACGTCAAAATGCGGGGACTTTATTCAGGCTAAAGTTTATTTAACGATTGACGATTAATTTTACCAAATTTTTCCTAGCCTTAACATTATCACAAACATTGGTGAAAAATTTATCACGCTATAATCTACGAGTACCTATCTGATATAATAACTAGCCTCATTCGACATAATTATAGTTTCAGGTTGTGTGTTATGTAAGTAGGTATGTATGTAAGTATTTAAAATTAACTAGCGTGTGGTAAAGGTTTCTATGAATTATTAAGCAGCTACCCTACCGACGAGCAGTAGTATGTGGTTTACGAATTTAATTTTATAAATATATGTTACACACTAGCTGTGCACACGGCTTCGTTCGCATGAACTACAGGATGATTAGCACGTCTTACCCTCTTTATAATGAAAGTAGCCTACCTAAGTTACTCCTTACAATAGGTATAGCTATTTGAAAGTAAAAGTCCAGTCAAAATCTGCCTAGCCATTTCTGAGTATATAAGTATGTAGGGTAGACCGGGTACAATTGTAGCATTTGACTTTTGACACTTAATTCTGGCTTAATTTAGAATTTTACGGCAATAGTGTCTATGACATTGATACTTAGTTTTCTTGGCTTTAAGTCAGCATTATCTTTAGATGTGCAGAAACAATACAAGTTGATTTATTTTACATTTAAGCGAAAGAGGAGAGTTGGTACAAATGTCTCCTGCCCTGGATCAGTTGTACCAATTATATCATGAAACAAAACAACTGGTTTTAATGAGAATATTATATATTTTTAATTGCAATATATTAATTGACAAGCTCTTTAATAATCTAGCAACAAAACAAAACAAAATTCTCGTAAGTAATTGAATTAAATCAACAAACATAAAATTCCACTTTCCTAGTTTTCAACAATTTAACATAAAATACTGAATATAAAACATTGTTCTTTAAACCTTATGACTTCCATTTTTTTAAGTCTCACGCTTGTAACTATGAAAAAATAGAAGACATTTTTAACTAACACTTTGTATGAAAAATCACTTTTAACAATAATTGTCCCCGTGATACAACTGTCCCCATATGGAAAATTTCATCAGCAGCCCTTATTGATATACCAGCAAGGATTTCTTTGTACGCTTGTTTCTAGAGAAATACATATTTTGATGCTCTGCCAGTTTTCCAGACACTGATCCATAAAAATTAAAAAAAAACATATGATTAATAGTAGATAACATACATACGAGTTATATAATAAAATACTAAAAAAAGTATCATTTGTAGACTTTTTAAAAAATTATCTGGGGTCCTATTGGGGACAATTTGTAACACGGGTTACACGGGTACAATTGTACCGCTACAACTGTCCCCAAAAAATTGGTGCAATCGTCCCCTCATGCTCATTTTCTAAAACACGTTAAATTCTCATCCAAACAAAACAGATTATACACTTGTGCTTAGATTTTCTGTGATGATCAATAAAATCTAAGAGAAAAAACTTACTTTGACTGCGCTAAAACTGCGCGTTTAGGCACCTGACAGTTAGTCGGCATGCTTACTAGCGCCCTCCCTTGTTATTAGATATGAACGGCAAATGCAGACGTAGGTATTCACAGAAGATTTGATTGTAGTGTAGGTATACCTATTTAGTTCTGATTTTTTAAATATTTTAAGTTGAAAAAAGGAGAAAGGAGCTAATGTAAGTATTTGAAAGAGAGAAAAAAAAATAAAGGCTTTTATAGGCTTCTATTGGAATGTCGTAAAAAAAACAATTTTTGCGCTTATCTACACGATGGCTTAACCTTGCGAGATAAATAAAAATAATGTGCTTCAGTATTTGTATTATACACCTTAAAAAGATCCACAAAAAAGTCCACGACGGTAATTATGCTTCTATACTTTACTTTTTCTAGAAATAATGTCTCATGTAAGAAGCGATATTAATAAATAAAGAAACACTTACATACAGCATTAATCCTTATCCAATTAAATATCCTAAATATTATGGCCTTCGCAAGTTCTACTACTGTAATTTCTTGTTTTATTCTTCCGAAAATTGGACTTGCTAATAGAAACTAGGCAACTAGTCATCAAACATAACTCTCTTCCATGACTAAGTATGTTAGTAGGTAGGCACCAGCTTAATAATAATTCATAAGTATATGGAAACTAGCCAAGCCAAAAACTAGTCAATCTGTACTTGCTAATACCTAAGAGTACCTATTCATTTTTATTATTTATCATCTACTTTCTTCGTCTCATATAGGTATTTTAAATTGGGTGTGTTTTCAGTAGTTATATAATTATTGCAAAATATTGTGGGCGCACCACTCCTGACCCAAATAAGGGACATACGATCTATTCTCCCACCATTCATCTGCTAAGTGCTGTTGTAAATTCCTACGAACATACAATTAAAGATTTTTCGGACATCACGTATCGTTTTACTTACAAAGTTACTATAAAATTTGGGCACTTATTTTGATTACCGACTTTTCTATTTCTAAAAGTTCAACGAAAGTTCAGTGGAGCTATCTATAATAGAATAGCTTTATTGAAGTTCTAATAACTGCTTAATAACTGAATCTAAGTTTTTGAGAAATTATTTATAAGGGAAATTTTTGGTGACTATTTAACTTGTAATAAGAACAAATAAGTAATGAATGAGTGTACCTACTTTTTCGAAGTCAAGTTTCAAGAATCACTGAAGGTAAGATTTTTAAGATTGCGCAATTAGTCAGCACCTCTAAGCTGAAGTAAATAGTTGACGTGTCATTATTTTACATGAAGGCTTTTCGTGCCATCATTGGAGGCTAGGTAGGTACTTGGTTTTGGGCATCATCAGAGAAACCTTTAGATGTTTTGTTTTATAATCAACGTAATAAATAAATTCATCTAAATCTAGTACATTTGCCACAGTTCACTAATAGATACTATTTTACAAAATAATAATGCAGTAGAATAACTAAACAATGTACTAATAATACATAAAATCAAAATACAGTAAATTAAGAAATAGTTTTTCGAATGTGTGTATACTTTGGTTTTTGGCTCAATGGACGAATCAAAGGACCGCCGCGCCGGTTTGACAGCTTTGACTTACATACTCTTTGGTTTTGACGTATTCAAAGGGTTCGCTGGAAATTGCGCCAAAAGTGGAAGTTTGTGAGAAAACTATGTGATTGTCGAGTCAGGATAAATTGTTTGGGACATTGTAATAATAAGTGCGATATGATTTTTATCAATTACAAGACTAGTTAAAAGGTTTCAGCAACCTTGAATTATAATTTTATAGTTGTTATATGCAAGCTAGCATAGAAATTGAAGAGCCTCGCGTACTTTCCTAGTTTAGGAATTGTAAAAGAAGTCCTGGTAAGAAAGTACATAAGAGTCAGCGATGCTTAGGGAAAAGGTATGCCAGGATGTTAATGGTGAGTGATTTTAGTACAATTGTAAAATTACCAATTCAATGCCAACTATCTTAGCAATCTATAACAACTTCTATGAAACTTTTGCAAAGTTGTTCTCAATCAAGACCTGTGAGGTTTATCTTATTTCTATTAAAATCCATAGAACCCAACAAATGTCAATGACCTTAACCTTTTTTAGAAAATTAATAACAATTAAATCACTTACACAAATGTTATCTGGCTCTAAAATAATATGCAATTGTCTGAACCATTCCTGTTTAGTTAGAAAGACTATTATTTAAATTTTATCTATTTACTTCAACATTCTATATATTTTGTAATAGCCGGAATCAAGAAGACAGATAAAGTTTGATCTTATAATATTTTAAGTTAAGGCTTAATTTATAGTTATTATCTTGTGTTTTTTATACTACAGGTAAAAAAGCCATAATCTTATTCATTAACTGTCACAAACTTTAAAGCAACTATCTTTGAACATACTTACTAATTAAAGCATCTCTAAATGCAAAACAATAAGTGAGTTTTAAGAATTTTGAGTTATTTTCTGATAATAGGCAATTAGCAGTTTGACTGAGATGTATAATAGATTACATACATATTTGTTTTAGACTTGGGAAAATATAAGTAAAGTTATCTTAACCGCTACTCATATCATATATGAGAATATTAATGGCTTTCAATTGTTGATTTATTGGGAAGTAGGTCATTTTCTAATAAAATTAATATTGATATTTTTGAAACAAATCAAATAATATGATAATCTTCTAAATGAATTAACATAAAATAGTTATGTAGTTAGTCATTAAGCTGTAAGAGTGGGAGTGAAAAGTATACCAGCAGAATCAATCTATAACTTGTTGAAAGAATTTGGTCTGAAAGTTGTGTACCTAATCTCATCAAGTACCTAAATCTGCCTTTGCAGATTCATACCAGATTTGATTGGGAAAAGAGAGAAACACGAGTAGTGAAGGTGAGTGTTGATATTGTAAAGGGCCCTTAAACCTACACCCGAGTTACAAGTCTCGGGGCTACTCGGAGTTTCTCATTCTGTAACACTACAGACCGGGCATTCACATGGTTGAATCCATGGAATTATAAGAATTTGCCTTTTCCTTATAATATCTATATAATTCATGAATTACATAGCATATAATATAACAGATTAGATAGATGCCTGTTTTAGCTTAACCAGAATACAAATAAAGCACACATAGCTTGACTGCTAATCATATTTTGTATAAATTATATAGTTAAATTCAATGATTCCAATTTGTACTAGATGTAAACCTATTTCAAATGATTTATTTTATATTTTTTTATGAGTAGTATGTAATTTGTAGATTGACAGTTTAAAACCAGGTTACATACTCATGTAAGATTGTCTCTAATTTACCAAAATATGAGTAGTCAAGGGAGCCAAACGGCAGTTAATTTTTATATTGAAATTAAATGGTTCTTAATTTTAATAACTTTCAATGAATTTATTAGGGCATAAGATGGAGAACCTTGCTCATAGAATCCTAGAAGTACTCGTATATAAATTCCCTCACTCTGAAAGTTATTTCATTAATTTAAATTTGTCAAATTGGCCTAATTAAAGGTTATTAATTGAGCTATTTTTAGACATCTATCATTAGGTTATTAGATCTTATTATACCATTTAATCAAAAGACTGAGACAAGAATTTATTGATTTTGTTTATTAATTATGTTAACATTTTATAAGATACTTATTAAATTTCATGCCGGATAATTTTGAATAGACTACCAAAGTATATTTTCTTGTTAATTTTGTTATTTGAATAAATTCCTCCTAATCCGAGCTGATGTGATAATGCCGAGGGCTTTTAAGGTCGACCACTGATTTCATTATGGACCTTTAAAGGAGTGTTCGGTATTTTCAGATTAGTTTGAATTACTGTAGGATCTAAGTTTAGAATAGTACTTTTTTAAATTACTTCCGATGGGTTCCTTCTAAATTTTATTAATTAATTAAAATCCTCCTAATCCGAGCTGATGTGATAATGCCGAGGGCTTTTAAGGTCGACCACTGATATCATTATGGACCTTTAAAGGAGTGTTCGGTATTTTCAGATTAGTTTGAATTACTGTAGGATCTAAGTTTAGAATAGTACTTCTTTAAATTGCTTCCGATGGGTTCCTTCTAAATTTGATTATTTAATTAAAATCCTCCTAATCCGAGCTAATGTGATAATGCCGAGGGCTTTTAAGGTCGACCACTGATTTCATTATGGACCTTTAAAGGAGTGTTCGGTATTTTTGGATTAGTTTGAATTACTGTAGGATCTAATTTTAAAATAGTTATATTTATGTGAATTCCTTCTGATTGGTTCAGTCTGGACTTGTTCAAGTTGTTAATATCCTCTTAATCTGGGTTGATGTGATAATGCCGAGGGCTTTTAAGGTCGTACCACTGCTTTCATTATGGACCTTTAAAGGAGTGTTCGGTATTTTCGGATTAGTTCAAATTACTGTAGGATCCTGAATTTTCCCGTTTAATTAAATCCTCTTAATCCAGACTGATGTGATAATGCCGAGGGCTTTTAAGGTCGACCACTGATTTCATTATGGACCTTTAAAGGAGTGTTCGGTATTTTTGGATTAGTTTGAATTACTGTAGGATCTAATTTTAAAATAGTTATATTTATGTGAATTCCTTCTGATTGGTTCAGTCTGGACTTGTTCAAGTTGTTAATATCCTCTTAATCTGGGTTGATGTGATAATGCCGAGGGCTTTTAAGGTCGTACCACTGCTTTCATTATGGACCTTTAAAGGAGTGATCGGTATTTTCGGATTAGTTCAAATTATTGTAGGATCCTGAATTTTCCGGTTTAATTAAATCCTCTTAATCCAGACTGATGTGATAATGCCGAGGGCTTTTAAGGTCGACCACTGATTTCATTATGGACCTTTAAAGGAGTGTTCGGTATTTTCGGATTTGTTTGTATTACTGTAGGATCTTGAGTTTGTTTCAATTAATCAAATCCTCTTGATCCGAGCTGATGTGATAATGCCGAGGGCTTTTAAGGTCGACCACTGATTTCATTATGGACCTTTGAAGGAGTGTTCGGTATTTTCGGATTAGTTTGAATCAATACAGGGTTTGAATTAGAAACAATGTTCAATTAATTTTATCCGGTTCGTTCAGACTGAATTTATTTAATTTAATTGAAACCCATCTGATTAGGTTGATTTAAAGGAGTGATCGGCATTTTCGGATTAGGTTTGTTTTACTGTTGGAGTATGGTTTAAAACACTTTCAAAGGAGCCCAACGCAAGGATTCTAGCTTAATCTAGTAGTTTTCTACTTTGGTAGATTATTCATTAAGTTGTAAAATTAAATAACATCAAATAATTATATTAGGTAAATGTCTTTAGGTTCAGTCGATGCTGGGTTGCATAACAAATCAGATTAAACTCTTGAAGAATATCTAATTGAACATCTACGTACCTCTAAAAGAATCAGGCTTACTACTCTCACACAACGTACGGTCCTACTATTATATCTAGACGATCACACTGCCAAATTACTTAATTGTTTATTCAATGGGGTTTATTTTGAAGTTTTAAACTCTTAAAAAGTGAGGTTTGTTACAGTAGATATACCTTGCAATAACAGGTGCATCGCATACCTTAGAAATTTCTTCTTAAAACCGCTAGATCTACAAAAAACATACTTAGGAAATGAATAATTCTATAATAACTTCCAACCCCCTTTTTCACCAATAAAGGAACGGGTCTAAAAATATCCTTGGTCCTTGATGATGATGAATAAAAATATACCTAAGTTGGGTTCAAAGAAAGGTCTTTGGACCCAACTTATATTTTTATTCATCATCATCATCGCAGCTATACGAAGACATTGCCACCCACCAATGGTCTCCACAACGATAGGTCCAGCGCCACACGCATCCAACAGTTTCTCGCGACTTCATCAGATTGTCGGTCCACCGGCTAATCCACAGATCGGAGTGCGACCTTGAACTTTCTTATGAGACCCATTAGGGTATATATCGGAATGCCGAATTTTCTGTAGTTTGTGTGCCAATGACCATTAGGAGTAATGGTCATTGGCACACAAACTATTGGCCTAAAATTTTTTCGCATATTTTTACTTTTCCTAAACGTGTTTAGCTTATTTTTACTACGCCCTAATGTATATCGCCGTATTGAAATTTCCCAAATGCGAGATTCAGCCGAATATATCCTAATACCTAAAGTTAAAAAGTTTATCAACGTTTTAAATAGCCATGCATGCTTGCATGCTTGCAAAGAAGTAAGCATGCATGCAAGCAAGCAAGCAAGCAAGCATGCATGCATGCAAACAAGCAAGCATGCATGCAAACAAGCAAGCATGCATGCAAACAAGCAAGGATGCAAGCATGCATGCAATCAAGCAAACATGCATGCAAACAAGCAATCTTGCATGCATTTAAACATTCAGACTTCCGTGATGGCTTCGGCGCTGCGGGGCTCCAGCGGTCCCACGCGTGCTAATCGTCGCAGATGGCTCTAAGCGAGGCGCCGCGGCTGAGGCTGGCCAGAAAGCCGAAGCTGCGGTGGTGAGCTCCTGCTCCTCAGCCCGCGGGCCGCCTCGCCCCTCCACGCCTACGCGCTTTTGAATTACACTCTAGGGGTAGGGCAAAGAAGACTGCTTGGGGTCGGTTTGTGAGCGATTCGTATCTTTAACATTATCGCTTTCAAAAAAATTTGAGCTTTCAATACTCAGCGTTATGCCAAAAAATTGTTGCTTATACATATTAGTGCAATCGATATTATACATACTGAAATTAGGGATTTCAATTTTTAGACCAAACTATAATAGTGCGTAAACAACTATTAGACTAGACAATAATTATACGTTATAAGTTTAGGTCAATACTGTTCGGCCAAATGAAATTAGGACTTTAAATTTTAGGCGAACCGAAGGGCACCCGACCCATTTAAAGCAACCAGGTTTCAGTGCCTTATGTCATCACTCAAAGACTTTCGTTTCATTAATTAATAGCTATAATAAGTATATTCCTACTAGCGTATACAGGCATTGAATAATGCTTTTTTTTCTAACATCTTAACTCCTCTTTTACCTAACATACGTACCGATACCAATATTCAACATACTGCTAATATGAAAAAATTTAAATCTTACACGCTACATTGTTATTGCCAAAATGCCAACCTTAACTGTAAATATTCTACTAACAAGATTCATATAAACCTACCTATCTCAATTAGACTGGACAGAACTCACCTAATTCAAAGGAATGATAGCACAAAACTTTATCAACAGCTTAAAGTAGTTCCCGTAAATGAGATATTACTCGGTATCTAGGTACTTACAAGTTACCGAAGCCTGTTTCATCTCTTTAACGTGAACTATTATGAGATCCCCTTAGTAATCCCTATTAGTTTTCCAAAGTTGTTGACTCGGAATTTTACTATCGAACATGGTATGGCGATAATTGAGTTATGCAATGTTTTATTCTCGCGATACTTTATTGGTGCGATGTAAAGTTTGCGCGAAAAATCTTGTTGCGAAGAGCCCTACAGCGATTGCTATTGTATTTAAGATACGATAATATTATAAAAGAACTGGATCTTCCGTGATCAACGCACTTGCAGCAGTGCCAGAATAGAGAAAACTTTAAAAAAAATATCTTAAAGCCACTTTAAGATTTGCCACTAACTTTATACAAAAGTGACCATGAAATTTAAACCAATATGGTAAAGAAATAGGTACCTAACTACCTCCTATTGCTTGATGTCACATAAAATGTAGGTACCTACCTAGGTATATCAATATGTGATACGACTTATCTAGCTAATCTTATTGGTATTAATACACTCTCTCATTGGCCACCTAGTTAGAAAAAACTTTGTTCTTAAGCTTACACTCAGGTACAGATTATGTCGAAAGGTGAGTACCTACTTAGATAGATGGTAAGAAGCACCTTAAATTAATAATATGCCATACATATCCAAGCATTAAAAAGAAAACTTTAAGAAAATCTATTCAGTAATACTAATTTTATATAATGCGATTTCACCAACCACTGTGCACTGCCATGGCAGTGGTGCCATCTATTTGGTCGTAGAGTTTTTGCATCTTCTGCCGCCCAAAAGGCTAGGATTATGAATTGATGTTGTACCACTAGATGTCTCTGTCAATACTAATGCTCCGAAGAAATAAACCATCAAGTTTATAGACTGTCCACAAGTGGAATGATTTAGATTAGAACTAAATTAAGGCTGTGCTTCAAAAATGTTCATACTAGCTAAAACCAAAGCGGAAGCCCCAAAGTCGACATGAAATCATCAAAAGGTTTAATATCTTTAGTATTTTTTTTATTTACGGATAATACAAGGAATGCCAGCGTAAGTGGCGATAATACCTTATCTAATACTTACCTATGGCAGAACCAAGTTTGCAGGGTTCGAAAGATTATATACAATTTGGTTATTTATTTGAGTATGGTAAGGCATGGCAACACGGCTGGCACTTGAAATCGTAGTTATGATAGCAGATAAAACGCCAATTTTGTTATCCACAACGCCCCCCTCCCCTTTTCATACAAACGTAATTAATCTTTATGGTCGTCTAACATTTGTAACAGACCGTCTCATTATAGGTTAATATAGTCTGACTACAACCGCTGCTGTACCAAGCCTCGGGTATGTGCAGAAAGGTGGGATGCATGAGGAAAAATCATGACTCCCAGGAGATTCATACTAACAGACAGATCTGAAGATATCAAAGTTCAACATTACGAAGTTCGACAAATATTATATCCTTATTATTGTTCAAAACGGTTTTATGGTAATAAACAAGTACAAACCAATAGTTATACAGTTATAACCTATGTTTAGGTATTATTAATTTGTATTTGTAAAAAGAAAACATTTCGAAAATTTAATTAAATAATAATCATCAATATGTAATATTATTTTATAAATATATAATTGGATTTTGACGTAAGACGTCACACAATGTCATTAGCAGAAGCGGCGTAAGGCGTGGGCGGTGTGGGCCACCGCCCACGGCCTCGCGGTGCACGGGGCCTCGCGCCTTACAGTTATAATAAATTTGAAAAAGTTTAGAAAGCTCAAAAGTACATAAAATACATTATAATTAATTACAAACTTAAAGTTATTTCAGCCTTTGGCTTAAATGTGAATGAAATACAAGATGGCGTTTATATTACTAACTAGTCTAGTATTATATTATATGTGACATTACCATGTTACACAGAAAATTTGCAATAAAACAATCTTGCGACTATAAATTGAGATTTAGATAAGCTATCCTATCTTTCAAGTTGAATCAAACTGCATTGGTGTGCAAATTTGATTAAAATCGCTTAAGTAGTTAAGTAGTTTAGGAGTCCATCGCGGACAAACAACGTGACACGTAATTTATATACAGGGTGTAAAAAAACTAAACGCAGGCCCTGAAGCTACGCAATCTAAAAAGCAAACCAAGTCATAAGTATTACAAAATATTATAGCTGGGAAATGATTTTTATTATTGGGGCCCTAAAAAATGTTATAATTCATAGCGCGCAATGTATAGCAGCCGGAGCGTCGCTGCGCTGGAGATGACTGCTAAGTTCAAAATTCGTCCGCGCTGAGCTGTACATTGCGTATTGTAATTAATAAAGCCTTATTATGAACAAAATAATAAAAACAAATACTATGTTTGTAGGAAGAAAAGTTTTTAAGTAACCTTTGGCAACACTTTTTGTAATAAAATGGAAAACAAAATTGTGACTTTGACCCTCAATACCCCTTCGGAACCAGCTTTTTCCCAGGTATGGTCCTAAAAAAAATTATCCTAATGATAGGGACAATACGTGGTTTTCGGATCTGCGTTTGGTTTTTTTACACCCGTTATATCAAGAAGAAGATAAGATAAGATGGGTGCCGGTCTATCAATAGTGACTTTTCTCAATATAAAAAAGCCATATCTATCCAATAGGTACCTACTCTAAAGGCAGAAGTGATCACGCCGTGTTGAAATTGAGATAATTTAATTTATATGTATTTAATAAAATAAGATAAACCTGTGATTGTAACTTTTAACTCTAAGTAGTTCCTGCTTGTATAATTTTTCTTCTTTTTTTATGTTAGATTTTGTTTTTAATTCGTTAAGTTTTTATGTCCCGGTCGCATACATTAGCATTTACTAAACATGTTGTGTAATATTGTGTATACTATAAGGGGTACGGTCCACTTAAGTTTGTTTGTTGCAATAATTATAGTATGCGATGATTGTATCCCGTCAGTATACCGAATATAAATAAATAATAATAAAGAAATAATGATTATCAGCAAAATAATTATGCCAAAAGGTCAAATGCTAAATGAAGAAAATGAGGTTTTGATAAGTGGAAAATTTGTCGCACAGACTGAAATATCAAATGTTTACGATGTGAAAATAATGGTTAATAATACATCCGTTCGTTTATGAATTAATTTTTCGAAGTACCTATACAGTTCATTTTATACAGATTGAAAGATAATGTTTAACTGACTGTATTAATTAAAAAACTAATACTAACGTATGCTTCTTTATTGTTGCGTTATTCACATAACGGTGGCATAAGAGTAAGTACTATCCTTTGAAAAGTAATAATATCACAGTCTATGAATCCATACAGTCGTCCGACGAAGACGTCTAGACAGGGCAATTGTGCGGGGTGTGAGTGGCGAGACGCGGGAAGGCCGAGCCCGAACTGCGAACAAAACGATGTTAGTTAGCAGTTCGGGACACAGCATTCAGAGCTAACAAAATATGTTTGTGTTTTAAATTATTTTATATTTGTTTGTTGGAATTTATTGGAATGCTGGTAATGAAAATAACATCCTCATAATAATTAATTTAAGATGGCGGACTTTTTTATTATTTACTAAGGGTGAATTTCGATATGGTGAACAATATATTTTTTAATAAGATAAATAGTTGTCAATTTCGAGGTTATTGGGCTGCTGGTTACGAAAATGCTATCCTTTTTTAAATTCAAGATGGCGGACGTATTTTTTTTTTATTTGATATGAGTGTCAATTTGAGGTTCAGTGGGGTGCTTATTACGAATATGCCATCCTTTTTAAAATCCAACATGGCGGACGTATTGTTTTATAATTTGATATGGGTTTCAATTTTGAGATTCATTGGGGTACTGATAACGAAAATGCCATCCTATTTTAAATCCAAGATGGCGGACGTAATTTTTTATAGACATGGGTGTCAATTTTAAGGTTCATTGGGGTGCTGATTACCACTATGCCATCCTTCTTAAAATCTAAGATGGCGGACGTATTTTTTTTAATTAATTTAATACGTGTGTCACTTTTGAGGTTCATTGGGGTGCTGATTACGAGTGTTTATCTGCAATAAATAAATATTTTTTATATATTGTTTACTTTTGACAACCCTGGCCGTCACGATATTGTCTAGACGTTGTCGGCATTTTCCATGAGATCAAAGGCGTCGATCGACTGTATGGTTTTATACACTGTGATAATATTTTACGTTTTTTATTTGTTTTAATTTTTTTGTGGATGTATTAGTACACCCAGACATGAAACAATGCATTATGATTAGCTAGAACTATAATTTTCAGTAATGAAACTAATTCTGTCTACTTGTAATAAATATCAAATGTAAAAGTATTAATAGAGTAGGTACATGATTCGGATTGCCGACGCCAGTTGGCAGCACCTTCGTTGTCAACGTTCCCTATAAGTATGCGTCTGGTTTTTATTTCCTAAAATATCGGTCACTGTCAGAAAACTACATCCTTGGGATATTCTATCTCATGTGCGTTTTGACATAGAAAGTCCGGACCAGATAACACAACCGGCCACCGGGAGCAAAACGAGACGAAATGGAAAAACGCATTTTAAAAAAATACGGCTGTGGGTTCTAGCCCTTTTAAGCCTGTAGTTGTACTGGCAAAACGCAGCGGCGGCAGTTCTACCTCCTTTCTCGCCGCACGCATACCCAAGGCGCGGTACAGCGTCAATGGTTAGACTATAGCTTCGATGAATATCATCCTTTTGAAAATAATAAAATAACACTTGCTTATCAGATTACACCAAAAATAAAATAGGAAAAAACCGAATCCTTTTCCAAATCAACTTTAATTTCATAAAAATAACCTATTGCTAAACTTACAAACCCTTAAAGGGTCATTATAACTAAAATAAGACGAAATACGTATATCGTTGAAGGAAAATTAATTGAATAATAACTAAACATTCATGCAGTACCTACACTAATAGATAAACTGGCTTTATACTCAGTCGTTTAGATTACAAATAAGCTGCCTTACATCTAATAATATTGCTACCACTCACAACCGAAACTAAAAATTTATTATTTATGGAAAATTTGCATTGCTACGCTTGTAAATAAAATGCTTCAAAACATGCGCTATGTGCATGTATTAAACATTGTTAAATCTATAATCACTGATATATTTTAGATAGACACGTCGGACTGGCTTAAATATAAAATAACACATTTTTTTGTTCCGACTAAATGTATTTTTTGGTGAATATATACAAAATGAAATAAAATCTGGGACTTAACATGCGTATTATGTTGATTTTTCTACGACAAAATCAAAACTGTAATCTGCAACTTCAACGGACTAACATTATAGATATCAGTGCAGCAAATATATTATGATAAGATACAAAGTTTAAAAAAACTAACTAAAATGCATTTCAAAATTGTATAAATACTTACATTTACCCAAACTATCTAGTTGTATTTAAAACTAATACATAAATACCTACTGAAAATTGAAATGAAATTTACAGGAACTACATACGTTTAAATAATTTAGAATAAAAATATATATAAAATTACTTCAACATTTTATTTATGAAAAATATAAACTTAAATAAAACTTTCACTAAATCACAGTTTTCGCCCATAAGTAGGAGATAGAAAAGCGAATATACATTATTATTTGTCGTTAAATATTTTTAATAATTGCTCCTACTATCTAGTATTGTACTTGTTCCATCCCGTACTAAGTGGTGTAGCAGCATTTGAACATCTTAAAGGCCTATATGCACGGTGCATTTTCAACCACCTGTAAAACGAAGCCCAAGTTATGTAACCATTATGTATAACATTTTGGCAGTGTTATTAATTTTTTTTACTAGATTTTTATACTTATATAATATAAATAAAATTATTAAATATTGGTTTAGATATTTATTTCGAAACACGCTGTGACGCACACATATGTAGCTGTGTAAGGTCTATTCAACCGAGACACCGCCGCACCAAAATAATTCGTCTGTGCGCGACACAGGGTGCTACAAAATTAAAAGTAAAAAAAAAACATAAAATATATATTTAATCAAAAAATTAATAGCACTGCCATGATGTTATACATAATGGTCCAATAACGTGGGCTTCGTTTTCCAGGTGGTTCAAAAAACACGGTGTATAGACGCTTAATGTGTTACCATGGATGCGATATCTACAGAAACAGTAGAAATACGCAACGTCGGGCTTTCAGCCTATAAAAACGATTCACTTTTTATCCCATGTGTTGCCAGGAGCGATGAATCGCAATTTCACTCTTGTATCAACTACGCGCATAGAATAAACGGACAAAGTCTACTTACTCAATTATATTGAAATACATTTGACTAGCTGTTTTTGCGTCGACCGGAGCCGGTAATCAATTTTGATTCTTAAGACAAAAAGCTATATTCATGTATAGTCGCTAGATGCAAGAAAAATTTACGAAATGGGGCTCAGATAAAATATATTTTTCAATAAAAGACAACACAAAATTTTTATAGAGTAAATTAGAGTCATCCTTCGATGTTCAAAACCATTTTTAGTTAACTTTGCAAATGCCCTGTCGATTTCAAGCAACAAACTACTTAAATATGTTACTTAATAACTTCTAATCTTCATAAAATTTGTGTTGAGTAAGTAGACTGACGTTTGCATATTTTTGTCCTGAAAAGATAATAGCAAAAATATTGTGCCCTCTGCGGGATCACGTGCAGAAAAAGTGATGTCAGTGTTGGACCGTTTGAACTGATGAAACTACCACATAATTAAGCAGTTTCTTCTTTTTTTACCAAAAGTGAGAAAGACTGATAGGTAAGTGAGGCACTGATTTCTGAACTCCTATTATTATTTTGATCCAATTCTTACATAAAATATTACAACAAATCTACCATGGTAACAATACGTGCAACCTTAATTTGGTGTGATTTAGCACGAGTATAGTCGCAGTAACCGTTTTTTGAAGCAATTCTCGTGGTGTATTGTGGCTAACTTCACAGACATAAGTAAATGAGGCACGTACTGTATCATGTAGGTACGGCCTTCATAACGTAAAAGTATTTATGAATTTTAGGACTACAATGAAACAGCATTTAAACATAAATTGTCGTTCAATGAACTTCGATATACGAAACTTTTACAAGAAAACCTTTTGAAATTTATAGAGAACTCATATAAATATAAAAGGCAGAAAGTCTCTTTACAATTAATCTTCTCGCTAAGATCATAAGACATAGTCTCCCACGAAAAGATGGGCGTATAATACAATTTATTTATACAAATACTACACCACTTCTTCAGTTGAATTAATACAGAATTGAGACCTGTTTGCGCTATTGAAATGTTTAATCAAGTCGATATTAAAAAGCTTGTAGCTTTAGATATTTAAGAGCTATGCACTAAAATAACGAATAGATTTTACTTTCAGATATACAGCATTAATAATATATAGATAACAGCGTTTTCTGGTAGTTAATGAACAACTTTATTTTTATTCAAAAAACATTATTTAATTTAAGAAAAGATTAAACAGTTGATTCATAAATTAAGGTGAGGAGCACTTCGCACGCTGACTGTATAATGAAACAGTAGCTTTTCTTTTACTGATGCACTTTTGATTTTATGGTCGATTTTCACATGCATAGCAGTCTATAAAACAAAATTACACTGTATATGCAGATTTCTATAAATCATAGTATAAAATTCAGTAGAAATGGCTTTAAAATTATATCTATAATATGATCTTAAAAACATAACCAATCTAAAAGTGTACAACTCTTGTCATATTATATATTTTAAATGAAGATCTTTCCGATAGTTTAATACAGCCTAAAAAAATGACATAATGACCTTTTTTATTAAGTACAATTCAATCAATACCGCAAGCAGATCTGCAGGTACCTCTGTTAGGAGTTTAACTTTACACAACAAAATTACATCTAATATGGAACGTAAACAGCAGTATACTTTCAAGCTTTATTTTCCTGCCCATTCACTTATGGTAAATTAGCAGAACCTCAAAAACTATTTGCACTATCCAATATCAAAATATGTAAGGATTTAAAGATTACAGTACTTTTTACAGGGTTCGACAGTTTCCAGTGGAAATCAAAGTATAACATTCATTGCACAAAGTTAAATAAGTATCCGTTCTAGTCCTATCTGATGATCTGATCAGTTAACATTATCATGCTGTAAATTAATGTTTGCTGTCTATAAGAAAATTCATAGGTTCCGTTTTTGAAAATAAATAAGAGTAACAGTAAATTAAGTTTATATTTTCTGTGTATATTAGCTATGTTTAACCTCATATACTTACTTAACTATTGATTTGTTGTTCTGATTTTAGCCAAACTTAAATGATAAATAAACACGGTTGTGTTAAAAAACATTATAACAACATAAAAATATCCAAAAACGTGATAACTACCAATGTATTGCACATTTGGCAAGTAAAAAAAATCTACAAAATTAATCAGTTGTAAAAAAACACGTCACTTTTTCTGATTAAATTTGAACGAACAATCGCATTTTGATAGCTAGTGAAAAACATGACGTATTTGACTTGTTATATCCTGGCGTTATTTGGTTGTCCAATATAAATAAACTTCTTTCATAACATTTCAATATTTACAAAAAAAAGCAATGTTATTTTAAACTCCGACTAGAGGTACCTATTTCAATTTGTTTCGTAGAAATAAAATTGTGTTCAGTAGATGATTTTGCTGGGCGGAGCGGCGGTGTTAGTGCTCATGGCTTGTTCCAGGGTGTCGAGGCGTTTGTAAGCATGTCCGCGGCTATTGCGACGGCGGCCGGGCTGCCTGCCTTCTACTATCAGACCCATGATCTATAAAAAAAATAATGTCTGTTGTAGATATACCGCCTCTATCTTAGAGGTCAGCAGCTGACATACGATTCAGTTTAATAACTAATCAAGCTTTGGCTAAGTCATAGGGTTATTTACTGAATTGTGACTAGGTATAATCAATCTTCTCAATGATTTTTAGATTGGAGTACACATTTTATTCAGTATCTTTCAGTGAACCCAAATATGCAGCTTTTTTGTATAGCCTGTACTAAACTGTATTGTGCTCCTCGGCTACCTATAAGCTATGCAAATCTTGCTCCACTTTTGAAAAAATTGTATCAATTTTATCATTTAGATACGTTGCAGGCTGCATATTTTACACTAACAATTTCGGACTGTAAACTGAAAACGCAATTGATATGGAGAACAGTGCCGAAATATCAGCCATTAATTAAAAATAAAAAAAACCTACATGGTTTATGTAAACCCCGATTCGATTAACTCTAGAAACTTTGACTGAGACGGTATTAGATCGAGCATTGAACAGATTGTTTTGTTATCTTTTGAATGCATAAAATTCTTTCTTAGATTTACTCATTCATTTTGGCGGAAAGAAAACAGTTTCTTAAAAGTCTGTGTTTACTGAAACTCAAACCAGCCAGATGCAAACAATATAATGAAAGAGAATTTTGTTTGATTTAACCATGCAAAATACGAAGACTTCTTCCCCGACCTATAACAAATTTCAGCGTTATCATTTCCTTCAGAATCAGAATCAGAATTTTTATTTAGCTTAAATGTGGTACAGAGATGTTACAGTTTAAATACAATTTAAGATCACACATTTCACCATAAAATGGCATGCAAAAATATACAATTAGTTTAAAAATTTAATGTCACATCATAAAGTCTAAATTTAAAATTACGTGGGTTACGATGTTGTACATCCGGGTTTTAAAAGTCTCAAAAAATTCGTTCATTGAATAAAGCTTGCAAGCAAAGCTAGTCAAATATATGATATCATAGTAAATAACCTCAAACGGTTTACGTCACACACAGGGTTTGCTCGCCAAAACTAATTTGGCAATATATCTGTTAGTCCGTCAGTCAACGCGATAGGCCGTAGCCACTAAAGTATTTTGTTCTAAGAGCTAAAAGCAAGCAATACTCAAGTGCGTATCGGGCAACAAGCAGATTAGGGTGCCTTAGTTGCAGCAAATACCCATTTATTTGAATTGGTTATTCTATAATTTTACAAGAACTCTATTATATTAGTTTAATGCTTGAACGTAAGGGTACAGCTAGGAGTCCGCACAAAGGAGATGTCCCATAATAGGCCCAGACACTGTACACCATTTTCAAAAATCAAGAAAAAAATACTGTTTCTGGGAAAAATACATATAAATTTATTTAACGTATAATTTAGTGGTTTAAAAATAAATAAGATCGAATAATTTATCAAACTCCATTAAGCATTCCAAGATGGCGTCAATCTAAAAAAACTTTAAATGTCAGTAGCTGTCAGATACCCCTTGTCACTTTGGCATAATCATTCACTTCAAGTTTTTGTTCTGCTTGTCGCGCTTTTATTGTAGTTCATTATAACGACCTCTTTTTCGTTTTCTGTATTTAGTATTGATCGACACATTACTTTCATAATGTTTGTTGTTACTACAGTAAGCGATGGCACTCGACTCCTAGCTGCGCGATTTTGAAACTGACAGACGTCATCATAATGTCATCTTCCGCCATGATGGTTTTGTTGTTTTGTATTGCTATTTTCTTACTTATCTCTTTATTTGAACCACTTAACGAAGCCATTTTAAAAGAATTGGATAATAACAAAATCTTGTAGGTGTATTGGTCTATCTTTTGGTGGGGTGTAAAGGTTCTGGGCCTGGCCTCCATACAATTTGGGACATCTCCTTTACAAGACACCTCATTTGTCAGGCAGTTGGCAATCGCAGATGGCCAATGATTGTCACATTCCGGCAGTAATTCATTAGGCACTTATGAAATGCATAGGAAGCGAGGAACTGGTCCTATTTGCTTTTGTACATGAAAATGCACTGCTGTGACATTCATCACACCACATTTTATCATTGTTTGATGTCCTATATTAATATTGTTTTATCATTGTTTGATGTCCTATATCAATATTGTAGTGTCAAAAAAACAAGTGTTGTAAGGAAAGGCATAATAAGAAAAAAAGTGGTAAAAATACTCACCACTTTGCTTACTTTGCTCTTGTTGTGATACAGAACGTAAAGCAGGACGACCATGATGATGGCAGTCAAGAAGAATGAGAAGAAATGATCATCATCTTCAGTAAATCCATCACTCGGGTAGTATTCTGAAAGGTTAATAAAAATATTTTTATTATTGCAGTTCATTGATAAAAAACCATAAAAACTAGATACACCGTCCCATACAGAAGACACTATTAACTGTTCAAGTTTAAATATAAGCAGCTTAAGTCATGTGACCTAATACAGTAATGCAAACTCAACCTTATATACTTGATTTAAAGATAAATACAATTAATGTAAGTCTTCAGTAGGTAATATACTGATTTAAACTTTCATGGTCACTATCACTAGAGTTATTTAATTCGGGGTTTATACCATGTACGCAAGCGCCATGATCTCCCGTGATCATGGCGCTTGCAACAGTGCCGAAATATCGGAAACTTATAATAAATAAGGTACATGGTATAAACCCCGAATTAAATAACTCTTGAGTAGGTGTTCATTTGGTTAGGACATTTTAAGTTACTGATTGTGTATCCAGTTTTTGAGTTTACATCAATGCTACTATCACTAGTATTAGATCCACTGAACCTCTTATTGATGAGCTCATTACCTCATTCATAAATTTCACCCATGGGAGGATGTGATTTTGTTTAGAACAGTAAAGAAACAAACAATGCTTTTGCATGTTGCCAGCAAAATCAAAGAGTAAGACAGCATAATGGAAATGCTTCACTTACATAAATAGTGAAGTCCTGAAAGTATTTGCAGCTAGGCAACATAAGATGTCAAGACTTTGGCCTGGACATAGTTTTAGATCTCTTAGCTAAAAGTCTAATGATAAGTTAAAAGAAATTAATCAAAGTTCTTAGATTTAAATTCATAACTATGCATTCAAGAGTTGCGATTAGTCATAGTAGTTTTGTACACTCATTAATTGCTTTAAGAGCAAATTGGCTATTAATGTATGAAACTATACTTCTGTACATTCACATTATATACTGCAAAATACCAAATACATTAAATTGTACTACATATTGTAGGCATTTAAGAAGCACAATAACTACATAATATTATTATTTGTACAGATGTTCAATAAATAATAACAGAGATAAATTATTATAAATGACCTCCGCTTTAATGTGTCTTTCAACATTATTTAAACTCTCATGGTCACTATAACAATGAGTTTATTGTTTCAGGTTTACTACCACAAAAGCTTCTTGGCATTCAAGTATTTGTTTACAATCCATCTCATTGCTGAGAAAGATACTCAGCACAGTGCCATAATTTTTTTTTTGCTTGGCCTCTGTTTTGTTGGGGAACCTTTTTGGTTCCAAATTAAAAAATCTTTAAAAAATTTACTTATAGTAATAACTAAGGAATAGGTAGGTAAATCTCAAAAATAATGGAATTTTCCGCTAAGTAGTATAAATATTAAAAAAAGTAACTGAATACCTTTTTGAGAAATGTCATTGACATTAATTTGCGATATAGACAATTCACTCTTTTTGGTATCATCAATTTTGTTCTTGTCTGCTTTTAGCTCTATTTCTCCCAATGTCCCATCATCTCCATCGTCTCCACCTTGATTGTCTGATAAACCTCCTTTAATTTCTTCAGGTTCTGAAAATGATAATGACTATGTCAACATGATGGCTTTAATAATACATAGTTTACTTTAGATGGCCAAGCACCTTCTTATTGGAACAACGATGTAATCTTAATAAAGAAATCTATAAATAAATGTGGACAACATCACATACATTGTTCTGATCCCATTTTGAATAACTATTTAAAACATTCGTATCTGGAAACCAGAAACAACGAAGGTACCACAAACACCCAGACCCGAGAAAATGTAGAAAAACACATGTTTTCTACATTGTCCCGTCCGGGAATCGAACCCGGGACCTTGGAGCAGGCGACACCTTGAAAATCGGTGTGAAGGCCACTCCGCCACAGTCACAATATCGTATAGCCAAACAAATGGCAAGTTCAAAAATCAGATAAAATAACATGCACAATTAGAAATATGGCATAAGCCTTACATATTTAAACAAACTACCTAATTCAGTATTTACCCATCTGTTAGGAATGATTTACAATAAAATTAATGAACCTAGATGTGAAAGGGCAGTGCTATATTCCATAAATTTATTGTTTAATATTGTTTATTATTTATGATGTATAGCCTGAGTCAAATTAGTACTGAGTGAGCTAGAACAAACCAAGGAAATTTGCACATTCACACACCCCACAGGCTACTATTTACCGTATTCTATACCTAACTACTTTTTCACCATAATTGTGCATGTATATGCATAAATGAATCTATGGTGTCTCAGACTTTAATGGGAGCTGTTTACATACATATTACTTTACTTTCCATTTGTTATTGCACAAAGCAGAATCTTACATAAACAATTAAGAAAACCTTTTAAGCATATTATATTAATGAACTTTTCATAAGCAGTCGGTTATTATTATTTACATAGATAGCACATAAGAGGAATTAACTTAAACTACAAAAACACCTCATACTATTTGAGAGGGTTGAACGCACATTTTGATACTATATGGGATACTGCTACACTGAGCTTAGAGCTTCTACAAATATAATTTGCGAGTCAAATTCTGTCAAGTATTTTATTGAGTTATTTGCTCTTTCATCAACAATATTCTAGTTTTGCCATGTTTTTTCAAAAGCAAAAAGGTTTTTTTAATATAATCTATAAAATTTACCTAGCTCATTCTGGTAATCATCAGTGTCAGCATTTTCACTTAAGTTAGACTTCTCAACTTGGTTGTTTGGTAAATTATTAGTTTGATCTTCTTTCTTGACTCCAACGTCCATTTCAGGAGTTTTGAGTTTAGGACTGTCATTAGTATCACTTGGGATCTCCAGCTGTTTTTCTGGTTTTGTCTGTGCTACTTGATTTTTTTGTGTTCCATCTCCTGCCACCGCACTGATAGTGTCAACTGAACCTTTAATGCCACTAGTTTCAATCTTTACAGGATTAGGAGAAGGACCAGCACCAACACTAGAATGTGATTCAGGAACAGCCAGCTTGGAGGCTGCTTCAACATTACCTGTAGCTTCAGGGTTTGTCTTATCAGAGGTACTCAAATCAGGACTAGCAACAACCACATGGCCTACATCTGAATCAGCTGCAGCCAATGGTTTAGGAGTAGCAACAGGATTCTTTAGTTTAATATGCAGACCACTCTGTTCACTTGATCCCACCGGTAATGGAGTAGGCTTCTTAATTTTTGTTTCCGTGTCAGCAAGCACATGTACAGGTGCATCAATTGCAGTGCCAGACTGAGTTGGAGATATGATTGGTGATTTCAACATCTCAGCTCCCCATCTAAAGTACTTGCAGTAAAAATTAGATTCAACATTCATAATGTCTGTGTTATCCACACTACACACTCTAGCACACCTAATTGAACTATTAAATACGACACCAACATATTTTTTATACATTTCACCTAAATCGGTAAATTTCCAATCTTTTGCAGCGGTGCATAGCTTGGCGACATCTTGTTCGTTTTGAATTATTTCTGTGTAGTCCTTGTTCAATGCTAGTTTCGAGGATCCTACCGCCTCACACAACTGTTTGTTTATATCGTAGAACAACATGCATTGAATTTTTTTTTCGTCGTATGGGGGGACAAGCACATGACAATCGCTGAGTTTGCTTGTGATCTGATCTCCCAAAAATTTGTTTTCGCAGGTGCTTGCAAGACTTTGGAGTAAACTAGACAGATCGGTGCCACTGCCATTTGTAGGTGCACCCGAACTTTTTGAGTACAAGCTCACTAACAGCAAAGCAACGATGTAGCGAAACATTTCACCCCGTTTAGTCAGACGATTCACAACCGTAAAGTGAAACCAAGCTTTAGAATTCGAGAAAATAAACAAGAAGACTTTATCCTTACTTGAACATGAACGAATGACCCCACGATTCCACGAACGAACGAAATACGAATGACAGTGGGAATAACGTCTTTTTTTCTTTAGTAAGTTTAACGGCTTCGGATACTTGTCTATACAGCCAATTCTTTAGTAATATTGTCTTTATTTTTACATTAAAACGTTGATGTTAGATATTTTAATGCTTCCATGGACTTTTTGGAGACAGTCGAAAGATTGAAGGAATGTAGAGAAGTCCCCAAGAAAGAGGTGAACTGTTCGCGTTCCCGCGCAAAATTCACGGTCCACTTTTCTTGGTTACGACCCATACACCGAACTGTATATTGTTTACTCGCACGACACTTTGTTTCGCAAAATAACACCACTTTTAAGACTCAAAAATCACTATAAACAATAAAAAATCTATAAAATAAACGGACTCCAAACGTATCTCACGAACTTAGAATAATAACGCTACGAACTCCTGCTAAAAACCGGTGGGAATAACGAATGGGGGCTATCTAGAGTAGCTTGTGTCGCGTGAGGTCCAATATCATTCACTTTTCACTGGTTTTAGCGAGCTTTGTTGCATAAATTATAATTTCTTTAATTTACCTGCTGGAAAGTGAGCTCCTTCGTAAAATATCGCAAATATGGATTATTTGGCGATTAATGTGAACGCTTTGTAAGCGGAATTGAGAAAAAGCGCAAAAATAGGCGGCCTCAAGAGCAACTATTTCAGAAGTTAGTTTGTTGATATCAAGATAGTTATTTATAAATAATAAACCTTAATTAGATTCAAGATATAACACTTTGTTTCGGCGCCAATCGCCTTTGACAGCTATACCTCCGGACCTCAGTCTACAGTGGCGCCAACTGGTGAGCAAAGAAACGGTAGTCCCCATTATTGACGATTGACTAATGACGGACGGAACAGGAAAAACGAAATCAACTGTATTTTTTTTTATTACAGGTTTTACGGCCTTGGTACATATCCATACAGCCAAACATAAGTTTACTATATTTTTGTTTAGGTTTCAGTTTTTTTTCGCTTTTATTACGCTCGATGGCCTCTTTTATAAGGTTGGTACTAAATTGGCGCAGGTCGCTTCTCACGAAACGCGTTAATACTTCTTTCTACTACAATGGGTAAATTTTATAGACGTGGAGAAGTAGCAGTCATACCTACCTACTTATTAACTTACATAAAATCCATATTGTGTCGAAAAATATAAAAATATTAAACGACATTTGACATATCCCTAAATATACTTACACATTTTTCTGATAATCCATACAAAACAAACTATAATATACTTGCATACTTTATTCTAAGCTTGCATGGTGTTTCGATTTTTTCGATGAGAACTGTATTAATCTTCGTTTTTTTCTAGGGGATTTTTGACGGGATTTTATTTATTTATTAAAAAACCAACAGCTTTACAATTATTACACTGTCAACAAAATACTTATTTAACGTACAGCCAATAACAGGTTTTTCTATATTAACTAATGGTAACACAAGTAAAAACGGCAGTTCATCACCTTTCCCAACTTGAGCTTACAACGAACAACGACAAAAGTTTACCACAGCAATTAAACTTATATCATTTACATTATCTATTAAAATGTAACTATAAAAACAGGCAAATAAATGTAAAACTTCAGAACTTACTTATTAAGTAATGAAAGAATAAAAGAATAAAAGTCACAAAATAAAAGTCTGCTGTAACTGTATCAAACAAAATACGATTCATTATGGCACCAAACGACAACGAAAGGCTATTTAGCATCACATACCTATGATGTAAATAAAATAAACTAAAATCAACGGACCCCGCGAACTTCGTAACTCCTCAATTCGATATTGGCGTCTTAATGTCATTAAGTCATCAAATATGGCAGGGTTGGATAAATGTATGAAAAACAGATCCTTATTAGTTATTTAAGCGATAACATCCCAATGATTTCATTAGTTATTATCCTATACCTAGTGAAAACAAATTAAAATACATAAAAATCATAAAAATCGGTCCAGCCTATCTGGAGTTATAAGTGGTGTAACTAACACGAATAAAGATCAATTGTTAACATGTCCAACCGCAACACACACATAATACTTTTATACTTTTGTATAGGTCAATGTTTAGGGAGTTTTTGATCGGACGTATTTGTGGGTGAAATAAACTCCCTCTTATAGAAATCACGACGTTTATTCGTATTTCACAAATGTTCCTTCTCTTACAGGCTTTTTAGGAAAGATGTACTTTAATACATATATGTAGATGTATCACCTAAGTGCCTAATATTATTACACAGAGGAAACTATATTAATAACAATATGTGTGGCTGGCTATGTGTGTGATGAAGAATTTTTCCACAACCTTTTTCTGTTCGAAAAATGGCGTCTGTCAAAAACTCGGACAGATTATGTTGCGTTCGGAAATCTTGCAATTTCCGAACGCCACACCACCCCCCTACGGAGAAGGATACTTAGGAGAAAAACAAATAATCATTCTGTTCTTTAAATTTTACGCATCTGCCTGAACGAGTCGTGTACGTCTTTTTATCTGAATCGGTTATATCCTCAGGAATTAACTGCATTGGCTGAGACAGTGTAACAGGGTTAGACGATGTGGAACGGCTGTTAGTTTGGTGTGATGAGTTTTGAGACTCTACAAACGCTGGCTTTACGCGGTCAATGCTAACAGTCGATTGCTTGCCCTTTAAATCTATGACTACCGTCTTTCCATCTGCTGAGCGTTCCAAAATTTCAAATGGTCCGCTATAAGGCGGCTGAAGAGGACGTCGGACAGTGTCGTCACGCAAAAAAACGTGTGTGACAGATGTCATATTTTTGAAAATAAAAGAGGACGGTTGCGAGTGTCTTGAAGCTGGAACTGGTCTCCAGTTTGCCATATTTTTTCTTAGTTGCGCAACGAAGTCAGTAGAATCTTCATCATAATTATAGCTTATTGGTGCGAGCATCTCTCCGGGTAGGCGTAGGTTTTCACCGTATAACATTTCCGCTGCGGTCGAGTTTACATCTTCTTTATATGCGGTTCTCATTCCGAGTAGGACAAAGGGTAGTGATGTAACCCACGAGGAATTCTCGTGGCACATGAGAGCCGCCTTTAGTTGTCGATGGACTCGCTCTATCATGCCGTTGGCGCTCGGATGGTATGACGTTGTCCTGACTCGTTTTGTCCCGAAATGTTGCATGAGGCGGCGGAATAAATCAGATTCAAACTGAGACCCCTGATCAGTAGTGATAATCGATGGTACACCGAAACGGGAAATCCACTGTTTGGTAAGGGTATCAGCTACTTCTTCCGCTGTGATAGACTGCATAGGCCAGACTTCTGGCCATCTGGAAACTCTATCTATAGCCGTCAAACAATAACGGTAACCGTCACAAATTGGCATAGGACCTATGATATCGATATGTACATGTGTAAAACGGCCGGTTGGTAGTTCGAACGTGCCGAGAGGAGCGGAATTGTGTCTTGTAATTTTGCAACGTTGACAGGCTAAGCAAGAACGCACCCACTGACGGCAATCTCTCTTAATTGAGGGCCATACAAAACGGTTCACCATAAGACGGCAAGTAGCGCGTGCACCGGGATGACTTAGGTTATGCAAGTAATTAAAAGCTGTGCGGCGGAATGGGGGTGTTAGATACGGGCGAGGTTTTCCTGTAGATACATCGCATAAAATTGTACCGCAACCTTGCAGGGCAACTTTTTTTAGTTGTAGACTGGAAGAGCTCCGAAGTAGGTCTGCGAGTTCCTGGTCCGTCTCTTGTGATAACGCGAGGCCTTCGAAATTTTTTTCTAAAGATACAGCCTCAATTCGCGACATAGTATCGGCAACGACGTTGTCTTCCCCTTTTATGTATTTTATGTCAGTTGTGAACTGCCCTATAAAAGACAGCTGGTTTAACTGTGGTGGTGGTAGTTTTTCTCGGCGTTGTGAAAAAGCATAGAGTAACGGTTTGTGATCTGTGAAAATGGTAAAATGTTGGACTTCCAAAATATGTCGAAAATGTTGTACGCTTTCGTACACTGCAAGTAGCTCCCTGTAGTAAGCTGGCCATTGTGTTTGCTTAGGGTTGAGTTTCTTACTAAAGAAAGCTAATGGCTGCCACTGGTCACAGATTTTTTGTTGTAAAGTCGCACCGATATGGGTGCTGGACGCGTCAGTAAATAGGCCTAGTGGTGCCTCGGCAGCTGGGTGGACGAGCATTGTTGCTTCCGTAAGACTTTCTTTACATCTCTGAAAAACGGACTCCAATTCCTTTGTCCATGGCACCGGCTTAGATCCTTTTAGATGGTTATTAGCGATGACGTTTATTAAAGGGGCTTGGTGTTTGGCAGCACTAGGGATAAAATTGCGATAGTAATTTAGCATTCCCAAAAATCTGCGAAGCCCTTGTGCCGTTTTCGGTAAAGGGAAATTCTTAATGGCCTCGACTCTTTGGCTGGGTGGCTGAGTGCCAGCTTCCGAGATTTTGTAGCCAAGAAAAATAACTTCTTTAGCTCCAAGCACGCATTTTTCGCAATTTATGACAACACCGTATTTTTCCAGTCGTTCAAAAAGCTGACGTAGGTGCACTTCATGTTGAGCAGCATCGCGAGAAAAAACAAGAATGTCATCAACGTACGGGAAAACGAAATCCAACCCTCTGGTAACTTCATCGATAAACCTCTGAAAGGTTTGCCCGGCATTGCGGAGTCCAAAACTCATATATGGGAATTCGAATAAGCCGAAAGTGGTAATTATGGCCGTTTTGCAGATGTCCGGGGGGTGGACCGGTATCTGTTGATATGCTTTAACAAGGTCGATTGTACTAAAAACTGATGCACCTCTTAAGTTGTGAGCTAGGTCTCCAATATGTCGCACCGGGTACCGATCGGGTATAGTGCGGGCATTTAGGGCACGATAGTCACCACATGGTCGCCAGGTAGTGTCTTTCTTCGGTGCTAAGTGCAGAGGAGATGACCATGGGCTGCTAGATGGTATGACAGTGCCAGTTCTTAGCATATTTGTGAACTCTTGTTGGGCCGCTTTTAGTTTTTGAGGGGCCATACGGCGAGGTCTGCAGTTGACAGGTGGGCCATCGGTTGTATTTATGTAATGTACCGTTTCATGCTTAATTTCGCGAGGCAGTCCAGGAGGTCTAGTAATGCTTGGAAACTGGCAAAGGATTTTATGAAACGGGGAACTGTTATGGTTAGCTATAATAGTTTTGACACCTATAGGCTGGTTAGGGGTTGCCATCACGGCCGAGTTAGAGAGACCGGTTTTGCCATCTACAATTTTTCCATTTGCGCAGTCGGGTAAAAGATGGTAATATGCCAAGAAATCTGATCCTATTATAGGGTTTTTTACATCAGCTACCACGAATTGCCAAATGAAGTCACGCCGTAATCCTAAATCTAATTTTAAATCAATGGTTCCATAAGTCTTTATACAGCTACCGTTTGCTGCGCTGAGCTCCCAATCTTTTTTTTTTGCCCTGGCAACCCTAGCTGTCAGACGCAGTGCAATCAGTTTTATTTAATTTAAATTAAAATAAAGTGTATTATAGTGTTAATAATTGAATAGATAACAAAAGCAGGGCATAACCATTAAATGCAAATTGTTTTTGTAAAAGTTTAAACCCTGTATCGTGACTAAAGTTTTTGGAAAAGTTGCCGGCCGGCTTTGACACTTAACTTGACAAAAATTGAAAATTTGTAAGGACCTAACGGATCACCTAAAACCAGGAGAGTACTGTTTTTATAATACATATAAATCTGTAAATGCTTTGTTAAATCTCACTATAAGTAAATTTAAATTATATGGTACCTACATATAAATAATTAAGGTTATTTTTTTTTAAGAAAGTTAAACAGACTAATAGATAAGTGTTTCGCGGTAATTGTCGGTTGTTTGGCTACTGAAATACCTACTATCTCAACAACAGATACTGATCAAACCTCACGAAAGTGAGATACGCCACAATTCAATACGATTCGGTTCTGTTGTGCCTCTCTTTACTTGACGTAATAGTGGAAGTAAAGTTGACGATAACAACCCCTTAACCGCAGACAATTTACTCCTTATACTATACAGTAACACATTTACAGGTACATTGCAGTAGTCAAATGATGATACTGGACAATATTAGTTATTAGTACTTAGTTAATTTTAAGATTGCACATATTCTATAATTTTTTTTTGCTTACCTTCATAAATAAACATAATTAACTGCTCCAATTTTAATTATCAGCTTCTATTTTAATCAATTATAAACATTCAACCAAATATCTTGTACAATAAATTAACAATAGCAGTTCAGTTTTCTTGCCATATAAATCATAAATTATCTACCTACATAAACTTAATTTCTTTCCAAACCGTCTGTTGCACACATTCCTTTGCATTATTTCAGACCATACTAAAACACACACAATGGATACCCAGACTGGAATCATGACTCGCAAGATGACCTCTCATAACACTGAGATGAAACTTAAAAAGGCACTCGATGAATTGCAGCAAAGTAGAGAAAGTTGTAGCCAGCTTCTTAGGGAAAGAGACGATAGTGAAGAGGAATTTAAAACGATCATCTTGCGGAATTCTCAACTTAAGAAAGAATTAGCTGATGTCCATGCCCAACTCGAAGAGGTCTCCATACACCGTAATGAATTATTGAACACGGTCAGCACGTTTGAACAATGCAGCAATATCTTTGAGCAGACTCTCAGACGGAACAACGAGCTTGAACATGAACTTAGAGATGCCAACAAGACCATAATTGATTTGGAAGATGAAAAACAAGAAAAGGACTGTGCATTGACATTAAACCTCTATGAGAAATTAGTAGGCACCCCCGGTGAATTAGCTTTCTCTCCAAAATTAAATTATTCAAAAAAAACTGATGTCAAAGTTAATAGTAAAATTAGATTAAACAGTAGAAATAACATTAAAAAATATATAAAATTAAATAAATACATTATAAAAACAAATAAACTTGTTAAAAAGCAGAAATGCTTTTATAAAAATGTTCAGTTGAGAAAGCAACGTATTGATTTAGTTGATAGCCTGGAAATATATAGTCAAAAATTACAAGAAAGTAGGTTGAAACATGACTCTGACATATTACAATTGCAGGATGACACCTCGAAGTTGCATAAGTCACTGGAATCCATGACACTGTTATACAACTCTGCCCAGGACCAAATTAATGAACACATCCTGGCTGCAAACCAATTACTTGATCTTGGCAATGCTAATACTAGTTGTAAATCATTACCTAATATTATGATAAATTCAACTCAGTGCACTTACCAACAGAGAGTTGAAAATCCACAGTTGTCCAGTCTAAATCTAAATTTAAGTAATGAGATTCAGGCAACATCTAAAGAGGAGTCGAATGATGTCATTTTATATTCAGATAGGCTAGGAATTGGTTATGGCTCTATACTAAACAATAAATTAAATTGCAATGTAATAAATAATTGCATGCCGGATGCATCGTTTGATGAAATAATTAAAACAATAGAAAATACTCAAACATGTTCAACCTCAAGTACCATTATTTTAATGCTAGGTAATAGTCAAAAAATTACCAAAAATAATATTATAAAATCATTTTCTATTTTAGATAAATTATGTGTTAAAAAAATTTTCCTCTGTGCCTTTCCATTTTGTAAAAATAATTTAAATAATATTAATGAAAATATTCACTTAATGAATACTTTATTATATAACCTATGTCAAAGACATAGTGACAAGTTTGTGTTTTTTGACACAAATAAATTTATTAACAATAGTTTTATTTTGACAGGCGGCTCTGTACACCTGCCTCATATAATAAAAAAACAAATAGCTACTTTGTTAGCATATAATATTAATATTAACTGTCTTGCTAAAAATAGCAAAAGTATAATTTATGAACATGTTAGTACTTGTACTAATTTAAATATTGTGCCATTGACAACCTCTGAGGCTTTAAACTGAGAGGAAAGACAAAAGCTAGGCCTGATATGTATTTCAATATTGTTCATCAAAACATACAAGGCCTGGCCGGCAAAGAGTTAGGTTTAGGGTTATTTCTTCAAGATTCTAACGTTCATGTGATATGTCTTACAGAACATTGGATTAAAAAACACCAACTAATGTTAAACATTGAAAATTATAAAGTCGCTAGTTCGCTCATAAGGGAGTCTGCACCAAGAGGGGGGTCACTTATTCTTGTAAAAAATGAATTAAAATGTAAAGAACGCAAAGACATTGTGTCGCTCTCGGTTGAACGAACTATTGAACTAGCGTGTGCTGAGCTGGAACAATATATCATAATTAGCGTGTATAGCCCCCCCAAAGCTAATTACCACGTTTTTGAATCTGTTATGGATGAGGCTCTGAAAAAGCTCTCAAAATCGAATAAGAAAGTAGTGGTATGTGGGGATTTTAACGTTAATATATTAGAAGAAACGCAGTTGTCCACCCGGTTTCTTAATCTCTTTAAGTCTTATAATCTAATTAATCTTTTTAATGAGCCCACCAGGGTGACGCCCACGTCAGCTACTTGCTTAGATAATATTTTTTGTGATGGTAAAGTGTTAAAAAAAACGATTTTAAATTGTCTTATTTCGGACCACAGCGGACAAGAAGCATCGTTCGAACACCATTATGTCTCTAACAAAGTAGATTCTGTGTATAGGCAATTCACTTTAAATAAAATAGAAAAGTTTAAGGAAAAAATTAAAGAGGGTGTGAATTTGCTAAAGCCTAGTGATCAGAATGTTGATGAATTATATGAAAATCTTTTTGGTTTAGTAAAAAAGGAATTTGATAAACATTTTAAACAGAAAAAAGTAAAAATAAACAAACAGAAGTGTAAGTTTAATGAATGGGCTACACCTGGTATTTATAAAAGCAGAAAAACATTATATGATTTATATAGTTTAAAGGCAGATTCTCAAAACCCACATATTATAGAACATGTTAAAAAATACTCTAAATTATTTAAATTAGTATGTGCCAAAGCGAAGTCAATATATCTTTATAATTTAATTTCGGCTTCCAAAAATAAGGCAAAAACCACTTGGAATATTATTAATAAAGAGACATGTAGAGTAAAACCAAATAATCCTATTTACTCTCTCAAGTTAGGGGATAAGCTAATAAACACGAACACAGAGGTTGCAAACACATTTGAGACATTTTTTTCAAATATAGCTCCCTCTACTACTGAAGGGCTAGCTTCTTCTGCTGATCTAGCTGAATCCCTTCTCAAGTCTGTTGTCGAAGAGTGCAATTCTTCATTTAATTTTAGACATATAAACCCTGATATAATTACAAAAACTTTTAGAGAATTTAATATGAAAAAAACAGAGGATCTTTGGGGAATTTCTGTCAATATTATCAATACAATCATAAGTTCATTAGCCCCTCAACTCGCTATTATTTTTAACAAATGTATTGATGATAGACAGTTTCCAACTTTAATGAAGTTTAGCAAAATCATTCCTTTGTTTAAGTCTGGCGAAAAATGTGACCCCTCCAATTTTCGACCTATATCTATATTGCCAGGGCTAAGTAAAATTTTCGAGAAAATAATGTTTAATCAGCTTTTATCTCACTTTAGTGTAAATAAATTATTAAATAGCAACCAATATGGCTTCAGAAAAGGTAGAAATACTACCGATGCTGGAGTTGCTCTCCTACAACATGTGTTTAAGGCTTGGGAGAGTAAGCTAGATGCCTTAGGTGTATTTTGTGACCTTTCAAAGGCCTTCGATTGTGTAGACCATGAAATATTACTTAAAAAACTTAAACATTATGGTGCATCGAATGATTCCTTGGATCTAATAAGTTCTTACCTTAAAGGCAGGATACAAAAGGTTTGCATAAATGGAGCTGAGTCTTCAGGGTCGGCCCTTGTTATGGGTGTCCCACAGGGATCAGTATTAGGACCCCTGCTATTTTTAGTTTATATAAATGACCTTCCCTGTTACTTACATAATCTTTGTGAGATGGTATTGTTTGCAGATGATACATCAATGATTTTTAAAACCAAGAGGGACAAATCTTCATTTGACGATGTTAACAATACCCTCTCTAAATTATTGCATTGGTTTACAATAAATAATCTCTTACTAAATGCAAATAAAACAAAATGTGTTAAATTTACGATGCCAAACGTAAGGTTAGCTGCCCCTCATATAATTGTTAAAGATGAACCACTAAACTCTGTAGATTTTACTACCTTTTTGGGTATAACTGTAGACTCTCATTTGCAATGGGGTGCTCATATTAGGGGGCTGTCTGGAAGACTTAGTTCTGCTGCTTATGCTGTGAGAAAGATAAGGCAATTGACTGATGTTGGAACGGCAAGATTAGTATATTTTAGCTACTTTCATAGCATAATGTCATACGGAATTCTTTTGTGGGGCTCAGCGGCAGATATTGAGTCAATTTTTATATTGCAAAAACGTGCTGTACGGGCTATTTACGGCTTTCGACCCCGTGACTCGCTGAAAGAGCTCTTCAAAGAGATTAATATACTTACAGTGTCTTCTCAATATATTCTCGAGAATATTATATACGTTCGTAAGAACATACATTTATTTCTTAAGAAAAGTAACGTACACAATTTTAATACGAGAAATAAAGATAAACTCGCCATTCCAGGCTTCAGACTGCGAAAAGTAGGAAAATCGTTTATGGGAAATTGTATCCGTATTTTCAACAAATTACCAAAGGATATTGCTGAACTCCCAGTACATAAACTTAAATCGTATGTTAAAGTTATTTTAATGAAAAAAGGCTATTACACTGTTAATGATTATTTAAATGATAGAAATGTATGGCATTAAGTTGTCCCAGCTCGTACTTGCTTAAACCTTGTAAAAATTACCTTACCTTGTAAAAAATTATTTAAAAAGAGGCTGACAATAGTGACCGAGTTTCTTGCGCTGCTTCTTCTCGGCACTAGCCCAGACTTGTCCCGAAGCAGTGGTAGGTTTAAATATTGGGACGTGTAAAAGCGCCTCCTGGGGCCTATTTGCAGAAATAAAACTGATTTTAACTGATTTTTAACTGAATCAGCGGGTTTTCTGTATGCACGTAACCAGCGGTAAGGATAGCAACATAAATCGGTTCCAGTATCTATTAAAAATTGGTGCTTGGTGCTTTTATCGGTCACGAAAAGACGGCGGCCTTGGGAATCAATCGTGCAGCAATCAGTATCAGCCACTAATGATTGCTGTTTGGGTTTTCCGATAACCAGTTACAAGGAGGGGTGCATTTGGATGCTTTATGTCCAAATGTTCTGTGATACCAGCAATATTTAGGCATGTGTTTCGATGGGCTCCCTAATTTGTATGTTCGGTTTACAGACCTGGAGCGAGATCGTGGCCGATTCTGATATTGCTGCGCTGTCAAAGCTGCAACTTGTTTGGTTAGGTTTTCAACGCATTCTGCCAATGAGTTGAGTACAGGTGGTGCGCTGTCAACGGCAAAAATATTGGCAGGGCCTGGAGCAACTTCTGCTATTTTGTCGGCCAATTCTGCCAGTTTATCTAGTCCAAGGTCAGCCTGTGCTGCTAAAATTGCTTGGACTTGATTAGGTAGTCTGCGAAGCCAAAGTTGTCTTAGAAGGTTGTCGTCTTTTAGGCTTGCACCAGCAAGAGACCTGAGGTGACGGAGAAAGGTAGATGGTTTTCTGTCTCCGAGTTCTTCATCGCTTAGTAGGCGTCGCACTCGTTGTTCTTCCGAGGTTGATAAACGACGAATAAGTTCTTCCTTAATTTTTAAGTATTTATTGTCATCGGGTGGGTTCATAATTATGTCCTCAATTTCACCAATGACTCGTTGGTCTATTGTAGTCACAACATGACTAAACATAGTCATATCATTTGTGATTCCTGCCAGATGGAACTGCGCTTCTGCTTGAGCAAACCATATTGCAGGCCTATCGGTCCAAAATGGTGGCAATTTCACTGAAACTCGGCAAATTTGTTCACTTGCTGTTGTAGGTTTACTAACTTGCTGAGTTTTTGACAATTCGGATTGCAAGGCCTTATTTTTAGCTCTCAATTCTTCTAATTGTGCCTGAAGCTCAGAGTCAGTCATGATGACTTGTCTAAAGGGTTGTGAAAACAAAAAAAAAAATAATGACAGAATAAAAATTACACCGTAAATGAATTGGTTAAGCACTTCTATAATATATCCTTCTCCGCAGGTTTTTAAAAGTAAATTAGCAATATAGAGGTAACAGTTAGTTATTGTTAATAATAATTAAAATAGAAAAAAAAAAAACATACAAAGTTATTACAATAATACTAACGAATTGAGGTTACTTTCATTAACAGTGAAATGCAGTATGTTAAAATTAAAAGGATAATTAACAAAAACAATAATTGACAATCGTTAATGAACAAACCACCTTATCATGCGATCATGTTAAATGAAATGAGTTTAATTGTTATGTGTTAATAAAACTAATATTTTTAACTAAGGAACTAACTAAGTTCAGTAACAATATTATAAGATGTTACTGTGATAATGATTTTAGAAAAACAATTGGCAATAGAATAAGAACTATTTAGATAATGCAATAGTATTACAATGGATACATAATTGTTATTGAGTTATGGCACTTGTGAGAAATAATTATAAGTATTTTCTGTACTTGCGTGTCAACCAGGTGATGATTTGATTGTGGTAAATTATTAATTGTTATTGAAGTTTTTCTTAAATTTCTGTCTTGTATTTAAAATTCACTGTTAATGTTGTTATCACATGTACAAAAACACACTATTGTTTCCCAAAAATGGAAATTCACTCCACAAGTCCACATACATGCACAAGATAATTATTATTAGGCTTTCCGGTTATCGATAGCAGCAGTGCAGCTAGGTAGGATGTACCAAAATTACTGAAAACACTTCAATCTGACGTAGTAGTTCGTACTGCGCACAGACTCATGCAACAACAACATGCATTTCAGGGTGCAGTGTGCTCGTGCTGTGTATGGATGTACCAGGTAGGTACTTAATCTTGCGTCGGGGTCACCACTTTAGGGAGTTTTTGATCGGACGTATTTGTGGGTGAAATAAACTCCCTCTTATAGAAATCACGACGTTTATTCGTATTTCACAAATGTTCCTTCTCTTACAGGCTTTTTAGGAAAGATGTACTTTAATACATATATGTAGATGTATCACCTAAGTGCCTAATATTATTACACAGAGGAAACTATATTAATAACAATATGTGTGGCTGGCTATGTGTGTGATGAAGAATTTTTCCACAACCTTTTTCTGTTCGAAAAATGGCGTCTGTCAAAAACTCGGACAGATTATGTTGCGTTCGGAAATCTTGCAATTTCCGAACGCCACAAATGCATGCACGAAGGTATTGGTACTTAATCATAATAAAGTCACATACCATCCGTTCTAAATGTTTGCTAAACGTTTAATCACTTGTTTTCCTATTAGATTGTCTTATTTTAAGTACCGTTTTAACTTGTTTTACAAATTTATGTTTGGAACATATGAACGGGTCAATATGATCAAACGATGCGTTATATTCCCGAGTCACACGCGTTGCAAATACGTTCTTGGCAAATTTAGTTTTATGAAACGGTGTATGAAATAATGAGGTATGACGCGTGCGAGTCGAGGGTGTACGGAACGATATTTGAGAAAGTAAATCTGGGCAGTCTGCTTCGCCGTTTAAGATGTTAAATAAAAAAGATGCATCCAAAACAACTCGCCTCAGTTCCAAAGTAAGAAGACCATGTTCAGTGCAGCTTTCCTCATATGACACAAGACTTTTACGAGCATGGTAATTTAGATAAGCAACAAATTTTTTTTGAATACGCTCAACCCGGTCCCTATAAATATTGTATTGAGGGGACCATACAATACTACCGTACTCGAGTATGCTCCTGACGTAAGCATAATATAAAAGCCTTATTGTAAACAAATCTGTAAATGGTCTACACACACTTAAAACAAATCCCAGACTACGATACGCCTTATTAGTAATCCTGTCAATGTGATCAGAAAACAGCATTTTATGGTCAAAATAAATACCCAGGTCACGGACTACATTGATTCTAATTATTTGAGATTCACCAAAAGTGTAATCATAATTGACAGGCTTTGTTTTACGTGTGAATGTGATACATTCACATTTATTTATGTTTAATGTTATCTTATTTTTTTTGTAATACTCTTGTAAATAGTCTAAGTCTTTTTGCATTAGTAAGCAATCATGCAGAGAATTGATCTTGCAGAAGATTTTTGTATCGTCAGCGTACATGAGATACTGTGAATGCCTTAAACATAACCCTATATCGTGAATGTAGACGTTGTAGAATAACGGGCCTAAATGGGAACCCTGCGGTACACCTGTCGGGATAGAAATGAAGTCGGAACGATATCCACCGAGTACCACCGCCTGAGATCGATTACTCAGGTAAGAGCGAACCCACCGGAGAAGGTCACCGTGAATACCAAGATTATTCAACTTATTTAACAAGATCACGTGATCCACGCGATCGAATGCCTTTTCTATATCTGTGTAGATAACGTCGACCTGACCCCCATGATCTATATTTGATAAAACAAAGGAAGAGAAGCACCCCAAGTTGGTTGCTGTGGACCGCTTCTTCATAAAACCATGCTGACTTATTGGTATATAACGAGCGATAACATGGTATATTTCCTTATAAACAACGCGTTCTAAAATTTTTGCCAGTGTATTCAATATGGATATGCCTCTATAGTTTGAGATATCAGCATTTGAACCTTTTTTGTGAATAGGTATAATGTGAGCTGATTTCCACATCACAGGAAATATTCCTTCTCTTAGGGAACGGTTGAAAATGATACATATCGGTACAGCAAGTGATTTTGCGCAACTAAACCAAAAATAAGGGGGAATACCATCACTGCCAGCCCCTTTGCTGATATTAAGATTTTGTAGTAGCTTGAGCACACTTTTAGAAGTGGTCTGGAGATTGCATAGTACATCAGCACCCGCTGGGCCATCCAGCCTGATATTATCATTTGAACTGGGAACACCAAATACTCCTTGGAAAAAAGTATTAAATGCATCGCATATGTCTTTACCCTCAGAATATTTAATACTATTCAAACTCAATGTTTTGGGATAACTAGAGCCCCCACGAATGGATTTAACATAACTCCACAACATTTTAGGATTATTCTTAATACCACTTTCGCACTTTAAAGTGAAATCGTTGAAGCAAAGTTTTTGCAGGCGACGTTCCCTGGCTCGTAAAAGAGAAAATTAATCGTAGTCTAATCGATTACCAAACCTTTTCCACCGAGAGTGCGCCTTAGCTTTTTCCTTGATAACCTTGATCAAGGCAGAAGAGTACCAGTTCGGATAACGCCGCTTTTGTGATTTACGTACTAGAGGGTCTAGAGGAACATATCTCTCAACGCTAGCATTTATAAGGTGGTAAAAAACACTAACTGCCTCGTCTATAGTACCCTTGCATAGCAGTGAATCCCAGTCTTGTTGGTTAAAATACTCATTTAAGTGGTCATAGTTCGCTTTTCTAAAATAATACCTTTTTATTGCTGATTCACACAAAGAACGTACCCTGAGATCCAGAATCTCTACAGTAAAGGATGGATGAGCGCGATCTTCCGGAAGTAAAGGAAGGGTACTTCGAGTAATCAAAAGAGGTAAGTTCGAAAACGCTAAATCTAATGTGTTGTTGGCGTGATTTTTTAATATATTAAATTGCGTTAAACCGAAAAGTTCACATTCTTCTATAAATTGAATACTGGAATTTTGGATCTCAGAATGCCCAATCTTTAAGAATGTTGGTCCCTCATTATTCCATGATATGCAAGGTAGATTAAAATCACCGATAAGTAGGTAATTGTCGTTCGGATTACGGTCTACGACACCTCGCATTACTTCAACGATTTCGTTAATATTATAAGGAACAGTAAGTCGGTTAGGTGTTACGTAAACAGCACACAGATGCAGATCGTGAGAAGATGCCAATGCGTGAGCGGGCACCGTCACCCAAAGTAATTCGGTGCCCGAGCTATGCACCACCTCCCTTCGCACAGCACCAAGAGACCGTCGCGCGAGCACTGCTACACCTCCACCCGTGGTCTTATTAAAAGCGGCAAGATAGCGGTCCGCTCGAAACAAAACGTACCTATCATCACAAACCTCTGTATCAAAAACATCGTCCTGTAGCCAAGTTTCTGTCATCACAATAATATCATAATCAGTACTTAGAATGCTGTGTCGTAAATTTAAGCAGTTAGATCTAATACCACGGACGTTTTGGTAATAAACGTTAAGATTTTGTTTGTTCACTGTGAAAAATTAAGTCCATTAGTATTATTAAACAGTAAGTGTTAATTTTATAACTGTGACATGTAATCACACAATCATAACTAAGAAACGGGTAGAATGTTAAAATGTAGACGACAACAAAGACGCGTAGACTAAGCATTATGATGTATTTAGCGAGCAAAATAACAAGTACTAAAGTAGATTCACTATAATGATGTGCGTGCCTAAAGCTTGTGGTAAAACAATGCGTCAATAGGTTTAGATTTGGTGGAGTTAGTTCCGTACATAATGAATAATAAGCGTAATCTAATGTTACATTATGAAATATAAAAATTACAGTATTAAATTGTAAATTGCAAATAAATTTTAAAATAATACATATTACATACAAGTATATGTAAGCACTAATTGTTGAATAAATGACTTTTGTGGTGTAATAAAAAAATAACGCGATTATATGGGCCCTTAAAACAATAGAATATGAATAATAGGTACTACTAATAGGAAATTTCTGTCTCATGCCGTTTAAGTTAACTATATCATTATCGTAGAAAGTGCATAAAAAAATAAATAAATGGTTATTTTGAGTTGCAATAAACGATGTCATTAAGATATCATAATGAAACGAGCAAATGTAACGTTGCACAGTAATTATGCGGGTGCCATTTAACCAGAAAAAATACACGTAGGAATATGGCAAAGAATAGACAAACAGATAGTAAGGAGCGTTACAGCAGACTTTTGTGCCTACAACATTATAAAATACGACAATGTGTAATAAAAAACCTAACATGATAATAGAAAAATATAAATGAAAAATAAATAGCAAATGATGCAATTTCTGATACCAGATATTTAGCGAATTTTCTTCAAATCCTCTTCTTCTGTTATGAGTATTGCTGGTGCAGCATCGTTCTTCCTGACGTAAATCCGTCCATTTTTTGACCATACAAACTGAAACTCCTTGATTTTAGCAAGATCTTTACTCTTCCTTAATAGTTGCTTATTGACGTAAGTAAGGTGTTCATTTACGAATACTTGTCTGGATTCGCCAGGTAGTTGTAAATCTTTCGTGGTAATTCGAGTCTTGCGTGCCGCAGAAAGTAAATTATCTTTTAAGAGACGGGATCTTAATTTTGCAACAATTGTTCTAGGGAGACCCTGCAGTTTTGTTCTGGGGGCAACACGATTAACCTGAACTATATCTTCCAAAGTTATTGTTAAGTTACAGAACTCTGCCATTTTTGAAATTAATTCATGTAGTTTTTCTCCATTGAGTTCTGGTACTCCAAATATTTCCAAATTTAACTGCCTGTCTCTTTGGTTATTTTGGTTCATCTCACGCTGAAGATTTCTGTTATTAATGTTTAAAAATTCAATTTGTTTCTCGAGTTGATCTATATTTTTGTTAGCAGTAGCCATAGTATTAATTTTCTTCTCAAAGTCGTCCTGGTTGTCGTGTAGAAACTGAACAGATTTTTCAAGTTCTGTGAATTCTTTCTTCGACGCCATCTGATCTCCGCGCAAGACTTCGATAGATTTTTTCATACTCGTGTATTCTTTCCTTACTTCTTGAATTCCAGATTTCAGTTCCGTAATTTGATCGCTCATTGCTAATAAATTAGAATTTATCGTGCCCAACAAACTTGTATGACTTTTATTTATCATTTCCATAAAATCACTCTTCCAACTGTCCATCTTATTCCCAACTTCTCTTGTGAAGGACTCGAAGCTCTCTGAGAAGTCATCGTCGTGTCTTCGCTTTCTAATTGTAACACTTCCAAGCTCAGTTCCAGGTATTCTGCTTAGGTCTGATTCCGAGTTGTATTGCTTTCCTGGTGAGCGCAACATTATTCAGTAATAACCCTTTGTACGATTGATCTTTGATGAACTTGTTATTGTCACAACGAGAACCGAGTGCGCGCCACAAATACTATTTCCGATTTTATGCGAACACCAAAAGGTTGAGTTTTCGTTGTTTCAAACACAATAATATAATAGAATAGAAACAGTGTATTTAAAGCAGCCAACTACACGTCTTCACTTGACGAGCTCGCTCGGGCGAAAAAGCATATGCTCATCTCAAGTCTGTAGTCAGATTGTAATCATTTCATTTAAGTATCATCAAGACGCAACAGACCTTCTACACTCCCTACTCATCACTTATGTATACACTAGGAGCAAGCCTACGTAGCCTACCTACTCATTGCGATCTTGGACTTGCTGGTTTCCTCGCCGCGATGTTTTCCTTCAAGACAAAAATAAATATTTCTAAGGTCCATGCGTCGAATCCATCTCTCGATTGAAAGTAAAAGGTTTTTGTGAAAATATGTCAGTTTTAAGGCTACTTCCTTAGAATAATAACACCTAGAAGCCGCGTCTGAACCAAAACGTAAGCGTAAACGCGTGCCATTTAATTATCCTTGTGTGCGTAAGCTGAATAAATCTATGCTCTTCTAACGCACACAAATATGGCTTCAGTGTTACCATAATCGGGCGTTTACCCACAAAAAATGGGAAAACGTGTTGTTTTGCCATGTGTTTAGTATGATCTTTAAATACATAAGAAAATATGATTACATTCATAAGTATATTACATATTTATTAATCTATTAAAAACTCCGAGTGGCGGAGTATTGGTCGCATAAAAATATATAGTTTTCCATCGACACGATAAGAAGAAGAAGAAGAATATAATGACGAATCTAAACCGTTCAATGTGTTTAAATTTAAATACCTGTATGATTGTATAAATTCACATTAACAAATTATTTTCATAGAATTAATAACACCAACATTTAGTCTAAACAGTATTAAATAGCTGTTATTGCAAATTCAATATTTTTCTCAATATTAAAAACCAACTAAAGAAACTGTGTGCAATTTTTTTCCCTAAACTAGCAACACTGATGTTGATAGGTTTTGTGTTTCAAATTATTTGTTTTTAATTCGATTTAGGTACAGAAAATGTATAAAATGTAAGTACATACCTGTGAAATGAAACTTTATCACTTTCACTTAATTTAGAACGCGTTTTTTTTGGTCACGGTCAAAGAATGTGTAACTAGTTTCACCAAAGAATATTAATATTCTTATATTATATTTGGTTATACGCATGTTTTTCATATCGGCCATGTGTTTTTTTACCCGAGTACCTATCTGCGTTTAGTTTGACCTATGTAAGAGAGCCCACATTCACAGTCGAGTTTGTATACGCCTAGTACTTGAAGGGGAATGTTACACTTGACTGCTCGATGATCGAAAGATGTTCCCAATTTTGTATGTGACACCCTTCAAGTATGGGAGTACCTACCGCTGGTAGACGCTCAACTGTGGATGGTTTTTGACGGTCCGTGAAGCAGGATCGCGTTCTAAATCCGTAAACTTATCTTATTCAATGTATACCTAGTGTTCGCGTAAACTCAAGAAAACAGTGGGTTTTGATAATTCAACCTAATGGGGTTGAGAAAGGTTAGAAAAGTTTGCGCTTCATTTTTGTTTACCATCAGATTTAGGCCTGCCTACTAGAAAGTTTTTCTATCGATCATCAAGGGAGATTGACCCAGGGCTACTTTATCCAGAGCTCTACACCGATGTTGATACGCCGTTGTACGAGTTTTTTATTCCAAACGTAGTATACAGACAAATTACGACAAAAAATGGCCTTTATAAAATCGTCTTTTAATAAAAATAGTGTCATCTTCGGTGCACAGGATACCTTATAGGCTAAGTTCGCTAGTAAGCTGTACCACCGTACACATGTCCAAGATTTCGAAAAAATGGTGGCAATGTTTGTACGGGCCATTTTGGTTAGACGTACGCATTTGACACGGGGTTGCCCTCTTCCAAGCTTGATCTACACCAGTGTTGATCATCTTCAAGTTAAGCATTACAAGCTGCTTTAAATGTTAGTTGCAATATAAGTAGTTCAGCTGTAGACTCATGAAGACTAATGAAGATGTACGAACCTAAAGTAGATAGGTATATGTATGTACCTATACTTACTTCGGTAGATAGTATCATCTTATCTGTTTCCGATCACGGGACTATGGAGTCCCGGACATTTGGAAGGCGTACGAGGGACCGAAGCCTCGCAAACTCGCAGAGGCCCGTTTTAGACAACATTTATCTTTACGATGTGATGTGACACTGACCGACCTGTACGCACTATATAAATGCATCCAAGGGCAACCCTCGGATACTGGGCTATGGGTTTGAGTGCTAGTTGACCGGGTGACTGGGACTATGGAAGGGCTATGGCCCCTGCCTGACCTATGTTACTAACACGGATAAAATGGCAGGGGGTGACTTGCACACTCGTTTAATGGGCCCCCGAAAACGGCCGCTAGCACATAGTGACGTAGCGACAAGGGGGCAACGTAGCCTGAGGTGCTTAAGGAGTGGAGAGGTATTACACGGCTCTCAGGACAATCCCGGTAATCCGTTCAAGATCCGTACAAGCATCTTACTGCAATACTTCCTCCGAGCATTTCTGCTCTAGCGACTCTCCACTCAAGCCGGCCAATGAAGGCAAGCAAGAGGTGGGAGATTTATGTTCCTCGTCAGTGTTCACTCCGGCCGACCAATGAAGGCAAGCCAGTGGTGAGGAACAGGGATACTCCCGGGAACAATCATCCGTGGGGTCGCTACTGCCCAACAGCTCGCCACAAGCTGCCCTGCGTTTTTTTTAATCTTATCTATTATTATTTCTATTGCGAAAGTGTAGCGAAAGTAATATTTTTTCGGATCTAATGGAGGATTTAATTACAATAAGAAATCAATAATAAAAATAAAAGGGTAAATATGCTTTTATCATAGGGATGTGGATAAATAAACAGTACCTTGTCTTTATTTATTTATTCTTCTATTGTTTTCTACATAACATGAAATTCATCTGAATTAACTTTAAAATAACTCTTTTAGTGTTCAGAGTTCTTTAAAAATGCGTAACATGAGTAAGCGCTGCGTAGAATCTGAAATAATTCAAACAGTTAGGTAGGTCTTAGTTAAAAGACTGAAAACGATTACCTATGTGCTTATCATAATAACTAGAATAAATAAGTAAAAATCGTTTGTAGGTAAATAGAGAAAATTAGTATATTAAGTAACGCCGAATGCCGTTATAAAATATTCGCTAACGACATGAATTCATAATACTAGGTATCTTACTCCGAATGCCGTTACAAAATATTTGCGTTATCTCAATGCAAAATGTTATTCGAATCCGTTGAGCTGTTCTAACGTGGTTTAGTAACTTATATCCATCAAAACTTTCGCTTCACAAGTTACATTATTTACTATCACTATAGCATAGAATCTATCTCCGGGCTAAGTTTCATCCAGATCCAGTCTTTCGTGCGTGATTGAGTAACAAACATTAACATTGACAACATTAAAATGATTAATAGATGGTAAGTGAAGATGTATTGGTAAGATTTGTAAAATCATATTATGCAAAGACGTAAGAGAGACAAACTTCTTAGCGTTCCATGGATTCACCGTGCGGGTGCCGGGTCCATCGTGTGGCAGAAAGAGAAGCTCCGAGTTGCTCCCGGGATTTGTGACACGGGTCAAAGAAAATTCACGGGTGTAGCTTTAAGGGGCCCCTTTCCGACGTACATCAACACTCACCTTCACTACCCGTGTTTCTCTCCCTGCCCAGCTAAATCTGTAATCTGTTCACTCGCTCTAGTACAGAACTTACTGCAGTTCTGGCCAAGTCTTTCAACAGGTTTGTTGTTTAGTGTGAAGTATAGGTAGAAATAGTATGACACATACCGAAACAAACGTGCTGTTGGATAAGGGTATCATGGAACCCGCCATAGGGCATATGGGTCTCTTAATCCGCTCCATGAAGATGATCAGGGATCGTCGCAGGTTCACAGGGAACTCCAGCCAGTTCATAGCGTAAGCGGATTCCATTAGCTTATTGCTCTGAAACGGTTTTGATGAAAGTTTATTTTGGGTTATTCAGTAGGAAACAAGTCAACCTAACTAAATATTAATATTGGACTTTAAATGCAACGCATTATGAGTACCTAATAGTTGATGACCCGATCTAGCAGTACGCAACTTGAACTATAAAATCAGCGGTTGTGGGTTTAGATTTCGCAATAGTAAATGTTTGGTAAGCACAATAATTTATACCCTAGTCATGAGTATAGCTTATATAATTATCAATCTAAGCCTGGTGATTCTGGCCTAAAACGGAATAGCAGTACCACCTCTTTTCTCTAAGAAGAGATGAGGAGTGCTGTCAGTAGATGACGCTGTTTATTACAAATGCTTGACTTCCCCAGACTATCTGGGTGATATAATAAAATCAGGCTGGTTTCTTAATACTATGTACCTTACAACATGTATATAATTGTATCAATAAACATTATACGAACTAATTACAGATGACGTAGGTATCTACATAAATATACACAATTTAGATGGCCTTTGGCTAAAGGCAAACAACCCTCGACCGCACGTACGTCTCATTTCCTTGGTAAAGAAAGATCTTTATTAACTTCGGGTCACTTTGTATGTCAAAATAATAGAGCTGATAATATTTTTAGGTATTAATTAACCAAAATGCCTTTTTATAATATGAACAAGCCCTTAATAATATTCATTTTATTGTTGTTAAAACTGTAATGTTCTAATGCCGTTAGTTAATTGTTCTAATTATTTGATATTAACTACCCTCTGGCTATTTCAGTGTTACTAATATTTAAAAGAGCTACCTAATAATATTTTCACGCTACTTAGGTAACACATATTTGGTGAGTCTTTCCTTCATTTATTATTAAACAAAAACCTTTTCTTCCAAAGTAAGACAAATTAATAAACTTTGAATGATTTTCGAATAGTTAAAAGTATTACTTACCTCGTAATATAACTCATTTCCATAAAAGCAATACACGAATATCTCTATTATAATGCACATTGTATACATCAGCATTGAGACAAACTCGACTGAAGCTGGTTTGGTCTGAAAAATCATGATACAAAGTACAAATTTACAAAGAGTTGTTTGTTCGGTAACAAGCAATCACCGACCACCTTTCTTGCATTGACTTTTAACTCCTACAGGATCATAGACAGCCGGCGGTCGCGATAACAATTGATTTTAATTGTGTCTGGAATAACATACAATCGAGGGGTAAGGATTACTGTCTTCTTTATGCACTACAGTGCTATTCATTGTTTCAGTTTTTATTAAAAGTTATATCAAAAGGAAAACAAAATGTCAGAGCGTTTAAACATCCACTTACATTTACTATCCTGTAAGCAGAACAGCACAAAATCCACCCGCCTATGACGAACTGATAAAACACAGCCCCTCCAAATATATCTTGAATTTTGTCAGCAGAGCTGGAAATTTATCGAGTCGCATTAACATAATCGAATTACATCTGATAAAAAACAAGAAACAGCCTTACTTTACGATTTCTTTGTGATGTATCAAAATTTTGCCGAATCGCCTCTCTAAAATTTCAGAGTAAGAGGACGAGGTACTAATAGCTTCTGATTTACTTTTTTGTACCACATTTTCCAAGTCCAGTCTGAAAAAATACGACACATTTTTAGATATACTTTGGAATTAATTGAGTTATTAATAATAATTTACGTAATAACTACCTTTTTGCCCGCGGTCCTGCCCGCGTGTACCTAGGTACAAAATATGGTAGGTAGGTAGGTGTAAAATTCGAGGTAGGTACCTATTCGCTTTACGAGCCCTGAAGATGCGGTGAAAGCGTACGAAAATGCCATAGAAGAGACCCCTAAGGAAGAATGGGTCCACTGCTTTTCTCGGTGGTTCCATCGAATGCGACGATGTGTAGAGAGAAACGGAGATTACTTCGAAAAATAATAAAAGTATTGGCAACTTTCTACATTAAGCCGTTTTTCATTTTCTAAACATTTTCAGTGTTACCCACGTACTAGACGATATATAGCGCGGGCAAAAATATTTGCCCAGCTCTGGGATACAAAATAGCCTATGTTACTTCTAATACCTCCATAAATATGTGTACAAACTTTCGTGATTATCGGTTAAGTAGTTTTCGCGTGAAAGCGTAACAAACAAACTTAAATTTATAATATTAGTTAGGATGTATCTAAACTGTGAATGATTAATTATGTTGGTCAAATAGACATTACTTAAATAGTAAATAAGTAGTTATAAGTACCTAAGTATGTTAACAATATTTAATTTACAGTAACTAATATCTGCATAGAATACAATTTAAAAATAGAGTTAAAAGGAAAAAATAGAATACAATAAAAAAAATACTATAATTATATCTGAAAAGAACGATTAAACCTGTAACTAAATGTAACAGATTTCTATAACTATAGAACGGATTTTGAAAAATCTAAATTAAAAAGTCATCCTAAAGCTAACGAGTCGGAATTTACAGCTAAATATCGTCTGCTATTATCTAAAAGTTTCCTTGAATTTTGAAAAACTTTATAATTTTTTTATTCACACGTAATAACCCTTAATACTAATTAAATAGGTAACACTTTAAAAAGTCAATTTGTTTGAAAAAATAATAATATTAACTATAGGGTGTTGTAATAAGTTTATCCCGTAAAGATTTTTACTAAAGACTATTAGAATTACAAATGCAAAAGTTTGGATGGGGATTTTTGTCACTCAATCACGCCTGTACAGTTGAACAAATCTAGATGAAAGTTGTTACAGATATAGACCATAGACTTAGAACATATGCTACTTTGTGTCTTACTTTTTATTCCTTTAGAAAGTATGGTTCCCGTGGGAGAGTTTCTTTACGCGTACGAAGTCGGGGACAACAGCTAATTAGATCGTCATTGTCGACCAAAGTCTTCGGACGAATGCGAGGTTCATTTTTCAGGTCGAAATTTCCAAAACGGAAGCGAGTAAACCAATAACAGGTGGTGCGTTGGTTTGTAGTGTTAGCTCCGTAAACGTCGTTAATGTTGCGTGCCGCTTGTGCCGCGTTGCTGCCACGACGGTACCTACTCATATTAAACTCAATTTTTTAACGTATGGGTCCATGATGACGAAAAAGATTGAAATGCGATGAAAATGTAACACTAATCAATAAACAAATGACTACTTTTGGAAAAAGAATTCCATGTTTTTAAAATAAAATTAATTTGAAATTAGAATTCTTAGCCAAACAAAAAATATTTTGCTTTGAAATGGCCAGTACTGCAGAACGGCAATTTCATAGGTAAAGACCTAAATATAATAGTCCTAAGAATATTTTTAAGTTACATATTTTGTACGTGTTGCGTGATCATACTTTAATACTTTAAGGGTTGCAGACGGAAGCTAAGTCGCTTTAGTAATAGCCAGCCATTTTTCATAAGCTATTTACGTGCACCCACCTGAGAATGGAAACTTGCGTCCTACATTGTTCCAGTAAGAAAGCGATGAATATATCCATCGTCGTATTACTGTAAGCCAGCCAGGACGTTTGTATCCACACATAGATGACAGCTATGTAATATCTAGAAATAAAGTAACAAATAAATAAGATGCATACTGAGGCTCTACTACGTGGTGCCCGCATAAACGGATATATCCGTCTCTTTCACATTCTTTCAGACACTGGTATGACTAAGAGAGTCAAATATAATTATTATAACATGAGTTACGGAGTAGGGCCTCTGAAATGGAGAAGATTTATATGCATCTATGCATATGGAGTTCAACTCTAAACTATGTTATTGAATTTTATTTAAAGTCGATAGTATTCAGCATAAATAAGGACAGCATCACATTTATTAATACTGATCTCAAAGTAACTATCTAGCTTAAAACACTTGTTTTGTGCAAATTAGAAACAACGAAGGTAAGTAGGTACCACAAACATCCAAACCCGGGACTTTAGCAGAGATGCCGTCACTTTAAAGCCACTCGATAAAGGTAAAAAAAATATATCCAGTTGTAAGACAACAAATAAAAATAACTGTAGGTATGTAGTTCAAGATTTAATTATTAAATTCTTCATTAAATTAGGATACAAGCATACAATGATTAAATTCCGTTTTCAGAAATTTACTTAAGAGTTTTTCTTTTGAGTAAGCGGTATCTAATTAAGTTAAGTAAGCGGTATAGGTTAGCTTAGGCTAAGTTTAGGAATTAATTCTTACATCTATTTCTTAATAAAATGGCGGTAAAAAATCAATGTCTGAAATGCACTAACTGACAACCGGTACCTGTATTGGTGGTAGTGGCAGTTTTGAACTCTAAGTGAAAGCTTGAAAACCTACTTAATTAAGGTTGTCTAAAGTGATATTTACTCATCTTGCCTTTGTTTTACGTTTTTTTAATTAAACTTACTTCAAAATACTCTTACTTTACAACGAATGAAAAAAAAAAGATGGTTTATTAGGTACTTAGAATCTCTTCTCTATGTATGTGTGTTCGCATAGTAAGTAATAATTTTAGTGTATATTGATATATTTTTTAAATCTACAAAAAGGTATACCACTTGCTTGGCGGTAAATAAAACGTTGTTTTGCTTTGTTCTACGAGTAAAAATAGTCTGTTCTCTTGTTAAAAGGTAATACGAAACTATTGCTATTTTATTTATGTTATTAGTGATGCTGGCCAAAAATAATTCCAATTTTAAGTTCACATTCTTATATTTATATTTTTAAGCTCTGTTAAAAAAAAGTAGATAAATATTATCTTACTGTGGATTTAGATTTTCATCAAACGGCAACCACACTGGAAATTCTATGGGCTTCCCCTGCATGTGTAATATTGTTGGATGCAAGACCCAAAGAAAGCAAGTGACAAGAGATAGATGGTTGAATATTCGTAAGACCAGGAGAGCTTTCCCAACCGTGGCCAATAAAATAGGGCGATGGTTTGGTTCACCTTGGTTAAATATTGGTCCTGAAATATACAAAAAAGTACTTTTTTACTTTGAATGTTGAATTAGGGAGATGATTTGGCTCACCTCGGTTAAATATTGGTCCTGAAGTACATATAGAATAAAAAGTATTATTTTTAAATTATTTGTAAGTGACCTTTGAGCTTCCTCCTAGTCTACTAGGGCCTTTTTGCGTACTTTTTGCTACTACAATCAGTTCAGCTACTTGCCACTAAAACGCAACAGATATTGAGAAGTTTTAAATATTGTATCAGAACAATATAAATAAAATTTAGCTGAAATATAAAATATGAAATGTACGAATAAATCCTGAATGCCCTGTAACGGACTATATTAAAAAGTAAATTTGAACCATGCACCTCAGTCATTCATGGCTTCACTACTTTTTGCTATAGGCAAGGGCTTATTACATCTGACAGTGTGACGCTCAGTGTCAGATGCAATAAGCCCTTGGCCTTAAAACACTTGCACCACTGCATAGTCAAATTTCATGGTAGATAATAATATTAACCACATTCTACTTTTTTTTTCTATAGGACTTTGGCAATAATTGTCCATCTCACCTTTATCGGGTAGATTAGACGAGTGCAATAGGCCCTCAGCCAGAAGCAGCCTGGTAGCGGGTACTTCGAAGATGGCCGGGTTTAGGGCTCGTCCATACAAGGATAGCGGGCGTACTCGTATCAGATCGTGACTTTCTAGTTAAAGTGAGGTTGATGAATTTGACGATATCGTCTTTTTTCAATTAATGGCGAATCACCAACCCACCTGCCAAGCGTGGCGACTACAGAATAATCCTTTTCTTGAGGAGAGGCCCATATACAGTTATGCGAGGGCGATGATGGTGAGTTAGATGACGACTGTTCTCGCCTATAAATTAGGGTTAACTTCACATTTTTATTACCTTTCATAGTATGCAGAAGCTTTTCTATCTGCTCAGGTTTCGTTTGTACTACAACAGCTTTGTAAATGCAGTCAGTGTTGGTTATAAATAAAAACATGGTGTCCATTACTTTGTTCACGTCATCGCGGACCTGAAACATTTTGCAAAGAAGGAAAACTTTTCAGTGTAAAGCTCCTGGGAAAATACACTGAGACCGTTTTTTACTATTTTCTATTCGAAGTCGGAGAAGTTATAAGTTATTTGTTCCGGTTATTATTTTATTTTCATTTCTTTTCCGTATCTCTATAATGCGACATTCACATTAGGTGGTTCGGACATTATATACAAGTTCAATTTAGTTATTTCTCAACTTAGACTATCACAAAGGTTGTATATTTATAAGTCTAATAATTTATAGGCGTGTTAAGATTTTTTAGGACCCTTTCTGTTCAGTACATAAAAATGTAGTTTGATTCCGACGGTAGTGAATTTATTCTTGAAGTTTGGATAAAACTATAAAAGCAGCTAAAACTTATTATCAAAATATTTTAAGGAAATCGTATAAAATTCGTAAACCCCTCGGCTTTTGCTTCAACTGCTTTGATCCAAAACTATGTGCCATTTAAATTTATAAGGTAATAAAATGCCATAGCTAAAATATAATTGAAATAGAAACTGAAAGGCTGTATACAGGGTGCTCCAAAAGGAGCCATCCAAAAAATGTTTTTGGATTCCTTACATCCAAATATACCCTATCATTTCAATCATCATTAAATTCATTGTTCAAAATTAAGCTCTGACTAGCTTGAACGGAAACTATTGACTTTCGGTAAATTTTTCGGAAACTTTGTTAGGCTTAGCTAGCTGATAATTTTATCTAAGTAAGTTAAATTTATAAGGATCATACTGCAAAAAAAATCCGACATACGTACTAAAAAGGGAAGACACCATTTTTTAAAACTAATTACACCTAAAATTCAATAAAATTAAGAAAAAAATGTATATCTCGAAAACTTAGACAAATCGGGTAACATAGGTACCTATATAGGGTATATTTGGATAGCCCTGGATGTAAGGAATCCAAAAAAAAATTTTGGACGTTACCTTTTGGACCACCCTGCATAATATTTGAGAGCATAGAACGTATGTTTGATGAAAAAGGGATATTGACGACAATAAAAAATCATTTTGATCTATAGTTACTTTGTAAATTTTCAGGATTTGTTGAACGGTGTACACAGTGAAGAATGCAATGAGCCATCGCAAATAGACCGTATGAAAAACTTGATAACGTTTAGGTGATTCTGCACTTAATCTGAATAGTCCTGCAGCTTTCATATATTTTACATGAGGCGCCAGACTCTTATACGATAGTAATTTATCATTCATTATGAAAGTTGTAAGTACGTTATATTTAACATTTATCACAATTCTTTTTTTAAATTGGTACTCAAGTACAAGACGACTAATATGTTGAAGGTATTGTTCAGAAATGGTTATTTACTAAAGGTGTTTAATGCCATCGCTCGTCTTTAATAAATTATCGGACTATAACAGTTTGATAACTGATAATTACGAGTTTGGCCACAGATAATATAATACTAGTGTTTGGCCAAAGAAGGGGTACGACAGGAAAGGTTGATTCCTAGTTCTATCCAGTATCTTATGTAAGTTAAATTCTATTTAAGTGTAAACTAGATACTTAACTAAGTACCTACTAAATAAAATTATAACAAGTTGTTACTTTTAAACTAAACCACTCGTAAAGTTTATGTTAATTATTAGGATTTTGTCTCTGAAAAAGAAAAAAAACGGATATCTTGTAGGATTATCTTATTGTCAATCCGTCTGTCTATCAAGACCGTTTATCTCGGGTTTGTGTGGAGATATTAAGTTTACGTTAAAACCTAAAACTCAAGTCTATAGTCTCTTGCAGCTGTAAAAAAATCTAACTTCTAAGTCATCGTCAAAAAAAGATGCTGCCGGTCATGCCGCAATAGACGTATAGTTTAACACTCTTAAGGAAATAACAATTTTGTTAAGTATTTTTCGTTGGCATTCATAGGCAAGTACATAATACTGTCTTAGGCTATGCGAAACATCTGAAAGCTATATATTTGTACTAAAGTTATGGAAAATATAGTCTTAGTTAATCATCAAGGTTTAATTTTGTTTCGACAATTATACGACAGGCATGGACCCAAACCAGTTCATAAGACTTTTCAAATGGTCGAAATTCCTCAGATTCTCAAAAATTTTATAACGGTAGCCTTCAAAGTAGTTAAAAAATATTTGTATTTCACCATCTTATTTCGCTATAAAGTGTCACATCACTCGCAGCGAGGTGTTTTCTTGGCTCAATAATACCGTTAAATTATTCACAAATTAAGGCAGACACTAACGTTTGAGGCTTCAAACCGCTTGTTTTCATGTCAATTCACCAACTACAACTAATTAGATGTTTGTATTAGACACCTTCGTAGTCGTACAATTAAATTTGTACTTTGAATTTGACTTAAGACAAGATAAATACCAATTTGTAGGTAAAACACTTTCGTACATTTCATGAATTATCTACTATTTTTTGAAAATTACTAAATGAAAATTTGGACTGCTGCTTTAATTCAAGCTTGTATTTCAATTTGGAATGGCAATTTAATATCTTGAAAAAAGATACTTCTCCACAAATTTCATTTAAAAAAATTACCCGTTAAGTAAATTAGTAATCTGTATTAAAAATCTTCATTTTGAATATGTCCATCAGTCAACATAAATGTATCATTTTAACCGACAAGAGGAAGTTACTAAACTTAAATAAATCCACCCCTTATAAAAATGAAGTCGAGTTTCTATTCTTAAAGGTTCTCTCTTCTTAGTCGTTCACTCTTGACAGAGTGGGCGTGATTATGGATTCGATTTCCTGCAATAGGCCGCTGCTCTAGCGACGGCCCTCCACGTATTGCGATCTGCAGCCTTCCTGGAGCAAACAGTTGCCGGGCATTGTGTAACAGCTTTAACGAGATCCAGCCATCTAGTTGGAGGTCGATCGAATGACCGCTGGCCTTCAATTCTTAATTGTACAATCTGACTGACAAATGCTGTGCTTCTCAGTTTCGAAATGCCCGCTTTCCTTGATGTGAGTTTCACTTATTCCTGTAATGATGGAGTTGCATCGCTCGAGTTCATGATCCAGAATGTCAAGTTTTCCATCTGCGACTAGACCTCGCACATTCCATGTGCCTACGCGGATCTTTTTGCGTAGTTGTAGTCTTCTTCTTCCAGTAGCATCCTTTCCACGGCATGCCTGGTTGCCTGCATTACCGTAGCCGGTAACACATTTCACACCCCGTCCCCCGGAAAAATCAGGGCGTTGGTCGCTAATCGTATCACAAGGCGGTCTTACTTCTTTATTATCCGACATCCATAATTCTCATGGGAAATAGTAGCAGTGGTTTCCCGTTGCCTTCTGCCCTAGGCATTTCATAGGTTATTTAGACCTATAGGCTGCTAAAGCCTCTTCTAACCAATCTTTGGCTAGGTGTATGGTTATTCCGCCAGGCCATGCTCGGACGCCAGGGCCTCGTCTGTTATCTAGCAGGAGGTACCGCAGCTACAAATGCTGCTGTCTTAAGACACGTGCAGGTGAGGTTGACAATTGGGTCGGATAAGATGTTGATTCCGTTCACCCCTTACCTCCCTACCTATTCTTAAAGGTAGACTTTCATATATATTCTAAATCGGTTAGCAGTAGAAAAAGATCACGCAATCTTTGGTCATTCATAAGAAAATATACAAAAGAAACATAATTTACTTTATAACTTTAACACTTTATGTAACCATACGGGACACACAAACACATTATTTTTCATCAGTTAATAAATATGAGGCTTTTTTCTACGTTAAAACAAAATATAAAATCGCATTGGACGCAAGTAAATGACTAAGTAGGTAATTATAAGGCATTTTCAAATATAATAAGGCGTAAGGGTGAAAGAAAGGCTCTCAGACGTTCGTATCTCGAGATGCCAACATCTTCCTTTGTCACGTTTATTTCGCAGATTACAGAAAGAGCACTCGTTAGCCGTGTGTTATTGCACACTTAAATCTTATGACAGCCTTGTTGTTACCACTCAACAAATGTTTTAGTAAGCCTACAATGTGTCGTTAACCTTTAAGTTGTTCCAGCAAGATAGGTATCAGGAATACTTAAACGTGATTATTTTAATAAGAATCCATTTTAGTAAGGTGTTAATTGTAGTGTTCGATACATTCTTTTAGAATTTTGTGCTAATCAGAAAACAAAAGGATTAATTTTGAAATTACTTACTAATAAATACCAAAACCAACCACCAAAAGCTGACTACAAAAGCTTGTATTAAATCAGTGCAATGAACCCCTTAAAATAAGTGGCAAAAAACAATTTAAGACGTAGGTATCCTACAAAAAATGTCATAATAATTTAACATAAAATCGATGTGCAGAATACACAAAATGAGGATAAACATATTGTATTATTTAGGACGAGTTATTTTTATTAAGGCCTGTTTTTTTTAAAGTTATTATTTTAGAGTTTTTATTAAAATGTTTCTTTAAAATATTTACACTTAACTTTAAAAATATTATTAAAACGCCACTAAAAGTGATTTGTTACTATACACTGATTAAGATTGAATTAGTGATCCGGGCAATTGAATACATCATACAGTAGCAAGCAGCGAGCAAAAGAATCTATCAGAAATAAAACGTCGCAGTATGAGGTGAGGTGATGATGTATAATATTCATCCGAACACCCGTTAGGAAGCCATAAAACATGCTAACGATACCATACTTGATAATATGGGCGGTTGATTGTTTATGAACAACACTAGGTGACCTAATCGGCTTAGGGGCAAGATGATTTTCCTTTAAGGATTACTTGGTCTCACATGAGGCGAGTGTTTGTTAATGAAACAATATTTGCTTTGGCTCCGCTTGTTTGGGATACGATATTATTATTTCTAGAAGCCGTAATGCCTTTTGAATAGCTATAAACCTATGCATAAAGTAATAGTTTTAATGTGAAAATATACAGTTATTTTTTTATTTCAACTATGTCACGACATATCTTGTGAGAAATAAAGATTCTATAACCTACATATCGGTTAGATTTCTACGTTCATGCTGTGTGGTAAGGTCCTCTACGTTGCTCAAATCAGTGCTTGTTAGGAAATCCTTAAATACAATGGCTTGAAATGGTGATTATAAGGAAGAATGATTGTAATAGGTAATACCAGATATTGAGGATAAATGAAAGACAATTATTTAGAAAGTAAAGTTGAAAATAACAGTTCAATCAATCGCTGTTCAATGCATTCCAAAAAAAGAGGAGGTTCTCAATTCGACTGTATGTTGTTATTTTTTTGTATTTTTGTTATGTGATTACCTAGAAGACGTCTGGACTGATTTGAAAACTTATTATTTGTTTAAAAGGTTATACTTTTCTAGTGGTTCCGTGGTAGATTGATGATGGAACATATTATCGAGAAAAACGAACGTAAACGCACTAAAAATAAATAATATACCGTGCAATCTACGTTTCTACGTGTACTATACGTACCTACCTACGAAACTAAATGACACCTACTTTAAACACGTCATTACTATTTTTTATTTGAAAACAATTTATGACTGAAAACAGTCCTGTTTAGATACGAGTATAAGTAATAAAAGTCAGTATAACATGAAGACTTTCAGACACAAACACTTGATTCAGTAAACATAAAAAATTGAATCCTTAATCCCGGACCTCTAACCTAAACATTAAAAGAGATGCTGTAGCTTCCAGCATCTAAAACATCAGCATCTCATAAAATGGTTTTCTGACTTCAGTAACTAATACCGTAATAAAACTCATACATTCCTATAAAATTTAAGGGTTTCCTTCGATTTCTCTAGGATTTATTCATCAAATCCTGATCTGACGGCCAGTAGACCACGAGTAAAAAAGAAAAAGATTTGTCGTTTCTGGCGTCCTTGATTTATTTTAGTCGATTTTTTCGAAATCTCGTAATTAATTTCGATAAATTTTATATAGGATCACCTTTAAAGTACGATCTAAAAAACAAGGAAAATTGGCGTTGTGACGCAGTGACTCGGTGACTTAATGGTATAGCGCCGCGCCCGGTATGCATAGAGATGCGGGTTCGAGACCCGCCTGAGACAAAATTTTTCAAGTTTATGTACTAAAAAAAATATAATTGGCGTAGTGATTGCGTAACCAATATTTAGTAAAAAAACAACATAAGTATAGTAGAATTAAGGACATCCTCTTTTTTTGGAGTCGGTTGAATAAGAGATTATATTATCACAAACAATTTAGATTTCTAGATTCTACGTTACATCAAAACGAAATCCTTGGAGAGGCTGAGAGTAACAGCAAACGGCAAAAATTATGTTTCAAGTTTCCTCGCTTATGCCATTTTATGGGGACCCGTGTCGTGATATTTTTGCCGTATTATTACTCCTCGAGTTTTGGATTAGCATAAATAAGTGAAAATAAAAAAGCTTTTAAGAAACATTAACAGATTGATAATGGCCAGTTCTGTCTGTTCTTCAAGAACGGCTCGATTAAACTTGATCGCTTTATTTAAATTAAAAGAAAGTGTTACAAAATCTCTAACTGCTCAGTATATGTATACGCAATAACTGTTACTTAATTAAATCTAAGAACTATCTGAAAAATATACTTTATTAAAAAAAGTAGGTATGTTTAATGTATCTCTTTTAAGCATGCTTGAAAATAACGATTGCAGTCTAAAATATAAAAAGGAATGTCTATGTCTACAAATACTTTCAAAACAAAGTTATTATGACCTCATTAGAAAGAAATTGCATTTTGTAAAAACCCTGTGATCATAGACCCTATTATTTCCAAAACCTCATAATGAATACTGATGCAAATAATTATCTAATGTTATTTTTTTACACGAGGAATGACATAATTTAGTTTTACTAATCTAGCGGAAACGTGTATACGCGCTCTAAGAGTTCCATCAAATAATTAAATTTTAATCAGATTAAATAATTCATTTTGTTTATCTCTTGGTTGGCACTGTTATAATTTTGTTTCGGAAATAAACATCGGTTTAACTTTTCTTTCGTCTGACAGTTTTCAATTCATATTAAACGGATTTTTTTGCATTAACGTGGAACGCTTTATTGTATGTAAAAAATACATTTAGATATATAATTATAATTAGTAATTTTAACTATATCTACCCTTGAAAAAAAGAGATATTATTGAAGCACAAACAGTAGACTGAGAGCAGAAGTACCTAACTGCTACAGGGAAGACAAGTCTAGGTATTATATGCGTATTAACCGGTTGTCTCCCTAAGGAGAGTTGAGTTATTAAGAGAATATGAGATTTAATAGAGGTTCTTTATAAATACGGGTGTAAGATATTGCTTTGACTGACAGAGACATTGGAGTCAAATATATGAACATTTTGTGGCGTAATAAGGTTTCCGAGCATAACTTTGCTTTAAGCTATCGGACAAGATAGACGTTCCTTATAATGTTGTTGCATGTCAGTTCACTTTTGTAATCATTTTGAGTTTTGATCATTCCCTTTTAAACTTTCACGTTGCATGACTATTGAACATGTAAGTATGTATAAAGGGATTTAAATGCGACAGAAGTGAATTTTTTTTTATATAGAATCTTATTAACAGGTTTTGAGTATCTTGTTTACTACTCGTACCTAATTGAAAAAGGCACACACAAAACAATATTATACTTGTGTAATTTACTTCAGCGGTCAATGTTTGCAGCTAGGTTTCAACTCCGTGGTTGATATACATAATACTAGCTGTTCCCCGCGACTTCGTCCGCGTCCATTGCCGTTATTATGATCGCGATTATTTTGGCATTATTTTTCACTCATGCTTCGCTCCTATTGGTCGCAGCGTGATGTTATATATCCCAAAGCCTTCCTCGATAAATGGTCTATCTAACACAAAAATAATTTTTCAAATCGGACCAGTACTTCCTGAGATTAGCGCGTTCAAACAAACAAACAAACCAACTCTTCAGCTTTATAATATTAGATGAGAACTACCTTGAGATGCCGAGCGGTAGGTGGACGTGAGACGTCGGCGGCTTTCTGCGACGACACTGTGGTCGCAAAAGATGGCTGCGGTTCAGGGAGAGACCTGTTGATCAGACCCAAAACCAAGTCGTAAATAGATAGGGTAGGATAGATAGGGAAGGGCAAGTAGGCATTTGCTTTATTTTCACGCGGGTGGACGTACTCCGCGCATACATTGCACAGCACAGTAAGTACGATATATTGTATAGATTTTATGTTTCTATAGCACCGCCATGCTCCAGTCTCTCGTAGGGTAATCGCATATGTACAGAAACCCATGCGCCGTCGTCATAATTTTCGTTACAAAAATTATTCTGCGTAAAAAAATATGTTTAACACAGGAAAGTGAACCACGAATTCAGTAGCATTGCGGAACCCTATCAAAAACGCCTTAGAGTGTTATTAACATCTGATAGACAAAACTATATTAACACTTAAAATATATCAGCTATATCAACAGCAATTATCATTTTTGGTTAATTATATATTATGTACTTGTGTCAATCCGTTAAATTATTAAATATTCTCACGTTTTTCTAAACGGCAATATAGGAACAATAGAAATAGAAATTTGCAAATCGGATAGAACTATAAATTTTCTCCAGTTACTTAGATAAAAATATTGATTTTTTATTTATATTGTTCCCCGTTGGTCTAGTGGTTTAAATACCGGGCCAAGATCTCGGGGTCCCGGGTTCGATCCCCGGGTCGGGCAACAAATAGTTTCGAATTTTAGAATGTTGCTCGGGTTTGTGATCACCAACCCGCATTTGGCAAGCGTGGTGATTATGCCAGTTCCCATCATTGCAGTGGTAACTTGAATTCAATGATGGAGGCCTTTTTCCTGCAGTGGGATGATTATAGGCTGTTACTTACTTTTACTATTTATATTGTATCATAAAAAATTTCATAATTACCTAACCTCAATCAGAATCAATCCATATTTCTATTTTCCTTAGGTAAGTTTTACAGTTTTAAAGGATATGCATACTTCCGTATCTTAAATATGTTTTTTTTAAGGTTGAATTTATTTTACAAAAAAATGTATTAATTGCTATTGTAAACATACATAATAAAGCAATTCTTAACTTTTTTTTTTTTCAAAAATAGTTGAACCATCGAAAAGGAAGCCCGAAGCCACTAATTTTAAGACGACGAATATAACGGTTTCAGGCGGTCCTTGTTTACAGATTCAGAACTGGTGACAAATTTTTTTAATTTATTCAGTAAAATTTTAGCAAATTTAGTTTTGCTTACCTATATTTTCAACTCGCCGAGCTGTTTTTTTTTTGCATCATGATTGGCAGGAGTCTGCCAAAACTATATTTCTGCTCTTAATTTTTAGAAGTACATTCTGACTTTAAACATGTGAAACATACGAACGTGTGTATATCTGATTAAAACTTTAAACCCACGTGAGATAAAGACGAATGTGGATTGATTCTCATTGAGCTAAAGGTTTTAGTCATGGAGCTAGTTAATTACAAAAAGGTTGAGTAACAAAAGTCAGAACAAAAGTCGTCAAAATCTCGGTAAATGCGTTAAACATTGAAACACTAAATAAAATTATATTTATAAAAGAGACAGCAATTATCCATTTAATATAGATAAGTTAAAATATTTTTCACAATTTCAAGGTTTGTCCTACAGTAAAAATTACTAGGAAGAGCTGCTGCAGTATAGGAACTCATTTCAAAATGTGGGATATGAAAGCGACAGTTTGAAAACCCTTTCATTTTTAATCGGTTGAAAATAAAGACGCACCACTGAAGAACTTGCAATGCTTTTTAACCGTTGGAATTCTTTAAAATTTGCCCAGAGGGCTTTGTTGTGATCGTGGCGCCCGCCTCAGTGACGAGGCACGCCCCCGCGCACCAAATAGAACCGCCAAACCTGAACTTGAACAAAAGCTATAGTTTTTTTTTAATAAAAATGTGGACAACATCACATACATTGTTCTGATCCCAATTTGAATAACTATTTAAAGCATTCGTATTTTGGAAACCAGAAACAACGAAGGTACCACAAACACCCAGACCCGAGAAAATGTAGAAAAACATTTAGAAAGAAAGAAATAATTATTTATTTGACACAATTATTACAAGAAACACAGACAGAACATTGCTTAAAAACTAAAAGGTATACAATAAGTTTTAAAAACCTTGTCCGATCCATTAAGGTGTTATTAGGTAAGATTCAATTAGAAAGAAAGTACCACATGAAAAAAAAATACAAAATTCACTACATTCAAAAAGCTTACATGGCAATCCCAAGAGGCGGTGACCGGACGCGCGGGAGGCGAAGAGATGCGCCGGCGCTCGCACTCACAGGTAGCGAAGTCAAGACCCCAGCTGACCCCGGTACTTATCAGTCAGATAATAATGTGTCAATTGTACGAAACTGAGACTTTTTAGTAGCTCTGCAAAGAGCTTTTTTATTTGGTAGAATGAGGTCACTCAATAAGGACACTGATTTGGTGGTTGTGGCGAAGATGTTGTTCCATATTTCTGCCAAATACAGGCTTCACAGCGTCGCACTAGGTTGTTCCGCACCGATTGTAACACACTCGTATCTGCTTTTATCTAAGCGTAACAATCCGCACACGCATTTTGGCTTCACTGTCACATAATTTTGTGAAAACTATGTGTAGAATACGACATTTCGCAGAGCAAAACAGTACGACCATTCGGAAGTAATGTCTTCGCGAAACTGACCTGTCGTAGTAATAAATAATAATGCATGATCAGGAAATTAATATCCACTGACACGTGCCGCGCGGCGAGTTGAATCAAAGCCGGCGGCTGCCTTTACGCTATGTCAAAGGCGCCGCCTATGTTTATTGCGGTGCCGAAAAGCGAGTAGTTTGCGTCAATGCCGTCAATAGAGCCGTGCGACGGGGAGTGTTAACGCATTTTGAAAATTTCCCCGTTGTAGGGTAAATGGGTGATAAACCAGTTGACTTTAAAAATCGATAAATAATTGTATTCATGAATTACGTAATTTTGATACTTATTTTGGTTATGTTATTAAATCAACTTTATGACCCTTTCGGATCGGACAGGGTTTTTATAACATATTGTATAAAAATAAAATAAAGTGTGTTAAAAAGGTCCCCGCTCAGCATTAGTCGTGACAGCCGCAGCCATCACGACGCTTATTTTCAGCGGGACCCCGACGCCGGGTGCGTGCGACGCGACAAGGGCCAACAAAACCCACCTGGCACGCCGAATCCCCCCATATACTCTAGGACTTCGGTAGAAACTGGAGAAATCAGGCATCTAGAATAACCGGCTAACGTGTGTTATGTATCGCTGCAAGCTCGACATGTACATTTACATTTACTTATAATAATAGGGGTTAAAGTATGAAATTTCCGATTATTTTCCCACTTTTTATTTTGTTTCTAGCTCTTCAGTATAGTCATATTATTGCGTAATTCTTTTTGTATTGTATCAAAAACTAAATAAAGTAACTTTTGACTAAAAAAAAAAAATGCAATACTAGTGCCTATTACTTCAAAGGAAGTCGTTGAAAAGACCCCTTACAATGTGTCAGCTGACCTTCTTGCTTCAATTAAGTATATTTGTATTATATACTTTGATTTTCAAAAATTTAAATACTATAATGCGTAGCTTTATAACCATCTAACTTTCACCTTTTATTGCATCGAAAACGGTTCAGGCGTTTTAAAAAAAACTATAAATTGTTAGTATGGAAAAATGACTTTTCTCGATTTCGTCCATTCAAAACGGCAATTTCATATTTTAACACCTAATATATCATGGTTTAGTGTGATAACATCCTTTTTGTGGCAGAAGCATGTGTAAATATTTCTTTAGGGTAATATTATGTAAAGCCTTTAGAAGTCCAGAACTCCCTCATTTAACGCTATGAGTAGTGACTAAGCCCTTTTTATCCAACGGCTTTGAGCAACCTGAACCAAGGCAAAGGTTCACCTACGATGCGTCTTTTAGTTTGTGGACACCATTCGACAACCAACCTGCATGCAACTGGGAAGGAGGGTAACCCCTTTTTAGTTATATTAAAGAAAATAAAGATAGTTATATGTATCGCGAGCCTGTGGTCTACTCATTGCCACTTTAGCTTCTCAATCTGATTAGTTACCTATATTATTTTTTTAAAGCCTCTCTTTTGGAGATCGATAGAGACCAAAACACGCATAAAGCGCCAAGCACAGCCATCCCTCTTGCATGTTCTATGACTTTGATCCTATGTTACAACAAAGGTCCGCTCGCGAGTCGATTTTGAGAAGTTTTCTTTTAATATCAAAAACCCGAGTTTGAAGTATTATGTTCAAAAGTAATCACCGTACTATACCATTGCAACAATGAACTCATCAAAAATAAAATTACTTTTATGCTTTAGGAAAACTTTTCATTTAGTTGTTTATAAAGTCGAATCTGTCGCTAACGCCAAAAGCGGTTGCTTTTAGCAATAATGTATAATACGAAAGAATGCCAGAATGAAAAGCAGTTAACAGTGATATAATAAATACTAGAGGTAGTTTGATAAAATGATACAGTTCTAGTTTTTTGAGAATTGATTTTGTTTAAAAGTAATAAAATTTAATCGATTGGGGGCAGCACTTAGCTCTAGGTAGTCCCCTTACTATCACAATGAACAACTGAGTCCGAACTGAGTCAGTCTGAGCTTGTGATACACGAGAAGTAAATTTGTGGTTCTATAGCTGTTCTATTTAGTCTATGAAGTTGCGACGCCCCGCTGTTATCGTTGCGTGAATTACGCAGGTAATGGGCCGCATTTACAACGTACGTGCCTCGACATTCATTAAAACGACTAATTAAACCTGGCTCGAGATTCCGACGAATCCGCCTTGAGACGACGGCAATTTCTACATATTTCTTTGCAAAATGTCGAGAGGAAGAACTGGCGTAACCCTTGCATTATTAGGTAGAGTCAGTAGGGCAGGCCATTACTCTAATTAGCCACTACGAATTATAAATGAGGTATTACGTTATACTTATCCAGCAATTGTCTCGAGATATTTGTATTGTTTAACTAAATTATTGATGACATATAGAAGGTTAACACTCTCTTACTTCGTAATACATATGAACGTTTGGGAGTAACTGTAATATTATGTAAAAAGAGCTTTACTATATACGTTTATTTATTGAAAGCGTGTTAGTTTCTATGTACGAGTAGCATCGGATTACTTTTTTACCACGCTTTTATTAGCTTGGGTTGTATCTATCTATGTATCTATGTATGTAATGGAATCTTTGAGCATAAATTTGACCAATTTCCAGAAGTTTGATTAATTTGAAACTTTGCACACGTATCAAGGACCGATGACAATGCAATAATTTAATAACAGTTTTCCCAGTTTTCCTCGGTAAGAGGGAGTAAAAGAGATAGAGCTAGCGCGCGATCTGTATCAATTATGTTTCCTGCATAGGTTTGGACTTACAGTCGGTAAAGAAGGAATCAAATCTTATAAACTAAACTAAAAAGTAAAAAATAAATTATAGTTTAAAAAACTAAAAAACCACGCTTTTAAAACAGATTGAACTAAAAAATTAAAAATAAAACTGTAGTAATCAATTGACAAATTCATATTATTGTACAAAAAGCGTGGGGGGCTTGATTTAGATTGTTGTAAATATTTTATCAATAATTTACTATATCTGTGGATATCATAACAAGCACCCCACGCTTTATGTACAATAATATGAATTTTTCAATTGATTACTACAGTTTTATTTTTAATTTTTTAGTTCAATCTGTTTTAAAAGCGTGGTTTTTTAGTTTTTTAATTTTATGATGTCGTTTGCATCTGGTGTACATATAAAACAAGTTAATGTACTCTATACTGAAAACAGTTTAACAGTTAGGTTTAATGCTTGTAATGTACGTATAAAAATAATAGACTTGCTTAACCTAAGTTGTTACACATAGTAATAAAAACTAGTATGTACATTTATCACAATTGAGGTCATATGTTCCTTAAAAAATAAATAACACAGATGTACTAACTGTACTGAGTTCCTATTACTAAATAATTTTTGCAATGTGTAATTTCTGTAAGGGCTGTTATTTCATAGTCAAAAAGAGATTGTAAATTAACATAAAGACATTAATTTTTACACCAAAAAAGTAGAATTCAAACAGGCACAGTTAAAATACTAGGTAGACTTGTAGGGCCTGCTTCAACCCCTCGCTTTTTACAATCCTCATTCACTACCGCACGCAATCAAATTTATTAGCCATTATGCTAACTTGATGCAGTAATTACGGGAATTGATTAGTTTCAAGCTGTTTGGACAGATACACGTTTCTATTAGAGGGGATGTTTGCGCGTGGAATAGCGGATTAATTTTACATGACGTTACATCACTAATTACGTAGGTATAGTTAGTTGTATTGAAAAATAAAATTTGGGCAATTTATGAACATAAGTTCTCATAAGTATATTTTGAAATTGGACATGGGAATTATAGAAAGAGTAAGTTTTTTTTTCAATTTGCATCCAAGGAGAGGAAAAAAAATTTTATTTTTTATACGTACCTAGCACCCCAATATACATTAAAGCAATACAAATTATAAAAAAAATATTATTATAATTATAATAATGCTGAAAAACGTCCTCTCACAGCAGATCAAGGCATGCTACGACGCTGGTATTCTGGTGTACCAAGAAATTAAAAATTATATAAGAAAAAAAATACAATAGGAATGAATTATAACAACAACAACACAACAAGTTCTCAGCAGGAGATATGATGTGAAAAAGAAAGAGCAGCATTAAAGTATCACTGAAAAGTTTATACCATAACACACAAAACAGTTAAAAATAATTATAAAAACGTTATACAAACTTAGGGACATACACCACACGTTTAAAATGTAGTTCAATGCAATCGTTTTTGGTTGTAATAATTGTTATGTATACTGTAATATCCGTTTACCAGGTGGGGCTCAGCTGCGTCTGGTAGTTAGAGGTTGCCATTCTATCTATAACAATTATTTACCAACGGTCGTCAGTTCTTCAGGCAAAGAGGCCGGTTTATTATTGTAAATTAATTTAAGTATTCTAATGCGTCAAATTCCCATTTTATTAATAAGAGCAGCTTTCGCTTGTAACTTCATACCTACATGTGAGTGAAGTCTACTAACATAAAATCCGGCATACATTTTATGTTACAACTCTAGCATTACTGCTTTCAATTCCATGCAACATTTAGTTGCGTGATGATTGCACAAACTCAACGACAGACTGACACAAACATATGAAATTCTGAATTTCATCTGTTAGAAGCAGAAGGGATTCGGGGCAGTGCCTGGGACTTGCGACCCAGGTGTAGTTTCAATCGTACTATTTTATAATGCATGTAATTTTTGCTTTGTGTATGTATAAGACTATGTATTTAAAGTCTGTTCTAGTCTGTTCTTATTATTAACCTTTTTTGTTCTTTGCCTTATTATCTCTACTTGGCCCGACAGTCAGCTGGTAAAGACTAATTTTTAAATAAAGCCATACATTCGGAAAATAATTACCTGAGGCTCAAACGAATTAATGATGTCCTACAGATTAGGATCTATGTATTCTGCTTGGCTAACATTACCACGAATATAAATGAGTTTGTATTATTATGTTTCTGTTACCTAATTTTACATTACAAAATCCGCTGAACACGAAACCAATAACATCCTAATCCAAGAATTACTAACCGATATGTTTACACTGCAATTCGGACACACTCGGCGCCCAATAATTATTGGAGAGCTCCCGAGGGATCAGATGTACTCCACCCAAAACCGAACCAATGCCTTTCATTTGGTTTTCCAAATTAACGCTCAGTCCGCTGAACTGACGCTTTGTTGTTATAACATTTCGACGGCACGTGACGTGACTGCAATAAAACTAGTGTTGAAATTAGGCGAGGATCACAAAATTCGTGCCGAAACATACAAATGACGGTTGTTTTTGATTTCCGTTCCTAATCCTCTACAACTGTTCTATCTTCAGTACCTCCCATGTAATCCGGTTATTGGCACTCAATAATGGAATAAAACTTAAGGGATTTGGAAGGAAATTACAAAATTTTCTTACTAGAAAAATGGACTGTGGAGACTAACGGTTGAACCGTTAGTCTCCACAGGTCTGGTATAAGTTCAGATTTAAACAAAAGACAACAATATTAAAAAATAAAAAGTTTAAAAGTTATGGGCCATATTTCATATTTTGTTTCAGTTACTGTTTGTGATCCTTAAATAAATAAAATAATATAAAATAAATAAAATTTTTAAAAATGGCATCTTCCAATTTTCACGAGTACTCCTTTAGTTTTAGGGCCACGACTAACAAAAGAATCTAAACGTTGGGTTTCTTAGCTAATAAGCTCCCACAATCTGCGCTACAACAATTGAGATACCTAAAGGCGGATGCGTCCAGAATTAAAGGTATTGTTCCATCCGATACGCTGTCAAACCGGTAAACTAAGCCCGGTTGACAATTTGTAAGATACGAGTACCTATCGTTATCGCTAACTGCTACCAGTACCACGATAAACATAAAGCAGTTTACAGCAGTATCTCAAATATAAATAATACACAAACATGTACACACATACTCAATGTTCTTATTCACCGTGTGATTGTGTTCTTCTCCTGTCGTGGTCTTATAATAATAATAAATAAATAATAAATATTTCAGACATGCCACACTGGGCCACACTGAGCCATCTAGTCCCAAATTAAGCTACTATTGAGTACCCTGTCGTATCATTGGCTTGAGGCTTGAGTAGTACTGCTGAAAAGAAGCAACTCTATTTCGGAAATCACACTCTACCTGGCTGGAGGGTGTTCTCAGTGTGGGAACTCATGTAACCCATTGGCAGTATGGCAGTAGGCTGAATATTGGTTCTTCGACCAATATTCAGCCTACTGCCATTTCAGTTTGCTAATCCTGTGTACATGGCTTCTGCTGTTGGATAACTTAGTTAAGTATTGTTCCTTTTGAGAAACTTCGAGTAGAGCAATTCCCATAGCTCGCTGAATGACTTTAAAACTGACATGCCACTGAAAGTCTCAGCTTTTCAAAGTTGAGCTTTTTTAACACAACTGTATAAAAATAATACAAATAAATTAGTATCGGTTACGTTAATGATACCGGTATATAACGATTTTAAATAAAATGAAGTTGCATTGTAAGTTAGAGTGAAAAATACCTTAAATTAAAGGCATAGTAAACACTAATGTTTATTTTGAAGTAAAAGCATATTTGCGACTCTGTCTGCATTCAATTCGCTCTGGCATAAGTGGAGCAGGATCTGCGTTTATAGAGTTTACCTGGGTAACACGTTCTGTTATATCTGTGTGCATTTCATTAAAATCTGTGAAATAGTTTATGTTAAAGGGCAAACATATAACGTTACTATTATTTAAGTTATTTGTTTGTTTCGACTTTCGCCAGAGGAAACCTAAACCTACATACGAAAGTTGTACGCTAGCAACAAAATAGGTGCCTAATCCGAATGTAGGCCAAAAAACATCTAAATGAGTTTGCGCCAAACTGATTTTTATAGCAAAACGTTTTGCTTCTTCACTTTAGCTTTTTTAAGCAATGTCGACAAAAAACGGGCAATGGAAAAACACCGAGTCCATATGACACTAGCTTCCGTTCTGTTCCAGAATTGTGAAAAATGGAAAAGTTCATAAAGCAAACAAACGGAACCCGAGATAAAACAGACTGTTTTTCGTTCCAGTGAGAGGGAGCGGTTATAATTCTTCATTGGCCTTCTAATAATTTGTACTGTATTTTGGGGACACAAAATTTTTGAGGCTACGGCTATTTATTTTTTTAAATTGATATCATATTTTTTTCTTAGAGCTGATCTATACATAAATAAAATATGTTTACAATAACATGGAATGTCCATCACTTTGCCAGTAGATTGATGGTACCCATCGTAGCTATGGTAACTTGAGTTCAATGATGGAGGCCTTTGCCCTGCAGTGGGATGATTATAGGCCATTACTACTTTGCCCCGATTCAGTTGTTATGTTATAAACGCTGTCAATCCTATTTTTGTAATTAACGGGGGAAATTACATTTCAAATTAAAATGCGTGTACATCATAGCAAACTAGTACTGAATGCTTTTGGCATAAGGTCCGCTATTTTATGCAAAAAAGTCTTTATTTACGTTTTTCGAACTGAGAACATTCTTTCTTTTCATAGTGGAAATTAAGGTATCTTCACTTTCGTTGTCAACTAATGAAATTAACGATGGTTGCTAAGCAACTTAGATAAGCTAGTTTAACATAAATTACACAATGCCTTGGTACGGTAGATTGGAGCTGCTGCAGCCAGGAGAACTGGAGGACTAATTAAATACCTATATATTGTGATAAATGGTAAATAATTAAAATTCGGCTATTGTAATTAATGTTAACTATTTTGCCGCAACGGTGCATCTGTGTCAAATTTTCTCTTAGGCAACGCTTTTATTGAGGTTTTCAGTAGGTAGCGGTTTACCATCAAAATTAGATATGGGTTTTATATGAATCAAATACAATTTGAAATATAGGTATAAATAAAAACTTAAATCATTTAGTTTGTTTTTTACCATGATTTTCCTTTTTTTATTTTTCACTACGGTTCTGTTCCTTGATTTAGAGATTGTAATCGTTGCGTGCTAAATAAATCTTACTACTACCAGGGGTAGAATGTTAAAAGAATTTAATAAAAATACGTTTCTTATTATATTTGGAGTCAGCGCCGAGCATTCGGTACGAGCGGTTGTCAAGGCGAATTGTGTTCGCGGTTGTTCTTGAATATGTCGGTAGAAAGTGCGCTTAAGTGTAATAACTGCAATCTCGTAGTCAATGAATTGTTAACGTTTGTGCAACACAAGCATGAAGTGATGGACAGTGAAAGTTTAGTGAGAATATGTACTTCAGCCTTCACTCCGGAGGAAATAGTAACAGCTAAGTCGTTATTTTTTAATTCTATCCCGCAAAACACAAAATTACGTAAAATTAATCGTAAGCTGAAAGATGGGAAGCGCGACAAAGACTTGTTTGACATTATTGAGATGTTTAAGACAATCGACCCTGAAAAAGTTCCAGTTTTTGTAGCTCATGATTTAAATAAACTGCCACCAATAACATTTGATCATGTAGACGTAACCCGACTTTTAAAAGACATTGTAAAGCTACAAAGTGAAGTAAAACGAATCAAGGACACATACGTAACCACTGAACAGTTATTGCAAACTAAAAATGAGTTACTGAAAACAAGTAACGAGGGTGTAATGTTGAATAACAATGCACAAACAGAATTAATCCCGGCAGTGCATGATAACTCCTTCAGAAATATAAACATTAGAAGAGGTGCTTGTCTGGGTAGTTTTGATTACGATAGTGGCCCAATCGGCCTACCGCATTTGACCTTGCCCGAGGACGATCGAATAACGGTCGTTTCTGACAGTGCTACTGCAAAAATCAGCTGTGTTCATCCGTCTCGCTCGCCGACGTGCAAAAGTCCCGTTAAGTTACTACCGGCCTCTGTCTCGGTGTGCTCGCCTGTATCGGGTGAGCGCGTGGAGGCCACTACCATGGTTTCGTCACGGAAACGCCCGAGCGAAGCCGATCGTCCTGCGCTAGAGGCTGAGAGGCCTACCGCGGTCCCAGACACTATCTTGAAGAATGCGACCGATATCGACTTATCTACGCGCTCATTTGTTGAAGTTGCGCGTGCGGCGGGAGTTTGGAAGGAACCTAAAAGGGACAACGAATGGATTGAAGTGCAGAGAAAAAGATATAGGAATCGATTTACAGGAAAAAAAGGAATGGCGATTAACGCAACCGACTGTAAGTTTAAGGCGGCCGATTTGATAATCCCGTTGTTTATAAATAATGTCGATAAGAGTACCTCGCCTTTGGACATTGTAGACTATATTAAAGAAAAAACGCTAGTTACAGTTACTTTAGAAAAGATTCAAATGAAGCATCAAAAGGTTTACGATGCCTACAAGGTTTTTGTACCTAAACAAAAACTTGATTTATTCATGGATGACCATATGTGGCCTGAAGGCATTTCTTTTCGCCGCTTTATAGACTTTAGTAATAGAAATATCACCAAACGAGATGGATCAAGTTCAAACAGACATAATATCAACAATAAGTAATTTTGTTAGCTTCAACTGCAAATCCCTGAAACGATCTATAGATCACGTAAGGTCGCTGTGTAGCAAAGCTGACATTATAGCCCTGCAGGAAACTTGGCTGTTCCAACACGACATTCCACTCCTCGGTACCGTTGACTCTGGCTTCGGATACACGGGTACATCCGCTATTGACTCGACTGCAGGTATTGTACGAGGCAGGCCATATGGTGGCGTGGCGTTGTTGTGGCGAAAGAGTGTGTTTGATAATGTGACAGTGATTCCCTGTAATAATGTGCGTCTTACGGCGATAAAGGTTAGTGTGTGTAATCCTTCCTTTTTAGTGATGTCCGTCTATATGCCCGTTAACTGTAGTGAAAATTTGATTGAATTTACTGACTGTCTCAGCGAAATTAGTGCAATCATAGACAGCACTGAAGTAGCATCAGTATTCATTTTAGGAGACTTTAATGCTGACCCTAGTGAATTATTTGGTATTGAACTAATAAAGTTTTGTAAAGAGCAAAAATGGATTTGTGCAGACATAGAACAACTAGGCATTGACTCGGGCACTTTCACATTTATTAGCGACGCGCACGGTACCACTAGTTGGCTAGATCATTGTTTGGTGACAGGGGCTTCGTGGCGGTCGGTGGTGGATGTGGGGGTGCACTACGACTGTATATGGTCTGATCATTTTCCGCTTGAAATTAGTGTAAAGTTGAGCTCTGTGAAGTCTGTTACTGTATCACCGCCAGAAACTATACAATATTGTAATAAAGTTATTTGGGGGGATAGGAATAAAGAGCAAATAAAAAAGTATAGCATTTTATGTCAGAAAGGGTTACGAGATATAGATTTTCCTACTGAGTTTTCCAAATGTTGTGATGGTTTTTGTAGGGACACAGAGCATAATTTAGTTATAGACCGGTTGTACAAGAACATTATTGATGTATTGAGTGAGGCAGCTGAGGCTACTTCCAAAAAGCAAGTCCGTGGCAAAAAAAAGCATGAGGTGGTCGGTTGGAACAAGCATGTTCAACCTGTACACGCTGAGGCACGGTCCCACTTTCAGGCTTGGAGGCGGGAGGGTAGCCCACCATGTGGTGCGGTCTATGATAAAATGGTGGAGTCTCGGCGTGCATTTAAAGCAAAACTTAAGTGGTGCCAAAATAATGAAGATAAACTTAGAATGGACATTTTGGCATCACATCACGCTAGCAATAACTTTAAAAACTTCTGGAAGTGCACTAAGAGACTAAACTATAGACCAACTATTCCTCTTTGTGTGAATGGAGTGACTAAGCCCAAGGCTATCGCGAACTTGTTTAAAGACCACTTTCAAGTTAAACCACCACCTCAAGCCCGTGTGCTGCGGATGCCTGACCCTAAGTCGGTCCGTTCACCCCAGTCGCCAGTTATGTTCACAGCCAAGGAAGTAGCTTTGGTTATTAAGCGGATGAACAAGGGAAGGTCTCCTGGACACGATGGGTTGAGTATTGAGCATTTGCAGCATGCGGGTGCTCACCTGCCTAGGGTTTTGTCAATGTTTTTTACGTTCTGTGTACGTCACTCATACTTGCCGGCAGAGTGTATGAAGACGGTAGTTGCACCAATAGTCAAGAATAAAACTGGGGATCCATCAGACATAGCCAACTATAGGCCCATCTCGCTGGCGACGACTGTGGCAAAGGTGCTGGACGGTTTGCTTGATCGCATTCTAAATAGACATCTGCAGTTGAATGACGCTCAATTTGGATTTAGGTCTGGACTATCTACAGATACTGCAATACTGTGCATGAAGCATACCGTCCGGTACTATACTGACAGGAAGACACCAGTCTATGCTTGTTTCCTGGATTTGTCTAAAGCCTTCGATATGGTGTCCTATGAGTTGTTGTGGAGTAAAATGCGGAACATTCCTACTCTCCCAGGTGAAATAATTGATATTTTTGACTATTGGTACAAAAACCAAACTAATGTTGTTCGGTGGGCGGGAGAAGTCTCCAGTGAGTATAGACTCAGGTGTGGAGTTAGACAGGGTGGCTTAACCTCTCCTCGTCTTTTTAATTTGTATATGGATGGACTTATCGAGGAACTCAGTAGCACTGGTGTGGGCTGCTCCATAGATGGTAAAATCATTAATAATCTAAGTTATGCGGACGACATGGTGCTGTTGGCTCCCTCGATAAGCGCCATTCAGAAACTTCTTAAGGTATGCGAGGATTACGCCGGAGCTCATGGACTCAGATATAATGCAAAGAAAAGTGAAATCCTGATGTTTCAGTCTCGGGGTCACAATATAACCGCAGTCCCTCCTGTCTATTTAGGCGGTGTTGCACTAAAACGGGTATCGCGTTTTAAATATCTGGGTCACTGGGTGACGGAGGATCTCTCTGATAACGAGGATATAGAACGGGAGCGACGGGCGTTGGCAGTCAGATGCAATATGCTGGCTCGCAGGTTTGCACGCTGTACTGAACCCGTTAAGGTGATACTTTTTAAAGCTTTTTGCCAGTCTTTCTACACGTGTAGCCTGTGGATTAGCTATACGCTGAAGACAGTCAGCGCCCTGCGAGTGCAGTATAACAACGCGTTCAGGGTATTGTTGGGGCTGCCGCGTTACTGCAGCGCGTCAGGCATGTTCGCGGACGCTCATACCGATGGATTTCATGCCATTCTACGCAAAAGAGCCGCCTCGATGCTAAGCCGTGTTCGCGGGGGCTCTAGCAGTATCCTGCGTGTTGTAGCAGGGCGAGTGGACTGCCCGTTTATGCAGCATTGGGTTCGACTGCACATAAAAAACCCTTAGATGCCTCAAATGTTACCTATTTTATTTTTCTTTTTGTAATTTTTATATTTTGTGTAGTACTATTGGTGTTACTGACTCAACTTTATTGTATTGTGGTATGGACTTTGTCTGAAATAAATCTTTTGAATTTGAATTTGAATTGAATTATTCTTTTTTGTCGGTTAAAAAGTGATTCAGTGCAATTAAGAACATACAGACCGTGCTATGATAAACTTTGCAAAGTACCACAGAACAATACACTACTAATATTTATAAAACGTGTTGCAGCCAACGTTGTAATTATCAGTTGTATCGCGGCCATGTTCATTAGCGAAGTCGTATGATTAACCACAATGGCTTGTGATCTGTTTCGGACAGGAGAAGACACATCAGATTTACAAAATCCGAGTCTAGCGGTTCATTATCGTGATGGCTGGCATCAAAATCGTTATCAAAGGGGCTCATCTAAAGAGCACGGTTTAACAATGTACCTACTAATTAATATAACGATAAGCTGAACTTTACTTCAATAACCAAAATTTTTTGACAACAAGAATTCCATAAAGCCTTATTTAAAAATTGCTCAATTTGGGACAATATTCAATATAACAAATATGAAAACAGGGCTATTCTATATAAACGCGAGCGAGCCAATAAGTATGTTGCGGCTGAATTTACCCGTAGGAATTTATCGAATAATTGAATGAATGATCAAATGAATCGTAACAATGTTGTAGAGGTAATGTGTAGTAGTACGTAAAACAATTACTAATGATGCTCAACCAGTGCCCGTGTGACTGGCAATTATTGGTAAAAAACTTATACGTTTGATAGTCATTATAAATCGGCATGCCATGGCATCGCACTATTGGCTATAAGCTTATTGAACACTAGCTGTTGCCCGCGACTTCGTACGCGTCAATTCTGTTATTGCGATTATTTTTGCAAATTTTTCACTGATACTTCACTCCTATTGGTCACAGCGTGATGTTATATAGCCCAAAGCTTTCCTCGATAAATGAACTATCCAACACAAAAATAATTTTTAATTCGAACAAGTACTGAGATTAGCGCGTTCAAACAAACAAACTCTTCAGCTTTATAATATTAGTATATATGTATAGAATTCCAGGTACAGGAATCGGAAGTTCAAGGAAGGAGGAAAAACGTTTGAATCATGGGAACAGAAATTTGTAGTAACAGACACTCGTTGTGGTTTTCTATGGTACTGCCCATTAAAAGACACAAGATTCAGTGGTGCGAAATCCACTGACGAAGTGAGTTATGTTATAACAGAGACACATTTAAAACCGACGCTACCTTTATAATATCAATTTGGTGTTTTTTTTTAATATGCGTGGTGAAATGTTAATTAAAAATATATTTCATCCATATAATATTGTGATGGAAAATCTGACACACGCAACGATAGATCGAAACTATTACCAAAGCACTATTTATATTTTTTTCATTCTGTTTGGAATCCTATGAGCGAGATGTTTAGCCCATTTATGTTTTTATGAACGTATTTTGTATTCCCCTAAAATACTCCATGGTACTGTACCGTTTTAGTATCCCAACTTCAATCTTAATATCGCGATAGATATTTAAGGTGAAAATCCGAAAAAAATGGTAAGTATTCCAAAAAATTTACGAATTGATTCGATAAAATGTATTGAGAGTGAATATTTGCCCTTAGGTACAAGTTCATTAAATAACTTCATTCGACTCCACCATTGAAAATCTAAAGAACTCGACATGATAGGTAATGATTTAATGCACTTTTTCCGCGAACATTAAACAGTAAGCAAGAGCTAGTTATACCAACTGTTCGCAATTGCTATGGTAATTATCTGATGAACCGTTCCGGCTGGCCACCGGAGTTCATTAACGTATACAGTACGAGTAATTAACCACACACCTCGCTTTGTAATCTGCGGTCGAAGAATACTAAGCTGTCGGTACTAAACTATCGGTATAGTCTAATACTAAACATGTTAAACTTTCTAGAGACAATTTATTTTATTAAGAGTATGAAATATTGGAAAAGGAGCCATGGAAACATGAATTCACTCTGAATACACTGTGATCCATTAAGGATTTTTTTATCAATGTTTAAATTGTTAACAAATATCAAATAAGGTTTCCGTCTTCGCGTATTTTAGTGTGTGCAATTATTTTAAGAATTAGTCCAACAGTATCATTTTATTTAAGGGTAACTATTTGATACGCTTTATTTTAAGTGAAACGCCGAAAAATATTTTAACTAAACATTAAGTCTTAAGATACTGTGGACATGAGAACATAACTTCGTCAAAACACTTCGGAAGATACCTACCAAATGGACTAACGATGTTGTTTGTTACGCGCGCCGCTAAATAGGCCCGGACAATGAAAGCCAGAAAGTGTTTGACTTGACTTCTATGATAAATTTAGATAATAATCTAGTTAAAACACTATGATCATAATAAGGTTGAGGTCAGATACCAGCAAAGAAAATAATAGTTTATTCATACTTTAAATTAAATTGGAAATAACACAGCGCACGTACCACATTTGCATCATCGTTAAGCTGCGTTTAATTATGGTATAACACGATATGAAGCTTTTTACTCTCATATCTGACAAGCATACATAATAATATACATAATTAGTTATTTACCGAGGTCACAGTAATATTAGAACAGACAGACACACCACCGGAAGAAAACATCTTGAGCGCTGGGACCTGGGTAAGACGAAAGCTGGGTATGACGACCTACAAGTACCTACGTCATTTATTACAAATGGAATGAGCCTTTTTTGAATTGTCAGTTTAAAAAAAAACTCACAAACTTATAGTAAAAAAGTTACTAAATTTAATTCGTACGGTTCTGGCACGTGAAAAGAATACCATCACCCTTTCTATGCCTATGGCTGCCTTAAGAGGTACCTGAATGAGAACTGCCAGAAAGAGATAAGTAGCAGCGTCTTTTCTCACCGTTGACCAAAATGCGATCGCCAACTCGCTTGCCAACCGTGGCGATTATGGCAAAATCACCCATTTAGAGAGGCTTTTGTCTAGCACTGTACGAATATAATAGGCTGGTGATAATGAAGTTGGACGGTGGTGACGGTGCATGGTGTTATTATTTATTTATATTTATTTATTTATTTATTTGGCTCCATCTAATATTTGGTGGCTTGTTTCTCACTTTTCATCTGCTTATCCCACGTTGGCCGCTGAAACGCGTTTAACGCGTGGTTTTGTCAATTTACGCTAGAGCTGCTTTTCACATCGTCAGTGTTTGTTGAATTTGCATACAATTATGCGCCGAGAACACATACCTTGGGCACACGTTTTTGTATTATCAATTTGTCACGTTACGTGCGTTTCGGCCGCCCAGCCGTTTGGGACGACATATTCGATCAAAGCGAGTGCAGCCGCTTTGCGGGTGAAAACCGTGTTTTATGATAATTATTTACGAATCTTCTGAAGCCGACGTGTTAATGATGGTTTATTTCCCAAAAATTTTTATGAAACCAGCTTTAAGTTATACCCTATCTGTAGGCTTCTAGACCTGGTAGCTCAGGATGAAGTACAAAAAACACCGTTTCACTGTAATTAACACTGTTTATTTAATTATTAATAGGAGCACATTACAAACACCGTAATTCTAGGTTTTAGGCCATTTTCCAAGAGAGGTAGTGTTACCACTACAAAAAATAAAATTATAATATTAGTCGGGGTTGCCGACATGCTGGCGCCTCAGAAAAGAACGATACATAATACTTAATATTATTTAACAATCCAAGGCATTATAAAAAAAAAACTTTAACAAGGTATCTTGAATAAGTAGAACAATGTAGCGTCATCTATCGGTGCTACCAAGAACTACGTATAATAATAACTGTATCAAATGAAGATAGCCACAACAAATTACAATTTAAATTTAAAATCGCATTTTAACTTGTTATACAATTCTAGGGTACCTTTTCCTTTAAACAAATGACATGCTACAACACACATGTAATCTTTGATTGTAAGTTAACATAATAAAACTAGGTAAATATGCATCTTAAATCTGACAGGATGCTATTAACATAAATAATGGCTACTTAAGTACAAATTAATACAATAACAAAATTAATTAATTAGGTAGCAAAGCTATACCTGAAAGAGATCGTGTGTATATCCTACCATTGGGGGCAGTGACTTCAAAGGCTCTGACCTTGTCATCTGCGCCTGGAAAAACCTTTGTCACTCGTGTTACTGGCCAATATAGAGGAGGGGAATTAGGTTCCTTCAAAAGTACTAAATCACCAACCGAAACGTTTCGTACTGCATCTTGCCACTTTTGCCGATGCTGTAAGGTATTTAGATATTGGCTGTGCCAGACCTTCCAGAAGCCCTGTACTATACTTTGCGTTAGTTGCCAGAATTTCAACCTATTACTTGGTACATCTGAAATATCTGGCTCAGGATAGCTAGTAATAGAATTACCTACCAAAAAATGTCCAGGCGTAAGGTAACTAAAATCTGAAATGTCCGCAGATAATGGTAATATAGGCCTAGAGTTCAGTATGCCTTCAATTTGACACAAAATAGTATTAAGTTGTTCGTAGGTTAATACGCTTTTTTGAAGCTGTCTTTTTAAATGATATTTCGCACTTTTTACGGCAGCTTCCGCGAGCCCAGCGAACACCGGCGAATAACTAGGCGTAAAATTAAATTTAATGCCTTGTGGCTCTGTAAAATTATGCACCAGTTTGATGTCCTCTAGAAAAATTCAGCTTATACAAATCAACTAGTTGATTGGCCGCACCTCTGAAAGCGCCACCGTTGTCGCAAAAAACTTCGCTGGGCAATCCACGTCGCGAGATAAATCTTTTAAAACATGCAAGGAAGGTGTCAGTTGTTAAGTCTGAAGCTAATTCTAAGTGAATAGCTTTAGTATTAAAGCAAACGAAAACACAAATATAGCCCTTAGTGAGCAATGCCCTCCTTACTCTCGAATTTTTAATTTGTATCGGCCCAGCGTAGTCTATTCCGACAACTTGAAATGCTCGAGTGGCGATCACACGCTGTTTAGGTAGCGAGCCCATTAGTTGCTTTGCAGAAGCTGCCTTCAGTCTGAAACAAGGTAAGCATTTATGAGTAATTTTCTTTATTTGACGTAACCCATTGATAAGCCAATATCTTTGATTAATCTGAGCTAATAATAATTTCGGACCTGCATGAAATAGTCTAAGGTGCTCGCTTAATATAATTAAGTCTGTTAATTTAGAACCTTTGGGTGATATTATAGGGTGCTTCTGATTATAGGATAGTGTTGACTTTTGCAACCTACCACCTACACGTAACAAGCCCATAACGTCCACAAATGGATGCAAAGGTTTCAACGAGCCCTTAACATTCTCGTCTTTATTTAATGACTTGAATTCATCACTAAAATAAGCTCTCTGCTCGTGTTTTATTAATAACAATAATGAATGCTCAAGTTCCTTACTCAATAAATATTCTAACTTTACCTTTTCATTACCTTGTTTACAATTATTACAAAACCGGAGGCAATATGCCAATACTCGCTTCATTTTATTAATATCAGAATATTTTTCTAAAATATGTGAGATTATAGTCTGTTTCATAGTAAGTAGTACTACGGCTTTACTAGTGTTGACATTGGAGTCGTCGGAGGTAGAAACATGCTTTAGCTCAGGTAAGTCATTTGGGAAATGTAAGGGTAAGCAATTGCTGAACTTATACTCACTCTGTTGCAGAAATTCCGGTCCGTTCCACCACATTCTACATGTAGAGAGCTCGCTTGGGTCTAAACCTCTACTTATAAAATCTGCTGGATTTTGGTGTGTATTAACATACCCCCAGCGCCACCTATCGGTCAACTGTTGTACTACTCTTACCCTATTCGAAACGTAAGCTTGTAATCTAGAGACTTCTGACTGTATCCATGCTAAAGCTATTTGTGAGTCAGAGAACAATAATACATCATCAATTTAAATTTTAATTTTTAATGTGTCATAGACCTTATTAACTAATTTTGCTAATAGTAGAATGGCATTGAGCTCAAGCCTAGGAATCGTTAGTGGCTTTGTTTGTGAGTTAATTCTAGATTTAGAGCATAGTAGGGACACAGTGACGTTACCTGTTTGATTGACAACTCGCAAGTATATGCAGGCTCCATAGCCCGTGGTACTGCTCGCGTCGGCGAACCCCACCAGCTGCACGCTGAGCGCATCATTTGACACCTTAATATTCCTATTGATGTAAATAGGTTCCATAGCCATTACACCATTAGCAAACTCTGACCACTCATTTAATATATGCTGAGGTGGACTGGAATCCCAGCCTATATCTTCGCACCACAACCTTTGCATTATTACTTTAGCCTTAACCACTATGGGTGTAACAAAACCTATAGGATCGTAAATTGAAGCTATTTTACTTAAAATCTGCCTCTTAGTAGTCGCATTACTCGTACTATTGAAACTATCAGGAGATTTTATAACAAAGCTATCCTGTTTAGTGTCAATAGTAAGTCCTAAAGCCTTAATACTGCAATTTTCCATTCTTAACTCTATGTCACCTATCTGTCTTTCATTCATAGGTATATCGTGCAATAAAGCCTCGCAGTTAGATGACCATTTATGCATTGCAAAACCACCCAAACTTAGCAAACTAGTCAGCTGTGCTTTCGCTTCGAACAAGCTACTTAAATCAGAATCTGAGTGTAAAACATCATCAACATAAACACAGTTTTTTATTATAAAAGAAGCAAGTGGGAATTTCTCTTCATGCATGTTTGCAAGCTCGAGCAGACAACGTGTTGCAAGGTAACTTGAGCATTTCTGACCGTATGTTACAGTATTAAGTCGGATACACTTTATAGACTCATCAGGTTTATCGCGCCACAATATATTTTGTAGTGGGGTATGGTTAGGATTAACTAACACATTCCTAAACATTTTCTTAATATCACTATTAAAAGTAAGATCACCTATCCTATACAATAAAACAATATCAAACAAATCTCTTTGTACTATTGGCCCATTCAATAATATATCATTAAGTGAAATTTTGTTTTTTGTCTTCATGGAGGCATCGAAAACGACACGTGTACGTGTAGTCTTGCTCCCCTCATTTACCACTGCATGATGAGGCAAGAAATAGATAGGGTCTTTACTAAAATTAATAGATTCAAAATCTATAAAATGGGCATGGCCTAATTCTACATACTGGTGAATGAATTTATGGTAGTCTGTCATTAAATTAATATTTTTAAGCAACTTTTTCTCGAGATTTAAAAATCTAAATAAAGCTAAACTAAAAGAATCTCCTAAAGTCTCATTTGCGTCCTGTAATGGAATCTTTAAAGGTAGGTCTACTTGAAACCTATTATTAGACAATTTAACCGTAGATTTAAAATTAATTTCAACTTGCTCATGTTCAGATATCTGTTCCATAAATACTTCTGGAACCTTCTCGGCTTCCCAGAACCTAGCTATAGAGCTGTCTACATCAGACTCACAATTCGTGCAAACAAGCGAAATTATTTTATTTACCTCATTTTGTGAGGGCAAGCCCCCAGCGACGATATGACCAAATTTAGTGTTAATGATATTAATGGTACCCTGGTCACCACCTCTTGCCGAGTGTGGGGCTCCATGGCGTTCAGACGGAAGCACCGGCGGCGACGGCGCGTCGCACAGCGGCGACGTAGTGTGCGCACCGGCCGCTGACACGCAGGACAGCGTCTCGCTCACTCGCAGCTCCGTACACGGCTCCAACGCCTGGAAAAATACATCAGCACCTATTAATAAATTTATCTCTGATGGTTTGAAATACTCATCGTCAGCCAGAGTGATACCGGGTGGAATTTTAATTAAACTTTGGTCTATCATAGTCTGCGGTAATTTACATGTAATTGTGTCTACTACATGACAACATAATTTTGTATGAAATGGAGACTTTAGAGAGAATATTTCTATGGGGACAGAATACAAAGCTTGATTTTCATTATTTGTGACACCTATGATGGTAGTATTGTTTCGCACAGGTGTCAAACCGAGTACCTTGATGGCCTTGCTCGTTATCAATGAAACTTGAGAGGCAGAATCCAAGATGGCCTTCACGTGGACCTCTCTGCCGTCTTTAGCATATAACTTTACACGGGCTGTGGGAATCAAAACACTATTAGCTTTATCACCTGACAACATAATGACGGGTTCTGGCTTCAATTCATCGCGATGCAGCAATGAGTGATGGGGCTTCTTGCATTGGCTACATCGGAAATGAAACCTACACTTGCCAGGGTGTTTGTTAAGACAAATATTGCAAAGTCCACTTTTTTGAACGAGGCTTATTCTTTCTGCAGAAGGCAGTGTTTTAAAAATATTGCAAGTATAAATCTTATGCTCAAATGACTTACAGTATAAGCATTGTTTGTCCCTCGTAGTAATGGAATTGACACTTCTTGCAGGAACTGATCTGTGCTGGCCAGACAGCTCAACATTCTCCATTGCTAGAGCTCTCTTCTCTAGGTATCCTAGGAAGTGGTCTACCTTGGGTTCTGCTTTCATGTCCCGCTCCAACTGGTATGACTGAGCCAAATTTGCTTCTATTTTTCGAAGAAAAATACACATTAGTATAGGGTCCCAAGATGAAACCTTAGCTTCTAGGTTAGTTAAAGCAGACAAAGTCTGTCTTATGGACGATATGAGCTTTCTAATACCAGAAGGAGAAGCCTTATTTACTACAGGTAAGTCTAATAAACTTGCTATAAGCTCGTTAATGATTTTATACTTATTATAATATCTATCATCTAACAATCTGAATGCCTCAGTGTAACTAGCTTCAATCAAGGGTAGGTTCTTAATAATATCGTGTGGTTCTCCTTTGAGAAAGGAACGGAGGTAGTGTAGCTTTTGGATTTTATCCAATGTGTCGTCATTTTCGATAACTGACTTAAAAAGCTGCCTAAACGAGGGATATTCTGCATACATACCACTAAAGTGTGGTATCTCAATCACTGGTAATTTAATATTTCGTTGAGACTGCGAGGATGAAGCTTTAGCTTCATTATCAGTTCGCTTGTTAATTTCGGCCTCCAACAAAGCAAGAATTGTAAAATACTTACTTTCGTACTCGGCGACATCCTCTTCATTAGCAGGATCAATAGCCAGAATTTGGGTGGTGCACGCTTCGTACTCGATGAAAGCAGCCAAGCATCGCTGTTTTTTAATACATAACATCTCAAGCGTTTGAGAGGCTAGATTCCCCTCTGTAACATTGGCCAGCAACCTCGTGAGCGTGCCCTTTACGTAGCCCCGTTTTTGCACTAATGTTTGTAAAGTAGCCATTATCAATACTTAAAAGCTATTTGCTGAAATGACTAATCGAACGAACTACACTTAATGTCCACAACTTAATTAAGAAAATATTTTTCGCTACCACTCCGCTTGATTGAAGAAAATGAGAGAGAATTAAAATGGCGTCGCCCGCGTTGCTGACGCCTATAAGCAGCCAATAGGTACCGTGGGATGACCCGATGAAAGCACCGTAATTCGTCCAATCTGTGCCCGAAGCAGCCTTCTTTGTCAGCACCTGATTGGTTCGCATTCGCGTCGTCCTGTAGTCGCGACCACTTCTCTCTTCGCGATGCAATTTGTTCATCGATGAATGAGCCAATGAGGTCGATATTTTGCACACACACCCTCCCACACAAATTGTTGGACTCGCCCAAGTGCAAGTTGGACTTGCCCAGTTCGTCGTTTCAAATTCCCATCGGATATTTTGATTCACAGAATCTTCGCGGCTTTCGTAGTATGCTTGAATTTCTTGAAATATATCGCAAGCACACTAAATACCGATGCTCTTTGGATGCTGATAACGATTCAGGCAGGATCCCTCTTTCGCAGTAATTCGCAGCAAAATTGTATCAAAGATGGCGGCGTTTATTGAAATCGCGTACAACTCCCAGCTCAGTCAAAATCAATTTGCCAGTTCACATTTGTTTCCGCTCATTAAGGACCAACTTTGTAGGCTTCTAGACCTGGTAGCTCAGGATGAAGTACAAAAAACACCGTTTCACTGTAATTAACACTGTTTATTTAATTATTAATAGGAGCACATTACAAACACCGTAATTCTAGGTTTTAGGCCATTTTCCAAGAGAGGTAGTGTTACCACTACAAAAAATAAAATTATAATATTAGTCGGGGTTGCCGACACTATCAAAGTAAAAAAAAAATCTATGTAGTCTATTCTATAAATAGTTACTCGTGGTAAAAAACATAGAGTGAAATTATTGTGCATCTTCTTCTCTTTTCACCGATTGATAAGGATTTCAATTTTGTTGTTCATGGATTAGCTGTCAGTAGTCTGTTATAAATCATTACTAAGATTAGGAATTTGACAGCGTGTCTGCTGTTCATCAACTCTTCAAGCTTAACTCAATCGATTTAAATAAAGTTTTGTATACATGTTAAGTGGTAGGTAATGTGTTGCATGTGTGCTATCTGCTCTTTATGGCCTAGGCACAAGTTGTTGTCACCACAATAATTGTTGTCGGTCCGCTTAATTCAGTTATACGACAGTGTAATTCAGCTAGTTAGGGATTTCATTGCATTTTCTGTGTTGCCTTTGATTTAAAGAAAACATTACTTTTGATTCTGATATAAATATAAAGTAAAGTAAGTAAGTAACAGCCTATAATCATCCCACTGCAGGGAAAAGGCCTCCATCATTGAATTCAAGTTACCACAGCAATGATGGGTACAGGCATAATCACCACGCTTGCCAAATGCGGGTCGGTGATCACAAACCCGAGCAACGTTCGAAAATTAGAAACTTTTTTTTGTTGCTCGTCCCGGGAATCGAACCTAGGACCCCGAGATCATGGCCCGGTATTTGAACCACTAGACCAACGGGGCGTTAAATATAATATATGTAAATATCATAGACTTTTTTATAACATCCCCTGCCGCGCAGATCCGTTCCGCGGGAATGAAGCCCGAATTTCGGTCCAGCTTCTCTGGGCAGTCTACAGTTTGAGGTTATTGAGTTAATTGCGAAAAGAATAACGACTATTTAAAATGTTTTCCGAATAACAATTGCATTACAGCTATCCTTGAATCAGTTTTCGTAAAACATGGGTTTATATTTAGATAATAATCTATATATATAAAAATGAATCCCTATTTCCCTCGGTCATCGCATCACGCGTGAACGGCTGGACCGATTTCATTATTTCTTTTTTTTGTTTTGTTTGTTATTGTCAGGAATGTTCTTATGAAAAAAAATTAAGAAAATTGTGCGGGAAATTAGAAAATGTAAGAAAACTTAATCACCATACTGAATTATTTGTAATGTAACCTTAGCGCTTTTGACAATTTAAACTTTTTAATGTAACATTATGGCGTCTGACATAACATTGATAGAATGCGTGCTGCAAACGGTTACAATCATTACAATTTCCAGCACTGAGCAAGTAATCGGTTAGCAGTTGCAATGTCTATAAATAAATTTGTATCTTTATTTTTATTTTATTTTATTTTATTTTATTTGGAAAACACTACAGTATCTTATGACTAAATTACTCACTAGAATTGTATCTAAAAACCATTCACGTGTTTCCACATATAAATTCTAAGTATGGCTTGTACATATTAAAGTAACTTAGGAATAACAAACGACATGGGACAAAAATCAACCAAGTAAAAAACAAGTCGTAGGAACTATCCAGTCAGTGCACCGCTTCAAACCATCTCTTTGACAAACGCTTTTTGAGTGAACAGACACTAGTGTTAAATAAGTCTAGTTCGAGGTCATCGGCCATAGCATTCAACACGTTAGGAGCCCTAATAAAAAAAGAGTTCTGCCTATATTTCGTAGCACTGTGTGGGATGAAAAGAGCCGCAGGCCTCCTCAGGGTTCGGTGTTCATCTGTTTTTTTTTTTAAATTAATTATACAATTTTAAATCAATATTCATAGTTAAGACAGGACAACGTCTGTCGGGTCCGCTAGTATTAAATATTATCACGAGTTTGTTACACTTTTATTTGATTTATTTATGCATAGTACCAAAACCTTAATATCATTGCTTGTGCGAGTCAGACTCGTCCACCTAGGGTGCCGTCCAACTTTAAAGTCTCAGGAAAGCAGGTTTTTTCGAAAATTTATCATTTTTCTAAGATTTCAAACTTACAAGTGGGAATGTACACATGCATACTTACTTTTTGTATGTATTACTTGCCGAATTTATATTCAATGTAAACGGGAAATACCCTATATTTTTTTATTCCCTTGTTAGTGACAGAATCGCAGTCAAAATATACGCATTAATGGCGGTACCTTTTTTTACGTTAACTTAAAAGTTTGATTTAGTATTAAGCTTTTAAAGTATTAAGCTTCAACGGACTGTAAAAAATGATAAAGTTTTAATCAGTTTTATTGTGTTTAATTACCTACCTCCACGAGTTACCGAAATGAATAGTCTCGATAAACAAAAGGACATATTACAAAGTGATCCTAAAAGTTAACCGTATTTTTCTTTTGGAGTACAAAACCTTAAAAACTAGAAAAAAAACAGTTACTTACTTAGCTAAAGGCACCACGTACCAATTTGAGCGATTGATATAGTAAAAAACTACCAAATTTCGGATCTCAGGATTGGCCTTAGATTAAATTGTGACATTCATTAGTGGCAATCAGTCAGCTAGTAAGCAGCCGGCCTTCCGACAAGCTTCTACTTATCTAAATAAGATCGGCGCTGCGTGATGGATTTTAAGACCCTCCTCCAACTAGGCGTTTTATAATTCAAGCGAGAACGGACCATGGAATGGAGATTAAGTATTTAGTATAGTTTCAGTGGAAATATATGGTATAGAACGAAAATTAACACATTTTTTTAAAGGGAAATAGCAAAGCAGCAGAATTAAAGCTTGGTTGATAGTCGTTTGTGACAGTTAACAGACGAATCTGAATAAAAACAAGTATAGCACAAAAAAAATAAAAAAAAACAAAAATAATGTAAATGATAATTTACTCATACAAGTAATGAATATAACATATTCAGCAATAAAGACTTTCCCTGGCTCCGAAACTTCACTTAGAAATAGTAAAGGCCGTTTTACAAAGTTGTTATGATAAATCAAAACGGTTCTTGGTATATTTCAAAGCTGTAGCTAACATAAAACGTTACCCGCTTCGACAAATAAGCGAAAATGTTTCGGAATTTATTAGTGTAATTTAATTTTGCATACGTAAGCTGCTCCCTAAAATTTCATACGAAGAACCCAAAGTGGCGTATAAAGAAAATTCAGATTAAACGTGACTAACCCGCTGGAGTCTTGTACGCGGTTCCATTGTATTGCACCGGCAAATTAAGCGTAACGGCAATACTAACTTAACAGCCATAACAATTTGTATTCATGAGTTTCATCATTGCAGCTGTTCGACGTTCGTTTACATTTAAATTTGTTGTAACGATATATATTTAACAATACTTACTTATTTCTGTCTAGGGCCTTGTGATACCGACCTAAAATAGAATATCGCATAAGAGGCAAATAACGGAGTACCTACTACCATAAGAAAACAGGCTGTACCATGGCATCTTCGCTCGAGATCATCAATAGTAATTCCCTTAGAGCTTGTAACTACCAATGGGAAACATTAATTGTCTGAGGAAGAAATTCATTTCTAAATACACACCCGATTCATTTTACGTAATGAATAAACATTGTTTCATTACAATAGCACATAATGGCTAGTTTAAAAATCATAAATATAATAACGGATAATAACTTAACAGAGGTAAGTAACGTAACGGTCAAGAAAAGTTTTTTATTTCTATCACTGCAATGTAATGGAAACAAACCTTAACGGCCAATTCGCAATAACACAGCGCTAATGACCCAGCATTCACAAGGGAGGATTCTTAGCTAACTGCGACATTAAGACCTTCTTATTTGGCTATTTCACTTCGTTATGGGACCTTTGTGGGAGTTCGCAGAAAAATATCCAGTTTACATAAGCGATGTGAGTTGTCGTGACCTTTTTGGGTTGGGGATCGCCATGGGATTATGACAAGTGGGTAGGAACTCGAGACGCAATATTTGGTTATATTGTAAAGTTTGTTAACACATAATGTATGTAGTTACTTTGGGTGGATCTTTTGATAGTGAAGTCAAAACAAAGGTACCAATTCTTTGTTTTGAAGTATTTTTAGTAGTGCGTAATAGTCGCAAATCAGGTCAATACATAACAATTTCTATTGTAAAGGATTATAAATATTTTATAAATAAATAAATATTTTTCAGACATGCCACACTGGTGGCCCAGTGTCAGAGCCATCTAGTCCCAAATTAAGCTACTACTAAGTAGTTTGTCGTATGGCGTACTAGAAAACCGATAAACTTACTTATATATGTTTTTTTTTAGTAAATACATACTTATAATACATAGAAAACACCCGGGGATCGAACCCGCGACCCATGGCTCAGAAGCAGCGTTTACTCCCACTGATCCAAATGGTCGCATTTATCGTATCTTGTGGTATTAGTTTTCTAAGTTAGTGATTCTATTCGATCATATTAGTTAAAAGAAAATATCCGCATTTTTTTCGGACTTACAAGCTATTCGGTTAAATGACGTTAAGTGAATAACTGTGATTCGTAAATTTTTAGATCGCTTTTATGTTAAAAGCTAAAATTATTTATAAAATATAATTATTCTCAGAACTACTTAATCACTAGGCCAAGTAAACCGACTAACGCAACCGAGGAAGACCCTATGATAAAATAAAAGAAAGTTGACCTTTCCTCCCGAAGTGTCAACTTTCTTTTCTGCAGCTGATTTAGTAGTTGCACATTTATACAAATAATTTAAAAGTAAATTATAATATTGTGTTCAGATACTATGTTTCCCTTGACAACTGATAGTTTATCGACAAACAGGTTTATCAACATTATATTTTCAAATAGAGATTTAAATAGAGCAAATTAATTCAGGTACTTAAAATGTAGTGCTTTATCGACACAAAACCTTGGTATAAGTACTTATTTGTTCAGCAAACCTGGAAATAGTAGAAGATACACTAGGTATATTTCTATCTAGCCAAAACTATTTTGCAACAAATTAAGAATGCAATAGGGAAACCCGCATTTCAGTCTATTTATAAACGCGGCATTCAAAATCGCTAATTGCTGTCTCGAACTGAGAGCTAAAAATAAATAGCATATGCTTAAAGTATCATTTAATTGAGATTCAGCCACTCTGTAAATTGGTCTTCTGCATGTGAAATTAAATTATATTTTCGCTGTGTCGGACCTACATTCATACTCATATCGAGTTGATGCTTAGGTTTGGAACAATAATTATGTATTCACAACTAAAGCGGAACTACGGTAATGAATTTAACACTACAGACGGCATAATCGATAGTGGTAATGTATTCAGGAGCCGTCACGGCCTAACTAATGCTGACTGTTTAGCATTTTCGAACGATTAACAGTTAACGTATACAAAAAACCTTAGTAAAATTAAAAATACGATTTCTTGAATAATATTTGACTGCCTTGATTTCGAAACAATTGTACTTAAATTATAGTTGCTTTTTATTAATATGTTGCTGCCTCAGCATGAAAGTTACAACTTTATACATACCTAAGTTACCTATAAGTTTCATGTACTGTTTCGGATAACACATCAGTTTTGGACGACAGTGTTGCTAATACGTCGTCAAAATTAATTGAAATCGGTACCTCTGCATAACATAATGCTCATTAATATAAGACATAAGTAACTGTAATAAATAAGTGCATCGGGCTGGGTTTTTTTTTGCTGTAGATATGTGTTTGTAAGTTATTAATTAATGTTTTTTTTATTAGAGTACAAATAAAATTTACTGCTCTTGCTCCTAGTGAAAGAGTTTAAAAAAAAATTACTCACAGCACTTTATAGGATTGAATGAGTTTTTGTATCCTGCCACAAACATATGGCAAGAAAATGTTTCAGAATATAAAGTAACAATGTATTTATATGATTATAATTGAAGCCAACATTTATTTTAGAGCATAATTAAGTGGTTATTTGTATTTTGAACGGCGAAGACTTCTAATTTTTTCATAGGAAAGCTTTCAAAATATCGATGTGAAATGGTCACGTAATACCTGTTACGGCATCACCACATTTTAGGAAAGAGGTAAGGAGTGTAAGCTTTAACATAGCCATTAGCAGATTAGAGTAGGCCAGACCGTTACCTACTTGCTATAAATACTTTGGATAGGTTAATAACAAAATCTTCAGTAATATTATAAATGAGAAAATATTTCTGTTTGTAGTTCGCTCCATCATAGGCTTCCTATTAACTCTAAAGTTCAGTGTGAAGCTAAGAGCAGGTCCATTCAAAATAAAAAATAAATTAAAAAGAACAGACTATTTTGCATCCCACTGCTGCCATTTGACAAACACAAACAAAAAAATTGTTATAATATAATAATATGTATTATAACTGATACTTCACCACCAGTCTATACTACAGCTTGACTCAGACTTCACTAAAGTAATATTTTGCCATAATCACCACCGTAGTTTGCCCCATGGTGGAGAGCAGGCGCTTTGCTCGACTTCTTCTGGTGTTTTTGGGGTGGTGGGATCTACCTCCTAGTGGTCCAACCTGGGCAACAGTATCCTTGGTTTTCTAACCAATGATGATGGCTTACAGATCCCTCTGTAGTGGTAGGCTTCGTAAGAGGCCGCCTGGATGCTACCACCCTTCTGCCGGAGTCCAGCGCCAAACAGTTTTTCTGTGTTCCGCTGGTGTGTGGGAGAACCAGTGCCTCTGGGTAAGCTCGCTCCATCTTAGGCTTCTTCTTGACCGTAGAGCTAAGTATGTTGTCAAGAGCAAGCCCATTGTTTATAAAAAAATAGTCTTCCTTTAGTTGCCTCTTACCACACCCATCCATAGGCAGAGAAGGGCTGGTGCTATCCTTTTTAGGTGCCGGCACCATATGACACAGATACTCATTAGTAGTAATCGCAAGTACGGTGAACTCTAATAAAGTTCTGAAATTGGCACGTTTTCGTATTAGTACTTAAGGTAAATAGTCGTTCTATTTAAACTTGGGTTCAATAGAACATGGAAATGTTCTGTGGGTTCAACGTATTTCTTACTTAGATAAATAACTTAAATATAATGTAATACAGGTAACAAAACTTTTAGAATCAACACTTGTTGGGCTTTATTGTAAAATGATTTGAGTTGGTTTATTAACCTTTACCTTTATTTGGAATACATCCCGTGTATTTCTGTTAGTGTTTATCTAGTTATTGTTTCTAAAATAGAAACCAAAACTAAGTAAACTTTAACACTGAAAAAATAAGAATAAATGTAACTTTAACTATCAGCATTTTTTTGTTAATCAATTTGTTGGAATAGGACAAAATAGATTTACTACGTTAACTTCAGGTTTATTTTTAAATAAACTTTAATATATCAAAAGCATGATAATGCTGATAAACCATTGATCAATATGGACTTTGTGCACCAACAAGTAAATGGTAGAGTACCTAACAAACTAACGACCAACATTTAACAAGTCATCGGCTAAGCACGTCAATAATCTCTGATGGTTTTTTTTAGTTTTTTAGATTTTTAGTTAGGTTTAATCCTATTTATTATGAGTTTACGATATTTCAGCCCGGTTACAAGAGCCATTATCACGAAATAACCATGCACGTTTAAAACAGTATTTATCAATAATCTAGCCTAAGCTAAGTACTAAGGCTAACATACCTAAAGTTTATTCCCATCACTTACTACATCCAAAGAAAATATGATCATAGACATTCACCACTGGGCATAGGTCTCCCTTGAGGATCACCACGACGATCGGTCCCCTGTAGCTAGCATCCAGTGGTTTCCCGCGATCTTTACCAGGTCTTCCAACTAGTCCACCTGGTGGGAGACCTACCCACAGATAGTAGTCCGGCTTGCGGTCTTAATTCTAAACCTTTGCGCCTCAATGCTCATAGAATTTTCGTTATTACAAGCATAGTCATTGCATAATTGTCCATTGCAGGATCCTTGACGACTGCATGGACCTCTTTATTTGGATCTGTATTGGTCTTAAACATTACAATCTCTTGCAAAATTCATCTGTAACATAATGGCATGTTAGCGAAAACTCAAATGAAATCGAACAGAATCAATTTAATCGTTATTAATACTACTTTTGCAACCTTGGACGATCAACTGAGAGTATTTAATCTGTTCTTCCTATCAGTGCAGGTTTTTCTTGTTCAAGTTGAGTGCAGCACGCTAAACATACATTGAGCCAGACATGGATTCAATTAGCTTGGAGGTGTGCGGGGCATGTAACACGCCACGCGCTGGAGTCGTGCCGGCGCCGAAGCGGCTGCGGATTCCTGCACCCGCAGCACTTAGGGCTCCAAGAGTGACCCAAAGGACGGGCTGAAGCAGTTTGAAGAATCTGCTTGCTGCAGTCCAGTCTTCTTGCTTTTAATTGTTCCCAGCCGTGATTTTATTCAACTTAAATGTATGCGGATTTCCTGGCAAAGTTAGAACTATTATGCAAATGATTAACGATATAGAACTGCCTATTTTGCACCGGTTTATGTGAGCCTACTTGCTGTACCACAGTCTTCTGATTCTTTTCCAGGCAGCCGTGATTTGATTTAGCTTACATGCATGTAGATGCGTTAGCAAAGCTACTAGGTATACTGTTTCTGATTATTTAAATGTTTCATTAGATAAAGCTGACTATTTCGCCGCAGGTTTATATTTTCCTGTACACGTACCTAATCAGAAAGAGCTGATAATAATAAACGAGTTACATTTATATTTAGACGTGTCAGTATCACGTATTGGGACGTATGAGTCTAACAGCCTAATCAAGTTATACGACCACAGAATAAAGTATCTACCTACGCTAAATCTTTCAGTTCAAATTATCTAAGACTAGACTGCAACCTCGACCAAAAGCTTGTCTTTGAGTTCGATAAAAAAAAAGTTACTTAAGAGGTATATTTTAGAAAACTCGCTACAGCTTATGACCTACTGCTAGATATTAGAAACGCCCCCAAATTACCTCACTGACACGCTACTAGATTCTATTCTGCTGCTTGTTAGCTGTGCTTCAAAGAATGATAAGTCTCTAACCTAAAAAGTAGCAATACTGATCAAATTGTTCGGTTTATCTTTTTTTTTAAATGTTGTTGGGTTTGTTCTTGGCTTTACACTGAACCCTAGAGTTGAGAGCAAGCCTACGTTGAAGCTTACGCCAAATTGGTATTTATCATGTTGGGGACATTCGCTCTCGGTCCCAGTTCAACCCGATTCAGTGAAGTGGTATTTGTATAGATAACTTTCGTAGTATTGAAATAAAAGATATGTTAACTTTCGTAGTAACCTTTTTCTTAATATAACAATCATTTCATTTGATAAATTTAGTAGCTTTTATAACCTTATTTGTACGAAGGATATCTTGTCGGCGTGTCTTAGCAGATCACCTGAAGATTGCAAAATAATGCTATTTTTTCCTCCGCCATCGCGTATGATCTACACAAGTGATACAAGAACCGTCTCCAAATTACCAATTTGAGACGCTACTAGTTTCTATTTCAGTAGTAAGCGAGTGCTTTCAGCATTAGTATCATATTTAACAACATTTAGTCGGCCTTAGATGCCTATTAAGTATGCGGGTACTATTCCTGACAAAGCAGTAAGGTAATGCCGTTTTAGGAGAGGTAAGAAGGTGTGACCACACTGCTAATACATTAAAAGCCCTCGCGCATCCATTTTGAATGGATTATTTAATATGAGTAATAATAACGGTAGTAAAATTACCGGAGCATGGCACATTGTTGAAAGGATGTAAAAAAAGAAGCATGGATCGTGAAAATTGTTGACGTTGCACATCACACACATGTGTTTGTTGCAGTAGTAAATAGAACTACTTAATTTGAGCTGATCGATCCAACTTGGAATCGTAATGGATCCTTTTTTCATTTATTATTAAAGAACGTCATTTATTTTATTGACTTTGTTAGCGCAGATGCAAAAATATGTTATGAAAACCACAAAAGAACCAAGTTTTGAAAATACGTTTCCAATCTATACCAGTAACTTATTTGTATAGAAAACAGTCTCAAAACCCAACGAAGTTTTGTTTGATTTTTTCCAATGGTTTAAAACGCGCGAAGGATAAACATAGGTATAAAAATATTTTTATAATACCTAAAATAATCACCTATACCAAAAATGTGCCGAGCTCATTGATAGTGGCCCAATGCTACAGCAACAAATGAGTCGCAGAATGCAATTCTTGTCTAGCAAAACATTACTCGGCGAATAATCGTAATTTATTCAAACTGTGTATAACTTGTTTTACTGTAAAAAATAAGTGTATTTTGATTCTTGGATATTTAAAGTGAGTGTTGGACCTTACTATTAACATTTTTATTTATTTTGACATTAATTTGACTAAGTTCTAATCATGGGACTATGGAATCCAGAAACTTGGAAGGCGTATGATGGGCCAAAGCCAACTCGCAGAGGTTTTTCAAACAACAAACATACATACATACACTCACGCCTTTTTCCCGGAGGGGTATTATTTTTAGTGTCAAGTTTAGAAACACAGTGTGTTAATATACCTACTTCAGAGAAATCGCGATTACATATATTTACCTTGTATAACTTAGCAATTCATAGATTAGCTGTATTATATAATATACGATTCACTTAACCATGATGATGTTATGTTGATGTTAATGATTGATGAGCTTTAGAGATTAATTGCAGTCGACCAAGCTCATATTGCGACAGAATTGAGTTAAGCTACAAACGCATATGACTAAATCGCTTTTAGTGTACGGCTTTATGTTCACATTAATAAGACATGAAAGACTCATGATATGATACCATTAATATTGACAATGACAAAGCGAGTGTAAATGAAAGTAGTTTTAAACAATCCATTTTGTTTTCCATTTTTATGTTACAATAGCTTTTTAATAATAGTCGAGACGAGCCGGTTGATATAATGGTACGGTCGCCCACCTACTATTTTTTTGGGTTCGATTCCCGGTGGGATCAATTTAGGAAACGATATTTTCTAAATCGGCTTGAATCTGGAAGGGATGGGGTTATAGTTGTGCTTTGAAAGATAATTGCCTTAATAGCAAATCACTTCAGAGGCTTACTTATAGAGGACTTGGAAAACTGTGACATCAGAATATCCTTGAGGGATAGATACGACTAGAAAAAGGAGAAATAGTAATCATTGCTGAGAAACTTAAGTCAATATCTTAGACCATGTAGACAATTAATTATTTCAGTTTCTAAATAATGTAGTCATGATTCTATGTGATTCCCGCCTTTTGCCAAAGAGGCGGGAATTCTTTACAAATACACGGTGCAATTTTAACCACCAATTTTAACATCTTGGCAGTGTTATTTTCATTTTTTAATCAAATATTATTTTTATTAAAATATGAAATATTGGTTTAGCAATTTATTTTGAAACACGCTGGGACTATCTGTGTAAGGTTTATTCATTCGGGACCCCGCTGCAGCAAAATAATACGTCTGTGCGCGTCACAGCGTGTAACAAAATTAAAATTCTGATTAAATTATTAATATTTTTCATAAAATATTTTTATTTATAGGTAGATTAAATAACACTGCTATGATATTGTACATAATATCCACATAACGTGTGCTTCGTATTCCAGGTGGTTAAAAATGCACCGTGTATAAAAATTATTTCAGCTTAACTATCATACAGGAAAAAAATGGAATATTAAAAGAAGATAATACTAAAGAAAACTAAGCCCTGAAATATACGCTTTTTAAAGAATGACTGCGCAGTTTTGCGCTTAAGTTGCTACTGCATAAATACTTTAGTCTATAATGTTGACGTCGTTAAGAGGAAAAACTACGGGGCGAGAGAATTGAAAAATAGGTATTTGTAAAATCTATTGCTGTCGCGCAGTGCAAACGCCTTCACCGCAGAGTGTGATAAAGACAACTGCTTCGTGGACCGAAAATACCTACTAAAAGCACACCAAATCAACGTTTCGTAGTCCCCCGATTACTTTTCCAAAACTAAACCGATTTAAATACTCTTTTCATAAAAAAAATAAAAAAGGCTTTGGCCGTGACCGTATGTTTTTCCTTTTTTTCTAAAATTGAGCCAAATTTGTTTTCTGGATGTTTGAACACAGCGGAAAATCTGGCAATTATTTCGATTTTTGAGGGCTCATATCTTTTTTTATTAATTAATTTATGAAAAAACAGAAAACATAGAAACATGCTAATAGTGGCCATTGATTTTTGTAATAAAAATTATTGCTCTACTGGCTTTATCCAGGGAGCAAACAGGGGATTACGTTTGTATGGAAAAACGGCCCTTGTGTTTCCTCTTAAGCCAATTTTTATATTTTTTTAACCTTGTGACAAAAACAAATTAAATCACCTTAAAACAGTTGAAAAAAACTGATGCTTGCTTACCTAGTTTACTGAACCATTTTTAGTTACAAGTAGTTACAGATTACACTTAGGTATTATTGCTTCCTATTTATTCGTAATCCAGAATATACAAATAAGACTTCTCTCTGGAAAACTTAGGACGTGAATCTCACGGGTGGCTTAGCTATTACTTACACCCATTGACTAATTACTTTGGAACTGAACTTGGAATGCATATGATTCCCAAGTACTTAGTTCGCAAGCAATTAATCTGTTGCCAAGTGTCTGAATGCACTCGACCATGCCGAGTGACTAATACATGCTACTCCGTACCAACTTCTACCCTAGGTATAGAAATTCGTACGTAGCTTCTAGCTTCTGTCGTAAGTTTGACTTAAACGGGGTATAAAATCAGGAAATCAGTTGGAGATATTAAATTTCTTTTATTACGCAAACTTGTTCCGCAAAAGCACAAAGGTATGAACTATATTATGTTGTACTCTAACAAAGCAAACATGACGACATGATGGTATAAAACCCGAATTAATCAACTCTAATAAATTTATATCGTTAGGTATGTATTAAAACATTTTGACTGACAAAAAGGATCATTATCATCATCATTAGCCTATCGCAGTCAACTGCTGGAGAGGCCTTCTCCAGTTGCACGCCACTCCTTGGTCGATCCTCGGCTTCTCGAATCCAGCTCCAGCCAGCCATCTTGCGCAAATCATCACTCCACCTGGCCTGGCAAAAAGGATGTGAATCTGTAAATATTAGTAGGTTGGGGAAAAAGTCTTATTGCATGTACTATGTATGAACTTTTAATAAAATCTCTTTGGCCGTTTATACTTTTGGTTTTGGTATCATTAAAAACTTTAAATTTTGAAGATAATAAAATTCCAAATTCAAATGGGTAAATGTGTGATTTTCTTTTGTTTTTCTTACTGTCAAGATGAGTGAATCTGATGAAGAATTAGAAAGGTACTTTTGAAAATTTTACTACAAAAAAAGGAAAAATACAACGCAAGCCGCGAAAAAAATTTGTGATGTTAATGGACTAAGTCTGTGACAGTGTCTGTAGGAATAGCACAGATTTGGTAAATAAGCGTTTTCAATCCGTAAATTTTGATTATATTAATTTAAAACTACAATACAATTTAAGTTTATTTTATATTTATTAATTTATTTAATTTGGACTGCCGGGGATATTTACATTGGTAAATTACTTAAATAATTCTTATAGGTGAAATTTATAAAACGTAAAAATCTTCTTGAGGCGGCCACATCATGCACAATACGGACGGAGTTATGTTAAAATTTGAAACTAATTATAATGTAAAATTAAAATTTTGAAGGACAAACATGTATAAAATAAATAAGCTCTACAATATAAAACATAAACATATGAATAGTACTACACCTCCCTTAACAACTCAGTTATCTTAGCTTTGAACTCAGCGAGAGAGTCGTGAAAAATGTCGACACCGTCACTCAACCTATTATAAGCTTCTGGCAAGCGGTATGAAGCAGCATGAGATTGTACGTTGGTGCGCGCGATAGGCTTACCAAATAGTGGGAGTGGATGACGTGGTGGTTGGCGAGGGACTCTAATAAAAATACTGCGGAGAAGCGGTGGGCAGTCCAATACGTTATTTCATTATAATTAGGAAAATATTCTATTACAACTACCATAAATTGGAATAATTTTTCCTTAGAAACAATATGAGCTTCTTTATAACTTAACTTTTGTAAGGAATCTGTTTCACAGAATATGTCTGCTTATCTTAAAAGTTTTGAAGAAAAAGTATGTTATCAATAATTACACAACATAAAATCATTATTATTGTACATCTATACGCAACGTACACAGAAAATTATAACGTCAAACATTGCCGCAATCGGATAAACAATTTTAAAATATAAAAGCGATCCGCGATTTGACAGCAAACATGAAAAACAATTCACACTGCAGAAATCCGAAATAACTACCTGTAAAAGTGACCACGAAACTAAATTTCGGCGCTTTAATATTCTCTAACCCGAATAGTGCAACCTTTGCTTATTTAATACTTTATCCAAAACAAACAACAGGAAACAACAAACTCTGTCCACAACCAGTGTCAACCCAGCGACCCAACGAAAGCTTTTAGCTAGTTAACTGCTTTGTGTTTTATAACAATCGCGAAGATAAAGCCGAATCTAGTTTTAGTTTCGTCGCTTTTGTTCGTTAATGCAACGTCAAACCTGCCTTCTTAGCGCCGAGTTAAGGATCATACATACTTGAGCGAAACGCACGACAAAAATAGCGCAACTTCTATTTCATTTGAAATAGGGTTGCTACGCCTGCTCAGTCTACTTATTGGGTTAGCTTAAAATGTGATACCTATACTAGATCTTAGGAAATAGATATATCTTTTATACTTTTGGTTATAATCGTAAGAAATGTCTAGAACATAGAAAAAATATAGGTATATTGCCTTGTGAAGAATTTATGAAGAAACATAATTTAGTGCTACATATAATGCGCCTTTTTACTGGCCGTCAATCGCAAGTTCGAGTCCAAAATATATTATTATAAGACAAAATAAAACGACATTGTTTCATACGATTTAGTAGGGGTTTACTTCACCTCACACGTTCACATTTATAACCATTCGTTCTTAATGTTATACATGACGGCGCATGAAGAACGGCAGTATGCGATTTGGTGCAGACAGATGTAAATGACCCCTTAGTCGTTAAACATTCTAAGGAAGGGTGCCGCCCTTTCATTTATATACCGCTAACCATTTGTCTAGCTTCGTGCTGTCCTATAAAATGCTTGTTTCGATTTACTTTGAAATACGATTTTACTGCATAAAGCACTCGTTAAGAGCATTTAACTAGACAAAGTACTAACTTCTTTTGTTACTCGCGGTTTTGTTTAGCATTAGGAAGCTAAATTAGAAGCTAATAAGCTAAGTTTAGTTGCCTGTATTTAAGGTTTACTCGTAGCGATATCTTTGAAATATAATTTAATCTAACCTCAATATGAAATTGAATGCATAAAAGGAGGGTGGAGTTCACTATATAATAATGAATATAACTGAAAGCATCCAGTGATTTAACTTCAAAGAAATCGAGTATGCAATCAAATTGCTACCAAAGCTTCAGTTCGATTTTGCAGCAGACACTAGGAATCCGCCATAATCTAGTTGTTGACGATATAATGTGATTTCCTCACAAACTAACGCTTGCATTGGAGACCACGACTGACGCAACAATGTAACCCGGTTTGCGGAACATAGTTGTTGTTTACAATCGTTGTTAACACAGCGGTTTTAGATTAGCTTATTATTTAAACTGAAAATCGTTGCATATTATAATTTTCCGTTTAGATATCGCTGGTTTTTGGAACTGCTAAGTTACTACGACCATTATATTATCTGTGCTACGTCATATTCTGCATTAAATAAACATACATGTGTGTACATATATATCCGTATGTGTATACATAGCAAATAATTGTTGATTGTTTTGATATTCTAGTATTTTAAAATATGCAAACAAAAGAGTCTGAAGAAAAGAAGTAAAGTTTAATCATCGATATATAGTTTTTTATACCTCCGTGGTGGAGTAGCGTACACACCGGTTTCCAAGATGTTGCCTGCTTCGAGGTCCCGGATCTGATTTCCAGACGGGTCAATGTAGAAAAATTGCTTTTTTCTATACTTTATCGGGTCTGGGTGTTTGTAGTACCTTTGTTGTTTCTGATTTCCAAAATACGAGTACTTATTGCAAATTCGGATCATAACAATGTATGTGATGTTGTCCATATTTATTTATTTATTTATAATTATTATTGAACTACATCAGTGAGTTAAATGCACGCCATTTACCGTTGATCCTACGAAACGGATCGCGTCAAGGGTAAAATTAAGCCTGGCCTTGTCCGTAAAGGCTGAAACTTTTAAAACTTTTACTTCCAGAAGAATTGCTTCAAATTAATAATTGATATTGCGTTGTGCTTTTTAGCGATGTTTAAGACAGTGATTTTTTAGATACTTATTAGATAATAAGGTACTAGTTTTATAATAGCAGCTAGTAACAGCTTTATAGTACTTATACTGTAGGTAGAAGTAACTCATTATTTTACAGCTATCTTGTAGAGTATAGAAATTAATATAATAAAACTTTCTTTAGGAAACCATATCATAATTTAAAATGTATTGTTCAATTGATATAAATTTATTTTAGGGTCGGTATAGGCGTATGTAGTGTAGGCGATGCCTCACATACCTATGTTTAATTTGTTCGTATTTAGGTATATTTGTTGAATAATGGTCAACACTGTTGTCTGACAATACAGTTCGACATAATCTGCTGCTCCTGAGGCAGTAGTTATGCTAATGCAATTTTATTGCATAAAATGAAATTAAATACGAGTACTTATTAATTGCTTATTACTTTTCTGCGTTAACCGAACTACTACATTCGGCAATGAGAGAGAGCTATCTGATCTTCAAATTTACTCCAATAGTCGCCATTATTACACGGTAAAGCGTTTGAATTAAAGAAATATAAATTTCTGGTAATGGGTAAGACGGATTTTAATTAATTTCAGCGTAGAATCCAGTTATTAATAAATACGAACCGCAAATTTTACCGTATAAAACTAACCCGTACTTATACCGTTAGCGTAGAGTGTTTTGGTAAATTTTCTAATAGTTTTTTAAATGGCAATTTTAGGGTGGCAGGAAATTCAAAACCCACCCAAGCAGACGCATTACACCAGTCGCTTTGTTACCACATCCGCTTAAGTCCGGCAAATCAAATAAGTAAGTGGTAGTAGTAGCAGTTTCGCAATAAAATCGTGTTCAGTTCTGTTTTTAAGGGGACTAATAGAGCTAAGTTCTGTCCCCAATTTATTTTATTTTATTCAATAGAAACAAAATACATTCTGAAAAAACTAGAACAGTATCATTTTAGCAAATTACTTCTAGTATTTACTGAATCACTGTTAACTGCTTTTCATTCTGGCATCCTTTCATATAGCACATTATTGCTAAAAGCAGCCGCTTTTGGCGTTAACGACATATTCGACTTTATAGACAACTAAATGAAAAGTTTACTGTGATTCAATACATACTAGAGGTAATTTGCTGAAATGATACTGTTCTAGTTTTTTTGGAATTGATTTTGTTTTGAAGTAATAAAACTAAATCAATTGGGGGCAACACTTAGCTCTAGTAGTCGCCTTTTACAATGCAACGCAAAAGCTTAAAACGTATCATTAGACTTACGGGATAGCGATTTGATTACTTCTCTCTATTTGAGCCATCAAAGGAGAAGTCCTTTGATGACTCAAATAGGCTGTAAAAGTACAGCGCAAGAATCTCCCTTGTTAATTTTATGTCAGCGATTGTTTTTTAGTTTCTAACTACGGTGTGGGGTGTCGTACCTCGGCGGGTGGTGGTAATTTCCGCTGCACAACCGCTTACCGCCACCTGTGCGCGTTGTATCGAACAACGCTTGCATAAAAAAACAATTTACAGTATAATAACATCGTAAATTTACGAAAGTTCGCTAATGAAACGTTTGATGATGTCATGAGATGTAATGAGCGCGGATAATGTAGCGTCAAAAATGTGATTTAACGATTAATGCGAATGGATAAATTAAGTATTTTGGTAGTGCAAAAAATTTTTTTTTAAACATTTGTTGGCTTTGACAAATTTCTTTGATTTAATGCAATGGAAGGGACGATAGGCTTCCAAAAACCCTTTAAGTATGTAAAATATTATAGCTTAAAATTAAACGAGCAAAGGCATTAATGAGGATATTACCTACTTGATTCGCCCCTATGGTATAGTTAATAGTGGTGTCAATACTGGGCCAAGATCTCTTGGTTTGATTCCCGGGTCGGGCAACAAAAGTTTCGAGTTCGACCATTGCTTGGGTTTGTGATCACCAACCCGCATTTGACAAGGGTGGTAATTATGCCTGTACCTATTATTGATGTGTTAGCTTAAATTAAATAATGGAGGCCTATTTGCTCTGCAGTGGGGTAAATAGGCCGTTACTTTTACTTGAGACGAAGCCAAATTTTAATGCGTCATGTATCGGAATTAATTTAGTTTAGATAATATTCAAGCTTTCCAGCTGGCCAGTTTGATTTTCTGGTATAAGTATTTATGAGTATTTAAACTTGAAAAATTTTGTCTCAGTCGGACTCGAACTACTCAAGTTATTTTAAAAATATGAATAACTTTTTGCCACTTTGTTTTTTAATAATATTCTTAGTAAATAAATTAGGAGAACGACTAAATTACATAATTTTCTCATTTCAACAAAATATATTCTTAAGTTTATTCTTTCCATAAAATTATATCAACTTTAAGCTGGCTATTATCAATAAAAATCGGTCAGCTGAGAAAAAGTTCAAAAAGCCATACCTACATAAAAAAAAACATATAAGTACGTGTCAAATTGGTAGTACCTCTTTTCTTACTTCGGTTGATAAATTTCATTCATAACATGATACAACCGTCAAATAACAGCCCTTAAATTAATTCTTGATTAAGTAGGTACACTGAGATTGACGTAAGTACCCACAAAGCAATGAATAAGTAAAGAACGAAACCGGCAAAACAAATGACATTATGAAAATCTTCATTCTTTTATTCTGGTACACAAACAGGCTGATTTTAAAGCAAATTGCTAAACGATTTTATAAATACCGCATTTAGAGAAACGAGGCAGGTGGGCCTGAAGAGGACAAAACGGAAAGTGGCTTTAGGGTATTATCTCGAGCCGTCTGCGTTAGAGAATTATTGCTGTTTAAGTTAAGACTTGAAGTGTAATTTATAGGGGAATAATTTATCAATTGTTTGTACTACACCTTATCCGGGCATTGGTCATGATCAGGGCTTGGAACGCTACCAACTGGACAGAGTGTGTCAAACTGTCGCGTGACTGGCTAATTGCCAATGACACTATATCTTGAGCCTCATGTTGTAGCACTATGGTAATCTTCTGGGCGTTGGACCTACTTGGATATATTAATGACGTACGTCCAATATAAATTCAGCAGTAGGTGCCACAATATCTTGAAAGTGGCATACAAAATGCTATTATTTGAAAATGCACAAGGCAAACTTTTATGTTAATGTAAGAAACCTTTGGGTTACATTGTGATTATCATGTCATGCTAGTTATTACCACCATTGGTGATATCAATAAAAATTTGGGTCATAATATTTGGGTATATCATTTATTTACTAGAGTTATTTAATTCGGGGTTTATACCATGTACCTTATTTACATGGTATAAACCCCGAATTAAATAACTCTAGTGATAGTGACCATGAAAGTTTAAATCAGTATATCATTTATTTAGTTCATTTTTAATGTTTTTTTTTTAAATCTGAGACAGAGATAAGGAATAAGGTTGTGAAGTCGTTAGAGTTCAATAACTTTTCAAGTTATAATCAAAAAGATTTTGGGCTACACTGACCTGGTCGGAAGAAGCAATTCCAATAGTTTTGCGTTGATAGGAAAAGACTTGCACTTTAGAATAAAATCTCCTACTTTTTGCTTAAAAAAATGGCATAATTCAAATATGTGTAGAGTTTGCTCCATTTTAACTTGTCTTTTTAAAGCATTAAAGTATTTTTATTGACCGACTTAGAAAAAAAGGAGGAGGTTCTATGTTCGTCAATTAACTTCTTTTTTCCGATTTATTTTAATCGGAAGAGATGATCTTGCTTGTTATTACATTGGTATTTAGTATTTTTTAGTACTCGTAGTAATCAATATTATTTTAAAATTGTTTTTTTGCAACCATTTTTCAGCTGATTTAAATCAAAAATACAATTCTTTAAATGAAATTTCTCTCTCGATGTGATCGAAATTTCTCTCTCGGTTTAATTTAGTATTATTAACTATGGTGCTAATGCACTACATCACAAACACCTAATGGTGATAAACACTAGAATTTGGTGACATATCGAAGCAACAATAAATATGAAAATTTGTCTTTTTACGTCACAGGTAGTTTTAGATGACGAGCATAAAATATTACCATTATAAATAACAAAACTTTGCTGTGAAAAATAAGTTTTTCAAAGATGTTTCAAATATTAATAGCGTAATATTTTATTTTATTCCTAACATTACAGCGTCGTAGCGTTAGTAAGATATATTTCATGGCCTGGTGTGACAGTCTTTTGTGAGGTATAAGTGTTACTCGGAATGACCATATAAATTAGATGATTGCCTTGGACATAAATCATAAATCTCTAGATTTTATAATCACCATTTAGACTACAAGATTATGTAGGTACCTAACGGTAATCTAAAATACTGAGGTAAGTAAGTATGTAACATTATAAATTTACTAAGTTTTAAACTGTTTTTAAACAAAGAAAATTGCTAGAGAAAATTTTAAATGCTATTATTTGGATATTCACTTTATATGTCACCGTGAAATTGTGAGATCTGTCAGTTTTAAAACAACGCGTGAGATTATAAACTAACGGTGGGTTAGGTTAGGTTAGTATGTAATCCATCGACGTTCAATTAATAAGAACTGACGAGGTTTACAATTTTACGGCGACATATACAAGTATCACTTCACTTTATAAGTGTAAACTTAACTGATCTCATCTGTTATCGGTAGTGATTGAGGTAGGTAATAATTACAGGAAACATCTTCACAACATTTGCACTGCAGACAAATCACTGAGCAGCCTGAACGCAATAACTAGAAAACGGTGGCTCAACTCGGCGTAGCTTAACAGAATTAAGTTGGCAGTAGAATATAACGTAGCTATGTTATTCCCACACCGAAACTTGGTCTCGGGAACAAACTTTCGATTAAATTATTACGGCTGTGAATGTTTCATCAAACAGATTAAAGTTAGGTAGCAGTGACGGGAAGATTTTCAATTTGTTAATTAGTCATTTATGTTCATAAGGTTCTTATCGTCTTTTTGCATGCATGTAGACCAGGTTTACGTAAAATGCAGGATTGCACATGTGTTTTTGTTCCACAAGAACATTTAAATTCGGTTTGCACGAAGAAAACGTTTAACTTGCGGCTAAACCAGCCGTGAAACATTGTATGGAAGATTCATCTGTATAACGTGTCGTCGTCGTGTTGTGTCGGCAGTTTCCACTACACTGCCGGCAGTTAGAGCCACCTGCGTTATACTGATACATGGCTCGTTTAATGTCATCATAACAATAACGTTGCCCTGCTTTAGCGCCCACCATCCCCAGCTTACTTCTAGTTTGGACCTGAAGCAATAATAAGATAACTTTTAATATGAAATTATTGCTGTAAACATTCCGCAGATCTTCATGGATATCAAATCAAAACCACGGACTTTGTACGCATCCTCCCCACTGAATATTGGATGAGAACTGCAAATACATTTCTTAAACAATCCTACAGTCTCAGAATTTTTCCAATACATTGAACCGGTATAAAATGGCAAAAGCACGTTAGAAGGGAAAATTTATTCAATAATACAGAAGACAGGATTAACTGGGCTCGATAACGCTTCGGTTGAGCCAAACTCATCTGCGGAGCTATTGCTTTTTTGAGCCTTCAAATTTCATATACCAACAGACTTGGGCCGTCCTTGGGCTGATGTATCCAAACGGCGTATGTTTGCTTTGTGATGGATGCGAAAATTAATTTTGTCCAGACACGTACAGGTAAATCCTAATCAAGTAGAGATTGAAGAAACTAAGGTGAGCTTTGGATCGCTGATGCCAAAGGACAAATGAGTAAGTTAAAGCGAGGAAACAGAGTTTGTTGCAGTCGAGGCAAACTCAGTAGCGAGGCATGTTTGTTCTTTAAATTACGTAGGGCTCTGCGCCGGTAGACCGCCGTACGAACCGTTGTTCCCGTTAGATTGCTTTCGGTACAAGTTTCAATTCTGTTTGGATTTCGACGCTGTGGATTGCATACGATTTATATGTCCTGGATTTAGGCCAAGACATTGAAAAAAAAGCGTGTATACATTTCCCTATATTAGTTCCGTAAATCTTACTCACTGCTACGGGTTTAATATTTTACAAGTTAACCAATAAATATTCCTCTGTTATTCAATGTTGCAAAGCCGAATGTTGTACTCGTAGATACTATAGAGACCAGATTCTCAGGCGGTTTAACATAAACTTTTAGTAACCAGCAAAACCAACTTCACTTTCACAACTTCTGAAATCCAGTATCGACAATTTTTTTTTTTGTGTAGTTATTATCTGGTGAGTAGCAATGCTTTTGTTTTGTTTAAATTCTAGAATTTACCTTAGCGTTAACATTTTGCATTTCCGTTACACAACTTGTAATAAAATAGTGAACACGTCTCGAACGTCTTCATCACTTATTGCCATTGTCCAACTCGACAAATAAAATAATTTTAAAAAAGTTTCAAAACTGTAACCCGTCTACGAAACCCAGAATTCTGTCTTATTACATGTGATACCCTACTCATTATAACTGCAAACTTGTTTTTTCAAGTACCCCAATATATTGTTGAATGTTGTAGCATTCGCCATGGAACTTTTTTTTAACAAATGGTAGCCAATGTTACCCGGACTTTAATAGGGAAACGATTATTACCTCGACATTCACCAAAATCGACTAGTAGTTTAGCGGCGAATGTGGAACCCACATAGGTACACTCGACAGCACATCAAGTTAAACAGTTGAACTTCGATAACAGCTTTTATTACGTAGGGCATGAAGGCGGTCTCAAGGTCAACATGTATAGTCTGATGTGCCGCCGTGTGTACATAGGCTTACAGTTTACTTAATATAGGGTACAGAGATGTTTTGGTAACCGCCGTTACATTGTGTTGTGAGAGACTGGTGCCTGATGTGGGTTTATGAAAACCTATAATATTAGATCACCAGTGCCCTCCCGCAATGGGGACTACCGTTTCTTTGCTCACCAGTTGGCGCCACTGTAGACTGAGGTCCGGAGGTATAGCTGTGAAAGGCGATCGGCGCCGAAACAAAGTGTTAATCTTGAATCTAATTAAAGTTTATTATTTATAAATAACTATCTTGATATCAAAAAACTTACTTAAAATAGTTACTCTTTGAGGCCGCCTATTTTTGCGCTTTTTCTTAATTCCGCTTTCAAAGCATTTCACATTAATCGCCAAATAATCCATATTTGCGATAATTTTACGAAGGAGATCACTTTCCAGCAGGTAAATTAAAGAAATTATAATTTATGTAACGAATCCCGCTAAAATTAGTGAAAACTGAATGTTATTGGACCTCACGCGACACAAGCGCCTCTAGTGGCAAATTCACTAGCGATAGCCCCCATTGCTGTGACTTTATACAACCACTAGGTATACAGTAAACAACAGAGCAGTGTAGTTTCACATACGTAATAACTTACATGATTATAATCATCTAATGCAATCTAATGTATAATTAATTATCTAATCTATGTGCTATATTGTATTTTGAGTAGGTATAGTTCTAATTATTGTCTGAAACTGTAACGTTATATTATAATGATAATTAAATGAGGCTTAACATAGTATTGATTGTAGTTGTTTTATTTATCTGCTTAATATATTTAAGAACATAACACGCAAGTACCTCGTGCAGGTCGTAAAGTAACTATTGAACATCTTTGTATGTAAATTTTTAGACTGTTATTACTTTAATATGTGATTGAATGAATATGGATATATGATTTTTGAAGAAATCAAACGCAATTTTGTATGGGTCGACAATTTACTATTAGCATAGGTATTAGATTACACGGCCTTTCATATTATTCAGTTTAAAAAGTGGTACTGTTTTAGTACTCGTCCCTAACTAGAAATGAAAAAATCGTAAGAAGAAAATCTATTAAAATGGCTCAAAACTCTATAAGGAGTTGTCGAAAAATATTATGGCGTGCATGCACGATCCAACAAAACATCTATTGGCGTGTTATACAAACAATATTCAAGATGGATGCTCAGTACAAAGTAAAGAAATAAACCGTCGAAGCGTTGATAGCGTAAAGCATAAAATGCAGATAGCCACCTCGCTGAACGATGGTTGTTGCACTGAACAGAATTTTATTGCCCTCTTTATTTCAGAAGAGAATCGGATATATATTGGCTAGGGACTTTGTTGTTTGCCTGCCCCATTTTACAAAGATAAAATAGGTTAATACATATTTTGATTACTCATCAACCCGCATCGGAATGATTATATTATTACAAGGATTTCTTACTTCGATACGCTACAGATTTTTATCACATTAATCCATGAAAAATTTTAACTTTGCGACCGACCTTACGTAAGCCATGATTAGGCGTTGCATTTAAATTAAAAACCTTGATTATCAATATTTGCCAAGTAAACAGTGAGCGATATAATGGCGTAATAAAAGAAGCAAGTTTAAATTCCTTAATTATTGAATAGCCCATTAGCAGCAATTTCTATTTTCATTAATAATTCACATACTCTCACCGAAACGCAAATGAAAAAGGAATACCTACTACCAGTAAGAGCTTTGAGGCCACTGCAGGAAGGTATTTGCTTTTTTTTCAATTGAATGGCACTTGCAGTGAACAAAGAACAGTGACCCGTACGAGTTTGAAAAGTATTTCCATAATAACACGTTAGTAATGACGCAGCGAGCGAGGGTTATAGTGTTGCATGCAATTATTGTTTCAATATTAATTTGCCGCTCCATTTGACTGAAAATGTAAAAAAAAATGTTTTGAAATAGTTGAACGTACTCGTAGTTTATACTTTAACAACTAGTCTGGGTTTGATACAATCTTTTTAATATCGACGTAAAACAATGAATCGCTAACTGATTTTAACATTCATGGTCACTATCACAAGAGTTTATTGTTTTGGTTTATCTACAAATATATTGGTATTGCCTAGTTTTACTCAGTGCCATTTCGAAATAAACGAAAGGGTATTCCTATGGTCATGGATCTCCGTGCGGCTCGGGTCCGTCGCGTTGCCGACAAAGATACTTGTAACAGTTCCTAGGACTTGCGACAAAGGCGTAGGTTTATAAGGACTCTCCTTTCGTCTCGTAAATACTACAAATTAAAGCCGTATTGAACGCTTAAATATTAGGTTACTGAATTTAAGCGTGACTCCTACTCACAAACTTAGATTAATGCTGTTTCGTAAGTATTTCATCATCTTTAATAGTACCCTATTGGATTTTCGTAACGGCTATTCACTGCATGCGACAGCATAACATGATGAAAAATGGTATCATCCATAGTAACCATATCTCACGGCTAAACTGACACAGTAAGCCGAAACGTCCCCGTGGAAATCGAAATGTGTGGATTAGCAGCCTCCGTAATATTGACATAAAATGTTTTTGTATTTACTTAAATTAATAGAGATAGAGCCTAGATTAGAAGAGCTGTGGTTTTATTTACTTTTTTTTCGATTACTGAAGTTCTTATTTAGGTATAGTATTCCTATACTGGTTGGTCAATTTTAGTTTATGAAAATTTTTCCATTTAAAAATTCGGTTATAATTTACAATTTGTTTTATTAGCTTCAATTACTACTACTGAATTATATTGGTAAGCGTTTGGCCATGGTGTGATCAATCAGTGGAGGTGGTACCGAATAGCGAAGCCTCTAGTCGGGCTCAATTCTAGCAGACTCGATCTGGAAACGGCCTCAAGCCACTTCAGAAGGGTAGTAAAGAGGTCTAAGTGACGAGGTTCGAGTTAGGGTGTGGAGGAAATAATATAGCCTACACAATGGTAAAACAAACTGGTAATCTATTCGAGAATTAGAAATTCATTATACGTAGTATCAAGTTAGATATCACCGCACTGTTGATCGGTCGGAGTCAGGAGACTGAATGTGATGATCCCATGGGAGCAGTACTTTTTTCAGATTGAATGTAGCCTACGTGCTATTTTAACCTGTAATATCCGTGCCAAAATTATATCTAGATCCGTTCTGCCGTTTTGGCTTGATTGAGTTATTGAGTTACAAAAATCAATCCTTACTTTCGAATTGATGATATTAAATTATATAAGACTAAGCAAAAAAAACTTTAAATAAATTTAATCTGTTTTTAAGGAAAAATATCATCGAATAAAATAATTGCCTTTAAATTGCTAAAAACATACAGTGTTTCTGTTATCTGTTCTATTAACAAAAATACCGTTGGTTCATATTCAAAATATGTTCATTCTATTATAAATTAGACATAATAGCGTTGTTATTGGGTTAATAGTCTGAACGGAATTGCGATAGTAATAAGTATGAATTCAAATATTCCGCATAATATGCACAACCAATTTTAAATATATTTTCAATTTAAAGCTAGCAGCTTTGGATTGTATCTATTAAAATGATTTTTCATACTGATGGTTAAAATCGTAATAAAGTAAAGAAGTAATGTAACAAGCTCCATCATTGGATTCAAGTTACAACAGCAATGATAATATAGGCATAAACACCACGTTTACCAAATGCAGTTTGGTGATAGCAAGCAAACCCGAACAATGTTAAAATAAAAAATTCTGTCCCTGGGATCAAACCCGAGATCTTGTGCTGGTACTTACATCTTTCAGGCACTCTAAAGCTAACCTGTTAGGGTTTCTAACAGATCTTCTTGTGGTCAGATGAAACAAAGTGGACTGTATTAATAGGTGCTGTATTTCGCCTCTAAATTACATGGGATTTGTGGAATAAACTCAAATATGAACCGCCGACCGTGGTATCCCAAAGACGAGTGTGCCGGCGCATTCAAACCGGGTCCGCGATGACGTCACAGCCCGTCGCCCGCTCGTCTCCTCCCGCGCGTAGGTATGTTGTTTATTTAACAAACCTTTGCAAGTATTTTTACGACTTAGATACTACCGGATGAGCTTTCTAAAGGATTAAGACATCACTCTGACTCTGTAAATGTCTTAAAAACTGACAGCATAAAGTTAAATTCTGTGAACTCATAGTTAAAAGGATGAGAATTAAACTCGCTCTGTCTGACACGCTCAAATACCTAAACCTTGGCCGATTGTTTGTGTGCAAACATAACTTACTGGAACAAGCTACTGAGTTTGGGAATACGACGGATTACAAGACGTTTTTGCAGTGGCTGCACGCGATTGATCAACTACGCCATGGCTCCTAGTTCAATTCCCGATTCGTCAGTAACCGAATTGATCTTTTCCAAATTAGCTCAAGTCTAGGAAGGGTGGGTTATAAGTAGTCGTGCTTTGAAAGGCACGTTAACCCGTTAGTGCCGGCTTATTTCGAAAGATGAAAGTCGTAAAATACATAGCACATCAGAGGCCGGTATTAGACGACTTGGAAAACTCTGATACCAGACTATCCTTGAAAGACAATTCATACGATAAGTGCTAAGTCGTACTTTTGTATGATATTTTAGCAATTTAATTGCAATTATAATATCATTATTTAAACTTGTAAAATTATGTCTAAGGCGGGACTCAAACCCGCATCTCCTCGCATGCCGGGCGCGGCGATTTACCATTTAGCCACCGAAACACTACTTCATAGGCGTCCATTTTTCAAGCATATTCTTATCGCTGTAAGCCAGCGTTGTTTCATCAAATGTTAGGAGTTTGCACCCTTAACACCCGAAAGAATCATCTTTGCAGATGCTCGACAGTCATTTAGGATGAAACAGTTTAAATACTTTTGTATGATATTTTAGCAATTTGATTGCAATTATAATATCAGTATTTAAACTTGTAAAATTATGTCTAAGGCGGGACTCAAACCCGCATCTCCTCGCATGCCTCGTAAAATTTTCGTAGAAAAAAAAACCTTCCTTAACTACTACTTACCATATGGTAAGTAGTAGTTAAGGAAGGTTTTTTTTTATAATAAATGGGCTTGCTCTTGACTACATACTTAACTCTAAGGTTAAGAAGAAGCCTAAGATAAAGCGAGCTTACCCATAAAGTGGCTCTGGTTCTCCCACACACCAGCGGAACACAGAAAATCTGTTTGGCACTGGATTCCGGCAGGAGGGTGGTAGCATCCAGGCAGCGTCTTACGAAGCCTACCATCGCAGAGGGATCTGTGAGCCGTCATCATTGATTAGAAAACCAAAGATGCCGTTGCCCAGGGTGGAACATTAGGAGGTAGACCCAACATCCTGATAAACTCTAGATAGTTTTAATTCGTTGTACACTATTTACTGCGGTACGGACCTACGAGTGATCCTCTAGACTGGCTATACATAATTATCCTCCTGAAGTTAGGAAGCAAAATACATTTGTTTCATAATGATAGCAAACTTTGATGCATAGAACTTATAAGGCTTAGCAATGAAATAAACTTGACCATCGTACAGTTCACGTAATCCATTTCCATCGCACAAAATTACCCCTTAAACAATTGCTTAAGATACTAAAGTATTTGCCTTGATGTGTGGTTATCTAAACAAGTGCCTACTTAAAATTTATATTGAAAATCTAATTGATGCTTCAGTTTAAGTGAGGTTTTTACAATTACACTCGAACGTACATAAATATTCGTATATCCTGCCTTAATTATAACGGTTCTAATAACCTTACTTCCTTTCAGTTTCACATGAACATTTTTAATTAAGTACTGTCTATCCTTTCAGATTCTAAGTAACATTTATTTTATTAATGCCTATTCCCATTCATTTCAAATGTGTTTTGGTCTCTACACGCCAGCATTTACGTATCCACACACCCCGGAATCAACTTGTTTTGTTAACGCCGTATCAGCCTCTATTTAGCTAATGGAAATATCAGGGAAATTGGATCTCACAGACTCGTTTAGTTAAAAACGACGCGTTTCAATGAATTTTAAGCTTACTTTGAGCCGTTTAAAACTTTGTTCTGTTGAAACACGCCTATTTAATCAGGATTTATGAAAAGAAAGGCTAATGAATGAATATTTTTCGTACTGAGTTCCACTAGTGACTTCGTTTGTAAAAGCAGCTTTAACACTTTTCCAGTTAAATCGCCTTTCCGATTATACTCTCCCTAGAGCCTGGTCACCTAATTATTTCCTGAATCTCTATCTATACAAAATTAACAAAATATTAATACACACTTCCGCCCCCTTTTAACTCCTTTTAGCAATGATTGCAAAAGCAATAATGATTCAGTTGTAATATTTTTAGATTCCATACCAAATTTTAAATAAATATGTTGAAAAAAATATGATTTTCCACACTAAGGGTAAGTAATAGTATCTCAACTATTTTTAGACGTTTCAAACAAACATCTTGGAATGATTATTGTTTTCGATCTAATATTAGAACTCCAATCTTATATTCCTATATTTTGTTTTCATCAATTTTGGTAATAATTCGGTATGAAAAGAAAAAGTAAAATAATGGTATAATCATCCTACAGTTGTGCAGGAAAAATGCCTCCATCATTGAATTTATGTTACCACAGCAACTATGCATAATGATTACGCCAAAATGTGGGGGTGATCACAAACCCTAACAATATTAAAAAATTTAAAACTCATGTTTCTCGACCTGGGGATCGAATCCAGGATCCCGAGATCCAGAGTAATGGAACCACTAGACCAACGGAGTTATAATGTTTTATTGGTTTATTGTTACTACCATCTTGCATTTATTTTGATAGTAGGTACCGTTTTATCGACCATGGTACGGGAAAAAGGTTAATTTTAATACGTGCCGCTTAAAGGTCAACCCGTCTGAATTTTAAGACACACGTTGATCTTATGAGGAGTTTTTCAGTGCATCTCGCTGACCCCGCAAACTTCATACAGATTTGATTTTGACGTCTTAAGTGTCATTGTTATCAAATACGAGTATGGTATTTGCCCACTAATATTTCCTTTTTAATATCATTGCATTTGCCTTACTAAATCACATTACATTGCCATTTGTTAGATTCCTAATAATACATTTAGTCGACCACAGTACGAGAAAAAAGGCTCACTTTAATTAGCGCCGCTTAAGGGTCAACCCGTCTCAATTTTCAGACACGTCACGTTTATTAGTCACTGCAAATCGAAGAGGCTCGCATGTGACGGACTCAGCTGAAAACGCCGGTGGAGGCAGATAGTACAAACTAGATCTAGAACATACAAATCTATCGATGACCACGATCCTCAGTCATGAGGGAGCGACCACAGGGAGAGATATTTTAAGACTTAAAGTTACAATGAGCTCTGCAGTGTCATTTCTGTATTATAAATCTTTATCAATAATGTTATAATGTTCAATGTACCTACTTACAATCAGTTTCAAAGATTTACAAGAAAAAAGTTTGAACCTATATTTAAATTGGTATAACAGCATTTCAGACCCAGAGTCTTGTACTTCACACTGTGTCAGTGCTTTATTCGAGTGACTGGTAGTCTTGTTACAAAATTAGCTCGACTGAATCAGACTAAATTACTTGGCATTCGACTAAAGTAATAGCCAAGTCAGGACTAGACTTGGAAGACAATTTGCTCGTGTTGTGTAACGGGTAGTGAGTAGCGAACGACTGCTCACGTATACAATTAACCCTTTGCTGACGCGTGCACTAATACACGCAGGCCTTCCTGACATAGAGAGCGACCCAAACAAACACAACCTTTATGTTTTTCTTAACTTCGTTTAGTAACACCTACTTCTGTTTGCGATTTTACGTAGCTCACTGTTTGTAGTTTTTGTGTTTTATTGTTTTGATCTAGGTAATGCGGCGTGCCAAATAAGCTAAATTTATTTTGTTTTTTAGGGTTCTGTACCCAAACGGTAAAAACGGGACCCTATTACTAAGACTTCGCTGTTTGTCCGTCTGTTCGTCTGCCACCAGGCTGTATCTCAAGAGCCGCGATAGCTAGACAGTTGAAATTTTCACAAATTATGTATTTCTGTTGCCGCAATAACAACAAATACTAAAAACAAACTAAATAAATATTTAAGGGGGGCTCCCATACAACAAACGCGATTTTTTAAACTTTTTGCTCGATATTAATAATGACTACAATTTGGCACTTGTAATATTCACAATACAGTCAGTTCTATTTTAACTTTAATAATAAATAATAAAGTTAAAATAAAATAAATATTTACGGGGCTCCCATACAAAAAACGCCATTTTTTGCCTATTTTTGTGCGATATCAATAAATGGTAGCAGGTAGGCGGTACATTAACTAAATTAATGTAGTAGGTACCTACTGTTGTTTACCTAGTCAATGGTACGGAACCCTTCGTGCGCGAGTCCGACTTGGCCGATTTTATGATCACCAATAAACTTTGACTTGTTATGTTTCATGCACTTTTTATAAAAGTTCAATCTTAAGGTCAGACAACACTATGCATTAGAGAGAGAGATTCTCCAAAGTGTCGGTCTCCTAGCGCTTTGGCACGGAAGAAAGAAAGTTTGCTCATGACAAGAAATACAGGAAGTTAGTTTTAACATTTTAATATCGGACTGTGGTTACACATCCAGTGCTATTCAGAATCAGTTTTATTTCTGCAAATAGGCGCCAGGAGGCGCTTTTACACGTCCCAATATTTAAACCTACCACTGAATGATTTTTCTAGCTGCCGAGCAAGAATGGTATAAATCGAATCCACACATCATCATCATAATTATCACCAGATTAAGTATGTTCTCCGCTGCTGGGCATAGGCTTTTCCAAAAGCACGCTTAGCAGACTGATTTGCGATCACAATTTGGCCAGTGATAGAGATAACAGTGCTGTTCATTTTATTCTGGCGGTATTATCTTAGTCCTAATACCACTCTCTTGAAAAGAAAGGGCATTTTTTTTCGTTACTATCAATTTGTGCATAGATTCCGTATAGCCTAAAAAATCAAACAACGTCTAAACGACGATGTCTCTTTCGGCACTCGACGAGATGTTTGTTGGTAGCTGTAAAAAGTGAAAGTAGTAGACGGTAAATCTAACCCGAACATGAAAGATATTCAGTTATACTAAATCATTTAAAGGTGAATGAAGAATAAACCTTTTAACAATGTTCCGTATATTGTTCGCTATTCTTTTTTACCTTATGAAACTTTTAAATTGTTGAGAACGAGGCACCTGCCCGCCAAAAAATTAGAAGAATTTGGAAATTTCCCCCGTATAAATCTTCTCAGCGTCTAATTACAAGGATCCAAGCTCTTGGCGCTTTTCTACACAGACTTATGGCGGCCATGTGTCATCACGTTTTTATGAAAAAATAGCGACGCCTCCCAAAATAGGGAGTATTATGAAATCGGCAAGTAAGTAATCTTTCGCAAGCGGTGGCTTAAGTAGTGGGAAGCTGTTAACAGTTGCTTTAGGGTTTTCATAAAGCAAATATAGTATTATGTTTATGTAAATAAGTGACAACTTGTTAGACTATTGTTTTTGCCATTTATGTCGGGTAACAAAAATTATGTAATGTCTTAATTTGTAAGGAATAAAATTAAATAAAAACATATATGATATCATTTATTTAGGAATCACTCGTATTTGGTGTATTAATATTTTCAAAGAGTTATTTCATTGATAGTTTCATGAAGCTAAGTTTAGTACACACAATAGTTTTCTCTTTATGGCATTATTAAATAAGAATACATAAATCTATGCGATTTGTTAAATCTGTCATTTATAATCTTACAGCATATGGGGCTACACTAAATAATACTAAAATATTTCCATTTTTCAAATATTTTGATTTATAACCCTGTTCATAAAATTGTAAGGTATTTCAACAAAGAAAAATATTCCTAAATCGAAAGAATGTGCTGTTGTTAGAACATCGGAAACACTCGAAGCTCGTACGTCAAATATGCGAAAACTCGGTTGGTGCAGGTGTACAAAATAAAATAAAACAAGTCGTCTGAATTCTTGACTAAACTCAAAAATAGTGAGCGTTACCGATTTTTCATCTTCGCATGAATGGTACTTGCATTTGCTCTTTGCGCAATAATGCTAGGGGCGTAAAGATAGCGACACATAGTTTTTATATGGCAGGCAGTGGAGCCGCGCTGGAGCACTGTGTGCTCAGTCGAGGGTGCTCGCACTCAGAAAAATAAACTGAATAAACACAGAACTACGCAGCGGAAAATAATCTCCGCGGACTACTTTTAAATAAAAACTAGTTATCCAGTGATATTTACTTTCAACGGTATTGAAGTAAGCGGAATTTGTATTGAGAAAAGATTATTTTATCCGTCTGCAGTAAAGGGCAACGTACTTTTTGCGTTAAATTATATTCTTTTCAAACTGATCTTAGTTAGAGTTTATTAAAACTCTTCAAGATCTGTTATGGTGTAAGAGTGTACTAAGAACTCCTTATTTTAATTATGTGTAAGTTTTTACAAGTATATGTATAAAATAGAAACAAAAGCTACATAAGCTTTTTGTATTATTTTTATTTATATCTCAAAGTCTATTCGATCTCTGTACCAAATTTTATAAAAATCGGTTTCATTTAAACGTAATAAATGGACAGGCTGACAAAATTACTTTTGCATTTATAAGAAGAGTAAGATAGTAAGGATTCTTATTATATATGCCAATGTCTTTAAATACACACATCAAAAAAGTCTAAGCAACACGCATCATTAGAACTTCTGAGATATTTTAACTATTGTAATTTATTTATGCAGGGTGAATTTTAACCACTTTCCAAATTATAATATAGCAATCTACGAGGCAAAAAACAAATAACGTATTTTTTCTTTTGGTATAGCCCAGTACAAAAATGTGAAAATAAAGCACTTTGAAAATGTCCGCCAAAAATAAAAAATAAATTGATAATGCATCCTAGTAGCACTTTTTTTACGTGATGTGCGTCTCATTTATTCATTACAATACTATCCATAAGTGTTTGTGTTTCCCTTTATACCTTAACAGGTCTGGGACCGTAAAAACTGAAAACTATATCGCGAAAAATATTTTCGAGTGACAACTTGATTTACATTTTTGACTTGATAAATAGGCTTCAAATACGATACTGAACGCATATAAAAATTTTGGAAAGTGGTTAAAATTTCATCCTGTACCTACGAGTATATATTAGGGGTTAAAGTATGAAATTGCCGTTTTGTATGGACGAAATCGAGAAAAGTAATTTTTCCATAATAACAATTTTTTAGTTTTTTTAAAAACGCCTAAACCGTTTTCGATGCAATTAAAGATGAAAGTTAGATGGTTTTAAAGCTACGCATTATAGTATTTAAATTTCTGAAAATCAAAGTATATAATACAAATATACTTAATTGAAGCAAGAAGGTCAGCTGACACATTGTAAGGGGTCTTTTCAACGACTTCAAGTTTATATACTGATATTATAAGTGCAATTAAGTTGCTAAAATATCAAATAAAGTATATAAATAGCTGTTTCATCTTAACTGACTGTCAAACATCTGCAAAGATGTTTCTTTCGGGTGTTAAGGGTGCAAACTCCTAACATTTGATGAAACAACGCTGGCTCACAGAGTAAGAATATGCTTGAAAAATTCGCGCCTTGTCGCAGTGTCTCGGTGGCCTAATGGTATGGCGCCCGCCCGGCATGCGAGGAGATGCGGGTTCGAGTCCCGCCTAAGACAAAATTTTTCAAGTTTATATACTGATATTATAAGTGCAATTAAGTTGCTAAAATATCAAATAAAGTATATAAATAGCTGTTTCATCTTAACTGACTGTCAAACATCTGCAAAGATGTTTCTTTCGGGTGTTAAGGGTGCAAACTCCTAACATTTGATGAAACAACGCTGGCTCACAGCGTAAGAATATGCTTGAAAAATTCGCGCCTTGTCGCAGTGTCTCGGTGGCCTAATGGTATGGCGCCCGCCCGGCATGCGAGGAGATTCGGGTTAGAGTCCCGCCTGAGACAAAATTTTTCAAGTTTATATACTTCCTTTGAAGTAATAGGCACTAGTATTGCTTTTTATTTTCCGTTAAAAGTTACTTTATTTAGTTTTTGATACAATACAAAAAGAATTACGCAATAATACGACTATACTTAAGAGCTATAAACAAAATAAAAAGTGGGGAAAAAATCGGCAATTTCATACTTTAGCCCCTATTATTTTATAAATAATAACTAAGCGTTTTTTTGCTACATTTGTGACTAAGGCAACAAAATCCTTCATTCGATTGATCATTTAATCACAGTAATTAACAATATGTGTACCGTAACGTACATAGGGTGAAATAAAGTTAAATTACAATTTTCACGTTTTCATGACAAGTTTTTATTATTTGGTTATTTAATACTAAGTGTGACCGCCTCTGTTGTTTTACTAGTCTGCATCGATTTTTCATTGATTTTATGAGATTTTTTATCTGATCCTGCAGCAACCGGTCTCAATGGAATTTTAACAAGTTTTTCAGTTTTTGGGTTATCGCCACTCCTTCCAGATCCTCTAGAACACGTCTTTTGAGCATGTCCCATGCGTACTCGATGTCTGGCGATTGTGCAGGCCACGGCAATACCCGGATGTTTTCCAACGCCGCAAGTACTCTCCGGCCACCAAGCTGTGTGCGAACGCGCTTTGTCATGAATCAGCGTGAAATCTGGGCCAAGACTTTGTACAAATGGGTGTACATAAGGCCTGAGGACATCTTCAGCGTAACTATCGGCGTTCATATTGTCATCTACAAAAACGAGCTCAGTTCGTCTGTTATTCATAATACCCGCCCATACCTTCACTGTGGAGCCACTGTGAGAATGCACTTCCTGGACGCATCTCAGACGTAAAGCATTTCCAGGACGACGGTATACCTACTCTTATTCTTCTCGTATCAGGCCTAAAACCATACCGGGACTCATCGCAAAATAAGATTTTATCCCATTGCTCCTGGGCCCATTTCAAGTGTTCTCTACACCAATTGTTTCGACGAGCGCAATTACCATGGCTTATAGGTGAGCGCCTAATTAGGCGTCGTGCTCGTAGGCCGTATTCATGCAGCCTAATTCTCACGGTTTAGGGGCTAAATATAACACCGCTTGAGAATTGTAGCTTTAAACCTATCTTCCGGGCGGTTAATATATAGGCTGACGTCTTGAAGTCAGTTATATAAATCTGTCCTGCCGAGGTGTTCTACTCCTTCCACGTCCTGGGTGCTGCTTAGCAGTATTAATTATATATGTATTAACATAACGCTGCCAAAGACGACAAATCACCTATTGAAACCAAAATTCTAAGATACATGGGACTGAGTTCTTCCCGCTTCTAGCATTCTTACAGCTCTCTGCATTTCACCAGCAGTCAAATGGCGTCGCTCTATGACTACAAAATTTCTCACCAGTCCATTTTTACAAAAACTGTATACACCAAAGTGATGAAGGTGCGATAAATATTAAATTTATGAAACAAGTAAACCTCATTAAATCCGGTATAGAATTAATAGCTCTTATTTTAATGAAAACAAAACACAATCATCAAGTTTTTATTCCTAAAATCAGCCAGTATGTATACGAGAGCAAAAAAAGTAGTATACCAATCTCCTTTGTTAAGAAAATATTAAGTATCAATTTATAAAAAACGCTTTTTCTGCAAATAATGCGTGTTGCTTAGAATTTTTTGATGTGTGAATTACATCCCCTTACCATACCACTACATTCCTATACCAAACCAGCTGACTTCACACAAGACCATTGCAACATTTGGACTGCATAGCGATGACCCCGATCTACGCGCCTGCACGCGCTACCTCGTCAGCAGTTTTTGCCCTACGTGACGTCAAGCCTGCAACACCGCTTCCTCGAGCTGCCCAATATTCAATCACTTACATTCACACTTCGAAGCTAGGCACTCCCCCTAAGCCTTAGTCTTAGTATATCTTATTGTAATTTTTATTTTAAATATTAAACTAGTAAAACTTAATTTAGTTTCCTTCGGCTGTAGCTAACGTAATTTGTGTAACAAAAACTTAAATGGGGACTTTATTAGAGAAGAAGAAGATAAAAATATATTGTTTTTTTTTATATTTTATCTTGGTTTGTCCATCTTTATTCGTGCAAAAACGTCTTTTACGTTTACTTATTACAGCCTCCTGGCTGTAGTCGCAGAACGTTTGGACGGACCGTTTTTGGGGCACTGGATGTCACTGCACGCACCAGTACCCAGCAATAATTATATATACTAACATAGTTTTAAGAATGGATTGTTACTAACACGAATGGACATATGTCTGAATAAATAAATTTGAATTTGAATTATTGAAATACTTACGAGGTTGAAAAACTTTGTCGTTAAAAAAAACTTAGTTAAGTACAAAATTAAAAATAACGGCCTATAAATCATCCCACAGCAAGGCAAAGGGCTCCATCATTGAATTCATGTTACCATAGCTATGATGGTCACCACGCTTGCCAAATTTGGTTTTGTGACCACGAACCCGAGCAATGTCCGAAAATTCGAAACTCTTGTTGCCTGACTCGGGGATTGAATCCAGGACCCCGAGATCCTGACCTAGTATTTAATCCAATAGCCCAAAAGAGTAGTAAAAAAACCAAGTAATGTGATGAAAAATATTTCATAGTCCATGCAATGTTTTGATTGACTGTATAATTGGTTAGATAAAGTTTTCCCCTGACACAGTTATTTTTTTAGCGTTTTTATGTCATTGAAATATAGGCTCAACTGCTCAAGCTATAAAATGTACACTGGCAGTGAATGCTAACGACTTTCATTCATCCGTAGAAAGCTGTATGAAAAGGTTATCATTTTATTTTTGGATTTCAAATGGCGGAATACGAGTATAGCTGTTTATTACTAGGTACTTAGTAAGAACAGATCTGTTTTTCTTGTTGCGGTATTTATTATAGAAATTCATGAAATACGTACTAAGTTTAATCTGCCTGCTTAAAGAAGGCCAAGGCATTTGGTTAAAATATGCTTCGTAATACTCTCTAAGTAGCTTGCCCTTTGTCTCTATTCATCTTGTAAACTGTAATGCAAATAATGCAATGAATGAGCACAAACTTCTAATGGATATTCCATTGTTCACGTTCCTCTGAAGGTCTCGACAGAAGTTATTAAAGGTCTTATAGTTTCACCCATATTATTATACAATTTATATACTTACACTATTTAGATTGAAGTTACTATTAGGGGTTAAAGTATAAAATTGCCGTTTTGTATGGACGAAATCGAGTAAAGTCATTTTTCCATACTAACAATTTTTTAGTTTTTTTATTAACGCCTGAACCGTTTTTGATGCAATTAAAGGTGAAAGTTAGATGGTTATAAAGATACGCATTATAGTATTTAAATTTCTGATAATCAAAGTATATAATATAAATATACTTAATTGAAGCAAGAAGGTCAGCTGAAACATGTAAGGGGTCTTTTCAACGACTTCCTTTGAAGTAATAGGCACTAGTATTGTATTTTTTTTAGTCAAAAGTTACTTTATTTAATTGTTGATATAATACAAAAAGAATTACGCAATAATATGACTATACTTAAGAGCTATAAACAAAATAAAAAGTGGGAAAATAATCGGCAATTTCATACTTTAACCCCTATTATTAAATACGAGTAAGTAAATGATATTTGAATTCTTACTAAGGTAGCATGAATAAAAAAAAAACGTTGATTAAACTCCAATTGAATACAAAAAAACACTTCAAAATGTTCACAATTTAATTTAAATACAGTCATACCTATTTACCTGAATGCAAATTTAACCTTACTTAGATTAAAGTTTAATGTAGGACTTCAAGGGTAGGTTATCAAGCATATTTTTATGAATTAAATCTATTCTATATTTTTTATCGCTGTAGCCAGCGTATATTCATCAAATGTTAGGAGTTTTGCACTCTTAACACCCGAAAGAAACATCTTTACAGATGTTTGACAGTCAGTCAAGATGAAAGAGCTATTTAAATACTTTATGTTATATTTTAGCAACTTAAACAAATGTTTTTAAAAATTGTTTTAAAATTATAAAATTGTTTCCTTCTCCCTCGACAATACATCCTCAACAATAATTTTATAACAAAAACAAGGCTTTGTTTTTCATTTTCCGTAGGTTTAGTAAACGTTCTTCATTTGAACAGTTGACAAAAAGATGAAGACTTACCAGTACAAAGTGTAAATTGACTGACGTTTATTTGGTCAGGAGAAAAACTTTTAAACAAGTAAACTTTGTTTCTTTGTATGCTTGAAGAGTGTTGTAAAAACGTGACGATGCCCGAAACATAGATTTGATTCAAAACTTGTTGAAGCAAGTATTAAAATTAAACTATTCATATAAAATTTAATAACTGGAATTACTGGAATACCAACTTTATCGCCTTAGATATAAGTCAACGGTTTGTGGTCGGTTCTTAGAATAAAACATCTTTCATATAAACACTGATGAAATTTACGTACAGCAAATACTATCGCCAGTGCCTCTCGATCTATCTAAGCGTAATGGCACTCGGCGGGCGAGAGGGAGCGCGAAGCGTACACGACCGGCCGCTCGCCTGCCGGCGTGACGTGCGCGAGCACCGGGCCCACGCCCACGCTGCTCGCGTCCGCCGTCAGCACCGTCGCCGAGTAGTGTGTGACCACCTCGCTGCTCGCAAGTCTGCCCTTGAGCTCCTCGAAAGCTCTATGACACTCATCACTCCATTCGAATTTTACCCCGGCTTTTAGTAAGTTGTACAATGGCGTTAACAAAGTACTGACGTTCGGCACAAACTTAACATAGTACATAATCATCCCTATAAATGATCGCACTGCACACGTGAACTCGCTTCTCCCACTCACCCAAGTGGGCTGGGCCGGGCGGTGTTGGTGCGCGCGTACCTTTTTCCCGCCACGTACCTCGCGAAGAGAACTCACGTACTGCCCCGTCGTAGCCGTGGTCGCGCCTTGTCTTCGTCGCAATCAAGGCAGGTCGCGATCCTGTCGACATCTCTTGGCACTCCACCGTGTAGTCACGCGACCGTGACCTGTGTCCTTCCACTATAGCTGCGTCTTTTTCCGCCTCTTCCATGCTAACGGCGATGCTGTACGCCCTTGCAAAATCAAGCTTGGTCTCTGCGAATAAACGTTGCCGAATGCTTTCACTATTAATACCACATACTAAGTGATCCCGTAAGCTTTTTTCTAGCCAGCTGCCGAATCCACGACATTTTTTTCAGCACCGCTATGTACTCCGAAATACCTTTGTCTTTCTTTTGTGTTCTATGTCTGAACTTATATCTTTCGGCCAGCTGGCCGAAAGATATACTTTAGGTGTTTTTCCATAATGTCTACAATTTCGACAACGTTTTATCTTTAGGTTTCACTGGTGTACATAGGTTCACTAATAGTTCGTAACTTTCCGTCCCCATAACCGTTATCAATGTGGGCACTTGTAAACTACTTTTCACATCGTTCACCACAAAATATTGTTCCACCCTTTCAATATAAAACTTCCAATCGTCCTTGCTTTCATCGAACTCCTTTATTTTCCCGACAGGCATTGTAAATGCGCTGATGCACACGTCTAGTCCAATTATGACCCGTCGCCACTGAGAAATATTTAGCTGGTACATTGAAGTACATTGAAGTACAATAGTTTGGGCCGTGGTACGAATAGCGACAAATTCGACTTTAAAACAACTAAATGAAAAGTTTACTGTGTTTCAATAAATACTAGAGGTAATTTTAACCTATTCTTGCATGAAACCTGTATTCTAGCAAATAAATGATTGAATTTGAATTTGAATTTGTATTTTCTAAAATGATTCTGTTCTAGTTTTTTGAGAGTTAATTTTGTTTAGAAGTATTAAAATTCAATCAATTGGGGCACTTAGCTCTAGTTGTCCCCTCAAGGTGTCTTGTTTCGTGTAAATGTTAAAACTTTTTGATATGTTGATATCCCTAATACTAAATACTAGTACAATAAGGATAATAACCTAATGTCGTTGACTCGAACGAGTGAAACGTTTTGTACAACATAGGTATTCATTGGTAGCTCAGCATGTGAAAGTTTCAAATAGTTGTCCAACATGTGTGGGACCAATACACTCTATAGATAAAAGGTGAATTTTTGATGTATGTAAACGACATAAAATGTAGCGGTATTTCCCAACAAAAAATGCTTTTTATTCGTTATTATTTGAAAACATGACTTAAATATGGACAACACCCTTTATTTCTTATATAAGATAAATATCTTATATAAAAAGTAAACTTTAGTGATTATTTTGACACAAATTACAATTAAGTCTAGCCCAGCTTTAACTTTCATGTCATACGGAATTTTGTTATGGGGCTCAGCGGCAGATATTGAGTCTATTTTTATATTGCAAAAACGTGCTGTGCGGGCCTATTTACGGCCTTAGACCCCGTGACTCTCTAAGAGAGCTATTCAAAGAGATCAACATACTAACAGTTGCATCTCAATACATTTTCGAAAACATTATGTACGTCCGTAAAAACCTCGAATTTTTTGTCAAAAATAGTGACGTACACAATTTCAATACCCGAAATAAAGATAAACTTGCCGTTCCAGGATTCAGACTGCGAAAAGTAGGTAATTCGTTCATGGGGAATTGTATCCGTATTTTCAACAAATTACCACTGTCAATTGCTGACCTCCCTGTACATAAATTCAAATCATATATCAAAGTTGTTTTAGTGAAAAAGGGCTTTTACACTATTGATGATTATATAAATGATAGGAACGTTTGGCTTTAAATTGTATCAGCTCGCACTTGCATATATCTTATGTAAACATGTTTATTTAAAAAGAGGCTGACAATAGTGACCGAGTTTCTTGCGCTGCTTCTTCTCGGCACTAGCCCACATTTGTCCCGCAGCAGTGGTAGGTTAAATATTGGGACGTGTAAAAGCGCCTCCAGGGGCCTATTTGCAGAAATAAAACTGATTTTAACTGATTTTAACTGATTTTTCTATTTTTATTTACCATTCTAATGATTTTTGTGTCAAATCGTACTTTTACATGTCACAAAGTAGGTACTCCAGCAAGGATTTCTAAAAGCCTTTTATTTTTGATAGCCCTCATGAAAACTTAATATAAACTACTTAAACTAATAGATAAGTTTTCAAAAGAATAAGTTATATTTGATCTGACATCAAATTAAAATCATTAAAGAACACTTTCAATAAGGTAAATAGACTAAAAGCTTTTATTATTTATGGGCTATTTTTTAAATTTTCATTCGTATTTTTAGTTAAAGGCGCAAGGATATTTTTATGTACCCACTAAACTTGTGTTTTTCTCCCGTCCCAAGATGGGCTTATCCAGGAACATCCAATAATAGCTCTGTCACGGCAAACATAGGTAGGTACTGTTTTTGGTTTTTGAGGTTTTTGTTTTTTGAGGAGATGGTACAAATACAACTATGTAATAGAGACTAGCTGTTTGCAAGGGCTGTATGTTGTCTAGTTTTCATGTTGATAGCTCTACAAAATATCACGAGTCCATAAACATCGCGAACGAACAAAGGAGATTGAAAAACGTACAAAGTAACGGCCATCCTCCTGTTTTGCTGACCATGCGACAGTTACTATATTTTTGTATAGTTTTCTAGTACTTAGTTTATAAACTTTTCGAACTATGAATAAACAAATATTTATTAAAAAGTGGTCCTCCCTATTTAAATGTTTTTTTTATTATGTACTTAAATCTCAAAGTTGGTCTTATATCAATGTAAAAAATATACACAATAAAAACAAAAAACTTGAAAATTCGAGTTAGATTTGATTACATAGGTTTGTTACGAATTTATAGATAAACTAGCGGAACCTGCGAACTTCGTACCACATGAGTAAATATTTATTTATGTGGCCACGGTCTTCTTTAAGTGTCCACTCCATATTTAAAAATGAGGAAAATTCTAAAAAGTACACATTTTTATTTTCATAAACAATTCGAAATTCGAATTCAATAAACTTTTTTGTGGCCAGCATTCTAAATTCAAAAGTTTTTATTGTGTGACAGAACTTATGACCTGACTATGTACCACATGAGTAAATATTTATTCATGTGTTCGTACCACCTCAGAGTTGATTTTGACGTCTTAAATGTCATTGTCATCAAATATGGCGTGGTTGGAAAAAAATACGAACAAATAAATATTTGACTATTTGAATAATTTATTTTCTTAATATTTGACTTTCCAACGTTTTTAATACTTATTATCCTATTCCCGACGAAGTCAATGGAAACTAAGTAGGTACCATAATTATGAATTTTGATTCCCTTGAAATATGGGTCTCATAAGAAGGCTAAAGGTCGCACAGCGGTCAATGGAGAGATCAATGCTTGGTATTTCCTTGCTCAGAAAATAGGAAATCCGTAGGAGAACTAAGATAACCGACATCGCTCGAAGAATTGCGGAGCTAAAGTGGCAGTGGGCGGGACAGTTACTACGAAGAACGGACGGCTTTTGAGGCGGGAAGTTTCTGGAATGGCGACCGCGCACCGAAAGACGATCTGTGGGTAGGCCCCCCACCAGGTGAACCGTCAATCTGGTGAAGGTAGTGGGAAGCCGTTGGATGCGGGTGGTGCGAGACCGATCGTTGTGGAGATCTTTGGGGGAGGCTGGACATAGCAGCAGTGGGCGTTGTTTCGCTGAAATGATAAGATATTTTATTCATTCAATGTATACTGATATTGTCGATGGTGTGTCTTATAAATAAATAAAAAATAAAAAAATAATAATAAAAGAGTACCGGATTTTTTTTTGCGGCACGATCTGTCGTACCCTACTTTTGTCAACTTCAAGGAACATCAAGTTTTACAAATTCAAGGGACCGTACACTTGAGAATGCGATTTTTATTACAATTCAATACCTCTACACATTTCCGAGACTAAGGATATTGGAAAACAGACGGACAAACACAGACAGACGAAAAACAAAATGATCCTATAAGGGTTTAAATTCTCCTATCATGAGTTATGGTTAAGGTTAGATTACATCCCTAAAAAATGGACTTGACGACATTAAAAAAAAGATTTTACGTGACAACGTCTTTTTCTCGGTAGAATATTTATTGATATGAATATAATTAAATTGCACAATAGGAACAAGGAATTGAATGAAAATAAGAATTGCACAAATTTTAACTACAGACACAGCTGACGATACTTTAACCACACGTGTGAACTTGTATTATGACGCTTTCTTGTTTTTCCAACGCCAAGAACGTTCGAGAAAGACAAAGACAGAGACACAAGCATGCGCCGATTCAATGCGCCTAATTCTCTAGTGCTGCGCGCGCGGCAGACCGATCATAGTTGAGTGGGAGAGAGACGCAAGGCATTCGGCGGGCCTCTCTCTCGTTCGGTGACTCATCGTAACGTTACCGAGCGTTACACTTTTTCATAAGTGACTCCCAGCCGCAACCTAATTTAAGACGTTGTCACGTCAAAAAAAAATTCTTAAGAGATTTTACTGACAACAAAAATAAGAAGTTACTACGAGTATATAATATGGCGGCCAGCGAATACTTTTTTTGTTTAAAACCTAAAATTCCTACTCAAAAAGAGTTATAGTTTTAAAGTAAAATGGGTGAACGTTTTTTATTTTCTTAGGTTAAGAAAGTAGACAACAATTAGGTTAAAAATACGAAAAGTATAAGTTAGGTACCTTTTGCGCGGCCTTTATTTACCTTTATACTCGTATTATTGATCCAATTGAATGAAATCCTGATTAATTATACAGAGCTGAGCATATCCAGGACAGGACAGAGATAGAAACGGAGCGGGTCAGCAGTAGTGCAGGAGAAAAAGATGAAAACAGTTTTTCTAACATTTTAGTGAGTTCATATAATTTAAAAAAGTTTACATAGTTCAATAATTTAAGTAACTTACATAATTAACATTATTTAAAATAAGATTTGCGAGATAACTCAGGTAAGTCCAGAATAGATAAATGCTCTTGTGAACTTAATGTAGATACCTATTTAAATGTATATGTAAGCCATGTTGCGAAGACTTAACCACTAAGACCCGAGTTCACCAACAGACGTTTAAGTTTTAAACAGCGTTTAAAATATTATTTGACATATTTTATATGGGAATTGTGGAAAAGGAATTGGTTAACTCAGGTCTAAGTAGCTTAGAGATAATCACAAGTTTTCTTCTCACATCACATTAAATTTCGATACGACTATTCAATATAAGGTTTTATTTTTAAATCAATGTTAGATTTTCAAAAATAAAAGTATTGAATAAGGTATTTTAACCAGTACGAGTACTTTAGGACGGATTTACTTTAGCATGGATAGAGTAACGCCGGCTTACTGACGAATCACTTAAAAGATTTATTGTTCTCTGCAGCTCAATTGAAAAAACAATTAACGAGATAGCGCAAAGGAACCAAAAGTGGTTCGATTCCCACCTGAAGCAGTATAAATTGTGTAAACCGTATATGGACTGGCTGACTAACTAATCTTGCAGGAGTTGAAACATTATATTATGGATTAGATAAAAATTGGGATACACAATAATTACAAAATCGTAAAGCCTTTTTTAATTATGCCCTTAACTTATGGTAATATTATATCATATTAAATTACCATGTCTAATTGTATTATTAAACTAAACTTACTAATAAAATCAAAATTAACGCAATCGATGTCTAGCATATAAGCTAATTTACCCATTGTTAAACACATTTATAACACCATGACTGACCGAAAACAATACTAAGTCTTGCGTCAGTAAATAAAGAACCAATATAATCGTAACCGAAGGGAAAAATTGACATGAGAGGTTTCACCTCTTTACCCCGGTTCTAAATAAAACATGATAGAGGAGGCCGTGCGTAACTTATTCAATAGTCCATCACTGTCAAATATATTCCAAAGTGAATTGATAGAATCGTAAGAAACTTTTGTATTGGTGCCTCTACCCTTTGTCGGAGGTTTTTTTCTTTATGTTAAATTGGTTTATTTCACAGCGTGCTTTAAAAATGTTTAGTTAAATATGTGACTTAATTGTTTGCTTTTTTTACTTTAATGCTTTTGCTAGAAATAGAACGATTACCTTTCTTTAATAACTAGGAGAGTTATCTTTGTTTCTAAAATGTGACAGTACTATAGTTCTATGTTTATAATTCTGGTCAACACTCTCGTCACTACAGTTCGTAGTTTAAAACTATGAGTATTGTTATTTATTATATTATTATACATATAAGATGTAAGTTCACCCACAGAAAACCAATATTAAATGTACCTAGATCTGAAACATTATTCAGATTGTTTTAATAATAAAAGCTACCTATTGATTCAAATAGAAAAACAAGTCTAGATACACTCCAGATACAACTGTCTTCTAACTAGCACTAGGCCAGCGTTGTAGGTCAATGTCTCAACAACTCAATGCAATTAATAGAAGTGATCCACATTTGTAACTTTATTTATAGCATCAAAGAAAAATCTAGAAATATGAGAGAATATTGTATACATCTTTTCACTTACTAAAATTATAAATGTGAAGGTTTGAATGGATGTTTGTTACTTAGTCACGCTAAAACAACTGAACAGATCTAAATGAAATTTTGCATGGCGGTAGTATAAAATCAGGAATATTATCATTTAGGTAAGCTACGTGAAACCCCGGAAAAACGGACGTATGTATTAATTGCTACATTGCTCATTAATATCCCATCTAACCTATTCACCTGCGAATCATTGGCATAAAAGCAAACAAGCTGGCAATCCTATAAAAAATTGGTTTTAGCATGCATGCAAGGAAGTAAGCTAGTAAGCCAGCTAGTAGATAGGACTTCCTCTTCTTCAGCGTTATAATTTACACTATGAGACAAGTCTTCATACTGTTACCAACTCACATTAGAAGTAACGGTATTTTCGCAAAGAAACTTGCCAAATCGATACAAATTTGTAGCGTTGTCTAGTATCAATGCAACACTACTTTCCATCCGAACATTTAGCTTTAAGATTACACTCTATTAATGTACCTACTTCAGCACGATAGTACATAGTATATTACCAAAGCGAAGGACCTCGGTGTTAACAAAATGACAGTTAATTATAAAAACCAACCACTGCGCCTGACCCGACGCGTATAGCTAACGTGTCTGGTCTTAATGCCAGTGTACCTATACCGTGTTTGCAAATCGCAAATGTAGACTAGGGTAAAGGCGGGATAGATGCACCACTTATTGAAATATCATCCTAATTTTAAAAATATTTTTTTAATATAAATAATGTCTATGAATTTAGCTAGTTTAATATTGTTTGGACCTATAAATTTAAGATTTTGCAGATTTTAGCTTTTTGTGGAACCCCTTTTTTGAGAATAGATGCCTACCCGTATGGATAGTTGCCCCACCATGAAAATACTAAAAAAGATAGATGCCTGCGGTGCGGGATAGAAGCCCTTCATGCTGTAGGAACGAAAAATTTAACCAAAATTTTACGAAGTTTTGAGGATAACTGGTGTTTTAGCAATAAAAGGCTACTCCTAAAAAAGAAAAGTAGAAAATTTGCAAGAGGAGAGAGTGAAAGAAGAATACGTTAAAAGGTTGAAAGAAAGATTTGTTAATTTGGATAAGGAATGTGAGATAGAAAGTTTTTGGAAGACTTTCAAGGAAGGTGTAGTGAATGTTGCAATTGACGTATGTGGTGTCTGTAAGAGAAGAAAAGGAAGAATTCAGAAGAAAGTGTGGGTGGATAAGGAAGTGCAAAAGGTTGTAGGTAATAAGAAGAAATCATGGCTGGATTGGTTAGCAACCAAGGCTTACCAAAGAGTACAAAAGGCGACATTAGAGGATGTGGATAAGGCAAGAAAGGGTTATAAAAATATGAAAGTGCTAGTGAAAAATGTGATCAGTACGAAGAAAGAAGAGCAAAAGGATGAGTTTGATAGAAGACTCTCTGATAGTTTCCAAGACAATATTTAATTGTTTTGGAAATCGATTAGATTAGCTCGAGGGAAAACATCAAACTCGGAGCTATCTAAAATCAGAAGTAAGGATGGGAATATTATAAAAGGAGAAGAATGTGTGCTGAGAAGATGGAAGGAATATTTTGAAAGTCTTTTTGAAAGAGAAGAGAGCCTAGCACAAATGCAAGCACCTCCTCTTGAAGTGAACGAGAGTGAGCATGAAAGCGATATTAGTATGGACGAGATTATGAAAGCATTGAAAAGTATGAAATCAGGTAAAGCTGCGGGATATGACAGGGTTTCCGTCGAAATGCTGAAGGCTGGGAGTAGTAGCAAGTCAGTTGTACTGCCTTTTCAACTTGTGCTGGAGGAACGGTCGGGTACCGGGAGACTGGTGCAAGGCTGTGATCGTGCCGTTGTACAAGGGTAAAGGGTCACAACAAGACTGTGTAAATTACCGTGGAATAAGCCTCCTCAGTGTTGGCGGCAAACTGTATGCTAAAGTAATGATTGAAAGAGTAAGTTTAGAAACAGATATGACAGAATATGGGATGTACAAGCGGGATTTAGGAAGGGAATGGGATGTACGGATCAGGTCTTTTCCCTACGATGCATTACAGAAAGATATTTGGCAACAAACCAAAAAGTCTTTTGTGCATTCGTAGATTTGGAAAAGGCCTATGATAAAGTGGTAAGGAATGAGTTGTGGTCGGCATTAGCTGTGCATGGGGTGAGCAGTAAGCTGATACGGGCATTGAGTTCCCTCTATAAGGATTCTAGTGCTTGTGTCAGGATAAACGGAGCGTACACTGATTGGTTTAATATCCAAAAGGGTGTTAGACAGGGATGTGTAGCGTCTCCGTGGCTGTTCAACCTTTTCATGGATAATTGTCTGACAGATCTGAAAGAGAGTGATTTTGGCCTAAGAATGAATGAGTTACGCGTCAAATGTCTTCTTTACGCCGATGATCAAGTACTACTTGCATCGACGGCTAAGGATTTGCAAGCGATGGTGACTATTATGAATGAAGCTTTGGAAAGAAAGGGAATGAAAGTGAACACAAAAAAGACAAAAGTTATGGTGTTTGAAAAGGAAGAGAGCATGACAGAAGTATGTATTCGGATTGGTGGTGATGAACTGGGGCAAGTGAATGAGTTTGTATACTTGGGGTCGATGTTTACTAGGGACGGAAAGTATGAAAGTGATATTGAAAGGAGAGTAAATGCTGGTAACAGAGTGAATGGTGCGCTGCACGCCTTTGTGAATAGCCAGAAGATTTCTGTGAAAGCTCGTCTGGCTGTGCATAGAGGGGTGTTGGTTCCAACACTCATATACGGAAGTGAAAGTTGGGTATGGCAGAAAAAGCATAAAAGTAGAATAAATGCAGTAGAAATGAGAGCGCTAAGAAGTATGTTGGGAGTGAAATTGAGTGACAGGATAAGAAATAGTGTGATAAGAGAACGTTGTGGTGTGAGAGAAGATATTGACACACGGATTGAGAAAGGGATGCTTAGATGGTTTGGGCATGTAGAGAGGATGAATGAGAGAAGAATGACTAGACAGATCTATAAGACGAGTGTGAAAGGGAACGTTGGAAGAGGAAGGCCTAGACGAACTTATCAAGATCAAATCGGGGATGTTCTGAAGAAAGGTCAGGTCAAGAGTACTCTAAACCGACGAGCATGCATGAAAAGATTGATGAATGTGGAAGAAGCGAAAGATGTATGCCAGGATCGTAGTAAGTGGAAGGCCTTGGTCTATGCCTACCCCGTTGGGAAGGAAGCGTGATAATATGTATGTATGTATGTAATTAATAACTTCTTATAAAGTTATACATCAGCCAATACTAACCCTTAAAACTTTGACGTGTTCGTCAAGTTTGCCGTGGTGATCAATTCACACATAAGCGAAACGCGTCCTCATAGCAAGACGGCCCGTGGCTAACTTAGGTGCAGGGTTACTGGTGACTGCGGCTCAGTTATACTATTGTTTGTACTATTGTATTATTAGTCACGAGTTTGGGAAGTTAGGTTTTTTGAAAATGAGGCATCTATCCCACTGGGGTATCTATCCCGCCTTTACCCTACGTACTTGATTTTGTAGTTCCTTAATTTTACATTTGTCGTAAATTTAACTAGGTGGGTACAGTTTTGTATGTTTTTTTGTAAACTATCTTTTAAGCATTTAATTGCTGGCGAAAATTTTAAATATAATGTCTTGAATAAAACGTCTTGGCAGCTTAACGGTTAGAGCAGTTGCCAAGCAAGCGAAAGGCTTTGGTTTCGAGTCACATAATTATTAATATTAATAATTTTAAACAAGGAAATGTATATTAATATAGTACTTCAAACTTTATCATACTGACTTCAAACGGGTAAGTTCGAGTAAGCGGGTTCGAGTCCCGCCTGAGACAAAATTTTTCAAGTTTATATACCGATATTATAAGTGCAATTAAGTTGCTAAAATATCAAATAAAGTAAATCATTTAAAAGTAAGATATGATAAGTAAAGTTTCAATTGTGTTCTTATTTTACATTAGGTACATTCCACACTAAAAACGAACAACATGCATGACTTTGTTGAACCAATCCTATCTATCCCGTAGTTTCGCAGACGTTGCTAGTATACATTTTACGAAGACGCGTTAACCCTTAGTGTCAGTCGTTATATCACTACCCCAACACATCAAATATGCAATAAGAATCGTATAAAATTCTCGAGAGTACGGTCAGAGTAGAAACCTACAATAACTATTGTCACATTCAATCAAACCATCAGTGTGTGCCGACAAAATAAAAAGGGGAAGTGGGTAACAATCCCAGAGATCCATACAGTAAAAACAGTGGGATCTCATCCAATTTTGCATTCAATCTACGACCGCGAGAATGGCTTCCTCGGAGATGACCCGCCACTTCTACTCGCCGTAAAGCGATGACCTAATCCGGTTTATTTGATTTGGGTTCTGACTTCAGCCTTCTTTACCAATTTGCGGGGATAATGGCGGACGGGTGCGTTTTTATTTTGAATTTTGAGTCATCTATTCTTAGAAGGTTTCACATATAATTAATGAAGTAATTTCAAGGTTTTTTACGCTATGTCAATTAATAAATAAACTGAGATTGAAGACTTGGACACCAAATACGAATATTAAGATATATTACAACTTCGAAATGTACAAATTAATGAGATTACTTTAAAAAAAACCGGCCAAGTGCGAGTCGGACTCGCGCACTGAGGGTTCTGTACCAAGTTTAACAAAAATACCATATTATGATGACTGCAAAAATAACTTTGTTTTTTATAGTGTTTGTATGGAGGACAAAGTTATGTTTGCTGTTGTTGAAAATGTGCTAGATTTTCAAAACTACCAGTTCGATCTCGTTCGAACCAATTTTCGTTGAAAGTATTTATTAAGATCTACATTATGTATTTTTTCCAAAATTTTCACTTGCTTATTTTAAAAGTTAGAGGGAGGGGGGGGGGGAACACTCATTTTACAACTTTGGAAGCGTATATCTTCCAAATGTTAGACTTTTGGAAAAAATGGTTTTAAGAACCTCTATGTCATTTTAGAAGACCTATCCATAGAAATCCCATATGTGTAGGTTTGAGTAAAAAAATAAATTTTGTTTTAGTTGTATGTATGGGAAGCCCCCCTTAAATATCATAATTTTTTATTTTTGTATAAGAATCGTTAAACGGTTAACAAGATACACCTACCTACCAAGTTTTAACTGTGTCATGCTAATACTTTCAGAATAAAGTGGCTGTGAAATACGGACGGACAGACAGACAGACAGACAGACTTGACGAAGATTCGTCCTTATAGATATAAGGGTTCCGTTTTTTGCCATTTGGCAACGGAACCCTAATGAAGCTAGTAAAATTCATTAATACTCAATATAGTTCTAAAGTTGATTCTGCATCTTGTACCGGTGTTATACTAAGCTCGAATGAAATACGTGACTTTAGACAGATAAAATTCAAAGCAGACTTCATAATCTTAGACGAAATTTGCCTCGCATTTATTCCCGTTTAAAATCCAAGTTGCTGAAACCGTGCGCTTGACACGAGTAGCTTTGATTCGCCTAATTTCACGTCTCGTTGAATTAACTGTGAGACACTGCAACAAAGAACAAATAAACTTCAATTTGGGGATCTTAATTAGTACGTTTTAAACTGCCTTATACGATTCCTATTGTGAATACGACTACTCATATTCTCATTATCGTAGATTGGTTGCGTTGAGTTTAATACACCGCTTTATTTCGAAAGCAATAATTCTCCTTTTGTGACAGGCTTTTGCAAAATTAGAACAATAACGACAAAAGTGTATATCTACGTAACTTTAATGATACTTCGAGCAAATTGAAAAGTTTCGTACTCATGTAGATAACTATGTATTATAAAGCGAAAAAATAGGCAAGTGCGAGACGGAAATACGCAACGAGTGTTTCGGGTAGCTGTGATTATCTTGTTCAATTTGAGATCCGGTAGAGAAAGCCCAACAACGAGCTTAAACAAAGACAAGTTTTTAATAATATATTCTATGTTTAGTCTAAATAATAATGTTATAAATGAAAATGAATATGAAATAGACTAAATGATTCTCAAATAAAATGAAAAATATAACACTCATCACGAGTAATAATTGTTTGATTCTTCGTTTTCAGATCCTTCCTTAATTCCTTCCCTATGTCTCTGTCATCATCAAAATTCATTTCCCTTAGCATGTAATTGAAAAAGAACTTTTTAGTGCGAGTTGCCGTTTTTGAATTAACTTATCTTCCAATATTAATATGTACTCTGTGGTTTGGTGAGGACGTTTTTCTGTCACTGAATTTGTGTTTATAGAAAGGTTTCCTATTTTATATCAATGAATTTCTAAACATAAAAACGTAAAGTGTTGTATTACGTTTGTGTACGGAAAATAGAGACAACTGAAATAAAGAAGTTATTAAGAACCAGCGCGGCCACACCGAGCAATGTTGTAGGTCATGTGATTACTTCAGCGAACACTTTCCGCCCACAAATGGCTTGTCAGAAAGTTTATTGCAGTAAAAAGCGCGAGTTTGTACCGGGAATGACGCGAGGCTTTAATCTAATGGCCGTTGAAGTTTCACCCATTAAAACAACCTTTTTTTCTTCAAATTCGGTGAAAAATATTTTAGATGCTGTCTGAGAGACTACTTTATATAATTTATAAGATAATATTTTAAGTGATGGTTAGGATCTAATGAAAAGATAACCCGTTATATTTATGCAATAAACAATGCTTTCGTTCTAATAATAATGCTGCTTATTGAGAGAAAGTATTTACAATGCAAATCATGATATAAACAGGTGTTCCGGGCTTTACTCTGAATTAATATACCTTGCTTTTGTTTCGTTTTTAAGATTTAATAACAAGAAACTCTTATGATTACGTCATGTCTGTTTGTATGTCTCTCTCTCTGTCTATCTGTCCATAGACTTGAGACATAAAAATATTAGCATAAAACATATTTTGTGCCCATCAAGCTGTATTTTAGCAAAGATAAAAATTTATTAACATTAACATATAATATTAACAAAGTGATAAAATATATCAGTAAGTATAAAAAAATGGGGTAGGTTATAAAGTGTGTATTTCTCGTCTATCTCATGTTGTGGGATGTCGTTCGATAGGTCATTTAAAAATATTTTGGGATCCATATGTGTTTTTGTTAAAGTCAAGTGTTACCTACTTTACCAGCTAAACATTTATTTACTAGCTTAATAGAAAAAGTGTGCTAAATAGAGTCTATTAAAAAAGAATTGTCATCGAACTTTTAAAATACATGAAAAGAAAAGTAAAGGCCATAATCATCCCACTGCAGGGAAAAGGCCTCCATCATTGAAATCTAGATTCCACAGCAATAAAGGGATCACCCAAACTTCTATACTTACATTAAATACTTAGTAATAACTCGTTATTAAGTCTGTTTGTTGTGCGACGTTAATTATTTATGATATACTAATCTGATCTCGACCTATTAACTTTAATTTTAAGATTTATTACTAAACTCATAATTGGGCATTTTCAACCGACCTACTTTTTTGTTGTTTTTTTTTATTTATCTTAATCAGTTTTTCCCTTCATTAAGTATCTGGAAAACAACCTATTTTTTGTATATATATACTAGTATATATATACAGTATATTAAACTTTTCGTATAATATCACTGATTTAAGATTGTAGTCTCCGTTCATTTAAATTCTGATAAGGATGACTAAAACAATGTTCTTGAATAAATTAAAGTACTTTTCCGACTCTCATTGGAGAAAAATAGCAACCACTGCACTGCAGGAATTAAAAATAGAACTGCCAGCGTTTTTTTTTTAATAATTATTAAGAAAACTCGGATAACAATGGGTCATTCTGGAGTCTTAACAAAACGCTCACCTCGTTGGCCATTCTTATGGTAATTCGACCTCACTGTCACGCGACCTTCTGTCCACACCCCGATAATATGCAAATAAGGCCCTCTATAAACTGACCTGAAATACTTCCTCATTAAGTCCATTTTGTCTTGGCAAAAATCTATGAGCGCGACAATCAGCAAAGATTGGCGGAGAATCTATTAAGCTGGCTAAGTAAGCTATACATAGGTTTTATTGCCTTCGTGTTTATTCCTTTCGAGTCTACTTTGCATTTGTTCGTAAACGCGGACTTTAAAACAGTTTTATAAAAGAGTAATTTTGCGCATTGTTCTAACAGTTCTACGAACCTCGAAATTTTAAACCAATCATTAATGATTGAAATAACAGTTGTCGTCTAGAGTTTAGATTTTAAATATATTTTTTTAAATGTTTATAATCGTTGTCTGTGAATAATTTTCTGACTGATTTTTTACTATGAAATTTAATATAAGTCATCTAATAGCAAGGTTATTCACATTATTGTACGATGTCGCGGGAAATGCTTATAGCTAGTGCCTACCTACAAAAATTACGCAAGGAACGAAAGTAACTAACTTGCCGTTACGTTCTTGGTTATAATATTTTTAGGAAATTGCAATCAATGTTTCAAATAAGTACAATTAACTAACATACCTTAAAACTTTGATGTGCCAAATACTGATAAAGGTATTAAAGTTTATTAAGTTTCTTACACTGTTTTTACCTCGCCCATCATAAAGTCTCTAAAATAGTGTTACGAAATTATTTTAAACAAGTACATACGAGTATTTATGCTTGTTAAAATGTTTTTAAGCTTTATTTTCCAATGTAAATGTCGAAAACAATACAATTTCCACATTAATTGGTTATGGCTCTATACTAAACAATAAATTAAATTGCAATGTAATAAATAATTGCATGCCGGATGCATCGTTTGATGAAATAATTAAAACAATAGAAAATACTCAAACATGTTCAACCTCAAGTACCATTATTTTAATGCTAGGTAATAGTCAAAAAATTACCAAAAATAATATTATAAAATCATTTTCTATTTTAGATAAATTATGTGTTAAAAAAATATTCCTTTGTGCCTTTCCATTTTGTAAAAATAATTTAAATAATATTAATGCAAGTATTCACTTAATGAATACTTTATTATATAACCTATGTCAAAGACATAGTGACAAGTTTGTGTTTTTTGACACAAATAAATTTATTAACAATAGTTTTATTTTGACAGGCGGCTCTGTACACCTGCCTCATAAAATAAAAAAACAAATTGCTACTTTGTTAGCATATAATATTAATATTAACTGTCTTGCTAAAAATAGCAAAAGTATAATTTATGAACATGTTAGTACTTGTACTAATTTAAATATTGTGCCATTGACAACCTCTGAGGCTTTAAACTGAGAGGAAAGACAAAAGCTAGGCCTGATATGTATTTCAATATTGTTCATCAAAACATACAAGGCCTGGCCGGCAAAGAGTTAGGTTTAGGGTTATTTCTTCAAGATTATAACGTTCATGTCATATGCCTTACAGAACATTGGATTAAAAAACACCAACTAATGTTAAACATTGAAAATTATAAAGTCGCTAGTTCGCTCATAAGGGAGTCTGCACCAAGAGGGGGGTCACTTATTCTTGTTAAAAATGAATTAAAATGTAAAGAACGCAAAGACATTGTGTCGCTCACGGTTGAACGAACTATTGAACTAGCGTGTGCTGAGCTGGAACAATATATCATAATTAGCGTGTATAGCCCCCCCAAAGCTAATTACCACGTTTTTGAATCTGTTATGGATGAGGCTCTGAAAAAGCTCTCAAAATCGAATAAGAAAGTAGTGGTATGTGGGGATTTCAACGTTAATATATTAGAAGAAACGCAGTTGTCCACCCGATTTCTTAATCTCTTTAAGTCTTATAATCTAATTAATCTTTTTAATGAACCCACCAGGGTGACGCCCACGTCAGCTACTTGCTTAGATAATATTTTTTGTGATGGTAAAGTGTTAAAAAAAACGATTTTAAATTGTCTTATTTCGGACCACAGTGGACAAGAAGCATCGTTCGAGCACCATTATGTCTCTAACAAAGTAGATTCTGTGTATAGGCAATTCACTTTTAATAAAATAGAAAAGTTTAAGGAAAAAATTAAAGAGGGTGTGAATTTGCTAAAGCCTAATGATCAGAATGTTGATGAATTATATGAGAATCTTTTTGGTTTAGTTAAAAAGGAATTTGATAAACATTTTAAACAGAAAAAAGTAAAAATAAACAAACAGAAGTGTAAGTTTAATGAATGGGCTACACCTGGTATTTATAAAAGCAGAAAAACATTATATGATTTATATAGTTTAAAGGCAGATTCTCAAAACCCACATATTATAGAACATGTTAAAAAATACTCTAAATTATTTAAATTAGTATGTGCCAAAGCGAAGTCAATATATCTTTATAATTTAATTTCGGCTTCCAAAAATAAGGCAAAAACCACTTGGAATATTATTAATAAAGAGACATGTAGAGTAAAACCAAATAATCCTACTTACTCTCTCAAGTTAGGGGATAAGCTAATAAACACGAACACGGAGGTTGCAAACACATTTGAGACATTTTTTTCGAATATAGCTCCCTCTACTACTGAAGGGCTAGCTTCTTCTGCTGATCTAGCTGAATCCCTTCTCAAGTCTGTTGTCGAAGAGTGCAATTCTTCATTTAATTTTAGACATATAAACCCTGATATAATTACAAAAACTTTTAGAGAATTTAATATGAAAAAAACAGAGGATCTTTGGGGAATTTCTGTCAATATTATCAATACAATCATAAGTTCATTAGCCCCTCAACTCGCTATTATTTTTAACAAATGTATTGATGATAGACAGTTTCCAACTTTAATGAAGTTTAGCAAAATCATTCCTTTGTTTAAGTCTGGCGAAAAATGTGACCCCTCTAATTTTCGACCTATATCTATATTGCCAGGGCTAAGTAAAATTTTCGAGAAAATAATGTTTAATCAGCTTTTATCTCACTTTAGTGTAAATAAATTATTAAATAGCAACCAATATGGCTTCAGAAAAGGTAGAAATACTACCGATGCTGGAGTTGCTCTCCTACAACATGTGTTTAAGGCTTGGGAGAGTAAGCTAGATGCCTTAGGTGTATTTTGTGACCTTTCAAAGGCCTTCGATTGTGTAGACCATGAAATATTACTTAAAAAACTTAAACATTATGGTGCATCGAATGATACCTTGGATCTAATAAGTTCTTACCTTAAAGGCAGAATACAAAAGGTTTGCATAAATGGAGCTGAGTCTTCAGGGTCGGCCCTTGTTATGGGTGTCCCACAGGGATCAGTATTAGGACCCCTGCTATTTTTAGTTTATATAAATGACCTTCCCTGTTCCTTACATAATCTTTGTGAGATGGTATTGTTTGCAGATGATACATCCATGATTTTTAAAACCAAGAGGGGCAAATCTTCATTTGACGATGTTAACAATACCCTCTCTAAATTATTGCATTGGTTTACAACAAATAATCTCTTACTGAATGCAAATAAAACAAAATGTGTTAAATTTACGATGCCAAACGTAAGGTTAGCTGCCCCTAATATAATTGTTAAAGATGAACCACTAAACTCTGTAGATTTTACTACCTTTTTGGGTATAACTGTAGACTCTCATTTGCAATGGGGTGCTCATATTAGGGGGCTGTCTGGAAGACTTAGTTCTGCTGCTTATGCTGTGAGAAAGATAAGGCAGTTGACTGATGTTGGAACGGCAAGATTAGTATATTTTAGCTACTTTCATAGCATAATGTCATACGGAATTCTGTTGTGGGGCTCAGCGGCAGATATTGAGTCAATTTTTATATTACAAAAACGTGCTGTACGGGCTATTTACGGCCTTCGACCCCGTGACTCGCTGAAAGAGCTCTTCAAAGAGATTAATATACTTACAGTGTCTTCTCAATACATTCTCGAGAATATTGTTTACGTTCGTAAGAACATACATTTATTTCTTAAGAAAAGTAACGTACACAATTTCAATACTAGAAATAAAGATAAACTTGCCGTTCCAGGCTTCAGACTGCGAAAAGTAGGAAAATCGTTTATGGGAAATTGTATCCGTATTTTCAACAAATTACCAAAGGATATTGCTGAACTCCCTGTACATAAACTTAAATCGTATGTTAAAGTTATTTTAATGAAAAAGGGCTATTACACTGTTAATGATTATTTAAATGATAGAAATGTATGGCATTAAGTTGTCCCAGCTCGTACTTGCTTAAACCTTGTAAAAATTACCTTACCTTGTAAAAATTTATTTAAAAAGAGGCTGACAATAGTGACCGAGTTTCTTGCGCTGCTTCTTCTCGGCACTAGCCCAGACTTGTCCCGAAGCAGTGGTAGGTTTAAATATTGGGACGTGTAAAAGCGCCTCCTGGGGCCTATTTGCAGAAATAAAACTGATTTTAACTGATTTTAACTGATGATTTTAAAAATTGGAAAAACAGTTTAAAAGTCATATACGAGTACCGAGTCGTATTAATTGCTTCCCTCGCGTTCAAAATTAGCTTTAAATGCTTATTGAGGTCAAAAGGATTTATTTTAGTGCTGGAGGAAAATAAAATTGTGTAAGCACACTTACATTTATTAAATTACTGTGTTACTTGGATATATTAAGTACTTAATTTAAAAGCAACCAACAGATTCATGTGTGAAATGTAATTGTTGTCAAAAATTAAGATGCATTCGGCCTTATTAAATGCAATCTAATAAGTAGGTATTAGTCCTACTAACTACACTGATGTCTGTATTTTCAAGCTAGTAATAAGTTATTACAAATAGATATTATAAAGTTATCCGAACTCATAACAATAAATATACTGACATCACTTGATCACTTGATTTTATTGTAAAAATGTTAGCTTGAGGGGACTACTACAGCTGCTATATGCTGCCCCCAATTGATTTAATTGTGTTACTTCTAAACAAAATCAATTCTTAAAAAACTAGAACAGTATTATTTTAGAAAATTACCTATAGTATTTATTGATACACAGTTAACTTTTCATTTATATTGTTTATAAAAGTGAATATGACGCTATCGCCAAAACAGACGCTTTTTGCAATAATGTATGTAATCAAACCTAATCATTTACCCCACACTTTCTCCTGTAGTGCAACAACAACATTATTCTTTTTATGTTATTAACTAATACTAGTAATGCTATATTACTAACAAAGCTACGTGTAGCGACTCTATGTATAGTAGGAATTATAAACAAGGCATAGTCAGTTGAGACCGGCGCTAAGTGAATGCTTCGTTATCGTCATTCCCATTCGTTGCGCAGTTACTATTGTCCTTCATTGTCGCGGTGTCACCACCCAGTGAACTTTATTATCGCATGTCCCACAGCAATTTCCTACTAACTGAAATTTAGGGTCTATAAAATTGATGAACAGTTTCTTAATACTGCCTTCGATTCCCAGATTTTATACATAGAAAAATAACGAAATGAGGTCACACCGTTTACAGTGCCGCTGAAAATCAATTTAGTCAAAAACCATTTCTGCTTGGGTCGCCCAAGTGTAGTGGAAACAATATTTGCACCCGGCGCTATATTCGAAACTACGAGTGTTGTCTACATTATTGGAATTTGCGGGAGTTGAGGGCGAAATGGCTCTAGGGAGGCAATTATTACGATTTATTGAATGCTTAAATTGACTAGTAAAATATTTAAATAGTTAAGGCTGTGTGGTGCAAACACAAATAGAACCACCACCACCACTTCTTTTCATGCAGTGGTTGTAATAAAAGGCGACCGATGGAATACCGCCAGAAGTCGGCAGCATCATCTCTCCATTGCACCATTGGCCAAACTGCGATAACCAACACGCCTGCCAAGGGTGGCGAATATTGCAATATCACCGACTCAGCGTCATTTCTTAAATTTACATTTTTAAAGCAATGGCAAGAAATGATAGATAGTCATAATTATTATAATGTTATCATACTGTTTTCTTGAGTTTACGCGAACACTACACATTGAAATGAAAGCTATGTTTACGGATTTAGTACGCGTTTATTTTACGCGGAACAGCATTCATGATCACGGGCAAACTGCCCGTGATCATGAATGCTGTAAAGTGTTTGAAAGTGCCATCATAATAGTTGAGTAAGAGGTATTATGAGCTTTCATACCAACCCAACATTACCTATTCAATTATTTCTGGTTTCTTAGGTAATTGACGACTATTTGGATCAGCGGTAGTTAACGCTGCTTCTGAGCCATGGGTCGCGGGTTCGATCCCCGCACAGTACAAATATTTGTGTGCATGAACATGTCTGTTTGTACTGGTCTGGGTGTTTTCTATGTATTATATGTATGTATTTACAACAAAAAAAAAGTATATAAGTAAGTTTATCGGTTGTCTAGTACCCCATACGACAAGGTACTTAATAGTACCTTAATTTGGGACTAGATGGCTCAGTGTGGCCCAGTGAGGCATGTCTAAAATATTTATTTATTTATTATTTAATTAGGTATGTTTCATGGCAGGCCTTGTGGTTTGTATTCAATACCTACAGGATGACTTTTAATCACCGTCAAAATTTTTTGTAGGCGGTAAGTATCGTATTTAGAGACCATTTATGAAATAAAAATAAAGGCCAAGTTTTCACCCGAAAATATTTTTCACAACATAGTTTTCAATTTTTACGGTCCTAGGCCTGTTAAGGTATGAGGGGAAATTCAGCAACTTATGAATAGATAGTGTCGTAATGAATAAATGAGATGCGCATCACGTAAAAAAGTGTTGCTAGGAGGCCGTACCTATAATTTTTTTTTACCTTTTCGACGGACATTTTCTAGGTGATATTTATCTTGAAATTTTGTACGGTGTTATACCAAAAGAAAAAATACGTCATTTAATTTTTGTATCGTAGATTGATGTATTAAAATTTGGATGGTAAATAAAATTTCCTCGTGTTAATTCGATTTGAAAGTTTATACCTACTATAAAAATGTTAACGCACCTTTTGGCAACCTAGCTTTTTAACTTCGCTGTACGACGAGTATGAAGGTAAAACGTTAAGTCAAGTAGCGGCCTACAATCATTCCATTGCTGGGCAAAGTTCTTCATCATTGGATTCAATATGCATGAGTACATTTATTTTCAGGTAAGCGTGGTGATTATGCCTGTTTTCGTCATTGTTGTATTATAAGAATGTAAGTACTTTTATGAAAATCTATGAAGTAGGTACCACAATTTATCCACAATCTGAAAAAGGTTTGATTTATTAAGGTCCGTTTTATTTATCGGCAGATCGAAACATTCCTACGCAGCTGAGTATCAACAAGCAAAAATAATAATCTAGCGTTTAAAAGGACTTCAGCAAGTTTGTTTACGAGGAACAAGAGGCATCGCTATGAATATTAATGTTGTTTCGATTTCGGCATAGAATTTGCGTGACGGTTTTACATTTGACTCGTATACATAAGTAGATCATTATTGTTCCGCGATTGTAAGGGACTACATAACTTAATTTTATTTATAATTTAGTTATAAGTGATAAGCAACAGTTTTCAATAGATTTGTTAGAGATTTTTGGGGATCCTTTGATTATGCATGCCAGTATTGTTACTTAGGTAACGACATCTAAGTAAAAAAAATGTTTCAAAGATTTTAAAACCTTTAATACTTTAGCCCTAATACTTTATTTATCAATTAGTATTTCTATAGGTACTTTTGATATTATTGTCACAATAACATTTCAACGATTAAACGAGACATATGATCCATATTGTCTTTTGACCCTTTAAGATTGAACAAAATATACAAAATATTAAGTAAATACATTTTTCAACGCTAACACTTATTAGAATCTAATCGAGGTAGAAAAACTGACAAAGGATATAAATCACTTTTACATTATTTTTATAATTTTCATAACATCTATAGCAAACATAACTTCAACTTGAAGTAGATATGCTCATGATTAGATCCTGGCTGGGTTATAGAAAGAATTTGAGGGGTTTCCATTCTAACAATAGCCAAATAAAGTAGTTAAAAGTATAATATACAGAAAAAATTAGCAAAGTTTTTATAAAATCTTAGCTTTACACAATTTTACGTTAACACAAGTTAAGAATAATTCAACACGACATCTATAAGCGCACGTAGCGTCTCATCTATTTTCTCGAATTTGTGTGACTCACAAAAGGATAGTCTTACTATAGTTCCGGTGGGAAATTTACTGAAAGGTTTAATTTCTTTGTCAGAAAATAATACCCTAGATATCCTTACTCATCGTTTCTCTGATGAACCTAGGGTTGCTAAATTGTTTTGTCCTCTACAAACCAGATAAACGTCTACAATACATTGTATTTTCTATGAGTAAGTAGAGTCAAGTTAGTGAAACAAAAAAAGGGATACAAAAAAACTAGGTTATGGAATGAAATAATTTGGATTCTACCAAAAATGCAACGTGCTATTAGTACTGAAAATTAAATTTTCGTTTAATATAGAAACCAGCGGTTTTATCGTGTAAAATCAGATCTAGGGGACTTAGTAACTTATTTCCTTATTTATTTAAAGCAAGTAGTTAAGTTAGTTACCACTGACTGGCCTTAAGAGATAAAGGTTTAGTAATTATATATCTTTGAGATTTTGATAATAGATATAACTCTATTGTCACGTCGATGACGTAGGTAGTTAAAGTGGATTGAAACATTTTAGTACAATAGTTAAGCAGATTTAGAAGCACATTTATAGCTCGAAATTGTTCTTTTTTTATTGAATCTTTCTACTTGGTAATAATGAAATTAAATGAAATTATGTAATATTGATGTGGCTATTATCTTGGTGGCAACATAATCTATCAACGAAAATATAAAATTGCCTCCTTTTTACTATACTCTGAGAAACCTGAAAAACAGCCAATAAACTTTATATATATATTATCGACAAGAAGATGTTTATTTTTGTACATCACCAAAGTTTTCCTTACTATATAAACTAGACAAGTGTAAATATGCGTTTTTTTATTGAAGATATTTTTTTCTTGATTTTTCTATACGGTATACATCAGTTTACTACAGACTTAGTAACATGACCTGAACATGCATAATTAAAAGCTATCTCTTATCTTAGAACGGAAACACAGTACTATTTTTAAATACATGCAAATAACTTTTCACAAAACAGCTTAAATGTTACATTATAACATTGATAGTTATATCGTACCCTGGTTAAATAAAACTACAAGATAAAACAAGCTAAAGATCAAAGATTGATGTCAGATTTTTCAAACCTTAATTAAACAAATCTCGAAAACCTGATCGCTATTATTTCCCACTTTCTTACAAGAATGTTTAAAGGATTGTAGTAGGTATTAATAAAAAAAAAAAACATTTTCCAAGACAGTTAAAACGCAATCTAAGAAGACAGGGACTACCTTTCTCTAAGTTTTTTTTTCTTGCTACAGTTGCTACAAAGTTTGAATAAAAAACTGCTGAAGGATTCAATGGTGCGAAATAGCCACGTTTGCGGCGGTGAGCGTTATTAAAATTTGCAAGCACAGGAAAAACGAGTGCCAGCCAACGAATAGGAAAGAAAGGCAAAATTAGCTGATTTTATGAGATTGCGGAGTCGACGACTTACGCCTGAGTATTTCGGTGAACAGTTCTTATGTTGTCATTATTGGTCAAATGTATTATAATGGAGATAGATTAAGGAATCTATAAAAGAAAGTCGTGTTAATTACACCACTTATAAATACTGTAAAAATTGCGGCTGAAATTCTAAATATAGTAGTCATCGTTTGCCTGCCAGACTTTTGACTTGTATATAAATATGCTAGATCCATTCCCATAGGACCAAAAAGGGTTAATGCGTTCCGTCGGATAGCGTTGTTAGTCCATACGACCGCTATTACCACAAGGCTGTCCAAACGAAAATAAAAAGGTTATCGAAATAATTTTTGATGGTCGACAACCGTTGTAAATGATATTGAAACCGCAATAGTGGAACACTTTCAATTTTATATAACTACTAGATGTTGCCCGCAACTTCGTATGCATGGTTTTTTGAATTTAGAATCGTGTATTAAAATTATTCCACGGGAACTGTACCTTTTCCCGGGATAAAAAGTAGCCTATATGTTATTCCGGCCAATAAACTAACACCGTGCCTTTCATTTAGATCCGTTGAGTACCTAGTTTTAGCGTGAAAGAATAACGAACATCCATACATTCTTACAAACTTTAGCCTTTATATTTTAGGATTTATTGGTTGAAAATAAGAATGTTAACAATTTGTCGAAATAGACAAAAAACTCTTTGATCTCTTAGACGGCTTGAAGCAAATTCATACTATTTAATAATTCTATTTAAGAAATCACACTGCTATATTAATTGGTTTTGTAAATATAGAGATTTCCATGCTATCAATATAATAATCTTAGCTAGACTTTATATTTGGAATGAAAGATAAATTAACGAAATATCTCGTTTGACTTTAAATTTATTTGCTTGTAAAACAGTCTTAAAACGTAATACGTAAACGTTAACGTTTTGTTTGAATTTGATCAATGGTTTAAGAACGCATTATAAAGGATAAACAAAGGTATTAAATTTTACCTATTTTTATTTATAAAATGGAAAAAACTAATACTTATTTGACTTTAAAAGCAAGCTTTATCTGGTTTATTCCGACGTTTCTAATACTTAACAGCATTTCTGGCCATACTATAAGAACAAAGTAATTTTATGCTATAAGTATATAGGAATACTGTTTCCTGAAATAAATGATTTAATTATGTAATATTTTCTCGTAAATTCAAGAAACCATTAAAAGGAAATACTACGGCCGTTTTTCCATACAAACGTAGTCCCCTGTTTCCTCCCTGGATAATACCAGTAGAGCAATAATTTTTATTACAAAAATCTATGGCCACTATTAGCATGTTTATATGTTTTCTGTTTTTTTATTAAATAATTAATAAAAAAGATATGAGCCCTCAAAAATCGAACAAATTCGCCAGATTTTCCGCTGTGTTTAAACATCCAGAAAATAAATTTGGCTAAATTTTAGAAAAAAAGGAAAACATACGAACACGACCAAAGCCTTTTTTTAATTTTTAATGAAAAAAGTATTTAAATCGGTCTAGTTTTGAAAAAGTAATCGGGGAACTACGAAACGTTGATTTGGTGTGCTTTTAGTAGGTATTTTCGGTCCAAGAAGCAGTTGTCTCTATCACACTCTGCGGTGAATGCGTTTGGCACTGCGCGACAGCAATAGATTTTACAAATACCTTTTTTCAATTCTCTCGCCCGTAGTGTTTCCTCTTAAAGTAACTTTGTATTTCTTTTTTTGATTTGATGGAATAAGGTGACATGATTACGAGAAAGTGAGCTTAATACAGTAATATCTTTTTGATTTTTAATAGATGGAACACATGTAAATATCGTTTGTTGTCCATTATTTTAATGTATTTTCTTTGTTCTAATAATGGTAGACAGTGTTCGATGTTATCAAAGTAATTCCTACATTAACCACACGTAATTGTATCTATTAAAATAAATATGGGATCAATAAGTTAACAAAACTAAGCTGTAGGTATATGAATACAATCACTAGAGCAGTTATAGTTATTTTGAAGGAGATGGATTTTATCGTATTACGACTAATAAATTGTTACGACAAAGTAGAGTTTTTGAATTATTTTAACATATATAAAAACTGAATAATAAACGGCACTACCAACTGAATTATATCGCTTAAATAAACTAATTAATAAAAATAGTAAAAAAAATTAAATGGTGCATGCATTTGGTATAATGCTTTGTTAAAAATATTTTTTTTTACAATTGAATGAGTTTCTGTCTACCATTATTTTGTACCATCATTTGGGGTTTGTGATAATTTTAATAGAAAATAAATTTTCAGCTCAGTCACCGAAATTGGTACACCTGTTTAAAAGTTATGCGTTGTCACAAAATAATATGCGTTGCTTATGGTGCCCTGAAAAATTTATACGCTACTTTGTACAGAAATTTAACTTTGCCTTTAATGAAAACAACCTGTCAACCCTGTAACCGCTTACACAGTAGGGACTCAGTTCAAACGAGTCCATTTAGGCTTAGGCAGAGGTTTCTTTTAAAAATTAAATTGACCTAACCTCAAGCCATAGATTCTCTATTAAATCAAAAAATCATCAAAATTGTAAGCTCCGTAAATTTTACAGCACCAAAATATCCTTCCGGTCGGGTTGCTCTAAATTCCAAAATGTACCGGTCCACACTATGCACAAATTTTAAAATAACCTTTTCCCAAAATGTCTGATTTTCTAAATGTCTTAATTTTTGAATGACGGTAATTCGAAATGTCAGGCACAAAAGGTACATTCAGATACATAATTTATGAAACATGAAATATCGAACATGAAGATAATGCGCAAACTTTTTTTAAATTGTTTTTTTTTTGTAATTTGTGAAACTGTTCTTTAAGCAATTAAATTGTTTGTGTAAATTGAAAATACGGGGTGAAATTTTCATCATCTTCCAAATTTTAATAGCCCAGTACAAAAATGTCAAGATAAAGCACTTAAAAAATGTCCGCAAAAAATAAAAACAATTTGATACGGCTTCCTTACAACACTTTTTTACGCGATTCGCATCTCATTTATTCATTAGGATCCTATTCGTAAGTTGTTGATATTCACTTTATACCTCCACAGGCTTAGGACCGCAAAATTGAAAACTATTGCGATAAATAATTTTGGGTGAAAACATGAACTACATTTTTTACTTCATTGGGCTCTACATACGATACTTAAAGCCAATAAAAAATTTGGAAGGTGATGAAAAAGTCATCCTTTATACTTAATTCCTTAAATAAAAATTTGCAAGGGTTCAAATCCCTCCCCAGGCAGTCCAAATATTTAAACAATGAATTAAATTTTTACTTTACACAAGCTATTTATTTGTTAAAGAACAGATTAAAAAAAATTAAAAGGTTTAAAGTTTAAATTTTCAAATAAAATCTGACTGTACATCAATTTGACAGTTTTATTTCCGTCATTTAAAAAATAAGACATTTAAAAAATCAGACATTTTGGAAAAAGGTTATTTTGGAATTTGTGCATAGTGTGGCCCGGTACATTTTGGAATTCAGACCAACCCGACCGGAAGGATGTTATCCACTTTTTTTAAGAAGTCTAAAACTTTTGTATTAGATACAATCTTTCTCAAGATCGATTTTTGATATGATTAACATATTATTATCCTCTACTTACACCTTTTGTCGATATGTGATATGGAATGAGGAATCAGTATTTTCTTTTTTTTATATAGAATAACAGATCACAGATCACGGTCACAAAAAAATAAATAGTAAGTGATCAAAGAAGATTGATATAATCGGAAATGCAATTTAACTATAATTAATAGTAGCATGTAGCATGCCGTGTAGTGCCGGCACATAAAAAGAATAGCACTACCCCCTCTCTTCCCGTGGGTGTCGTAAGAGCCGACAGAGGGAAAACTGCCATCAGGAGATGGGCAGCAGCGTCTCCTAGAAGCAACAGGCCATACTGCGATCGCCAACCCGCCTGCCAAGCGTGGCGATTATGGCAAACCCCCCCCTAAATATGAATACACCGCTAAGAATTCGGCCCCCAGTCCCCGGCGGCCCCGCTAGTCCTAGCTATGGCAGCAGCTATGGTAACGGCGGGGCAGGGGGTGCTAAGAATCCCCGGGTAAGATCCGGCTGCCAACAACGACGACTCGACCTGGCAACATATAACACGCGCACACTGAGGCTTGACGCGAAGCTCGTAGAGTTGGAAGAGGCAATTGGTAAGTTACATTGGGATATCATTGGGCTGTCTGAAGTCCGAAGAGAGGGGGAGGACTCGATAACCCTAAAATCCGGTAACTTACTATACTACCGGGAGGGCGACCAACAGTCCCTAGGTGGTGTCGGGTTCATCGTCCACAAGTCCCTTGTCAACAACGTGATTACTATCGGAAGTGTTTCGAGCAGGGTAGCGTACCTGATACTCAGAATATCGAAACGATATTCGCTGAATGTCATTCAGGTTTACGCTCCGACCTCAAAACACGACGATGTCGAAGTGGAGGCTATGTATGAGGAGATCTCTAAAGCCATGCATAGCTTTAAAACCCACTACACGGTTGTGATGGGGGATTTCAATGCGAAGTTGGGGCAACGTTGCGGTAATGAGTTGAGAATGGGGAAATTTGGATTTGGGCAACGGAACAAAAGGGGTCAGATGCTGGCAGACTTCATGGAGAGGGAGAACCTCTTTATGATGAACTCCTTCTTCAAGAAGCCCGTAAGCCGCAAATGGACCTGGATCAGCCCGGACGGTAAAGTCAAAAACGAGATCGATTTTATCATGTCAACGAAGAAGCACATATTCGATGATGTCGCTGTGATCAACGCTGTTAAGACAGGAAGCGATCACCGCATGGTCAGAGGCACATTGAATATCGACGTAAAGCTTGAAAGAGCGCGACTGATAAAATCCACGCTCCGACCAATACCGGCTCAAATTCAAAACCCCGAGTGCTTTCAGCTCGAGCTTCAAAACCGTTTCGAAGCCCTTGAGAACAGCATCGATGTGGACGATCTATACAACATGGTGGTGGATACTGTCCGTACGGTAGGGTCTAAGTACTTTAAAACCCGCCGTCCCAAATCAAAGAAACTCTCCAGTCAGACTCTCCTACTCATGGATCAGAGAAACGAAATGAGGCTACAGAACTCAGCGGATGCCCATCGCTATCGGCAACTCAATAGACAGATATCTAAGTCTTTGAAGAGCGACCTTCGTCAATTTAATACCCGACGTATTAAAGAGACCATTGAGCGGAACAAAGGCTCCAAAGTGTTCGCCAGAGATCTGTCTATTGGGCAAAGCCAATTGACGAGGCTGAAAACTGAGACAGGTAGCATCATTGCGTCAACACCTGAAATCCTGAGGGAGATTGAGAGTTTCTATGGACAGTTATACTCCACGAAAACACCTGTTGAAAGCAAGGCTAAAGACCCTAGAGCCAAGCTTACCCGACACTATTCTGAAGATATCCCGGACGTCAGCCTGTGCGAGATTAGAATGGCTCTCAAGCAGCTTAAAAACAACAAGGCGGCGGGTGATGACGGAATCACAACAGAGCTCCTTAGAGCGGGCGGTAAGCCGATACTTAAGGTCCTCCAAAAGCTCTTTAATTCTGTCATCCTCGAGGGCAAAACGCCAAAGGCATGGGGCAGAGGCGATGTGATGCTGTTCTTCAAGAAGGGTGACAAAACTCTCTTGAAGAACTACAGACCCATTTCGCTTCTGAGCCATATCTATAAGTTGTTTTCGAGAGTCATTACGAATCGTCTCACTCGCAGGTTCGACGACTTCCAACCTCCCGAACAAGCCGGGTTCCGAAAAGGCTATAGTACCATAGACCACATTCATACGCTGCGGCAAGTTATACAGAAGACCGAAGAGTATAACTTGCCACTTTGCTTAGCGTTCGTGGACTATGAGAAAGCCTTTGATTCGATTGAGACATGGGCAGTGCTGCAGTCTCTCCAAAGGTGCCAAATAGACTACAGGTACATCGAGGTACTAAAGTACTTATACCAAAACGCCACCATGTCGGTCCGATTACAGAACCAGAGCTCTAATCCGATCCAACTACAGCGAGGTGTGAGACAGGGAGACGTTATTTCTCCGAAACTGTTCACAGCTGCGTTGGAGGATATATTCAAGCTTCTGGACTGGAAAGGACGCGGCACCAACATCAATGGCGAATACCTAACACACCTGCGATTTGCCGATGATGTAGTTCTTATGGCTGAGACCTTGGAAGACCTGAACATTATGCTCGAAGATCTCAGTAATGCTTCTCAAAGAGTGGGTCTTAGGATGAACATGGACAAGACGAAAATCATGTTAAATGCCCATGTTGCACCCGCTCCAGTTAACGTTGGGAACATTGCACTCGAAGTTGTTGACCACTATGTTTACCTGGGACAGATAGTCCAGTTAGGTAAGTCCAACTTCGAGAAAGAGATCTCTCGTCGAATCCAGCTCGGATGGGCAGCGTTCGGGAAGCTCCGGCATATTTTCGCGTCCGAAATACCTCAGTGTCTCAAGACGAAAGTCTTTGACCAGTGTGTGTTGCCAGTAATGACCTATGGGAGTGAGACGTGGTCGTTTACTATGGGTCTCATAAGAAGGCTCAAGATCACCCAGCGAGCAATGGAGAGAGCGATGCTTGGTATTTCCCTACTCGATCGAATCAGAAATGATGAGATCCGCAGGAGAACTAAAACAACCGACATCGCTCGAAGGATTGCATCGTTGAAGTGGCAGTGGGCGGGACACATAGCGCGGAGAACCGATGGCCGTTGGGGCGGAAAGGTTCTCGAATGGCGACCACGTACCGGACGACGTTCCGTGGGCAGGCCCCCCACAAGGTGGACCGACGATCTGATCAAGGTCGCGGGAAGCCGCTGGATGCGGACAGCACAGGACCGATCGTTGTGGAGATCCTTGGGGGAGGCCTATGCCCAGCAGTGGGCGTCGTTCGGCTGATATGATGATGATGATGATGAATAGTAGCATGCAGCCATAATTTTTGGATGAATAATATGTAACTATCCATAAAAAGAATTTTTAGTAAAAGTAAGTAAAGCGAGACCGGCTACTTTTCATTTTAACCCAGGTGGATTATGTTAGAAACGTCCATCACGGCTAAATGCGGTCTTCTATGTTTTTCCCAGTCAATCTCGTCCTATTTCTAAAAACGTTGCAAGGCGAACAAAAACGAACTTTAGCCAATGCAACGATCCGCAAAAAATGAGGTTGGAAACCGAGCGTTAATGGTCCCAAAACTAGAATAGTCACTAATTAGTATTAAAATTGTAAACAGTTTCTTACAATATGACTAGTCTATTCAGTGCTATGGGACCCTCCGGCATTCTTGGCGGAAATTTCAATAGCAAAAATACTCAGTGGAACTGTTTAACAACCACCAGCAATGGTAGAGCGTTAGCAGATCTCGCTGAAAACCTCAGTTTTGACATCATCGCCCCCCTTTCTCCGACCCACTATCCATTTAACGTAGACCACAGACCCGATATCTTGGACATGGCGGTTCTAAAGAATTTAGGCCTGCGCTTTCGTTCAATAGAAGTCCACCATGACCTAGATTCTGACCATCGCCTTGTTGTCCTTCAATTAAGTCCCTCTGACTAACCGATATTCGTGAAAACAATACTGGACTGGCACAGGCTCGAGAGCAATCTCGGACCTAGTCCCGATTAAGTATTGAACTCAATCCCAGACAGGTTAGGATCGCCTCACGAGACTAACCAAGCGATCGATGCCCTCACTAGCCACATCACGACCGCTATTAGCGATTCGTCTAGGCAAGTTCCAGATATGCCTAGGCATAGATTGAACTTGCTGGATGACGTAAGAGAGCTATTGGGGGCAAAGAGAGCTGCGACCAGAGCTTATGACTCCTATCCCACCGAATGTAGCCGAACCCTTCTGCGCACCTTACGGACATCCGTAAAAGAATCTTCTTTCCCGAAGAAGTCAGTGGGATAGCCTACTTGAAACGATCTCACCATCTCACTAAGCCTATTGGAAGTTGGCGAGATCCTTCAAGTCAGATATAGTCACATCTATGCCTCCCCTCTCAAGACCCGACAACTTCGTCGTATTCGACGACGAAGAGAAAGCCGAATATCTGGCCGACAGCCTAGAGGCCCAGTGCTCTCCTAGCACGCTTTCCATAGACACTACCCACCTTAGTATGGTGGACAGCGAAGTTAAACGTCTCTCGGCCCTCCCTCCAACCAGCCCCCTTGCCCCTACCACCGCTGACGAGGTGCAACCCATCATCAAAGGTTTTCGTCCGAATAAGGCTCCCGGTCCGTACCGGATCTCCAATAGAGTCTTACGAGTCCTCCCCGTCCAACTGATTTGCCTATTGGTTGCTATCTACAATAGTGCCATGGCAAACTGCATCTTTCCAACCGCGTGGAAAGAAGCAGACGTCATAAGTACCCCCCTGCCCGGCAAGGACGGCTCCAAGCCCGCCAACTACAGGCCCATCAGTCTCCTCAAGACTATGGGCAAACTATACGAACGTGTTCTTGTCTCCCACCTAAGAGATTACATTTTCTAGAATAATCTCTTAATCATCGAATAGTTTGGCTTTAGAGCCTCCCACTCTTGTGTCGAACAGGTGCACCGCCTAACGGAGCTCATTCTCGACGGCCTCAAAAGACTCAAACTGATGGTAACCGGTGCACTCTTCTTCGATGTAGCGAAAGCATTTGACAAAGTCTGGCACAACGGCTTGATCTACAAGCTGTACCAACTCAAAGTGCCCGACAGTCTCGTGCTCGTCCTGCGAGACTTTCTGTCAAATCGTACCTTTCGCTACCGTGTAGAGGGGTTCTATTCATCCCCCCGCCCCATCAGGGCTGGAGTCCCTTAGGGCTCCGTGCTATCTTCTCTCCTCTTTTCAATCTTCATTAACGACATTCCCAGGTCACCGCAAGTAGAGCCAGCTCTATTTGCGGATGACACTGCCCTCTATCACTCTGGCTACCATGCTGGTTACATTATTAAGGCACTACAACGTGCAGCCTAATCCCTAGGTGACTGGTTAAGAATGTGGCGAATAGAGGTCAACCCCGAGAAAAGTGCAGCAGTGTTCTTTACTCGGGGATTCTTCGCTTCGAAACATCCTAAACGATGTCTCACACCAATCACCCTATACGACCGTCCGATCCCTTGGGAGAAGACGGTCAAATACCTAGGTGTCACCTTAGACCGGAGAATGAGTTTTGCACCTCACATCAAACGCGTCCGTCAGACTGCAGCCTTTTACTTTTCAAGGCTTTACTACTCATCGACAAAATCACATCATTCGTAAAACAATTCACCACTCACAATAGTACACACCCGGCAAGCACTAGGTCGAATCAGCGCACTCGCCGGCGAGTGCGAGGAAACTGAAAAGTGAACCTAAACCTGTGAGTCGATGGTGATTACGTTATCAACCGAAAATGTTTAACGGATTGCCATTTTAGATCGATCTTGACTTGATTTTGATTTCGATTCGATTGAGTTTGTTCAGATTTTGGCTAGGTCGAATCGAGATCGAACTTAAATCAAATTCAAGAGTAAGAGGGCAGTTTTCGACCGCCAAGGAATTAAACCATGTTCTCTTTTTACTTAAAACTTAACTTACAAGAAAAGGGGAAGGTTCTTAATTTGTCAATTATAGTAGTTCTTATTGATTTACTTGTGTGTGTTAAATGTTGATATTGCCTCACCTTAAGTTTGCCAAATGAAGATTAGATCCTATGTTATTTTCGTTTAAATAAAAAAATATCCCTAATCCTAGAAAAATAGACAAAAAACACAAAACAAGTAGTCTATTTCGAGTCAGATTAAAAAAAGAAATGATCAACGATCGTTATTAAATGGCTTGTTTTGTTCTTTTAGTTGGTTAAACCTTTACATATTGCTTCTAAATATTTAGAACAATACTAACGTTATCAACAGGATTTAACACGTTCATGTTAAAAGTATATAGAATAAATGCGTACCATTATCCGTCTTTTCTACGTCTGAAGGAGGAATGCACGTGAAAGCACACAAGAGGATTATGTTAAGAATAAAAATCCGATACAACTGCTTATTGTATCAGAAAAGATAAAATGAAGTAACGTGAGAATATGTTGTTTAGCTGAGTGAAATGGTTGACATAGAGAATATTATCGATGCATTGTTTTAAATTTCATGACCAATTTTTTAATTGTAGATAATAGTTCCCATTGCTATAATTAGCTTTCTAAAGTTATAGAAGCCATCTGGTGACGGCGCGTTAAAAAATAGCATCAACCCTTCCCTTCCTATTAGTGCCGTAAGAGGCGCATAATGTACTTACTGCCAAAAGAAGTCGAAAAGCTGCGTCTACTCAATGCCACTGGCCAAACTTAAATCGCCAACCCGTGGTAAGCGTGGCGATTATGACAAAGTCCTCCTATAAGTAACAGATAACAGTAATTGACAATTTATTTTTTGCATTGTCAATCAGCCTATCGTGATGATCAATGATCGCCCGTTTATTCTAAATATTTTACGCGCAAAGTTGTTTACTCACTCGCTCATTTTGTGATCATAATTATAAATATGATTATGATTATGTGATCACTATGATTCTATTATGAGATGACAATTATATGGTAGGTAAGGAAAAATATGCGTTTGTGTTGTAATTTATAAAACACAGTAAAACTCCTTGTTACGGTGCGGCAGCAAACGGTGCGAACTCCAAGCATTGATCGATCTCAATCAACTTCATCTGCTAATGAACTGCTAACTTTAAACGATACTTTGGCCCAGGTGGGTCACCTTTTATACAATGTGTTAAAGTTCATACTGAGTACGCCTAATCAAAAACTCATCTATTGAGATGATCAGGAACCAAATAATCTTTACTGTCAAGTGTTAAAAGCTGAATGAAACAGCTATGTTTAAAATTGAATATGGTACCTCATTAAAATTATCAGGTCGTATTAATATTGCACGAGTGTGTCTACAGTAAAACTTGGTTCCCGGCAGTTTATAAAAGAAAGCATTTCTAAAATAATACCGGTTTTGCTGTGTAGATTTAAATTATTTTCTTTGATGCTACCTGTGCAATCAATCTCGCGAAATGTAAACCAAGTAAGTTAATCTGCTGAATTGCAAACTTTGTTTCAAAAGTCGTATACTCGTATCTTAATATTTAACAACTTCTTGCTTTCAACTGAGCTGCAGACGGACTGCATAGTTTGTTAAAATGTCTGGATCATCTAGCCATTTTAGTTCACCTGTAGTTGTTAAGTAGTTTAAGTCTGCCAACCAGGAAGGTCGCTTTTATTTATCTTAAAGAATTAATAATTTAGCTTGTGACGCTAATATTGTAACAACCTCAGAATTTGCAAAGATTTTGTTAAAATAGAGTTTTAACTCAAGCTGATATGTGTAGTTTTTTTTTAATTTTCGTCAATACTTAAGCACTTAATAAGATGATTTTCTGAAAATGGTCTTATTGGTTTAGCAAAAAACATAAAATGGACAGAATTGAATTGCGCATAGTAGGTATTAACTATCGGTACCTACTTAATATTTCTTACTTTAAATCAAGTTAATAAAGATTTACTATCTACTTTAGAAGACAATTCACTCATGTGACAATTCTCTCCCGTATTTAAAAATGGAACAACATCCACCAAAGATGACCTTCGTTCAAGACGCCCTACGGCGATAGTGACTGACGAAATGTTTAAAAAAGTCGAAAGATTGTTTTAACAGATCTTCGTATCCCGGTACGTTTTATTGATGAGGAAACAAAGATGTTACCATGTTGTGAGGTAGTGTTTATAGAATTTGACACGGAAACTTGGGGATGAAAAAGTATCCGCAGAGCAGAGCAGACTCACAAACGGTTTTCTTATAGGCAAAGTAATACGCAGATATAAAAATACTATAGTGTAATACTATGCTACGAAGCCATGATTAAAGAGATGAGGGAAAGTAGGGATCTCAAATAACTTATATCAGTGGGTAGATTTTAGTTGTGCTGATTTGTTTAATTAATTTATATTTTAACAACGAAACACATAACACAGCGAAATATTTTAAGCCCATATAAGTTTCGTTTAAAAGAGTAAGTAGGAAGCAAACTCAAACAGTGAACTCCCAGCATTTGTAAGCGTAAAAAAGCTAAAATGATTAATAACAGTTTTTTAATGCAAAAACTTGCATCATTTACACCTTGCGGGGAAATTATTCAAATATATTCATGAGCAACGGGAGTAGGTAATCGTCTCTAGAAACTGCATGAATAAATAGGAAACGGTGTACAAATCACCGGGGCTCGGCGTATCGCGCCCGTCGGGATTGTTTCATAGGGGCGATTGTCCGATATGATTTGAGGCACGAAACTTTCGATACTCGACCGTTCTTGACGGAATACTTGTAGAACAAAAGCAAAGGTACTCGTACATCTGCCAAATCTTCCTAATGTTTTGAGTGGAACAAACGACGTACAATATTCTAAAATGGAGTTGCAAACAAAAATATTTTTTGATTTTATTATTAAACAGTAATGTACTTATAATATACGATGAAATATTATGCATACAATATTAAACTAGCCATATCTGTTTGTTTCGTAAAGAACAAAGGTGTGTCTCAATTTAAGCGAGTATATTGGGAATTAATGTTTTTCCCGGTGTGCATTGTATAAAACCCATTATAAAAACACGAATGGCTTAATAAGAGATTGGCATAGTCAGACTGAAAACAATTTTTATGTTTCTCAGAACAAAATGATCAATTAACCCATTATGATATCTTATATTACATCAATGAATAAAACCAAAAATTTAATATAATATATACGTTATTATTTTGCCTACGTTTCTGCGACCTAAATATTTTGAAACTATTGAAAGTTTTGTAAAAATGTGTGTGTAAGCAGAGCTTAAGCTGATTCAAAGTACAGATTTAGTATCTTATTTTTGTCATTCTGTGTAACACATTCCGTTTTTCTATCTACTGCAGGTAAAAAATATATTTTTTATTTGATCTCAAACCTAGACCTTAGGCATTTCATTGAAACTTGAATAAAACGAAAATGTTTTTAACTTATTATATTTTTTCATACCAACTTATTGGATCTTTCGGTTTCAGAGATTCATATGGTTTTAATAAACTCCCGTGTCTATCAATATGCACCGTTTGGTGCTTAGCCAAAGTTCTACTGACATTAAACTACAAACATGACATACTTAGTGCGAGTGTTAGATTAATCTTATGTTTCGGGGATTGAAATGAATTTTCACAAAATACGTTCAATAATATTTGTAAACCAAACTTGAAATAGTTACTTATTTTATAATTTGCTTCGGATCACTTTTTTGTTAAAACATTTTTATTAACCTGATACCTATCTTCGCCCCGGCGTAAGTGACATCACATACAATGTTTGATCCCAATTTGAGTAACTATTCAAATAACTCGTATTTTGGAAATCAAAAACAACGAAGGTACTGAAATGTAAAAAAAAACTTTCTTCTACATTGACCCGTCTGGGAATCGAACCCGGGACTTTGGAGCAGGCGATACCTTGAAAACCGGTGTCCGCCATGGAGGTCGTCGTTTTAATCATTAGAGGTTTTAATTATTAAAAAATATTCGTACATAATTAGTTACTACTTAAGTCTTAGTCTAGCTCTTCATAGTCACACAAAAACAGTATTTCGCTGATAGATTTTGCTCTATATGCGTAATGGGATATATAAGCTGCTATCCGTAACCACGTCAGAATTCGATTTCAAGCATTTCGCTCAGCTGTTATAACGTTAAAACTCCACAATTCACTCGTTTTATGCAGAAACCGATCCAGTCTGTATTTAGAACTAGTTATCCTAGAATTATTGGCTACATTTTTTTTCCAAATAGGCTAAAAACAGTGCACGGGCTTTTTAGATAAAAGAGTTCGGCGCTACTCATTTATGACATAAAAAAATTAAGTTAGGTAACGGCCTATAATCATCCCACTTAAACGCAAAGGCTTAAATCGTTGAATTAAAATTACCACAGCAGTGATGGGTACAGGCAAAATCACCACGCTTGCCAAATGCGGGTTGGTGATCACAAACCCGAGCAATGTTCGAAATTTCGACACTCTTGTTGCCTGATCAAACCCAGGATCCCAAGATAAAAAAATAATAATAATAATAACAGGGTAGCTTGTGGCGCCCCGCAGGGCAGCTTGTGGCGAGCTGTTGGGCAGTAGCGACCCCACGAACCTGATTGCTCCCAGGAGTATCCCTGTTCCTCACCTCTGGCTTGCCTTCATTGGTTGGCCGGAGTGAACAATGATGAGTAACATATCTCCCACCTCTTGCTTGCCTTTATTGGCCGGCTTGAGTGAAAAGTCGCTAGAGCAGAAATGCTCGGAGGAAGGAAGTATTGCAGTAAGATGCTTGTAGGGATCTTGAACGGATTACCGGGATTGTCCTGAAAGCCGTGTAATACCTCTCCACTCCTCAAGCACCTCAGGCTATGTTGCCCCCTTGTCGCTACGTCACTAGATATGTGCTAGCGGCGGTTTTCGGGGGCCCATTAAACGAGTGTGCGAGTCACCCCCTGCCATTTTATCCGTGTGAGTAACATAGGTCAGGCAGGGGCCATAGTCCTTCCATAGTCCCAGTTACCCAGTCCACTAGCACCCAAACCCATAGCCCAGTATCCTTTGTATCCACATTCTACAATAGTCCTGCACTGACCGAGGGTTATCCTTGGGTGTACTTGTATAGTGCGCACAGGGATAATCGTCGGTTGGTGTCACATTACATCATTTAGATAAATGTTGTCTAACGGGCCTCTGCGAGTTGGCTCCGGCCCCTCGTACGCCTTCCAAATGTCCGGGACTCCATAGTCCTGTGATCGGAAACAGACCAACATAATAATATTTAAGACATGCCTCACTGGGCCACACAGAGCCATCTAGTCCCAAATTAAGCTACTATTAAGTACCCTGTCGTATGGGTAACAACCGATAAACTTACTTATATACTTTTTTTTTGTAAATACATACTTATAATACATAGAAAACACCCAGAACAGCACAAACAGACATGTTCATGCACACAAATAGGTATTTGTACTGTGCGGGGATCGAACTTGCGACCCATGGCTCAGAAGCAGCGTTTACCACCGCTGATTCAAATGGTCGTCGATCTTGGCCTGTTGAGCACGGGTCTCTCTCCTTTTTAAAGAGAGGGGTTAAGGCCTTAGTACCACCACGCTGGCCCAGTGCGGGTTGGTGGACGGCAGGGGCGACGCTTTAGCAACATCACCCTGCCATTGGACGTTTTTCAAGCCGCCCGAAGGCCTCCAACGGGGCTTAATGACTGTTATCTCACTGAATCACGAAAGCGCTCAAGTTATGATGCCACAAACGATCACCCATCCAATTAGTGACCGCTCCTAGCGTTGCTTAACATTCGTGACAGAAACTGATCACGAAGAAGCATTGGGCTATGAGCGCTTTATTAGTTAGTTAGTGATGTAATTAAATTAAAAAAAAAAACGTTTTTACGCGAAAGAGCCCATGATAGGCAGGACGTAAAATAAGGACAGCACGATGCGCTCGACATGACATTGACGTGATCAGTAGCGTGCAAGCTTTACTATTTAAAAGTGCGAGTGTTTTGTTTTAATTACTGTTATTTTTAGTGCGTTTGCATAAATGGAAACGAAATCGATTTGGAATTGGATAGTCAGTTCACTTATTTGTTATCACCATCATCTTATGTCAGTCTACTACTGGACGTAGGCTTTACCATGCTTGCTTTGTTGCTTGGCAGTTGACTAGCAGGAGATATAGTCCGATAGTGTACTTAAGGGAGGCTGATATTAACAATGACTATGGTAAAACTGATTTTAATATAGTGAACTTAAAAACCAACTACTTAAAATAATATATGTTTTTCACTTTGTTGTATTTTTATCCTTTGAACAACTGTGTAAGATAGTAGCACGTAAGAACATGAAATGTGAGGTACCTAACTCAAGAATTCAATATATATTTTATAACTTACTACATCTGTCTCCGTACCACATTGCAAGCGTCGACATATTATAATCATATACACTGCAAAGCACCCTCGATACAAATTAGTATTCTCTGACGGCAAAACCCTGTTTTTGTTTCCGATCTAAGCCGAGTTGCTATAAAAGTTGTTGGTAGGGCCTTGTCGTTAACGCTGCCGATAATGCCGTTTAAACATGTATTTGTATGCGCGAAGCGTGCCGCTAGTGGATATTCGATATTTCGCTGATAGTGCGGCGGTTGACAATGCGAGATGAATTTATGGCGGTAATGTGCGATGGACGTCATTTTGTACGTGAAATGTGAACGTTTTATCGAATCATCATATCGCTGGATTGTCGTTTTACATAATTTTAATGCGATTCCAACAATAGGCTCTTTACAATTTACAACAGAATTTTGGAATTTTACAAGACCGTATTTTGTTCATTCTTGGTAAATTTAACCAATTACTGTAAATCATTCTTATTTATTAAAAACACCAACCTAATAAACAAATAAGTTTTCAGGCTACTCATAAATCGCCTTTTGTTTTGTCAACATGTCTTATGTACCTATAACAAAGCGAATATAACAATGCTTATAAACATAAATAAAGTTACTCTTCGCCGTAGTGGCTTATAGGCTAGCAACATCTACGAATTCCCCAAGCAGTCACAAATGTCATTTCGCTACTCTGGTGTTGTAATTTCTTACCCTGCAATAGCACAATCTGTTAATGTGGGAAATATGTTCAAGATTCGAGTACCATCATACCTACTATCTGAACAAGAACAATGTATTTTATTTATTTAAACTTTATTGCATAAATATAAATAAGTACCAATGGCGGACTTAATGCCAAATGGCAATGTACTGTCTATCTATTTGATATTGATAAATACGACACTGCAACTACGCGCAAAATATAGGTTATCTTCAGTTTCTGCTGGATTTTACCAAATTGATAAGATTGGCGGGTGCATTGGCGTACGCAGCTACCATTACCAGAAGGTAAACTCTGATGCTCCCATTCTCCTCGCACAAGATACTCTTTTAGATACCTCAAACGAAAACAAAATTATGATCGAAATCGAGTTGTAATACAAATTAAGTATGTAATATAGGACCCCGTTGGTCGCCTATTACCAATAGGTTATTGACGTGATTTGTTTATGATTTCCATCTTACGGCAGAAGACCAGGGCCCCAATTCCGCTAATTTACAGATGGCTCAATAGAATTGCGATTGCATCTCAATCGTTTATACTGACATTACTACCATAATAAATGTGTCAAAATATACAATTGAGATGCAATTGCGATTCTATTGAGCCATTTGTAAATAAGTGGAATTGGGGCCCTGTGCCCGTAAACAAGTGGCTTTCTAATATCGTTTACGCTAGACGAATAGATTTAACAAATGTATAAAAATGACATTAACAAACGATCGAACGATCGTAAGCTTATGTAATTTTCATATATTTGACATCTATTCGTCTAGCGCAAACGATATTAGAAAGCCACTTGTCTAAGGGCGTGGATCTACGATTTAGGTAACGTGCCTTCCAAAGCACAAATAAAGCCCAACAACATTTACAGATCCAACCCAATTTAGATAGATAGATAGATAGATAAACACTTTTATTGCACTAATTACAAAATAACACAATATAACAAATCCAGGAGAAAGTACAAATTAGGCGGTCTTATCGCTTTAAGCGATCTCTACCAGACAACCTTAGGGTAGATGAAATTATATTTTAGTGGAGTAAGGGTAGCACAGTGCAAAACAAGCGATGTATGACAGATTCAACAACATACATATAACTAAAAAACAATACACATAATACATATACCTACATAAGATACATAAACCTACCAAAACAATAGCACATTTATATACAAATATTAAAAATAATTAACAATAAATAAAATAAAATATAACCATCTACACCAACAAAAACCGAAAAACCTAAACTAATGCCATTAGCGCGACAGTAAAAGTGCTTTGAGTCTGGTCTTAAAAATGGGAAGAGACTCAGATTCTCTAATAATCTAATTTAAATGATATTGTTTAGAGAAGATTTACTGTGAATCAAACCCTTGCGTAAGTAGAAAGACCATCGCACCTCTTCACCAACCAGGTCGTTGCCGCGCTAACAACAATCTAAAAAGATACTTACCTGTAATTAGCAATTGAATATGCGTTTGCTAAAATTTGCCTACAAATTCATGAATGCAAATGGCGCCGATTGATAAACGAACAATTATCACAGGTACCGCTCACAATAGGTACTCACATTGTACAGTACACATCATTTGGGCGAACTAACGATGACAAATGATGATATACGGTTGTCGTGCTAGCAACCATGCTTGTATGTAAAAATTATAGACGAAAGTACAGTTTGAATCTAGATTAAATCAAAATAACAGCGTGGAATGTCAGCATAAATATTGTTTAAAGACCCTTCTCAGAAAGTAGAAGTAGAAAACTTAGATTGAATAAACAAAGTTATATCACCAGCTGTCCACGTTCCTTCAATCAACGATGTAATGAAGGCAGACGAATACAAATTAATTTAAATCTGCACTAATGTTATAAAAACAATAAATTAGAATTTGTGTATGTTTACAGCAAAATTAAGAAATAAGAATGAGATAGGACATCCTAAATGAATCTTTAAGGGGCTGAAAGGGGGTTGTAGGGTATTTGAGTTTTTAACCAATTTGAGATTTAGAAAACCACTACTGTAAGATATATTTTTAACTAATTTTGAAGCAATAAACTGTTGGTGTAATTCCTTAAATAATAAAATTTCGTTTGTTACGAACGATTATCGAAAAAAGATTACAGGCTGATAATGACCATGATATTATTAAACAATATTACGCAAGCCACGGTAACTAACGTGTTTTCTGAGCAAACAACATTTATAAGCTATTGTTTGAAGTTCATGGGCCTCAGGGCGTTTTTTAACGAGATGTTGTTTGCCCGGTTTTTACCTTGTTATTACTCAATTTTATACAAAAGTGGCCGATCGACCCAAGCCAACCCGGTAAAATAATACGTAGCTCCGGCAAATACATCGCCGTAAGCAATGATAAGTCAAGAAATAATTTTACTAGAGTAGTTTTAAATGAAACTGGATACAACTTAAACTTACAAATTTTTCTCTTACTCGTCTTTAAGAAACAAAAATATAAATCAAAATCAGTCTTCTCCGTGAAAAACTTGTAGAACAACTGTTAACCATATCATTTCTTCCCTTGGTATTGTTTCTCCTATAGCATTAAAATGTGAAAAACTTTGAGACAAAATTATTGAACAAAGAAAAGCCATCAATATCACCATAATAAAAAATACGGTATTCGCGTTGATTTGAGAACCTCCCCTTTTTTTATCGGTTTAAAAGTGAACGGTTACTACGGTTCCAGTCTAGTGGCGCATGTTGCAACACACGCTATGCCCTGACAGCTGGTGTCACGTGCACAATTAATGGTCACAACTTAATCAAAAGTCCATACCGATCAATTTGGAAGCAAACTGATGATTGATCTGCGATTATACTATTAGTGTTTGGGCGGATTATGATGTTCATCTTAGCAACATTATAAATGACGAAGTGATATTGTATGTTTGTTAGTCAATCACACCGAAGCAGAATGGATCTACAACGTGTTCCTTTTGATATCCCCTAACACTAGGGTATTAATCAGACCAGTAAAGAAATAGTATAGAAAATTAATGTTATATTTGAATTTATTGATTTTTTAAGCACATTTTCTAAGGCGTTTTATATTATTTTTACCTGTAGAATATAGTCTTAAAGTTAAAGAATATCAAAAAACGCATCCTGTATATCGAATTGTTTTATGGTAATAGTAGAGGCTGGAATAACCTACAGACTACTTTTTACTTTTTAGTTCAGAACAAACACAGTTCAATGGCCTTTTTAATTAATTTAAAAAACGAATGGTTATAGCATAGTTTGTGATCCGACTTTTTTCGTGGAGTTTTATGTTCATATCTTACAACATACTTCAATGGAATAGAATGCACATGATTTAATATGACAATTTTTAAACCAAAAAAAATTTTATGCCTATTCAAACAGAATTTTCACGCAGACTGACTGAAATTCCAAATGCACGAATTATTGCTGTGAAATCACTTAGAGACACTTCTATTTTATCTTTTGGTACGGGTATACAATTTTATCATACAATGACGTTCCATTGGCACGACAAAAGCAAATGTCATGATGTCATTCAAATGATGTTCATTTAAATGCTACTGTGACTAAAATTACGGATAAATCACAGAAACAACTATTTTCAATTTATGATACACGACTTACTACGATATACATACCATTAAAAATGTTTATTATCGGCTGGTTGTCATCAACTAATAAATGTAATTTCCAATTTGTTGCCTGAACGAAACTTGAAAAGTTAGAGAGTAGACACACTTAAGTAAAGGAATACCTACACAACATCAAAAAAGTAATTTAACAGTACTGCTCAGTGGCTTTCAAATAAAATTAAGTAATTCGTCGAACAGGGTTTGTAACAATTAGTCTTAGTCATCTAGCTAGCAAACATCTAAATTTGCTGGAAAAGAACGTCTGAACGTCCTGAAAAATCTTTATGTTATAATTATCATCTCAATGAGTAATAAGGATGTTAACTTCATGACAATTGATTTGTTGTTCTGGCGCAATCAAATGATAGTTTCTGTAGTAAATGAAATCAGGATTGATTAACGGACAATTATCGCTTGGTGTCGCCATCAACTGTCCAGGGTGCAGCGGTGCGTATTCTAAAGCCCATCACATACGAAATGCGCAGTGGTGCAGTTGCGGAGGTATATGAGAATGAGAAATACTTATCAAAAGCAGCTTGCTTTTAGCACGGCTATACACAACCAGTGAATCTGGTCTAGTCGGTCATTAACTATCGTATATATAAATCTTATATTAACAAATATTAAAAAAATATATGAGGACAACAAACAATACTTCATACGATATCTTACTAACTTAATTGCAAATATCAGTAAAAACTTTATAAAATTTAGCTTAATTGGACAAATTACCGCGCCAGGTATGTATGGGGATGCGGGTTTGAGTCCCATCTAAGACAAAATTTTTCATGTTTAAATACTAACAACCAACGAGCGCAGTAAACAGTAATGAATATAAACATGTGTAGCTATAAAAATTTAAGTGTTCATCTTATACCTAAATACTTAAAATAAGGTGATCAGTTATTTACAGTATTAAAATAATAATAAAATTTACTGACTGTTTCAAAGCGTTTCCATGGCTAACCAATCGGCTGTAAAAGTCTAGTATGCGTCATATTATGACGATCAATTTTTTTATGTCTGCCATATATATGGGTTAATACTGCAATGTTTACTACTTTACAGTAATTTATAGGCTAATTGTAGAAATGTCCAGGGGCATAAAATAAATAAATCAGTTTAATTCCGTAAACATTAACTTGCTGTTCGGGACGATTGTAGGCCAGTGTCTCAAAGAAGTAGCGCAAATAGCTCGGCCATTAAGTATATCGGCTGCTGTTGTTTATTAAAAGATTAAATGAATTTGAATACGTCGCGTTTACACCCACCCTGCAGTTGCGTTAGGTGTGTGGTTCTCCTAATATACCTACTACACTGCACTGAACACGCGACGCGACAGCGGCTGTCACGCACACAATTTATAGCAACCACTTAGTCGCACGTCACAGGCTACAACGCCATCGAAAAATGGCAAACAAGCGCGTAACTTATAATTTACCCATATCTAAGTAATGAAGCGTGAAATAAAAAAGACATTTGATTTATTAGGTATGAATTTTTAAAATAAATAATTATAGTTGCAGTCAAGTTTTGCTGACCTAAATATATTGTGTTTGAAATCGTTCATCGATTTGTATTCTAGGAAAAAGGATATCGCCTATTTCCAGTTTCAAGAGGAAACACAAGGGCCGTTTTTCCATACAAACGTAGTCCCCTGTTTCCTCCCTGAATAATGCCAGTAGAGCAATAATTTTTATTACAAAAATCTATAGCCACTATTGGCATGTTTCTATGTTTTCCTTTTTTTCATAAAATACTTAATAAAAGAGATATAAGCCTTCATAAATCTAAAAAATTCGCCAGATTTTCCCCTGTGTTCAAACATCCAGGAAACAAACTGTAAAATGTAGCCACATTTTAGAAAAAAAGCAAAATATACGAACACGGCCAAAGCCTTTCTTGAATCGTTAATGAAAAAAGTATTTAAATCGGTGTAGTTTTGGAAAAGGAATCGGGGGACTACGAAACGTTGATTTTGTGTGATTTTAGTAGGTATTTTCGGTCCAAGATGCAGTTGCTCTGCGGGAAGGCGTTCCGGCATTGCGCGACAGCAATAGATTTTACAAATACCTACTTTTCAATTCTCTCGTCCTTCTAATGTTTCCTCTTAATAATATTTGTTTGAAAGTCAATATTAAAAAAAAAGATATTCAAAACAACAAACATGAAAAGTACTTTTCAAATTTTATTGGTTTGAAAAGTATCGTAGGCAAATAGAGCACTAAAATGAAATAAAACTTTCACTAGAGAACAGTCATTGATTTAGATTTAAAAGTTTGAATGTTTTGTAAAAGCCTAAATATACTTTAATAACTTACAAATTATCAGAACTTTCAGTCGTAAATTTCTGTATTTCTGTATATTTATTCGGGGACAGAATTTTCCGTTAAAATTATTCCAGTAAAAAAAAATATATTTCAAAATCATTTAAGTATGATAAAAAATACATTATTTATTTTAATATGCATGCCGCATTCAGGACAAAATACCTCCAGCTTTTTGAAGCCAGTTAAAGGAGTGGGATTTTTGTTGTTTTATTTATATAGTAAAAGCATAATATAGCTCGAAAAGTCTCACATCAAGGACGCTCGTCATATTATTAAAATTATGATTCCCGCTCGACGTTGCCTTTTAATGAAAGTTAAAAGCGTGGCCTATAGTCCGCCTCATTTGGACATGAAGCAAATTTACTCAGGCCAATCTAATATGGTTGTACCCACGCACGAGATTGCACGACTCTTCTAATCTATTGCTTTAATTTCGCCTTTAGCAGTGTTGTGACACAAAAAGTGGCCAACGTTATTTCTAGTTAATGAATTACCAAAACAGGTTAGTTTAAATTAAATAGGTTGTTCGCAGCAAATTAATCTGAATGGTACGTTATTAAATTGGCAACCCTTATCATAGTGAGTGTTGCAACTATCGTCCCAAAGGTTATGAGAGGACGGTCGGTGTCGAATTTACTATTTTCGGAGAGACAATATTGGGGACATCTGTTTCAAGCTAATATATTATAGTATGAGTATCTTCTCGTATATTTCATCACAGAAATTTTTTTTTGTAAAATCTGCAACAGTTTTAACAGTTGTTACATATTCATTTAAATTAAATCGAGTTAATAATAATAATAATGTATGCCAACGGAATTTTTACATTAGTTAATTGAAATAATAAAACATTGCAATGAAATTAGCAAAATATGCGCACTTATTATTTTACAACTATTTATCAAAATGTGCGGGATAGCTTAAGCCTTGATATTGACTTATAGCATCAATTTAAATGTGACGTGACTGGTAGTTAATTGATAGATTTCTTTAAGATATGTTTCTTTAAATATTCCATGCTGATACTTCACTTCACAGTGACTATTCAGGCAAGAGTCAAAAGTCAAATTCCTACTATTTACTCATCAAACTCTAAGCAACTAGGTATGCATTAACTCTACATTACATTTTCAGCAAATGTTTGGCACTAACAATAAATAACAATTAAAATAAATAAATAAATAAATATTTTAAGACATGCCTCACTGGGCCACACAGAGCCATCTAGTCCCAAATTAAGGTAGTATTAAGTACCCTGTCGTATGGGGTACTAGACAACCGATAATCTTACTTATATACTTTTTTTTTGTAAATACATACTTATAATACATAAAAAACACCCAGACCAGTACAAACAGACATGTTCATGCACACAAATATTTGTACTGTGCGGGGATCGAACCCGCGACCCATGGCTCAGAAGCAGCGTTAACTACCGCTGATCCAAATGGTCGTCATTAATAGGATACTAAACTCTCAACGAATATTTTGTATTAAAATACCTTTAGACAGTTATTTTTTAACAAATGTTTACCGTCTCAATATTATTTTTAATAATCGGGTCATTTTAAAGACTGTAATCAGATTTATCCATCCACTACAGCTGTGTTAATATTCAAATTAATTACATTTCCACGGACCGAACTTTGATGTGGGTTAGTTCCCGACGGACGCCGAGTCTATCTTTACATTTTTCAAATAGCATTCTATTAAAACTTTTTGGGTTAAGAACTAGCCTCAAATAAGGAAGAAAGTTCACCAAGGGCGATGTAAATTCGGCGACGGCGAATTCATTTTCGGCTGGAGATAAGCGTGCACCAATTCTGTTATCTGGCACTGGATCACGAAGCAAGTCGTTTTTAACCTAGTATGAACAAAACGGGATATTATGTGCCCCTGAGGCCCGTGACCCGAGATATTGGACGGGGTTAAACGAATATCGGACGAAATGCTACAGGACGAATCTCGGCTCCGGCGGACTGTGAAGTGCTTTACAGTATCGGCGCGCAGCTAAATTGTGGTTTCGTTTGTTTAGTCCACTTTGAAATGGACTAGTCTTTACAATCATAACGTTCAAAAGTGTACTAAAAATGGTGTTTGGTAAATATATTACAATCCAAAACCAGCCTATGTTAACATACGCATCTAAATAAAGTAAAATTAATAGATTTAGGCGTTGTTTTGTGGAAATCCATAATTTTTGTTAATCATTTCCCCCATTTACACCGGCTTGACCCCACACCAATAAAAATAATACTCGTAGGACCCACCGCCTAAGAATGCCACGTGAAGTGGCAAAAGAAGTCGAGGTTTTTCTTATATCGGTTGTCTACAAATAATGACATTATAGCTGTATTGAATAATTTTCGAGGGCGGGTGGGCATATTTGTGCATGTAGTACTAGTTCTTGCTCAATCTGTGTTAGTGTAGGTAGTGGTGTGTATGGCACCTAGTTCGGTGATAACAAGAAGAAATTATAAGCAAAAAAGGTTTCTTTTTAATAAGTAATTTTAATAGTTTTAATGAATATAAATAAAAATATAAACCTCAATATAAAATTCGTGACATTATAAGAATTGTTATCAGCGTTTCGCTATTTATTTTTTATAATTCATCGAACATTAATCATATTTATAAAACATCAACAGTTATACCATGCTATTCCAAATTACATAGTATTTTTTGGTCATTTGGCTTGTAATACCATTTACTTTGCAGCTAGTATAACACTTAAATCTTGCAATATAGGTACTCAAAGTTTAAAATCTATCTACTACTTTGATGAAACGTTCTGCTGTTTAGGTAATTCAATTTCTTAGTCAACCAAACATCCTATGAGTGTCCAGCTCATTCGTCATAACTAAACTGATGTCAAAGCTCCGAAACCAATGTAATAGTTACATAATAACAAAGTATATTCAGCATCTGCTGACACACAGCTGAATGTGATATTTGCAAAACTGAATAAAGTTGTAGAAGGCGCGTTATATCGGATTTCCATCACGCAGAATAATTAAACGCAAACAAACCATGTCCAACGATAGTTAAGTTTATTTTAGATATCTGCTGGAAATCGATTTTCCGTTTATTGATGGCACACGTTTTTCGGAACCTTTTATCAATTATGCTCTGCCTTGTTAAATATTATTGTTCACCTCGCACAACATTTTCTTCAGAAGATGATTTGATATTCAAGTCCCGTTTTATTGCGGTTGGTAGGTAAACGAAAATACAGAGCTTGTTTTAGTTAGGACGATGATTTGTTTAATTTAATACGACATAGATAATGTTATCATTAAAAGTATCCTTAAAATATCTAAAGATGTATTTTGGGGATGTTTCTGCTTTAAAGCTTGTAATCGTGATTTTAAATGGATATTTTTTCTGCCTAGAAACCAATTACAATAGGTAATAACGTTTTTCTTATAAATGAAATCCAGATTTGATGATACCTTAGTCTGAGTGTGAAATTGATGTGTGTGTCTATAAATAAATAAGTTCTTCGAGAAGAAGACACAACATCTTATCTACACCACTGTTGGTCACTGCGGTCACCAACCTGCCTACCAAGAGTATCAATTATGGGAAATACTCATTTGGAGAGGCCTGTCTCCAGGTATGTACTAATATAGGCTGTTAAATAAATGAAAAAATAAAACTTTATTTACATAAACTTATTACAATGTTGTGTTGAGCCTTCCTTTTGATTGTGTCTCAGGCGGGACTCGAACCCGCATCTCCTCGCATGCCGGGCGGGCGCTATACCATTAAGACGCTGACATGAGCCAAATTGAGCTCAATGAAGATTGTTTTGCTTTAAGCCTATGGCTCGTATTGTTGCCAAATTCTATGTAGTTGTAATTGATCATATTTTCGACCAGGTGGCTATTTCCAAAACACGATTCTAAAAACTTTTCTCGATAGAAAATAATCTCAAAGTAGCCTCTGAAAATACATAAATTACCATTTTTCTCAGCAGCCCGTATAACAATGATAATAAAATTTTGCTATATTGTATATTACATGTTGCTTAAGGAAATGGCTGATTAAGATTTTTAATAAAATGGCAATTTTAAATTGCACAACGAATTTTGTTGTTTGGCACTTAGGCCCTTCTATTCCATGTGCTTTTTCTCTGTCACTCCTACGAGAATCGACAGTGATAGCTGTGGCGCGTTCCAAAGAAATTCAAAGACGAATAAATTTGTGGGCGTGTTTATTGCTCAAGGTCATCGGCTGCAGTCAGCGTCTTAAGCCACCGAGACCCTGCGACTCAGCGCGAATTTTTCAAGCATATTCTTTTCGCTGTAAGCCAGTTTGTTTCATCTTAACTGACTGTCAAACATCTGCAAAGATGTTTCTTTCGGGTGTTAAGGGTGCAAACTCCTAACATTTGATGAGACGACGCTAGCTTACAGCGAAAAGAATATGCTTGAAAAATTCGCGCTGAGTCGCAGGGTCTCGGTGGCTTAATGGTATAGCGCCCGCCCGGCATGCGAGAAGATGCGGGTTCGAGTCCCGCCTGAGACATAATTTTTCAAGTTTATATACTGATATTATAATTGCAATTTAATTGCTAAAAATATCAAATAAAGTATTTATTAAGAATACTAAACTGTTAATGATGATGATGATATATCTGAAATAAAAAAGTATGCAATTTTAATCTATTTGTTATCCAAAGCTGCTTTAACGAATAACACTTCTTGAAATTGAAATCCAATGTGCTAAATTTAATTACCTATTATCTTGCAAGAATGATGCTGTCTGTGATTCTGTGAATGACAATGATGACTGACTGACTTTGAAATACGTGCACGAACTTATTTCGCGTTTGTTTAGAAGGTAAAAGGACGGGTTAATTCTTTAAGAGGATAGATATTGCTCGAAAGTTCAATATAGATATATTGCTATCCAATAGAGGAATGAGGGCCTCGTGTTTTATCCGCACTCCGTAATGTTTCTTTTTTCTAAAGCATCTTCATATAAAACGGGTACCTGTAGTTTGTATGTGTAATTTTATAAAGTGATTATATTACTTTAGATAAATGATTTATTGCCTTTTAATAACTTGAATACTGTTTATTGAAATGAAAAACTTATTTACGCATTTATAAGTATTTTATTGTTGTGACTCATCTCGACGTTTCTAACATCTTAACACATTGGTGGTCACGGGTCTGATCTACACGTGACCACGGAAAATATTAATCAAAATGAAAAGCTAATGATAAACGTAAGTGTAACACACTTTTAATTTCAAATACATAAAAAGTATCTAAAAGTATTTCAAATAAATCTTTTGGCTATATTGCATAAGACACTATTTTTCAATTTCAATAATGGATACAAAAGATATAAATTTCATTCTCACATTAGAAGTTGCATAAAATTCAATTCATTAATTTACGATTTGTAATCATAAATGAACATACATTCTGAGGATTTGATATAAAATATAACACTGTACTGTATTAGAGTTGAATAGCATCGTCTAAAAAAAACAGAAACATCGATTTTAAATTTCCACAAAACTTGGTTTCTTACTTCGAGGTCATCAAACCTTTCAAAAAAAGTGCAACAAAACTGTAGATTATAAACCTCGATAGTCCAACAAAGCACCGCCATACTTTGATTACGAGTATTACGAGCTATTCCCATTACCCGCGGGCGTCTGGCAGAGTTAGCGTTAGTTTCGGCGCAGTAAAATCTAATAAGCAACGCGGTCGAGTGCAAGTGGCGACAATGCGCCGTTACCCGCTAATATGGCTGTGTGGATGCCAAATATACTCATTTAATTAAGCGTCGGACAGCTGCTAATTCCAGCAACATGGCACTAGGATATGACGGTAGCAACGACCTAACGATGCCGGCTTTTAGAAAACAATATTTTAATTTTTTTAACTATGGTTAAAAATATTGGTGACACATGGCACTATGACAATGCCAACTTATGGAAAAAAATATATTTAATTATGTTTTTTACTAAGTTGACGGCACGATAATATTTTTTAAATATGTACTAATCACATGTAACTTACAGAGTTCTTTATTTGTTAATCAAATAAATTGTCAAAAATAATATCTAACTGGAGAATGGCAGCACCCAATGCGTAGGACCGTAGGACGTTACTTCATAGTAAGGTGACTACTTTTTTTAGATGCTTTAAGTGTAAAGTACCTAAAAGTACACAGATATTTTTTTTTGTATTTATAAGTTTTAGACATTCTAGTATGTGGGTTTTGTTTTTTTCTTAAACTTTTAATTATTATTCTTATTAAATAAATCTATTCGAAAATGCTATAAAAACTATATAGAAAACATGGGATTTCATGAACAACATTTTTCTTGGTACTTCAAGGTTTTTTAATATAGTTTTGTTTTATGATTAAATTAGTTTTTTTTAAACTGGTCTTAGAAACAGTTCAAATACATTGCTAGTATTAATAATTCAAAATACAATTCTTCGAATAAAAATTTTTCGACCTACGCGTCGAGTTCGACTTGACATTTAATTCAATAAAAAGACAACTGAGAAATACAGATAATTTTACGTTGTTATTTTCATTTTCTAAATAACTACTTAATGTATCAAAACATAACTAAATATCCTTGTTGATCATTTAATAACAAATTGTTGATTTATGAATCGTATGTGTAAAAATGTACGAGCTAATAAGAAAAATCTACTTACTTGTCATTGGAAACTCATAAATTCTGGCAAGGTTTTGAATATTTAACATTACCACGTACCGATAGCGCTTTTGCCTACTTTTTGAGCCATAAAGTGTAAAATTTCATAACTCAGTTTTCATAAATCTATTTAAACAAAGAGCCACCTTCTTTGGATATTATTGTCTGTATTTTTTTACACAATGGTCTTGACAAGATGGCCTCTTTGTGTAAACTGTATAAGTGGGTTCTTATTAGGTTGTATAAAAAGGACGACCTTTCCCAGGTCATTAGCGTCCCAGAAAGTGGAAAATAGAAGAAACCTTCCCAGTGTTGCGTTACACTACAGCGCCTTGTTTAATGCGTAATTCGAGCCAACCTTTTTTGGGGCCATTTCACCTTAAAACAGCCAATAAAAAGTACAAGAACTTTTAGTACGAGTTTTTGCTCAGAAATATGATAAAAATATTACATCACAGATAAGAAAGCCAATACTTTGCTACAACGAACGAAGTAACAAAGTTTTTTCTTAACGTTTTCTTCTGCTACTACGTTTAACTATGAAGCGATGTATATACATGCACACCGGCTATACGTTGTTGTTCCAAAGTCGCACTTATTTTATCAACCTAAGATACTTCAGTGTTTATGTTCAGACAACAGCACGTCAACCTACCACAAAAAGTCAAATTTTCTCAATTGACATTAATCTCTACTTGTTGGACTTGAAGTTTAAAATCTATTCAATGACCTTTACCTTTTTGGGTAGGTTGACCTGCCGTTGTCTATATATCTACATAAGGTACTTGTCTGCTAGGTGTGATGTTGTCTGTTCATCATAATGCTATTAAATAAATCTTATTTATATTATAAATGTGAATGTTTGGATACATATTTGTTACTCAATCACTGATTGAAATTTGGCAGAAAGACTAATATTTGATTAGAAATATCATATAAGCTACTTGAAATCCCGGAAAAATGTACGGTTCCCATGGGATTACTATGTTTGTTTTTCATATTGAAAGGGGTCGACATGGTTTTTTACATAGTGGTATTTCACGGGTCAGGGTACAGCATAGGCATAATATTATCCGCGAACGTAGTCGCGGGCAACAGCTAGTATTTTAATATTTTTGAAACTATTTTATATTTAAGTCTTAGGTGTCAATTGTAAACGCTGACTACCTTAGGTAGGACTTGAACCCACAACTTTCCACTTTGCGGGTGACTGCTCTAACCAATTGAGCTACCAAGAAGACATTGTTTGTGTTGACAAATTTAATGAAGGCTTTACTTCTCACCAATATTTTTTTAATTAGTTAAGATGAAACAACTTTACAATCGTTTTTGAATCTGTTAATATTGAATATTGTTCTTAATTAAAGCTGATAAATTTGCATAAAGCCAATGCTCAAACCTGACCAAGTATAAAATCTGCAGTATGAATTTTAAACTGAAATCTACATTGGATATGAGCAGAAAGGCAAGCGCTATGTAAACATCACGATGTTCCACGAGTTATATTTGAAAAAAGTGCCTCTGAAAGGATGCAGCACAGACTGGAAAATAAAATATTCGTATTATAAAAAACCGTGGAAAGCCCTAACAACTTTCATTCAGGGCGGGACAATATAATCATTTTTGCAATGTTTACCCTTCTTTGGGTACCTACATCCGTAGATGTAAAGGGTCGAGCTGATAAGAAAACCGCCGTAGGCCTGTGGCCAGACAAAGGACTTAGTTTGTTTTCGAAAATACACAAAAGGGAACCCTAAGTAAGCACACACAAACATGTTACATTACAAATTACATTGAACAATTCCGATTTATCTTTGGGTCTAAATCCATTAGCTTAATTTCACTCGGGAAGGATTTAGTGCAGTTTTAAGAAATTTGGTTTATTTAATAAATTAGATTAATTCGTTACGGCATTATATTATCTGGCCATATTGTCTGCTGCCGCCAATAATATAAGAGGTAAAATCAAAGAACAATCATAGTCTTAGTATATAGTACTTAGTGCAAAGCTACCTACGTAATAGATAAAGCTTGCTTGTGATGCTACGCTAAGCTCTCGTGATATACGGTCACCTTTCTCAATAATTTTTTTTATAAATAATGGGCTTGCTCTTGACTACATAGGTACTTAACTATACGATTAAGAAGAAGCCTAAGATGGAGCGAGCTTACCCAGAGGAACTGGTTCTCCCACACACCAGCGGAACACAGAAAAACTGTTTGGCGCTGGACTCCGGCAGGAGGGTGGTAGCATCCACGCGGCATCTTACTACGAAGCCTACCACCGCAGAGGGATTCTTAACTTTCTTATTTTAATGTTTATTTCTTTTGACACACTGTCAAAATAACTGTGTATTAACCACAAGAATATTACAATATACAAAGATTTCAGTAGTTTTCAACACTGAACTTTAATACAAAATGACTGTGTATAAACCAATATAATATTACAATATACAAATATTTCAGTAGTTTTCAACACTGAACTGTAATACAAAATGACTGTGTATAAATCAATATAATATTACAATATACAAATATTTCAGTAGTTTTCAACACTGAACTGTAATACAAAATGACTGTGTATAAATCAATATAATATTACAATATACAAATATTTCAGTAGTTTTCAACACTGAACTGTAATACAAAATGACTGTGTATAAACCAATATAATATTACAATATACAAATATTTCAGTAGTTTTCAACACTGAACTTTAATACAAAATGACTGTGTATAAACCAATATAATATTACAATATACAAATATTTTAGTAGTTTTCAACACTGAACTTTAATACAAAATGACTGTGTATAAACCAATAGAATATTACAATATACAAATATTCTAGTAGTTCTCAACTCTGAACCTTAACTCTATTGTATCCTACTAATACCTAATATAAACGTGAAATTTTGTGAGTACGGATGGATGGATGTCTGAATGTTTGTTACTCTTTCACGCTAAAACGACTGAACGGATCTGAATGAAATTTGAATCGGTTTTAGTTTATTAGCTGGAATAATATATAGAGTAATTTTAATACATAGTTTTAAATTCAATATTTGACGACTTCAAAGGTGCGGGCAACAGCTAGTACAAATTAAAGATGAGTAAATTCTTATCAACACTCCATACCTATATGTATATTGGTCGAGTGGTTTAGTTTAAGTACCAAACCAAAATCTCGAGGTTCGATCCCAGGGTCAGGCAACAAAAGTTTCGAATTTTGGACATTGCTCGGGTTTGTGATTACCAACCTGCATTTGGCAAGCATGATACTTATGTCTGTGTCCATCATTGCTGTCGTTATTTGAATTCAATAATGGAGGCGTTTACCTTGAAGTGGGATGGCTATAGGCTGTACTTTACTTTACTTTTTACTTTTACAAATCTATAAATAAATGGATTTCATAAATGATTAATAATGTTTTTTTTTTCGATTATAGATAAAACTACTAATACGTTAAAGCGAAGAACTCATGGCGCTTGCAATTGTGCTAAAATATCAGAAACTCATAAAAAGCAAGGTACATGGTATAAACAATTCAACGCTTTGTTATTTTTCATAATATACTCTTTCACCTTAACTAATAAACCCGTAGCTTTTAACTTACAGACAAATGCCTATATTAAATTTTGGTAACTATAAAGTTAATTTTTCATAAATAAATATTTAATAATCGATTAACAGATAACAGGTTGGGTAGAAAAGCATTTTTATTGTTATCGATAGACTTAAACATCGATACTTTACCACATGCTTAGGTGCAAATATTTGAGGGTATTTTTAGCTTTGCACTGTAAGGGAAAAATAAATACGAGCCAAACTAAAGCCTAACCTTTTTAACCTACAAAAAGAGGTTAGTTTTTAATTCGAAGCGTACCTATAAGATTTCTCAGAGTAGACCGTTTTCGAATTCAAGTTTCGATTTACAAAAAAATCGATACGATGGATATAATATTTCAAAGTTGAATTTGAATAGAAAAAATAATAATTCGAATCGTAGAATATCGAAGAATACAAAATAGTTTAGACGGAACGTGTCAATTGATTCAGTTTCGGTCCATTGCCTAAATCAGTGATATATGCGAGATCTCTCCAAGACACATGACTGCCGAATTTACATGTTACTATGGTTAATGGAAGCGCGTCACAAGGAGGCCTCGAAACCTACTTCTGGGTTAGAAGTCCTAAGCACTTATCCGAATACCTTTCTCGGCAGCGAGATAGACCCGCACCGACCGCTTCGAAATTTTAATTCGTTGTATTTGGTATTTATTTGGCACAAGAATACGTAAATTTGCATAATATGAGAAAATAATTTTGTTTTACCGTTATATTTTATATTATCACTCATGGTAGGTACTTGACAGACGTAATAATAGGTAAGTACTCCTTTTACGAACTTTAAATGTTGAAAAACTCAAACAAAATTAATTTACCGGCTACATCAAATTATTTTAAGCTTCTGCTTGTCTAAGATTACTTAAATGTATCTTTGAAAGACACACTTCATAAGACTTCCCGTCTTATGAAGTGTACCCATTCAAAATTTGGTTAATAATAGAGTAAGTATTCATATTTTTTGGTTATTTGACCTAATTAATTAATTCGCTTAGTAAAATGTGAGGTGCTTATAATATAAATTAAATTTTAATTATGTAACATACCAAATGTTTCAGATCGCAAAATACTGTAAAAGATGAAAAAAGCAAATTATTTATTATGTTCATTTAGACATGACTTTCATAAGGTGCCTATTTACGGAGCGACTTTGTCACTTTGATAAAGCTTCTTAAATAAAGATAAAAAATGGTTTCTACTGAATAAACTTTCTTGTTGCAATTTTACATAAAAATATAGCATCACACGGGATTTATTTAAATTATTTTTTTTGAAATTTTTTGTTTCGGGGTATCTCTGGTATCAATAAGGTAATTATTATCATTTTTCCATTTTTTGGTGTTTTTACATATTTGGTGTACAAATCAAATAAAATAAATTTTATTTAATTTAATTCGTCAAACGGCTAGTAATATTTTTCAAGTGATACTAGACTTATGTGTTCAACTTTAAGTTACAAATTGATTACGGATTTCTTTCCGTTATATATACCTGCAGCAGAGATAACGGCAGTAACACAAACTTGAACAGTAGTTCTAAAAAAAAAATTTTGGTTGCTGTAGTTAAAGAATAATAATTTTGTAAAGTATTAATTTTCCCACAATGAATGATTCGATATGCATGGGCATTGACAATGTAATACTACCACTCTCCTATAGACAATGCTTGAATGCGATTGGTTGCTTCAAGGTCACTTTGCCATGTGGCCATCTGACACGCCATAACATCCCTATTTTCCAGTCCGCTCTCCATAAAATATGTTCTACTTCATGGATTTGTTTTTTTTTTTAAGCTAAGTTATGCTTCCAGAAAATTGTGATCGTAGACTATTAGTCTACTTGTTATCATAAAGCTAGCATTGATGTCGTTGGACTGAGTTGTAAAATATGTCTATAAGAAGTAGCAAGCAATCATGTAACGACTCACACCAGTGACCAGGTAAAATAAATCGCAAAGTAAAATACTGTTTTTGTTTATTCTATCAATACTACATTTAAATAAATACCAATCAATTTAATTCCAAAATCATCATGCAAACAAATTGGAAATGAGAGCGCTAATAAATTAAATGTCCCACAGATGTGAGCGCATGTGCATGACCGAAGTTCGGAGCGAGCGAAAGCCCGCGAGAGGACTTTAGTCGCACCGCGGTGTTCGGTAGAGCTGATCGTAGCGCGTCTACGCCGCTACAGGCTACGAACTTCGCAAACCGTCTACGAGACTACGAAAATACGATGTCTCGAAAACAGTGAACTTTCTCTCAGCGCTGCGATGTGACTTGAATAATGTTGTTGGCGAAACTTTTGTTCTATGTACACTTCGGACTAGTCTTCCATGTTGTGATTTGTTTTAAGGACACTGTCGGTAAGTTTGATCTGATAACGTTACAGACGCCAATTTCTTGCGCTCGACAGAGTTTTGCGATATCATTCTTGGTTGTTTCTATTGTTTTGTTTAATTGTTACCTTGTTGTTTCTTTTGTTTCGCATTCACAAAATAAAGTCCTAAGCTTTGATTAGATTCTAACGTTTCGTACTAATTCTTAAGATGCATACTTTTCGTTAATTAATAATTTGTTTTACTAAAGAACAACAAATTAATTAAAACCAAATGTTAATTACAATTCCCAAACGTAATTAAACAAATCGCCACTTTTGTCTTCCATCATACTTTTCAAACTTTTACTTTGAATATTTAATTTTCGCACAAAATTTTGTTAATTATTACAAAAATAATGAAGTTTGAGAAGATTGAGTAAACTCCTAAACTAGTAATTGAATGTGAACCTCTTGGGCATCTTGGGTATGAAACTGGTTAACTTTTGAGGTTCCTTTTTAAAATAGTTAATTAAGTGGAAGTTAGACTTTGCTCGGCTTATTATAAATGGATTCAATTTCGTTGTATTATAACAGACTACATAAAAGTTTTGAAGCGCTTCTTTGTTATTACTGGGCTTAAAATTTGTTTCTTTTCTATTTTCGCCTATTTATTATAGTCATTTTAAAATCATTGTTCATTGAAATAATTTTAAGCGTTTAAAGTTACTAAATTGGCACTAGTCAAAGATTTATCATAATATTTATTTACCGAAAATTACCATTAGAGTATTTTTTTCTATAACGCTTTTTTTGTAAAAATGCACAGTTTTTGAGTAATGACTATCAACAATAACCGTTAGATTTAAAAAGCCTTGTATGTTCAAATAAATGTTAAATGTTATGTAGTCAACTTGTTATTATATTATATCATGATCTTATAAGCCGCTTATTGATGGCACCGTAAATAAAGGCTACACTTTAGCAGAGCTAAAAAGATACGATTTCAAAAGAAAATGTCTGGAAAAACTCCTTTCTTGAAGAGTCACTTATAAAGATCAGTATACAGGAAACTAAGTTAAATGTAATGGAGGCTTTAGCCAGTAGTCGCTATCTGACGTAGCAAAAAATATCGCGTGTCCTACATAAGGTTATTGTTTAAGTTTTAAAGGGAGTTATTTACAAGTATGACAAGTCGTTTCGTATGTCTATTACTTACTAGTGAAAAAACAAACTCATGAATTCAAGAATGCAAATTTTTCTTTATTATAAGGATGAATGGAGAAAAAAAAAATTTATTGAAAGTAAAATTACTTATAATCCATTTGTTAGAGCAGTCGCCCGGTAAGCGGGAGCTTGTTGGGTTCAAGTCCCACCTAAGGCAGTCGAATTTTTTTTTTAATGCAATCATATTTTTAACTAGTGGACCCCGCGAACTTCTTATCGCCAGATTTTGACATCTTAAATGTAAATACTTTATATGATATCGAAGCAATTTAATTGCTATTATAATATCAGTATTTAAACTTAAAAAAATATGTCTCCGGTGGGACTCAAACCCGCATCTCTTCGCATGCCGGGCGGGCACTATACCATTAAGCCCATAATTGCAATTAAATATCATATAAAGTATTAAAAATAGCTGTTTCATCTTAACTGACTGTCAAACATCTGCAAAGATGTTTCTTTCGGGTGTTAAGGGTGCAGGTTACCTCTAGTATTTATTGAATCACAGTAAACTTTTCATTTAGTTTATAAAGTCGAATTTGTCGCTAACGCTAATTTCTTTCTTTCTTTCTTTCTTTATTCAATAAAATACCAGAGGTAATTTGCTAAAATAATATTGTTCTAGTTTTTCGAGACTTGATTTTGTTTAGAAGTATTCAAATTAAATCAATTGGGGGCAGCACATTTCCATCTAGTACTACTATCTGCTAAGCTGGTATAGACTACAGATGAGACGGAATACAATACAAAATTTAAATGAGCTCGTGTTCGAGTCATCACCATTTAAAATGTTTCCACAAGTTGGTCTTGTTATAATACTTTGTTGCAGTAAACTTAATTTAGTAGTCCGTGTTTGCAAGACAGAACATGGACAAAGGTTAGAAAGGCGATGTAGATGGGGCAGGCGCGCCACAGAGGTTATGAGCAAATGCGTATACGCCCAAATGTGAGCGCTGTGATTGGCGTTCTTCAAACTCGTTTATATGTTGTGGAGCACAAGCGACGACATCGGTTCTCATACAAATGGCGCATGACAGCACGGAGAAAAAAATATTTTACAATACTACCAGAACGACTTGTAAAAACAAATCTATTAAAAGTTAACAAAAACTGCGAGTGCTATCAGAATTAGTTTTAAGGATAAATAGTCTAGTTTGCAACTAGCAAATACTAAAAAAATCTGGTAAATAAGTTAAGTGTACGTAACATGTCAAATAGTATCAGTTACTACTTTCTTTGTAAAGAACAAAATAATGAGTTAGTAATGGGCACAACTATGTTTAAGTATTGCTAGCAGTACAAATTTAATGGTAAAGTGTACCGAAAAATGAGTTTAATGTTCCAGAAAATTCACGTTACTAAAAACTAGAATTTTAAAACATCATTTACAAAATGTATAGTTGTCACGTATAGCACTATGCGTTCTAGTTAACTTCCTCAAAATTCTGGTTAGTAAAACTAGACCTTTTTCTCCGTGAGCCTTTCTAACCTTTTTTCATGTTCTGTGGTTTGCACCGTAGCGACTGTCACACACATTGCATTGTACATATACCTAACTTTGATTTGTCACATCCTGTGATTGAATGTCCAGATTATCTTATTATATCTCGACATTTAATTAAGACGTTCCCCGATTATGATGATAAATACTCTACATAAACATAAATAAGGTAAATGCAGGTATGGCAAAAAAAATGAGTTTATTTAATACAATTTTTGTATTACAATTTTAAATAATGTTAACACGTATTTTCAAGTTGTAAGAACAATGGAATTGTTTAGATAGGTATAGTTAAAAACTCAAAATCTATTTTCATATTGAAATGGATTTGAACAATCGAAAAAAAAAAAGTATATTATGAAAAGGTATAAATAGCGTTTTATGTTTCTTTTTTTCACTATTTGATTCCATATTATACAAACATGTTAATTTGATCACTGACCTCACATGACCACTACTGCTGCTGTCACGAATATTTTCATTAATCTTATCGTTTTTAGATAAGCGAGCAATTCTTAAATAAAATACGTTTATTCATTATACATTTCGTGTTTCTCGACCCCTACATTTGATAAGATACAATTTAACTCCTGTCTTGAAACCCTCAACGAAAATATTAGTATAATACTTACTTATCCTATAAATAATATTTTACTACTAAAAAACGTTACGCCGAACAAATAATCTTTACAACGAAATAAACTAATTGTAAAAACGCGTAGCGCCTCCTCGCTACGAGTATTCCTGTCACACACAGTCCCGATTAAGATAAGCCGCTCAGTAGGTAAGTGGAAACAAAGCTGGCACAATTAAGCACTAACAAGAGCAAAGTACGGGCTTAATTATCAAAAGACAAAGTACTTAATTACTGTACGGCGTGTAACATAACACCCATTACGTGCATACGACGCAAAGTTCCGTCAAAAGGCTGCATCTTAAGCGTCAAGGCTCTGAACCGGAATTAGTTTGTTATTCATAAGATAGCAATTTAGTACCGTTTTAAATGTCTCCTATTTACACTATGACTTTCTAGCAAAAAGTCTTAATAAAATTCAGATACTTTATGCAATCAGAAAGAGGGAGATTTTATTTTGACGTTACTTGAAAGAGAGAACAGTTTCAAATAGGTTCTTGCTAAGCATAAGTCGAATATTATTACTTGAATCAAGTTTTCTTTATAATGTACCTCCTAATGTTTTGAATACAAAAATAATGAAGTGAAAAAAATCTGTGTCGTTTTACTGTTATCACTTTATATCAGTATTTAATCCCTCGATCGTGAGTTATTCCAGACACAAGTGAAATCAATTATTATCGTGGCACCCGAGTGCCTCCTGGTGGTTTAGGGATTAAACCTGAAAGATTTTGTCTCAGGCGGGAATCAAATCCGCATCCCCATGCATACCGGGCGCGTTGCTTTGTGCATTTAAGCTACCGAGACATTACGTCACACCATAAAATTTTAATGCATGTCTTTATTGCTGTAAGCCAGCGTAGTTTCATCAAATGTTAGGAGTTTGTAGTCGTATTTCATCAAATGTTAGGAGTTTGTAATCGTAACACCCGAAAAAAAAACATCTTTCCAGATGTTTGACAATAGAAATTGCTAAAATATCATAGATGTATTTAAATAGCTGTAACATCGTCAAACATCTGTAAAGGTGTTTCTTTCAAGTCTTAAGAGTGCAAACTCTTACTAACATTATTTCATGATTACTTAATATTTTTGTATGCAACTGTAGGGCATGCTATATAACATAAGTAAATTTAAATTCCATGACGCATCACGTTTCACGATTTCTTAATCCTTTATCTAAATTGCTAGAGAGGAAAATTAGTGGTTAAGTTCTAGATAGATGTGGGTAAATGGAGGAAATTGCTTTGATAACGTAGAATTTATCCTGAAAGCTGTATAATAGATATTTACGATTGCAAAGTGAACACGCCATAGCATGCTAATGCGACCTTTCAAGGTGAGTTCACAGGCCCTATATGTGGCTTTAGAAATATTTCACGTTACCTTCGCTATCGTCATTGATAAACTGGATTGAGTATAAGATACTTTTAAAGTTCATGATACACAACGGGTTTTTGAAGTTATTTGAATTATTTTCGTGTTATAATCTTAAGCTTAAAAATAAAATCAGAGAAACTGTTGCTGACAATTTAAGTATTTTTAATATTCGTATTTCTAAGCTGTGTTCTGATAAGAGGCAAAAGGGTCAGGAAAAAATATTACATTACCGCAATATCAAAAATCCTCGCAAAATCTTTTTATACAAAAATTACGTGTCACGTTGTTTGTCCGCGATGGACTCCTTAACTACTGAACCGACTTCAAATTTGATTTGCATACCGTGTTCAATTTGATCCAACTTAAAAGATAGGAGAGCTTACGTCTTAATTTATAGTCGCAATATTATTTTATTGCAATTTTTCTGTGTAACATGGTAAGGTAAACGCCATATTTGATGCCAATGACATTTTGTGACGTCAAAATTCAATTATATTAAGTATTCTGAGGCGATACGAAGTTCGCGGGGTAAGCTAGTACTCATATATGATTTCTGCAAAATCTATACTGGTAAATAACTAGGTGTCTTGTTCATCATACGTTTCATTACACTGGCTATTTGCTGTCCGAATCACTTGGAAGATCTCGCTCAGGGGAGCACAAAATGGACCTGTGTTTGCAATATAATCCACCTGCATATTTGATCTCATTCCACTACCAGCTCTGGCATGCCACTGGGGTCTTGGCTACATATTCCTTACATGTAACAGTTATCTCTGTGTTCAGTTTGGTTTGTTTTTAATTATCGTGTAACCCAATTCCCTACTCCCGCTAGTCAGTACCTAACTGCAGTAACTGTAGTGCTATTTATCATTTACATTGGCATTTTGTGACTACACTAAATGTGGATAGCACTTGGAACTTTTATATGAGAAGTGAATACCTTATTAATTCGTTCTACCTGCCTAAATAATAATTAACATTTTGCCTTATTATATAAGAACTTATCTCAAATAATTATAACTAAAAACTATTTAGACCCTTAATAATGGGAAAGAGTGTCAAGAGAAAAAGACACTGCGCTGAATAAACTGAAAATAACACGTAATAACTGCATAAATGTATTTAAAAAAATCCTTAACGCGTAAAAGCTTACATTAGGAGCGAAGTTCCTTAAGAATGTTTCGTTGGTTAATTGTAATGGGTTCCGCTTTTGTTTTAATAACATTCTTTTGTAATAGCCTTAATTTAAAAAAAAAGTTTTTGATTTTGACTTCAGAACATAACCATAAAATTTAAATTGTTCATATTATTTGGTGGGACACCGGTAGTGTATGAGACTTGAACTTTTTTTAAGTAATCTCCGTAAAAGTTGTTGTGCTTGACCAGAACCAATATAGGACCATATAGAATATTTTTTTACATATAGGTGCTTTGCTTAGTACAATCACACTTAATAAACTCTAATATCTCTCACCCACTATTTCGGGAACAGGATCTTGAATGCTCGTTCTCGGAAATTGCTCTCGGCGTAAGACCTGTCTTATCTTTAGAACTTGACACATTATTGTTACATTTTAGTGACACACAAATTAACAATTTTCACCGATCAATGGCTAACATTACCTTACTACTATCTAAACTTTGGAGGCAACATTCCCAATAAGTCGCTGTTAAAATTATTTTGAGTGTCATAGTCATAGTCAGACATGTAGATGACGACAAATTTATGTACAAATAATATTAGACATCTTTCAGCTTCTTTGGGGTTAGGCTCGTTTCGAGATTGAGAAGATTTCTGGGAGGTTTATATCCAAGTAAAACAAGCGGAACCACTTTTCAACAAAACATCTCCCATTTTACTGGTAAAGAAGCCCTTAAATTCCGCGGAATAGACTAAGAATCCTTATCCTGAGAAAGCTATTTTTATTCACACGTGTATGAAAATATAATACCTACATGATGAGAAACGTTACCGTTATTTTGTTCAACACAAATATATAATAGATGATAAAAAAATAACTTTCACGTCCCACACAACGCACTTTCCCTCGTCTTTTTCACTTCGTAACACACAGAAGAGAAATACCTAGATGTTATTAATAATTGTATAATAATTGGTTGGCGAGGGTTCTTCCGCCCATCCGGTCACGTCGCCCAAACTTCCGTCCAGCCATTAAATTAAGAGCAACTAAACTTCATTTATCTCGGCTTGTTACTTCTTGGACGATAAGGTTGAGAAACACGGTGAACTTCCAACTTCAACTTTGAAAAGTTGTCGAATCACGCCGATCGCTAGAAAATTTGTTACTTAAATATTATTTAAAATAATCTCCGAGTCGGTCCTTATCGGGAAAAGTTTCTCTGTGGTTTTAAGCTATTACACTGATAGCGTTTTAACGGTAATATTGAGGGTTTTCACCTAATTTGAGAATTGTGATGGGACGATTAGAGGCCCTTGTTAAGGCCTTATCGAGTTGTTTTTGTGTCCCTTCTCAAGTTTTGTACAACTTCGTACTGCTTGTTGTATTTTAAATGGAACAAGATATTTTCACGGAATAGAATAGGTAACTTGAGAGATAATGATCAGCCGACGATCATCAATTAAAGATTTTGTAATATAAACAAAGAAAAAGTGACGAACTGAAGATTAGTTCAAAAATCAAAGCGCTATTCAGCTAGCTCAGTTATCTCGACGTCGACGTTATAACGTTATTGAGTTTTGTCTAGTAGATTTATATGGATTGCTTGTCTCCGTTCTTTTTGGGGAAGGTACGCTTAACTATGGTCGTTATGAAGCGTCGAGTATAGTGTAGGTATAATTTATTGTTCAAAGAGTTTCTTGCTGACCTAGACCTCCTCAACCTTTTTACAGGAGATAAGAATATTTTGCACCATAAATATTTAAACTTGAAATAAATATATACTTATCTGATAGTACAGTAGTAAACGATATAGGTACTGATGTAAACACTCATGGCCACTATTATAATAGTTAGTTATTTCAAGGTTAAGTAAGTAAGTAAGTAAGTAAAAAAAATATTTTGCTGCTTATTTAACATGCCAATTATAAAATTAATACAATAAAATCGAATCAAATCACATCAGTTCTTCCATGATCATTCCTATTACAAAAATGCCGAAATATCTAAAACTCATATTAAATAAGGTTCATGATTGTCCACGCACGGGCTATGTCATGGATGCCAGGGGGGGCATGAGATACGATGAGACGCACAACCGCTGAACCGCGACGAACAACACCGAGCGAACGTTCGGTTGTGCGTCTCATCGTATCTCATGTGGACTGTGTATCCATAGATCGCTGGTTCATATCCGGCTCGAAGGACCACAATGTTAATGAGAAGCGTTGGTGCCTTCTGAGGTAGATCAGGTGGAAATAAAAAGCGGACTGTATTTTATAGGATTAAGTGTAATTCGGGACAAGTACTACAACAGTGACCGCACACTATGAAGATATTGAAGGGAGTGGTTCGACCGAGCATCGATGTTCGCTCGCGAACCGAACGTTCGCTTGGTGTTGTTCGTCGCGGTTCGGTGGTTGTGCGTCTCATCGTATCTCATGCCTCCCCTGGCATCCATGACATAGCCCGTTCGTGGACATGATAGACATCTCGAAACAATTAACTCTTTGTGTATGATATGTTAGCTCGCTACTGAACTACTAGGCGGCTCTGTTAGTACACACATTTGCTACGACATCGCTACTACGTCACTCACTACAGTCCACTTTTTTATTGAAACGCTCATTTTACCACTTTGCATCTATCTTCCAAATGTTAGACTTTTTGAAAAAATGTTTTTAGAAACCTCTACGCTATACTATTTACTATACGCATAGGTTTGAGTAAAAAACTTTTTTTTGTTTTAGTTCCATGTAGGTATGGGAAGTATTAAATATCATTTTTTTAATTTTTTGTATGAGAGTCGTAAAACAACAGGATACTCCTAACCTACCAAGTTTCAACTGTGTAATGCTAATATTTTCAGAATAAAGTGGCTGTGATATACGGACGGACAGACAGACTTGACGAAACTATAAGGGTTCCGTTTTTTGCCATCCGGCTACGAAACCCTAAAAATCTATTCTAATCTACGTTTGTACGCCGACCAAACTCCAAACCAAAACAAGCATCTAAATCAAGACGATAAAGGATGAGCTGCAGCGACGCGAACAAGGTGGTGAGTCTAACCTCACAATCAATTACATTAAAGTTGTTCCTCCGTAATTTTACTTACATTGTAATGAAACTAATATACCTAGCTTACATTTTTTTTAACAAGCACAAGTTGCTGTATTTGGTTTTATTTGTTTATTCAAATGGTTCAAAACTTCAATTATGCAGTACCATTAACCGTTCTGTTCTATTTAACGTTGCTAAGGAAACTTTGATAGAAGTTATAAGTCCAAAATTATACCCCGTATCTAGGTCGGTGTGTGCCCTTAATTTGCAGAAATCGCATTGATCGTAAGGGGTATTTAAAGTGGAATAAACTTCTTACATAGGTCACAATCTAAAGGTATCCGCCAGTTCATATCATCAGCTATTCACTTTTAGGCTTAAAATAATATTATTATAATGTGCCTTCCAAAAATATGTCTTAAACTACTTGGTCGTACTTAAGTATTAAAATTATTGAGTTGCACTAAAATTCAATACCTTCAAAAATGTTATACGAAAGTTTTTAAATTACTATATTTTACTTAAAAAAATTAAGAATTTTTAATGTTCTCAAACAAGTTTTTGAACAGTTTACGACGTAAATCAAGCTTACTCTACTAAACATGGTTGACGGTGCAGTGGTTCGTATACAACGCAAGGGTACGATTCCCGGTCAAGTCAATTAACAAAATCTAATGATCCTTCTGTAATTGGCTTAAGCCCACAAGGGGTAGAGTAGTAGTGTTTTGGAAGTAGTAGTAGTAGTGGGTCATAGTAGTGTTTTGGAAAGCAAGTTAAGGCAGGGACCAAGACCTTCTCGTGCCTTCCAAAGCTCGTCTATAATTCGCTATTGTCACCAAGATGGAATTTGTAAAAACAAGTCACATAGGAGGCATGTATAGGCTTAGAAAGCTCTGACTCCAATATGACATCGTGATAAGAAATACAGTGCGAGAAATCTTTCTACACTTATTTATTTATTTAATATTCGGAAGACCAACAGCTAATGCAACAGAACAACATTAACAGATAAGTATCAAAAAACCAATAACAGGACCTCGCAATTAACAACAGACTAGGCGAAAATACATTAAGCGTCGAACACATCGTGTTTAACCTAAATAATGCTTATTATTAAGCGCCAACTTCATTTTAAACACAAAATTAACATAATTTTAGTTAAAACAACAAATCATGGTAGGCAAAGTATCTAATTAATACTTACTTATGTGTCAAATCATCACTAAAGAACTGATTGGTTAATTTGCGCTTCACCTGACTAGTACTAGAAATAAACAGATCAAAATCAATTAAACTAGATATTTAATTAATTTTTTGCCTGCACAAATTAAGAAACTATTTCGAACTTGCCTTGGTAAAAATTCTAATATGAAATTGAACTGTCGGTATTTATTGAGCATTGTTTGGGGCCAGGTTAGCGTGACAAGCCACGTTTGGAGCCAAGGAAGCCTACGCGATACGCAAATATAGCTTGGTGGCGCAAGTCATCATCTGAAAGCGTTGTCTTGTTCTCGATGTAAAGAGAAAATATTGCCTGTCGATAGCTATTTACGACGTCAAAAGAAAAACCAGCGAGCACGGTTTCTGAGAAATTAAGTGATACATTTAGGTTGAATTTTAACCAGTTTGACATATTCTATTAAAAACCATCCTGAAACACACAGCTATGCTGGATATTTTTTGACTTGCACTCTTTGTTCAATTACGTATACAGTCAGGATGTGAAATATAAATAATCATAACTTTTCAATGATACAATCACATACGCCTCATTTTTGTGCAAAACTTTATTTTCATCAACCAAGAGAAAATTTATTCGAAATGCTTAGTTCAAATAAAGTTTTTGGAGTAAGAGTTTAGAAAGATTATAATACTAGGGCGATTAGAACTAGACAGGCAAATGCATGCAAACGTGCGATTAGTGGAATAACGATATTTTGCCGCACGACTCCTTTAAGGCTGTATAATAAATTCACCTGGAGCTAATTATTTTATGAATAAATCCCACTGTCTGGCAAGGAATCTGCATAAAACGTTTTCGTTCTAGCCAGCCAAGTCTGACAGTTTTCGTAAAGTACCTACTTCATCCGTACCGTCTCAGAACTTTATTCCATCTGTGAATTAAAAATCCTTGGTTTCTCGAATAAGATGGGAAACTACCTATCGTAATTTTTATTATTCCGTAAATTCAGTTTGATAGGTTGCATTGAAAAATACTAATCTTAGTTGAAAATATAGCCCATTAATATTAAAGCATTGTAAATTTATTCAGTATCTAAACAAAACGCTTTTAATATTCAGTGTTGATATAACAAAGCCTACGCTTAAGATAATTGTTTATTTAAAATTTGTTAGCTGAAAATCTAGAAGTTGTTTTTATAACAATAACAACCTACCTTTCAACATCTGTTGAAAAAATTTGTTTCGAATGTACGAGTATTGTGCTTGAAACATTATGCATAATTTTGATTAATAAGAATAATACATAATAGTATTTTTATTTTTATCAAAATAAATAAGTAAAATAAATTATAACGACATCACACGCATTGTTCTAATCCCAAATTAAATAATATTAAATTACTTGTTTTTGTGCCACGAATATAAAGAAAAATGTTTTTTCTTCATTGACCTGTCAGGGAATCCTTGGAAACCAGTGTGTGCGCCAACATTTTGGAGGTCTAGTGGAGTATGGAGTAGTGGTCTAGTGGAGTTAAATAGGTGTATACCATAAATCCGTCTCTAGATGAGTAAAATAAATATATGGATAACATCACATAAAGTTACGTCCTATAATCATCATCATCATCATCAGAAAGACAAAGCACTCCATCATTGAATTTAACTTACCATAGCAATGATGATTATAGGCTTAATTACCACGTTTGCCAACTGCGTACTGCCAGAAGAAGTCTGACGGCATCTTCATCTCTCTGCCATTAGAAAAAGTGCGATCGCCAACTTGCTTAGTGCGAATAGGGATTATGAGAAATTCTTCGTTATTGTTTTATTAAAATAAGAAAATTCATGTTATAAATGTGTTTTAATACTAATTTAGACACAATAACCAATATATATATAACGAAGAATTTCTCATAATACCAATTTATTATTGATATTATCTGGAAGTTAAAATTAAGGAAATATTGCCTGTAGGTACAGTAAATAAAAATATAAGGATTTAATTTACTTTTTAAATACATTTATGCTGACGTTTCAAACGTTATACTTTAAAACATTAAATTAAATAATATTTTGTAACAAATTTAACTAAAATTGATGTTATATTCGAAACTATTGATTTTTGAACCACATGTTCCAAGGCGTTTTATATTATTATTACCATTAGAACATAACCTTAGAGTTATGGGATATCAAAAGGAACACGTTGTATAAATAACGGCAACATGTAGACGCTTAAAATATTCACATTCAATGTGTACTGTAACGGTACATACGTTCACATCAGAAATCAATTATTTAGTTATATAAAGCTACCGAACCCTCTGTGAACGAGTCCGACTCGCATATGGCTAGTTTGACTACTAATATTAAAAGTGGACATATTAGGTGTATACCATAAATACGTCTATAAATGAGTAGAATAAATTTATGGATAACATCACATAAAGTAACGTCCTATAATCATCATCATCATCAGCAAGGCAAACGCCTCCATCATTGAATTGTTATGCAGCCTGGTGACAGACAGACAGACGGATTGTGAAGTCTAAATATCGTCACCATTCCGAACCGGCCGTTTTTATCATTTGGTTACGGACCCAACAGACTCTTTTTCTCTCATGTTACTGAGAGAAAAAGAGTAATAAAAACGGCCGACTTTTTACACGCTATCTGTGTAAAATTAATTTGAATTTCAGCCATCATCTATCTGCTCCTAACAATTTCGAAGTACTACTTTATTAATTCTCTAGGTATACTATCAGCTTTCACAAACTGCTAGCAAATTGGTGGGGATCAGAAGCTAAGTCCGTTAAAGCTTTAGTTATATCATGATATTTCAAGCGCTTCGGATTAACTGAATATTTACTCGAATAGCGGTCATATAACGTACCTCCTTCATTTATATCCAAACATGGTTTTATAACGAGTTGTTACCAAACGGATTCTTAATCTAAATTACATGTGATATTAATAAGTATGCCATTAGGCTAGTCTCACCTACCACCACTGTACCTATAAATAAAAAATAAATTTTACCTATGGGTATAATATATTATTATTTTTGGTACATCTTATTTTTGATGTCAGTAAAAAGTTGTTTTATGAATAAAAGCAAATAAAATTGTATTAATTTCTCAAACATAAAAATATTACGTCCGAAGTGACTCGAAGTACTGGCATAAAGCATTTAAAACTTTTAACGTCTCCAAAGAGGGTATATTCAGGCATAAATCCTCTTTGGAGGTTCACGCTACTCCTTGAACCCATAAAACGATAAAGATCATCTGCTTATGTAGCATGAAAGAAAACAGACAAGATCTTATTTTCAAATAGTTCAAACATTATATTGCTGCATTTAAAGTTCATTTTGAAATAAATTAAGTTACTCAGATCTAAACTTTGTTAGCGGTTTAACTTTAGCTTGGTAAAGGCACATAGGTCAGTGTAAACTAGGATGCAAATGGAATAGGTAACTCGATGAAGTATACTTATTTGCTTTAAGTTTCATCATTATCATCATCATCCTATAAGTACGAGATATTATGTCGACAGTTGTACCCAGACCTGTCTAAACTTGGACTTGCCTCGCTTGGAAGGCAAGTTGGTTATCGTAGTTTGGTAAGATGTGAAAAAAAGTCGCTGCCATTCGTCTTTTTTGGCGATAGCCCTATAGTCGCTTCTATGACTAACGGTGGAAGAAAACGGGTGCTATTCTATTTTTGTGACATCATCGTATGGTTAAAGGCTGTGTTCTAGTATTTGGTCACAAAATTACGAAAACTTTTTAAGAGAATTAACATTTGCCTCAAAATTTCTGGAATGCTTTGTAATGACATTGTACCTAATCAACCACCTACACCTTTGCCTAGTCTAGGCACAATTTTTTGTCCAGGTATATCAGATTATTTACTTATACAGCCTTTAAGTTACCATCGGCCAGTTTTCCAATGTAAATTGAACACAGCCTTTTTGCTGCGGAAAAACAGCGCTACGTAATATTCTTGGAGTAGTAATTTAAACTTCCATGGCCACTGTCACAAGAGTCAGTTGTTTCGGGGATTATATCTTGTTTTTCATTGAGTTTCTGATTCGGTACTGTTGCAAGCGCCATGATCACAATTTTTCCGTAGAGCAACAACTCGATGTAAACATAAATTTTAAACTGGCTTTTATTTAAAAATGAAAGACAGTCCTTGCAAAGTTTGTTTGTTTTTTGTCTTACTGCTTACTTACCTAAGTCTCTTAAATAAAGCATTATCCAGCTTGCTCGGTTGGTATTGTTATATAACATTACTTGAAAATATTTTATTATGATTCTTTTGTCCTATGTTCCATCGTATAAGTAGAATCGCAATACTGTTACGACCATAAAAGTTGCCTAACATTTTATTAGCGATCAATACCGTTATCTATTGTTTATTTTGCCTAATGTGTATTTCTTTTTTAGCAATCCAACTTCGACTGTATCCTCGTTGGTTTAAGATGTACTTTTATTAGGGCACATTTAAGTCCGCACATTGCACCATTTGATTACATTATGCGACAATAAAATTTCAGTGCCAAGTGGAGGGCAAAACAGGAAAGGCTACTAAACGTTGGCCTTTATTACACCTTAGTATATTGACTGTTGCGAGTAAATACGGAGAAAAAACGTTCATTATCGGCTCAGCAAATAAAACAAGATAGCTCCCTGGGGATCGTTCGGTTGGATATTGCGACCCGCAAGCAAATTTGCGCTAGGCACAATAAATGCTTAGATCCTACGTGCGAACATGCGGTTTTGGGTCAGTTACGTTTGGAGCCGCATCTGAAGAGGATATAAAAGCTCAGCGCTAAAATTGATATCTTAACAAGAAGTAACCTGTTCCAATTCTTCTTGCAGGTCATTTGTGGTACGATAGCGCACGTCGAATTATACTGACTGAAACATTTAAAATAAATAAAACATAGAACAATATTTATGTAAAAACTAAAACTAATTGTAGTCCTATCAATATTTTATCCAAGTGGACGAGACAAGAGATTCCAATAAATCAGTCAAGCTATAGAAGAGCCATGTATTGAACTTGCCACTAACCACTTGCCAAGCCGAAAGGAAAATTTTTTGAACGTAGCTATTATCAGGTGCTTTTATTATTTTACTAAAATCTTTGTATTAACAGCATGTAACGGTTAGAAAAAAAAATATTGCAGCTGTCAGGTCTAGCGGAAAGTGCCAGATTTGTTTAACCTGATAAAAGATGTCAAAATATTAAATTGTAGCTAAACCTTGTAGCTATCACAAAAATTCACAAGTAGAAATGAAATGCAAAAATTTTAAAATGAAAACGTGTAGTCTTCTGAATATCGAATCAACGAATAAGCTAAATGTAAATATTCCCCTAGCGGTAATTAGCCAGTAAACAGTGCCGTGTTTGTTACAGCTACCATCATTTACAAGCGAACTAACTCGTCTATATTTTGTGCCTGAATGTTTACCTTATAAATACGAAAGTAATGGCTATCGATTAATAGTAGGAGTAAATAATTGACGCTTACATAAAAGTGTAATGGGTCCCTAGCAAAAAGGTTAATAAATTTAATATAGGAACTAGGTTTTCGGAATATAACACCACTTGTAATTTTTCTGTAACGGTATTAGAGTATAATCTGCTCTTCCCGTCTAATATTATTAATGTTATTTACCTTAATGGTAAACGACTTTTTTTACAAACAAACACCGTAAATAAGGTAATAATAGGTGTGTAGTCATAACGTGGCTAGTAAACGTCCAAAGTATTTTTTCCGAAACTTTTTTTTAACTGGGTTTAACTATGTATCTCCGTATGTGTATATCTTTTAGCATGGCATGGCATATGGCATAGCATTCTCAGATGTAAATAAAACGATAAATTATTCATAACATTATTGGTTTAGCAATTAACATCATTTAGAACAAAATTAACGCAAAAGTTTAATATAAGATTCTAAAAAGGTTTTTATTCAACGCAGCTTTAATTGAGGCTTAAAACGTGTATGACAGATTTTTTGTCATCGATTTTTTTTTCATAAATTTCATATCTTGCTGATATTGCGATTGCTTAAAACGTTTCCAAATGTATTAAGATTATGTAGATATATGTTAATCTTAAGTAACAAACAGCTTCCTTTGTTTGTTTATCCAAACAATATCCGGAAAATCCAAAATACATTGACATCTAAAAATAGCCCGTGTCATTGTTACAGAAGTTCCCCGCTTTGAAGACAGCCTGAACAACTTGACCGTGTCATTGGGAAGAGAGGCGGTATTCACTTGTGTCGTCAATGACCTCGGCTCGTACAGGGTTAGTATTGGCGATCTAGTGTTGTAACATTTTACATTAAAACAACGTCGATATTTGTCTCTTCGCAATAATAAATATTTTGAATTATGACTAGCTCCTACAGGGTTGGTATTGGCGCCCTAGTGTTGTCACATTTTACATGAACAATCGATATTTGTTACTTGGCTAGTAACATTTCATTTATTTTAAAAAACGACTTTTTATTTTATCTACTTAGCAATAAAATTGTCTGAAAGAGATTGCTTAGTGATAAGAAGTTTGCTATTATTTATATTTATATCTAAGATTATTTTCCTTTATTGACGACCATTTGGATCAGCGGTAGTAAACGCTGCTTCTGAGCCATGGGTCGCGGGTTCGATCCCCGCACAGTACAAATATTTGTGTGCATGAACATGTCTGTTTGTACTGGTCTGGGTGTTTTCTATATATTATAAGTATATATTTACAAAAAAAAGTATATAAGTAAGTTTATCGGTTGTCCAGTACCCCATACGACAGGGTACTTAATAGTAGCTTAATTTGGGACTAGATGGCTCTGTGTGGCCCAGTGAGGCATGTCTTAAAATATTTATTTATTTATTTATATTTATTTCCAACTATAAAAAATGTTTCGGTGTCAATGTGAAAATAATGTAAAGTTCATAGTATTATTTACAAACCCAATGCATGGTATTCACATTCAAACTTTAAATCACCGAAGTTTTTGATTCGTGCTGATCGTGAAAAAATATATCGGTTTAAAAAAATATATCGGTAAAATATCAACCAATCAAAAAAAATGGCTTGGAACATATGATAAATAGGTATACACCGTGCATTTTTGACCACCTGACAAATGAAGCCCACGCTATATAACCATTATGTATAACATCTTGGCAGTGTTATAATTAGGTATTTCTATAAATAAGAATTGATTTAGGAAAAATGTTAAATAATAAGAATATTCAATTTGAATCATGAGTACGGATATACTATTTTGCTGCCGCCGGATCCGGGATCAATGAACCATAAACAGATATTTCCGTGTGGGTCGCAGCGCGGCAGCGTGAATAGCTGAATCAATATTTTCAAGTAATTTTTTTTATTAAAAATTAAATAATACTGCCACGATGTTATACATAATGCTTACATAACGTGGGCTTCGTTTGTCAGGTGGTTTAAAATGCATGTTGTATCCATATAATTATGTATATATATATATATATTTTATCAGACTTAAAATGCTGGTAACAGAGTAAATGGTGCGCTGCGCGCCTTTATGAATAGCCAGAGGATTTCTACGAAAGCTCGTCTGGCTGTGCATAGAGGGGTGTTGGTTCCAACACTCATGTACGAAAGTGAAAGTTGGGTATGGCAGAAAAAGCATGAAAGTAGAATAAATGCAGTAGAAATGAGAGCGCTTAGAAGTATGTTAGGAGTGAAATTGAGTGACAGGATAAGAAATAGTGTGATAAGAGAACGTTGTGGTGTGAAAGAAGATATTGTCACACGGATTGAGAAAGGGATGCTTAGATGGTTTGGGCATGTAGAGAGGATGAGTGAGAGAAGAATGACTAGACAGATCTATAAGACGAGTGTGAAAGGGAACGTTGGAAGAGGAAGGCCTAGACGAACTTACCACGATCAAATCGGGGATGTTCTGAAGAAAGATCAGGTCAAGAGTACTCTAAACCGACGAGCACGCATGAAGAGATTGATGAATGTGGAAGAAGCGGAAGTTGTATGCCAGGATCGTAGTAAGTGAAAGGCCTTGGTCTCTGCCTACCCCGTTGGGAAGGAGGCGTGATAATATGTATGTATGTAGGTATGTACTTAATTTTTTTATTACACACAGTTTTATTCATAATTTCTTTAAAAAAATGGTTGAAATAGCTCTGTAGTAAAGCTAAGTCATTATTGATCAGGTAGCATGACACTCGTGATTTCGGATTTCCCTAATTGAACCAATTTGTGTGCTAATTCGCATTAGGTTTAATAGCATACGTTCAATACAATGTCTATTACTAACCAACTGTCTGATCTATTGTGTCTACACGTGCCTAATTTGAAATCCTGTCGTTTGATTCAATCTTATCAGCTGATAACGTAATAGTATTACGATAATGTATGAAACATTTAGACATATTTATACGAATACATAATGATGTGTAATGACACAATTAATTCATATTATTTCAGATTAAATTTAATAAATCAATGCATTAGTAGTACTACTTTGACTAATAACTAATATTAGAATATATGAATTCAAAGTATAAAACATGTGAAGCTCCTATTAGAACAGAACACAGTAAAGTAGTAGGAATGGAACTGTCAACACTCTCGAAACTCTAAATTCGACAAAACCTCTTTCTCAACACTTCCCAAGTCCTCATCTTTATTCGATTATTCGTTAATTCACCACAAGTTTGCAAACTTTCTGACACTCCCCAAGTTTTTTAACTCCTAATAAGCCGGTTTTAGCACGGGTTTTCATTAAATTAACGGACCAGATCATTATTAAATTTCAATTAGATTCGTGGTTTCTATGTTATAGTTTTGTTAATATAATCACAATGCTTAATTGAGCCCTAATTATTTTACCCGGCTATTGTATAAAACTTCTTTTTTTAACAAAGTTTTTTAAAATAATTCATTCCTTTATAAAATAAATACATAAAGAAATGAATAACTGATAACAGTGCATGTGCTAGACAGTAAAGTTCAGTACCTTCTAGTTCAATGATACCACAAACGGCACGGAATTGAGATCTTCGTATTTCTTTATGAGACTAAATGCCATAAATTGTTATCAATGTAAGGTTTAATTAATAAATAAGAAATCCTACTCTAGAATAACAATAAAAGTTTACGGATTCATACTCGCGTATCCATGCCATCCATATACCAGCTGCTTGGGATCCCCCATACATATCAATAAAGTCCACAAATCATGGCAACACTGCAAGGTCCCCGGATACAGTCAGCTAATATTACATGGATAGGAACTCAACTGACGATGAAAATTAGAGGCAGTTGTTTAAAACCTTTTCCAAAAATTACCTTCTTTGAGACGAATGGCACCTTAGTTTACCCCTGACGACTAACGCTATAAAAGTGTTCTACGCGTCGGGATAAACCAAATTCAAATGTTAACTATACGCGAATTAAATCCTTTAATTTCAATGGTTAGAACTATGAAATGATAGATATGTTTAAATTCAAGAAAACAGTACCTATGATACTTTAGAATTCAGTAATAGCGGTCAAAAGGGTGTGGACTGGGCGCTAGGTACGACTTGCGCTTGTACAGGGATTAAAGATCGGGCGGAACCCGATGAATTGCCATAGCAATTCGAGGAAAAATAACAATAAAACCTGTGTTGCGAGTGCAATGAATAAAATAACCATTAAGCAGTCATACCCTATTTTTTTTCCATTTTACCATGCGATCTTCACCAGATCGTTGTCATCGTCATCCTGGTGGTGGGCCTACCCATAGATCGCAAACCTGTGCGCGGTTGCTATTCCAGCTCAGCAATTATTTTCAAATAATTTCGTATTCTGCATGTTTATCATAAGACTGGAATTATATCATGGAAATAAAGCTTACCAAATGAGCACCCACTGAACTTGAGTTATTTGCAATCATCTTTAGAACATGTACCTACTTTAAAGTTGAATTTGCATTACGGCAATTTAAAAAACTTAGCACTACGAAATCACTTAAAAGTTTCCGTAATGTCTAAGAAATGACGACGATATTATGAGAAACGAGTTGATAGCCGTGACCACGAACGCTGTAAAATGTCCGAAATATAATGTAAAATAAACGCGAGTAAAACTAAACATTTCACTGCAGGGAAAAGGCCTTCATTATTAAATTTAAGTTACCACAGCTATGATGGGTGCTGGCACAATCACCACGCTTGCCAAATGCGGGTTGGTGATCACAAACCCGAGCAATATTCGAAAATTCGAAACTCTTATTGCTCGACCTGGGTTCGAACCCGGGACCCCGGGATCTTGACCCGGCACTTAAACCACTAGACAAACGCGAGTAACAATCCGTAAACATATCTTTCATTTCAATGTATGTAGTGATCTCGTAAACTGAATAAACAAAGAATAAGTAAATAAATGTGTACAACATCAAATAGATTGTTCTGATCCCAAAGTGAGTAAGTTTTTACAGCACTCATAATGTGGAAATCAAAAACAACGAAGGTACCACTGACACCACGGCTCGAGAAAATGAAGAAAAACACTTTTTCTACATTGACCTGTTTGGGAATCGAACTCCTTAAAACCGGTGTGTACGCCACTCCGCCACGGAGGTCGACATAGAGAAAAAGAGAAGGAAGAAAGCAGGAAGTTGATAACTGTACTATTTTCAACAGGTGGCGTGGCTACGCGTGGACACGCAGACGATCTTGACGATCGCCAGCCACGTCATCACGAAGAACCACAGGATCGCTGTGAACCACAGCGACCGGAGGGTGTGGTTCCTGCACATCCATGACGTCAGACAGTCAGACCGCGGCTGGTACATGTGCCAGCTCAACACTGACCCTATGAAAAGTCAGACTGCCTATTTAGATGTTGTTGGTAAGTATCTTTTGACGTATTTATAAAACTCAATGTCGCTGCATTTCAATAAAAAAGAAAACTGATTTAATAGTGATATTATATATTACTGCCTGTTGTCTGCGACTTCGTCTATAATTTCGAATTTATAACTATCTCTGGGAAACTAGATTAGTTTCGGGATAAAAAGTTGCATAACATTATGTGCTCTTCCAGCTCATATTTTTACTGCGTGCCAAAGTTCATTCAGATATGTGGAGCTGTCTTGGCGTGATTGTGTTAACATCCATCAAATTTTTCGCAATTTATAACAGTAGTTGTACTACAATATGTTTCTACTTCTACTTGTAATAAAATGAATTTGATTATATTCATGGACATAATCCAAGCGTACGGACATATCATGTAAGCTATAATCAGTAAAAGCATAGACCATGCCACTGATCTAGTCCCAGTGTCGTGGCTTATTTCAGTACCTTTCCATTCAACTTTGCTAAAGCATCTTATAATAGAGCGCAATACGCTGCATTTGGCAAGTAGTGGTCTCAACGTAAAACACTTCCAGTCTATTGGTTATTGGTTCTAAGGCAAAAGCGACCAGCCCACTAGTTTTCTATAGTATAATCTTATATTTTAGTATAGCTGCTGAGCTCTATATACTACAGGACTCGCTGAACATCTCTATAGGTCCGAGCACGCCAAAGGCAATACAGTAGCAATATAATTTGAATGTGGACTTGCGCAAGTTGTAATACAAGAACCTTTATAATAGTTTATAAAGGGCCCCACACCGAGGGCTGAGCAGCAATCAACCAGCACAGCGTGCCGAAAGCGGTGGATGGAAGTTGTATTTTTTTACAACCAATGTACAATGATTGAAAAAATCAATCAGTGCAAATTCTTTTTCATACGAGTCCGTGTCGCTCGACATCTTGAATCCCGCCTAACCAGTCAAACCACCATTACGGTCTTTGAAACTGTAACAAAATCGCTCCACTCTATTTCCT